>OX369271.1:5675359-6915751 GCA_947284805.1 Coleophora flavipennella
ATACGATTTCGCAAGACCAACAAAACTTTAAGCATCGATTAAAATATTGTTGTCCGCTAACAGGGCTCTAATAAAGTTTAACTGAATAAATTACATGCAAAAAGCCACAGTATTTAAGTAATCTGAGCGTATTTATTTTGTATGTTATATTTAGTTTTTCCTACTTTATTCCGCCGGACGTAACCCGTAGTCGTTCAAGCCAGAAAAAAATATTCTGACGTTGTTGGGAACGAAATGAAGCGCGAGCTTCGAGTACGGAGAGGCGGGCTGCGGGGAAATATCGTGCTTTCTGAAACGGTCTTTGAGTATAAAATCTTTTATTTAGCGACTACGGTTCATTTAACGCAACATTAAGTGAAATTGTCGTACAACGTATTTTAAAAATGAACAGGTAAAAGAGCTGTGAAATAGGAATGAAAGGGTAAGGAATTTTAAGATGCTGTGCATGGAACGTTTTGTCAGAGTGTATATATGTCACCGGATTATAGTAGTATGGATTCGCGGATTCTGGCTCACCCCTGGCCACTCCCCTCATGGGGGGCGCGATTCACGCCAGTAAAGATGCCCCTCCCCTAAAAAAAAAAAAAAAAAAAAAAAAAAAAAGTTTTTTTTTTTTTTTTGGTTTTGCCCCCCACTTAAACCGTTTGGCGCTAGTTTCAGAACGATCAGAGCACGCCTTTATACATTTATCTGCGCTGCTACAAGCCCCATTGTTATCGAGGCTCGACTATCTCTATTGTTCGCTCGACGTCTATTCATTTCGAGGATTCGGGTAACCTATTGTAATAGCAATGTTACCTGCTTTTGTGTTTTGAACCAATTGTGCTGCCTTCGATACTCGCTAAGGGCTATACTCGACTGTTCAAAAAGGAGGGTAATGTTTTTCGGGTGTATGTATGTCTGTTTCTTTGGATAAACCTGTAGCCTAAACGCTTCAATGATTTTGGAGTGCGAGGTGTCGTTAGGTTCGTCTTGATTCCCTGAGTGACATAGCTTGTGTTACCCAACTGTGCAAAAAGGAGGCTAATTTTTATGCATTTGGGTTTTTTATTTTAAATTAACCTAACCTGATTACTACTTTTCTTTGACAATTTATCATACACTCATGTAAAACCTTTTACCCGATTGTACAAAAAAGGAGGGTAATGTTTTTCGGGTGTATGTATGTCTGTTTCTTTGGATGAACCTGTAGCCTAAACGCTTTAATGATTTTGGAGTGCGAGGTGTCGTTAGGTTCGTCTTGATTCCCTGAGTGACATAGCTTGTTTTACCCGACTGTGCAAAAGGGAGGCTAATTTTTATGCAGTCGGGTTTTTTATTTTAAATTAACCTAACCTGATTACTACTTGCCTTTAACAATTTATCATACAACCTATTACCCGACTGTGTAAAAAGGAGGTCATTTTTATGTTATTACACCAGCAACCGATATGGTAAATTTAACCCTCCTTTTTTCGTAGTCGGGTAAGGAGTTTACTAGTATTTAAGCTTTCTATGAAATTCGTTGTGTGAAAGAAAGTTTTTTTCACATCAGGTGAACATAGTAATTTATTGTACCATAAATAAATGTATTCAAAAATAGTTTCATTGTTATCGGTGTCTTTCATTTCGCAGTTGGTCGATCAGTAGAAAGATGTCTCAATACCGATTGTGAACAGAGGGTACTATTGTATTTTTAAGTTATTCATCTTGTTTTCAATGAAATAGGAATCGGGAAGTTCTATAGCAAGCAATTTACAATGCTTTTATTGTTGCGCTTCTATTTAATTTCGCAGATGGCTGCTCACCAACAAATTCTGAATCTTTTGTGTCAAACGACGAAGGTGGTCCATTTTTGAATTATATTTTTGCGTTAATAGCGAACAGGTTGTAACATGTATGTTACAGCGCAGGTGTTGCGAAGATACACATTCCTTTGTTATTTTGTTTGATAGCTGCATATAAAAGCAAGTTCAGACAGTTTAATCTCATAATATTTTAGACAGTCCTCGACGAATCTAAGTGCGTGATCCATACGTGGTGTCTGTGATTTGTAATAAAATCTGTTGCAGTAATGGATGTAAGTATTACCCTTGATACAAGTAACTATAACGTGTGCCATTCATCATCATCTTATCAGCCACAAATCGTCCACTGCTGAACAAAGGCCTCCCCCAAGGATTTCCACGACGTCCGGTCCTGCGCTGCCCGCATCCATCGGCTTCCCGCGACCTTCACCAGGTCATCGGTCCACCGCGTGGGAGGCCTGCCTACGCTACGTTTTCCGGTGCGCGGTCGCCATTAACATACCTAATTTTCAATTCATTCGTGTTTTGCTTTGTTTACAAAAGTAATTTTGTTTTATGATAGGTGATATTTACAATGTAAGCTCTGCAATGGAAATTTCTATGAATTCATAAATCAATGTAGGTAGTTAGTCGCTCATTAAACTTATTGTGTCTTTGTTTTCTAAATGATACCTAATGTGTTATCTCTGCGCTATGAAACATATAACCAATTTGCTGTTTTTATTACAGGATAACGATTACACATTCAAAAATTACTATTTTCCGGCGACGGTATCCGATGAAGACGAAACAAAAGATATTATTATGAGGCCACAAAAAAACAAAGTGAAAAGGACAAACAATATTGACATATTCTTTGAGAAACCCAAAAAGAAGAAGAAAGCGATACCAAAATCTTCATGCGTAGCACATACATGTAGTGACGGTTTGTCTTACATAGTTTCAAATGAAGGTGAATCAGCAAAGGCGACTCACTTCATTAAAATTGAAATATATGATATGGATAAAATTCGTGACCTCGCACCGACTGACTACTGGAAGAACGTTGATGTACGTCTTAAATATTACGTGCAATCGGACGACGATAAACATTTTCAAAGCACGCAAGAACTTATATTCAACGTCACTAAAGAACTTGCCTCAACTCTGAATTGTTCCAAGTATTGCATTGAAAGCAAGCAAACCGAAAAATAATAAGACGCGCTGTTTGTGACATTCGTAGCAAATAATTTAGTATAAGTCATTTTTTTGCATCGTATTCCATTCAAGCCCCCCGGAGAATCACCACGGACAGAGCCCCACAGCGAGGACAAATAAAAAGGACTCGACAGCGCAGCGTTCATTGCATATTTGATCGTTCACCAACATGGAGTCCAATCTTACTAACTCCCAAATTAACGCAGCATACGAAGATGCCTTACTGTACGAAAGTGTGGAAATTCTGGAGGAACAACTCTGCATCAACAATGAAAATATTGCGCAGGAGTTTATGACAAATCAAAATATTTACTCGAGGAGTATATCACCATGCATGTGTTATCAATTGTCATCTTTGCGAAGAAGTACAGAAGGAGATGAAGAGTACATCCCAACATATGCAACATCATCGTGGGAAAGCACAGAGGACACTTTTGCAACATATTCAGGGAGGATCATAGAAGAAGATGAAGAAGACATCGTAACATCTCCATCCATATATTCATCCTTATCACCGTCATTATATTCACCTAATTAAATACCTAATGTATATTATTTTAATAAATGCTTCTTTTATTGAACGGTTTTGTCTTTAATTTTTATCAATTATTATAAATAAGGATAGCTTTTGTTCAAAATGAAACCATTTTATTTGTTAATTCAAAGTACGCATTTTATTTTAAAAACCTATTAACTAAAATCATCAGTGACATTCCCTAGATCTAAAATTAATATAAACTAATTAACAATGTGCTATAAGTGAAGTTAAAGTAATAATTAATTATTTTGACATCATACAAACATTAGTTAGTATTTTTTTTGTTTCAATCATTTCACACATATTAATCAGAAAAAATACTCAAAAACATTTCTCTTACAACAAAATCATTAAAAAATGTATCTTCTGTAAATATGCTCACAAAATCATGCATAGAGATACCCTTAGATCTATAATAAACATAAACTAAACAATAATAACCGCAAACTGAGGTCAAATAGTTTTGAACAACTTTTACATTATAAAAAAAATGCTTAGTATTTCTTTTCAAAAACGTTTCATGATATTTCGTGGGCTTGCGACCAAATGAGTCAAAATATTCTCCAATGCCTTTTGAATTTATATAGATAGCTACCCAATGTGATCCAGGTTTGTTATCAGGATCCAAATTGCTGATAAAACATATTGGTAAGGAGACACACAATGGTAAACGATTAGCAGCAAAGACGTTAAATTCATTTTTTGGGTTGATTTTGCTCATAAATTCTTGTATTTCTTCAGTATTCATTTTTACATGCGGAAGGAGTTTTAACAGCTATGCATTGAAGAATAATATTGCCCTCCAAAAATGTCTTGCGTTTTATAGGTTTCTAATTTTACTTGATTTAGCTGCTATAATCAATAGAAACTTCCCTATTTTTATTAATTTCCATAATGTTATCGAACTCGGCATATATTATACAGTTAATTGTGTTTGTAAGAGCTGCATCAAAGCGAACCTCTAATCGAACACTACCATGCTTTATCAAACTCCAGTGCGAACTAGAATTAGCGCACAAGTCGGGAGTCATATCGAAAGCTAGCAAACAGTATCCATTAGCAAAATCTTCTTTTGATATTGCATTCCCATCATTTAGAAAGTGAATACCTATCCCAGAGAACAGGGTATGATAAGCGCTGGTGTAAACAGAGTCACCAAAAGATGGTTGTAATGTCTTAGATGGTACTTGCTGTCCATCCACATACAAGCTAAATGAATTGAGGCCATGATTATCAAAATTGAAAGGATTCATGTTTAAGGTTCCATTAAATGCTGCATTTTTTACAAAACCTACAACACATCTTTTCGGTACCTGTCCAAGAAATACATTATCAAGTGTTTTACCTTGAACACCTGTTGGTATTGTTAAAACTTTAACTTCGGCACGAGTCAAAGGATATTTAGCAGTTGTAGTGGATAATACCTTTTCGTGCGCTAACAAAACTGACGGATTGATCCTAACCTTACGAACTATGAGAGCGGCGGAAGTAATATTCACTTTGAACTTTGAATCAGCAGTGGACATCAGGTTGAATGATTCTTTTGTACGCACGAGTTTTATCCGGATTTCTACACCATTAATTAAAAATTTTTCTTGGTTGAATACATCACCGTGTAAATGTCCAATCATTTCTATTGTTTTGCTTTCTTTTGCTAATTCCTGCCTTTTGTGGAAGCCGATGTTAGCGTCATCGCAATTATCCATTTTATTCGCTGTATCACTATACCATAACCCACATGTAAGGTGAGATGATTTAGCTGCTGGACCATAGTTAAGTAAGTTTTCTATGTATGCACGGTAAGCATATGTATTGTTTGGTGGGGAAACCAGTTTTTGATTCATATATATATCTAATTGACTAAACAGTGAATGCAACCAATTATTCACAGGTGCCACAACAGCACTTTCAGGAATATTACTTGTATCTTGTTTTAAAATTTTGGCTTTTACATGTATCATGGTATGAGATAAATCAATGTAATCATCACCACTCCCTGGTACTAAAAATTCAATGGGTCCTTCATCACTTAAAGAAGATATTGGATTGTAATGGATCCACAGTCCACTCTCTATACTTGTTTGTGTCGACGGTAAGGCGAAGAGGTCCAATTCTGATTTTACACATTCTGAAGAATTATGGTGTAAAAATGACATTTTTTAAAATGTAAATATGTCGTCAGCTCGATGTTTTTGTGTTTTTCTTACTCCCTTTCGTCGTGATGTCTTCAAGCGACTGATTAACTTCTTACTTGGTCTCTTTATTTTATAACCCGAGCCAGACATAACAGAATCCATTTTATTATCTGCTTTACGTTTCAAATTACTAGTAGCTGTCTTAAAACGTGTTTTGATACTGTCATCAAGATCACGTGCATTAACAACATCAGATAAAAGACCTACACCTGCATTTAGTGCTTCTTTCCCAACAGCTTTAGCACCTCCCGCTAGTAACGGAAGCACTGATCTAAATAGACCTCCTAAAAAACTTCCAATGCCATGACCGCGTTGATGATTAGCCCCTCTATATACAATACCAATGCCTGACCCGGCTTGGTGTGAGTAATAATGCTCATAAGGACACCCCATTTTGATTAATTTATTCGCTTGAAATGTAGTTTAATACAAGCAGTCCCAAACTGAAATGGAACTTTTTGTCCTGTACTCGTTCTTATATCTATTTCTATTACATCAAACTCTCTTCGTAGAACGGGTACATAATGTGCTGGAGAAAAAACATTCATCTTATAAGCACCATAGACATATTTTGTAGGATCCATTGGAACGATCCTAAGTAAGGGTGTCATCACATCGCCAACTATTTGTGGTTGAATGATATCACAATAGATCAACATCTGTGATGGTAAACCTAATGATATGTCAACCGGGTACTTTCCCATTACGTTGATAAAATTTTGTTTTGGTTCAAAACCCAGTTGTAAACTTAATTTTGTGGAAGTACTTATCGATAAAATGTTATCATTTAAACTTGTAGCCTTAACTCGTTTCGCTATTCCATCATAGCTAAATTCAACATCCCCTTTTATTAAAGGATTGTTATTTAATTCATTTAAAACATGCTCAATACTTTCATAGTTTTTTGCGGGAATGTGTGTAATAAACTCTACAGGCAACTCTAAAGATTCGCCGTCTAATTTCTGCATTTTTTTTACATGAACAATATTCTCAGGCTCTTGTACATTTAATATATTACAAGGAAAATGGAATTCAACCATTCCAACATCCCATTCCCCCTCCAATTTTACTGATTTAGGTAATTTAGTATAAAAACTTGATGTAGTGTTTTCAGGAAAGTATGTCATTGAACTATTACTTAACAGTGTTATATAGAAACTTTCTCCGTTCATAATTGTTCAAGTCTTGATGCTGGTATCCAACTATTAAACTTCTTAGGATAACCTTTCCACTTGACCAGCAGTTCCTTTCTGAGACCAGAATGCCTAGACTTCAGAATTTTATCAATTTTATATTTATTGGTGGGGTTGTAACTAACCTTTTGTAATTCTTTGCCATAAAAAGTTCCTATGATGGGTTCATTTTTTAGATCCTTTAGAGTATAAACTGTATGGGGACTTCTATCAATAACTGTAGCCACTACAAATATCTCATCACTCCAGTTGGTTTCATAACCCTTTTGAAATATGTGTTTATATTTAGTTATTCTTACAAAGTCCCCTACTTGAAACTGAGGTGTTCTCAGTTTAAATGTGCTGTCTTTCCTTCTATCATATAAATTACACCAAACAGTCATAATATTGTTAGAATTTACATCACATGGGCGCATTTTAATACTTGAATGATAGCTGTGATTATAAGAAAACAGTAAATCTTGTAAAATATCAATATATCTGTATGTATTTCTATGTGTAAAAAACCTCCACATTTTCATTTTGAGAGTTCTCTGAAATCTTTCCACTATACTAGCTTTAATATCAGGGTTGTTGGTAGTATAATAATTCACATTTTTACTTTGAAAATAACTCCTTACTTCTTTTGATACAAATTCAGTTCCTTTATCAGACTGTATATGTATTGGTGTAGCTTTCGCTTCTGTAAATATACTATCAAAACAACTTCTAGTACTTTGTGAATCTTTTCTTTTCATAGGTCTAGCAAAAGCATATTTGCTAAATACATCAATAACACAAAGTATGTATTTGTAACCATCATTATATTGAGAATAAGAACGCATGTCAGTAAGATCTGCTTGCCATAGTTGGTTAAAATTAGATAAAAGGTATTTGTTTCTTTTAAACTTCTTATGAACCGGTTTATGCAATGTATAAGTCTCTTGCGATCGCAGCCAGTCTTGAACTTGTTTCTTATTCATGTGACCCTTCATGGCTTCTGAAAGCTTATTGACGCTGCTGTAGCCGGCAGGTTGAGAAACATCATAATAAATCTCATTGATATTTAGTAAGGTGTCCATCTTTCCCAAGCAATTTTTCTAGCAGCGGGTTTACGTTTTGAAGATAGTTCTTTATATGTTGCAGACTTCGGTGTTTCTTTAAAATCTTGTATATATAGCTTGTTCATATGTTCTCGTAAATCCGGATTACCAATACAATGTAAAGGCACACTTATTTCTACCAATGCTTTACAAAACTCATCTCTTCCTATTGGGGTCGGACGTTTTAATTTTCTTAGAGTATCATGAAATAAATCTATGATATTACTATTAGGAATCGGTTTATTGTGTAAATAAACCAAGCCTTTATCATCCCAACGTATTATTTCACTGTTGTCAATTAAAGAGTTTAACAAAACCTCACCTTTCTTCTTAAAACTTTTTGGGATCAATCGCATTAAATGAGAGTGAGTGTATGTAGAATTTTTATTGAACACTTCTTCTTTCAATGGTTCTTCTTTAACTAATAAATCTGTTTGCACAGCTGCATCATCTTTTATTGTATTTCTAGTATTACCATTCTCTTCCTCTGTAATTATTGGTAATTTCAATGGGTGTTTTTTTGCTTCACTAAAATGCAAATATCTCTGAAGTGTTTGAAGGTATAAAGCCCATTTTTCACGATCTTCTAATTTACTTTTCATTATATTTCGCATCTCTTTATCTAATCGAGATAATGTATCCTCACTTGCGTTCTCTTTTTGTTTGAGTCTTTCCACTACACTAGGTTCAATTAATATCATTTTTTTGGTGTTTTCCATTTTCAATTTATAAAACAGCACCCAACAAACTACTGAGGACAGCCCCTAATATAATTGGTAAAAATGCACCACCCTTCTGTATGATGATACGTTTTCTCAATGTTTTTTTTCCTCTTGACACTATTTTTCTTAATATATTTTTGTGTTTTTTTAACTTGGTCTTATCCTGGCTCTTCAGTGGTACTTTACCCTTTAATACGTTGAAAATACACTCGCTTATGCAATTTATTTCTTCCTCACCGCATGATTTTAATAATGCATCTCGATGCTTAGCTTTAAGTGTGAGTAATGCTTTCAGAAAATCTTTATGTGTCCTTACTCTTCCACTCATTATCATCAACTGAATAAATGATATTTATACTAGGTGCTTATATAAAAAAGTAAAATGTTTATCTTTTCACACATTACATAGAACTGAGCTAAATGTCATGATGTGTACTATATTTATATCCTTTTTTAGGTACATATACCCAACAATATTCATCAATAGGAAATATTTTAGTTTTGAAACGATACATGTCAAATGTGTTTTGTTTAAGATCAATCATTAGATATCCATGAGCTTCTGTAGTTGCATCCTTATAAGCTTCTTCAATGAATTTCGGACAATCCGGATATACTTGTCGTGCTAAGTATCGTATCTGAGTTCTATCTCTTGGATTTTTAAAATATATTATATAGTTAGAATTTAAAGAAATATCTCGTTGTCCTTTACCCTGATGAAATAAATTTTGTGTAATATAAAATACGCTTAAGTTCCTGTGATGACTTCCCTTTGTAAAAATATCAACAATACGACCATCTGATTCTCTCATAAGATCATCAATAATAAGAAGCTTAGGATGTTTCCCATCGAACATGTTTAGGTCTGGAATACCTTGATTGTAATTAACGTTTTCTAAATTGTACAAAGGTTGCATCTCATCGTAACACCATATTACTTCTGCAAATTCTACATCACATAAATCCTTGCAAAATTTCAGAAAATTCGTTACAAAATTAGATTTTCCACAACCACTAGGTCCTGCAACTATAGTTGTAAATGGATGATAAAAGTGAATCATTGTAATAACTTGCGTGCGTCTTTAAGAACTACCAAAATGAGAGTGATATTTACTAACGCTAAAACCTTATTTTTAATGACTAACCTAATTTAGAATTGCTGTTAAGATCAGTGTAGGTGCATTGATAACGATCAAGAAAAACAAACCGTTGAATAATTTAAAATGTTTTATTTCAATGAAAAACTTACGCTTGGGCTTACTCTTAGGATTATATTATAATATTCAAGGGACACAATAAAATTAAAATAAGCTTTAAACACTAATAATATTTTTTGTAATGTATTGTATCCGCAACAAACATTCCTGTGACAACTGTGAAGTCAGAGCTCTTGTTTGCAATGGAACTTTGCTTTGAAATCATCCCTCTAGGATAATAGGTAATAATACAAATAAAAACTTACAATAGAAACTATGTTGAGATTTCTTTATACAAAATATTCATTCTCGATAAGTTTAAACTGTAGTTAAATCAAATTAAATAATCTATTATTTATCATAATTTTAACTTAGCTTTTTTATCAGTAAGTAATTAGCTTTATTATCAGTAACTTAAAAGTAAATCACATAACTAAATATGAAAATTTTACACAGTATTTATAAAAAGAGACATGCCTATCTTACATTTAAAAGCAATATTAAGGAACTGCTAAGTACAAATATGGCAGAGGACAAGTAAAAATATTAACTTATAGGATTACATTTAAAATATGCAAATGAGAAATAAGTACAAAAAAACATGTTAGGATTGAATGTTCCGTACTTTATAATGTCCCCATGCTAGGGTATCGGTTGAATTTGATAATAAGAACCTTTTGCTGTCATTATGTGATAACGAGACTTTATTTATTTTTTGTGTATAAATAGTATGTTTTAATGAGCGGAATCGCAACATTGTACTAATTTTATCTGTTTTACGAAGTAAACATTTTTTGTAATCATCTAAGTTGAATCTTTGAGTAACACATTTATTAACTCCCTTAGCTTTTGCAGTAAACTTGTTTTGAACATCCATCGCATACATTTTTGCACGTAAACCAACAAACTCTTTGAAAATTTTTCCATTGTTCTCATCTTTGAAAAACCCAAGTTTCTTTTTGTTAATTAATGGGAAACCAAACTCATTATTGGGGGAGTAGTCTGATGTATCGAAATGAGTTTCTAAATCATCTTTTATGTCAGAATAGAAATTTTCTGTGAAAACTTGATAGATCAAGCTATCCGTATCAGTGTATAACAGCTTCAGGTTGTCTTTAAATTTGTTTTTCATAAAATCGTAATGAAATTGGTACATTAAAGTTTTGGATATATCTAGTACACAAAATCCGAGATATATCGGTTTGTTGTATAAAACTTTTGTTTTGTTTAACTGAACCGCGACTAAATTTTCTGAAAATATTGCTAAGCTATGAAATTCTGGTTTAGCTATTAATGATTTTGCACCCTGAACCTTCCCACGATCACCCCATTGATCAACTAATTTAACATTTACTCTTTTTTCTATGTTTTCCATAGTTTTACCAAATACTGAGTTATTCATGAGTTTAAAAAAATCTTTTTCAAACTCTGTAGAGGACATGGACCGCTTTTGTGTATTTAAATCGATATATTTTTTTAACCATGCACTTTGACTGAACTTTAAGATTCTGTGAACTTTATTTAAGCGCATACCTTTTTCTAAACATTGTTTTAAGTTTCGGTAATGTATTACATATTTTTCTTTGTTGAATAAATTAGGTATCAATTTTTTTTGTTTGTCATTGATACATATATTTTCAGGACAAAATGGCAAGTCAGAATGTGAATCATGTAGATTTTCAGGGTATTCCAAATCAACTTCTAAAATAAAACCTTCGTCTGCATCGTCAGCAACATTAAAATTGGTATCAGAATCTACCCATTCAAAATTACCAGTGGGAAGGTGCTGAGACATAGACCAGCCATACAAATTATTGGAATCGTAATAAACTAGATAAGAAGATGGTAAATTACTATCGTAATCAGGCATGAATTTATTATTTGCTTTAGCATGTCGATTACTACATTGTGATATTCCACCTCTAATTCCTTTTTTAATGAAAGCAATCTTTTCAAAGTCTGTTAAGAGCTCTAGTCTTACTTTTGTAAAACTCAACATAGCATCCCAGCTTAATCCAGGAGCAGTGTAATAATGAGCAGGATCTAACTCATATGTCTTTAAACAAACATTTCGAAAATTTTCAAACACATCTGCAAGTATCAAAACATCGGTTTTTAAGTATAAGTCAGAATAATCCCCCATATTTTTACATTTGAAGTGATTCCAAACATCTTTTGCATGAGCGTAATCATTTTCAGTTACATGTTTGTCATTTAAAGAATTATAGAACTTTTCAGGGGGTGGCAGTGATTTCATATTAAGAGAGTCATGCGAGGTCATAAATTCATATGGATAAACACCTTTGCGAATCAATCTTTTAAAATCATCTTCGTTTGGAAAGTTCAAACTCATCTCTCTAAACTCTTCAGGTTTTAAGTTTTGCGCTAATTTTTCAAGACTACTTGACATAAATTTAAAAGAATCTAGAAATCTCAATTTCATTGTGTGATTATTAATTTTTAGTTGTTTGGAAAACGAGATGTACCTCTCTTTGTTTTGAGGAATTACTTCTATCTCACCTTCTTCAAAATTAAGTGCATGTACTAAGAAATGCGCATCGTAATTACTAAGATTGTGGAAAAATACAGGAACAAAGTTTCCTGTTCTATACTTCTCCGCACATAATGAATGAGCGACACCTGCATAGTGACCTGTGTACCAGTCATGGTCAATTATAAAGTCATTTAATAATTCTTTTTTACAAATATAGCAGACTTTGCTTTGAGCTATACATGTTTCATTCTCTGTAGTTAATGGAGAAGGAGATTTTTTAAATGTTCTCTTTTTACATATTTCTTGTAAATCATCTTTCAACAATGTCATGAATTTTTTAGAACAGTCCTTGCCTTTGTAAGTTCTGTACTTTGAAAGCTTATCATCAAATGAACATTTAATATAATATCCAAAACTATACACTTCATGTTTTTGTACATTTGTAGTTGATGATTTGTTTGGATCTGTCTCACATCCTTCAATTGGATTTAACAATGCTTCGAAGTCAGCATAAACTACAAAAGGTACTCTGAGTTGTCTCTCATATTTATCAAATTCTATCTGATTTCCTGGGACAGACTCTCTAAACCAGTTCATCCTATAACGTTTGTCCGATGGTAAATCTACACGAACATGTGCACAGTCATGTTGCTGGTGTTTTTGTAGCTGATCAGCAGATGAAAAGTGTAATAAGCAACCATCACAAATATGCATTGCAATGTGACGTGATGAAATTTGTTTGCTAACCAAGCGTGAAAGATTTTTGATGTAACAATAATGACTTTTATTATTGTGTGAAATATATAATAAATTTACATGTGTCGACTTTCGAGATTTTGTGAAATGCAATGGACCGGTAACTTTATGACTTTTACTTTCAGAATCATATTCCAAACCAAAAACATTAATGCTCAAGTCATTTAACCTTTCAAACTTGTGAATATCTTTAATTTTCACTGGGAAAGGTATATCATCGAAATTTAGTTTATTTTTATGTTGTAAATATGAAGTAACTCTGTCTGAATTTTTATCAGTAGGATACAGCGCTGACAACACGGACCATAAAAAGCATTGATGATCCTTATTTTTTACATTTATGACAGCCTTTTTAAGTTTTATATCATGTGGTAAGTCAATGTATGAAGATCCATGTAGAGGATCAAACTTATTAACATTCATATCCAAATGCTTTATTTTTCTCAAACTCCACCCGCTATCTTTACATTCAAAATTACTAACTTTGTTTGAAATTTCCTCTGCTAGTGATAAAAATGTAATGCTAATATTATCTCCTTGACAGAAAACATAATTAAAAGTTTGAAAGTCAAATGTGTTTTCTAAATCCTTTGTTTCTTGAACAAAATCTGCTCTTAATATAAAATTTACTTTTATTACCACGTGTTCTTTAATACAGCGATCTAATAGTATAAATATTGTGTCTTTAATATTTTTCATAAACAACTCTGGTGTCTGAAATTCCAATGCAGGGGTAGGATTATCATTTGAAACTCTGTAAGTCAAAATTCTATTTCCGAAAGCAGATTCAATCTTTTGAACGTTTGGTAATTCTTCGTGTGAGCTAACTAAGTTATTTTTGTGTTGATTACTCTTTAAGTGACTCGATAAAAATCTTTTAGAAACAACTATTTTACACACGGAACATTCAATCTCATCATTATTTTTTGTACTTACATTTATTTCTATATTTTGAGGTGAAGACGATGGGGCATTTGACGACGAAACAGCTAGATGATCCAAACGTGGTTCCTTGCTGGTCGAGGCACCCTCATTGATGCTGGTCGAGGCACCCTCATTGATGAGTTTTCTTTTTAATGCACGTCCATCACCAACTTGATTATTTGAGCTATAACAAAAAGAAAAGAAATATATTTTTTTGAAAATTTAAGTAATTAGGAAGGTAGGGGCATATAAAAATACACTAACAATTAACTGATTTTTACATTGTTCACAATAAGCTTGCATTGGTAAAACTCCATCTATTTGATCCAAATTATCATCTAGGTTTCTATTTAATGTTAAGTGTCCTGAACATGGTGTAAAAAATGGTTTAAAAGTCAAGTCATCAAGCATCGTCTGAGGTAATTTCGAGCTTATGTACCACAAACGAATATAACGGTGAAATCTTTGTAATATATCAGATTTATTGAAAAGACTTATTTCATCACTTGTTAATTCAATCATTTTTAAAAGGAAACGAAACTCGCCACCGCTATGGAAGAAAAACCAAAAAATATTGACTAATGTTTAAGGTTACTTCCATAATATATGTTAACACACACCCACACGCACACACACACATATACACACACACACACACACACACACACACACACACATACACACATCAAAAATTTGCTGGTTCCTTCAATTTGAAATTTCTTATTGACATTATCCAAAAATGGAGATCAAAAGGCTATCATAGAATAACTTCAGGGATTCATTAAAAATTGAAAACCCGACTTGGTAAAAACAACCCCACTTTTAAGCCAGTCGGTTAAAAAATTATCCTATTTCACTCACGGGATCAACACGAATCTAACAATACCCCATACGTTAAAATCCTCCAAGCCGTTCAGGCTGTAACAGTGAACATAAAAATCTACATACATACACTCGAAAAACATAACCATCCTTTTGAGGCAGTCGGGTTGAACATCTACATACACTCGAAAAACATAACCATCCTTTTGAGGCAGTCGGGTTGAACATCTACATACACTCGAAAAACATAACCATCCTTTTGAGGCAGTCGGGTTGAAAATAAAAATCTACATACATACACTCGAAAAACATAACCATCCTTTTGAGACAGTCGAGTAAAAATAATACGTGGGAAAAACATAACTACCGCAGGAAATATTCTTCAGACAAAGCTTCGCTTTTGTCTAAGAAATACAAACAGCCATTTAAAAGTAATTCTAAAGACAACTTATTCTTTGTTGAATTGCGTTGTGTTTAAACTTTATAAAAGGCATTCATAGCAAAATAATAATCGTGGGAAGATGTACCGAGCATGGGAAAAATTTGACTAGCCTGAGAAATAAGCACCGTGGGAAAATGTACCGAGCATGGGAAAAATTTGACTAGCCTGAGTAAAATAAGAATAGTAAATAAATCAAATTACTTACAATTTGCACAGCTTCATAAACTCCTGCGCAATATTTTCATTGTTGATGCAGAGTTGTTCCTCCAGAATTTCCACACTTTCGTACAGTAAGGCATCTTCGTATGCTGCGTTAATTTGGGAGTTAGTAAGATTGGACTCCATGTTGGTGAACGATCAAATATGCAATGAACGCTGCGCTGTCGAGTCCTTTTTATTTGTCCTCGCTGTGGGGCTCTGTCCGTGGTGATTCTCCGGGGGGCTTGAATGGAATACGATGCAAAAAAATGACTTATACTAAATTATTTGCTACGAATGTCACAAACAGCGCGTCTTATTATTTTTCGGTTTGCTTGCTTTCAATGCAATACTTGGAACAATTCAGAGTTGAGGCAAGTTCTTTAGTGACGTTGAATATAAGTTCTTGCGTGCTTTGAAAATGTTTATCGTCGTCCGATTGCACGTAATATTTAAGACGTACATCAACGTTCTTCCAGTAGTCAGTCGGTGCGAGGTCACGAATTTTATCCATATCATATATTTCAATTTTAATGAAGTGAGTCGCCTTTGCTGATTCACCTTCATTTGAAACTATGTAAGACAAACCGTCACTACATGTATGTGCTACGCATGAAGATTTTGGTATCGCTTTCTTCTTCTTTTTGGGTTTCTCAAAGAATATGTCAATATTGTTTGTCCTTTTCACTTTGTTTTTTTGTGGCCTCATAATAATATCTTTTGTTTCGTCTTCATCGGATACCGTCGCCGGAAAATAGTAATTTTTGAATGTGTAATCGTTATCCTGTAATAAAAACAGCAAATTGGTTATATGTTTCATAGCGCAGAGATAACACATTAGGTATCATTTAGAAAACAAAGACACAATAAGTTTAATGAGCGACTAACTACCTACATTGATTTATGAATTCATAGAAATTTCCATTGCAGAGCTTACATTGTAAATATCACCTATCATAAAACAAAATTACTTTTGTAAACAAAGCAAAACACGAATGAATTGAAAATTAGGTATGTTAATGGCGACCGCGCACCGGAAAACGTAGCGTAGGCAGGCCTCCCACGCGGTGGACCGATGACCTGGTGAAGGTCGCGGGAAGCCGATGGATGCGGGCAGCGCAGGACCGGACGTCGTGGAAATCCTTGGGGGAGGCCTTTGTTCAGCAGTGGACGATTTGTGGCTGATAAGATGATGATGAATGGCACACGTTATAGTTACTTGTATCAAGGGTAATACTTACATCCATTACTGCAACAGATTTTATTACAAATCACAGACACCACGTATGGATCACGCACTTAGATTCGTCGAGGACTGTCTAAAATATTATGAGATTAAACTGTCTGAACTTGCTTTTATATGCAGCTATCAAACAAAATAACAAAGGAATGTGTATCTTCGCAACACCTGCGCTGTAACATACATGTTACAACCTGTTCGCTATTAACGCAAAAATATAATTCAAAAATGGACCACCTTCGTCGTTTGACACAAAAGATTCAGAATTTGTTGGTGAGCAGCCATCTGCGAAATTAAATAGAAGCGCAACAATAAAAGCATTGTAAATTGCTTGCTATAGAACTTCCCGATTCCTATTTCATTGAAAACAAGATGAATAACTTAAAAATACAATAGTACCCTCTGTTCACAATCGGTATTGAGACATCTTTCTACTGATCGACCAACTGCGAAATGAAAGACACCGATAACAATGAAACTATTTTTGAATACATTTATTTATGGTACAATAAATTACTATGTTCACCTGATGTGAAAAAAACTTTCTTTCACACAACGAATTTCATAGAAAGCTTAAATACTAGTAAACTCCTTACCCGACTACGAAAAAAGGAGGGTTAAATTTACCATATCGGTTGCTGGTGTAATAACATAAAAATGACCTCCTTTTTACACAGTCGGGTAATAGGTTGTATGATAAATTGTTAAAGGCAAGTAGTAATCAGGTTAGGTTAATTTAAAATAAAAAACCCGACTGCATAAAAATTAGCCTCCCTTTTGCACAGTCGGGTAAAACAAGCTATGTCACTCAGGGAATCAAGACGAACCTAACGACACCTCGCACTCCAAAATCATTAAAGCGTTTAGGCTACAGGTTCATCCAAAGAAACAGACATACATACACCCGAAAAACATTACCCTCCTTTTTTGTACAATCGGGTAAAAGGTTTTACATGAGTGTATGATAAATTGTCAAAGAAAAGTAGTAATCAGGTTAGGTTAATTTAAAATAAAAAACCCAAATGCATAAAAATTAGCCTCCTTTTTGCACAGTTGGGTAACACAAGCTATGTCACTCAGGGAATCAAGACGAACCTAACGACACCTCGCACTCCAAAATCATTGAAGCGTTTAGGCTACAGGTTTATCCAAAGAAACAGACATACATACACCCGAAAAACATTACCCTCCTTTTTGAACAGTCGAGTATAGCCCTTAGCGAGTATCGAAGGCAGCACAATTGGTTCAAAACACAAAAGCAGGTAACATTGCTATTACAATAGGTTACCCGAATCCTCGAAATGAATAGACGTCGAGCGAACAATAGAGATAGTCGAGCCTCGATAACAATGGGGCTTGTAGCAGCGCAGATAAATGTATAAAGGCGTGCTCTGATCGTTCTGAAACTAGCGCCAAACGGTTTAAGTGGGGGGCAAAACCAAAAAAAAAAAAAAAACTTTTTTTTTTTTTTTTTTTTTTTTTTAGGGGAGGGGCATCTTTACTGGCGTGAATCGCGCCCCCCATGAGGGGAGTGGCCAGGGGTGAGCCAGAATCCGCGAATCCATACTACTATAGTTTAAAAATTATTATTTTTTAAATGCGAAAATTAAGACTATTTTAAGGAAAAAATTCAATCATATTTTTTCACTGTTTATAAGTACCGATTTCATTATTATTATAGGCCGTTGGGGTAGTAAAGTTCTCGAGTGGCGACCGCACACCGGACAAATGTAGCGTAGGCAGACCTCCCACGTGGTGGATCGACGACCTGGTGCAGATCGCGGGAAGCCGATGGATGCGGGCAGCGCAAGACCGGTCATCGTGGAATTCCTTGGGGGAGGCCTTTGTCCAGTAGTGGACGTTTTTCGGCTGATATGATGACGATGACTATAAAAATGAATTTAGTTATCAATTACTTTTTATTTACTTTTTACAGCATAAATCGAAACACTTATCCCCAAACAGATTTTTAAGATGTGTTTTTATGTCTTATAAAGAATTGAACAATACCACAGGCTTACAGTGGCGCCTTTGATGCGCACGATGCCGCCGCCACGGCGTAGGAACTAGCAGTACTAGGCTGTGCTCCGCCGCCCGGTGCCCCGCAAGTACCCTTCCGTTGCTCTGCGTAAGTACATTCGTTGCGCTACTGTTAGCCGCTATATTGTAATACTCTGACAATACTAACTCCACCTCCTTGACAAGAACATGGATTTTATCTCTTCGCCTGATTTCCGATTGTGACCGATTAAAATAAGCTATTTCATCATACGGGCAAACTCGTAAAGCCCTCGTCGTGCAGGTAACAAATTGCGATCTCGAGGTAATGCTACCAGGAGATATAGCTCCATAAATTTTACGATCAAGTGTGTGAAACGTTTCGCAAAGCGGCGCGATAATCATGCAAATCGAGGCCTGGCGTTAACAGTCCCTGCGCTAACGTTTTTCGATAAAACACCGCAAAATACTTAGCAAATTTCTGATGTGGATCCCGGTTTTTAGCTCGTCAAATGCAGCGCGTAATATAGCACTTTTAAAACTAAAGTTCACAAATATGTTAAATACATATATACGTTTAGAAATGCTAGTTCGTCCCTAACTGGAACTCCCGCGCAGAAACCAATCATATTTCAGATTCTGTGATGAATATTAAAATAATTGTTACAAAAAAGGTCTTGATAAAGTTTAAAATCTCTAAAAAATTCTTTACAATTGGATAATGCTAGTAATATTTAGAATTCTTTGATAAGGCGTTCAAAGTTCATTGTATCAGCTCATATACGTCCCCTCCGAGGAGATCGAGCCTACCCTGAATTAGGGCGATCGGGCCTTAGTCGACCACGCGGGCCCAGTGCGGGCTGGTCGACTTCGCACACAACCTGCGAGTTTCTCCGCAGGCATGTGCAGGTTTCTTCACAACGTTTTCCTTCACCATAAGAGCGTCGGATAAATGTACCTACGAAATCTAAATTCGAAATCACATTGGTACGTGGCAGGATTCGAACCACGACCTCCCGGACAGGAGGCGGCGGCCCTAGCCATTACGCCACCGACGTTCAAAGTTATCTGTGGACAAATGTACCGGTATAAACAAATGCAAAAACTTCGCTCGCTCAGTGGTACCAAAGAATAGTAACTATTAACACAGTATTAACATATAGCTGTTTACAGTAGTGCAACGATTGTACTTACACAGAGCAATGGAAGGGTAGGTACATGGTAGGTTAGCAATAAGGCCGCCTATTGTATAGGCTTTCTTCTATATTGTCAATTTCTTTTTTTTATGTTGTGATGCTTTAAAGAATATTGTATTGTATTGTACTTGCAGGACAGCAGGGGCGGCGTAGTACAGCCTGGCATACTACGCAAGTTTGCCAGACTGAAAGAAGACAGCTCATCTGAATAACCTGAAAGAATACAACTATCGGTCTATGCGTACCTACGTATCTATATATATATATTTAAAGAATTATCCTCTAACTCATACCCGTTAATGAGTTGTACCTTTCTTCATCAGCTCATCATCATGAGATAATGACTGCCAGATGCAAATACTTTAATAGCTTTAGAAAACATATGAAACACATTATACATGCCTATAAAATTTGAGGGTCGCCCTTGATTTCCCTGGGATTCCATCATCAGATCCTGGTTTTCTTATCATGATACCACCCTTGGGATATCTTCTTTCCAACAAAAAAGAATCATCAAAATCGGTTCATAAAGGACGAAGTTATCCGCGAACAAACATATATATATATACGGTCGAATTGAGAAACTCCTCCTTTTTTGAAGTCGTTTAAAAATATATACGGTTGAATTGAGAAACCTCCTCCTTTTTTTGAAAGCGGTTAAAAATGAGCTCCATGAGATTTAATATAATTCTATTACGCAGAATTTAAACGACTCAAAAATCTCATAATGTATGTCTTTCATTCTGCAGCAGCAAACATACAGAACGTGCTACACCACTGTTTTGTCACAGCATCATTTCTAGATGTTACGAATTCTCGCTACAGTCGCAATAATATTCAACTCTTGTGAAAATTTATTACGTTTATACGAGCACGTATAATAATATGTTCCATTTCTTCAGTGAATAGTAGTAAAATGATAAGAAAAGTGTATTGCTGAGATACACGAATAATAAAATACATCTGTATTTTACAGTGTAATAATCTTTAGGGAAAACAGTTCCCGCTATGCTACCGTCACTTTTTTATACGAAAAGATATCATGAATATTTTAAGATGGTCACGTTTCTCGTGTTTTAAAAGATGAATCTATGGGGTGCTGTTAGAAGTCTTACAAATGGTATGAAAAAGAAAGTTAAAGTTGCTTCTTTGATTTATTTTAAGAAACATTTTGTTTTATCAAGGTTTTACCTTTGTCTCGGAAAGAAACGTGACTTATATACGTGATCTTTTATGACCAACCAGTGTTGGATGGTGAGGAATAACAACTTGGTGACCTGTTTTAACGCTACAAATTATATGTTTTTACTTTGTTATCGTTAAGGCGCTAAGATCACTCAATCCGAACAGGTTGATACGTGTTTAAATAATCATTTTAAGTTCAAATCAACGCGGGCTTCAACGCGGCTGTTACGTTGAAACCGAACGCCCAATTCTAGATTTTTACATGTTTTTATTACTTTTCATCACTTTCAAATAAGTTTAAAAAAAATCTGTTCAATTAAAATGAAGAGTCTTAATGTCACCAATTTTTGTGTGTTGGTTTCATTCAACATTAAATATTTGTTTTCGAGAAATTTTGCCTTTAATGCCAAAAACAGGGTCTACAGTATATTTTTTTTATCAAACGTGGTAATATTTTTAAAATTGTATTTATTTAAATCGATTTTTTATGACTTTAAGTACGTTATATATTTTTTCCATAGTGATTTCCATAGCTTTACATAGTCTTTAATTAATTTGAGTTGAATATTGTCATTTGACCCATCTCATGGCCATAAGGTGCTACGAGAAAGTAACGCAAAACTAGTAACTTGATGCGCGTCGAGACAAATGTCGACCATAGTGACATCAAATTAAGCTTATAATATAATAATAATAATAATAATCTTTATTTCAGGTTAAAACCCATAAGGTCAATAAATATATAATAATATCTTATATTGGCTCGCGCTGCAATATGTATGTTACGTCTATCTACGTCAGAGTAGCGCGAAAATAAGTACAAAAAAATTGGGGTGGATAGTCTGGGTTACTATCGCTTGTTTTTCCATGAATTCGATAATTTTTGGAGGTCACTTGCGCGGTCTTTGACATTCTCGGCGAAAAAACAAGGCGAGTCCAAATATTATACAGAAGAAGAAGGTATTGTGATGGCAAAAAAAACAAAGTTGACATTTTGATATGGATCAATTGTCTTACACTAATAAAGTCTCAAAACAAAACATAAAAAATGTGTGTGCCTATGCGTCGGTCCGGTTCCTAAACTACTGGACGGATTTGGATAAAATTTGGGTTAGAGCTTTTTAATTTTTGTATCTCCAGGTGTTTTTGGGGTTCCGTACAACAAAAAAAGGAACCCGTATAGGATCACTCGAGCGTCTGTCTGTCTGTCTGTCCGTCTGTCACAGCCAATTTGCTCCGAATCTACTGGAACAAATCAGATGACCCAAACACTGATGTGCAAGGTAAATAAATATTTTTTTTAAATTAAGGGTTATTTTCGGGGAAAAAATTAGGAAATAAAAAAAGTTTTGCAACCCTTACTGTGTCATATATCAAATGAAAGGGCTCGTTATAAGGATCTCAAATATATTTTTGTTATTATTTTAAAATAAATAATTTTAATTTTATTCATGAAAGAAGAGGCAATTGAACTTTCACCCCTCCCCCTGATCTGCGAAACTACTGAGCCTAAATTTTTTTAAAAGATACAAAATATAGTTCATTGGTTGTAGATTACAGGAAAACGTATAATAATTCTATCAATTGAAAATAAAGTAGTAAACTCAATATAATACGTTCACTTACGGAAAATAGTTCACTAAAACACCACTAGACAGCGCTAGTAGTATTTTTCTGTTGCTCGCGTTTGTGTCTTTTGTTCGTCATGTGAATAGGTATTATTGTCATAGTTATGTGGAGAGGTGTGGTGGTACAGAACCCTCATACCGTGAGTCCAAATCGCATTTGGCCGGTTTTTTTAATTTTTTCTTATCTTGATTTTTAGGGTTGCCACCATAGTAAAAAACACCTATTAGTTTTTTACTCAAAAATGGCTGTAATGATTCTGATAAAGCTCAGTGTGTCTATGTATATAATTCTACTGTACGTGTGTATGTCACTGAACTTCTCCTAAAAGGCTAGACCGATTTAAATGATTTTTTTGTATGCGTTTGGGTGGCGCACTGGATGGTTTAGATTCAAAAATCAGTCCGGTAGATGGCGCTGATAGTGTATTGTGAGGTGGAACGAAGTTCGCCGGGACAGCTACTATAAATTTATTAGACCTAGGTACAGTACGCTGTAGTATTTTGTTCCAAGAAAAATCGGATAAAGTACCTCCCATACAAATCCAGTTTCCTCAAAAATAGATCGAACGATTTTAAAATCGTTAATAAAACTTTGTTTTGTTTTTATGAATAAAACTTTGTAGATAATTAGGCCTTATTAGGCCTACTACACTGGGTATTTTAATATTCCAAAAAATCTGAGTAAGGTATCTCCCATACAAACCTAAATTATTATTTTTTTTATTAAGTCTGACATACTTAACTTAATTCTTTGCTACTAAGTAAGTGTAATGTTTATTGTTGATTTGTGTATGCCCGACTACAATAGATAGTGAAGGCTTAATGATAAAGTATGCACAGCGTGGCTGTACCATTTATATTGTATTGCCGCTGAATGGATGTAAATAATTTGCGATATAATTATCATTTTCTATCTGCTATAGTTTATCCGTACGAAGTCCTCGAAAGTGCCTTATATTCAACCAACTTACAGAAAGGAGGAGGTTCTAAATTCGACTGTCTGTTTTTTTTTGTATGTTTGTTACACAGTGTCTTCGCAGATTGTGAACCGATTTTCACGATTTTTTTTTTTCAATAGGTTATGCTCATAGTGAAATATAAAGTAAATAATTAAATATAAACAGCGGTAAATTAGAAAATATAAAAAAAGCTCGGCTAACAATATCGTGTAACAAATACAATGTAAATAATTTAATTTTAAGAATAAATTTTTAAACTTTTAATATTCTGTATACATATTCATATGTGTTATATATGTCGCAGGCATACTGTATAATTCGTCCATATACATACGGCCATTTTTACAATTTGCCTGACTCGGCATTGACCGTTTATATACGGACGAATGCCTGGCTCGGCATTTTACAATCTGCGTCACAGATTTACGCCAGCAATATATAAGTCATTGATCTGCGTACAGAATTTTACATTTTGTCCCCCGTTTACATACGGACGAATTATTACAAATTACCTGAATCAGCGTACAGCATTTTACATTTTGCGTGACCCTTTAAATACGGACGAATTATACAATTTGCATGACCGTATGTAAAATGGACTAATCATACAATTTGCCTGCCACATATACATCATTACTACGAGCATTAATCTATGTGCAATGACCACCGGTTGTTTCTTTTCTCACTCCCGTATTTAACTTAGGTATTTAACAGTGGCGACGAGTATGGGATTAGAAAAAATCCTGAAAAGGTTTAAATAAGGCAATATTGGAGGCGGTTGTTCCCAAAAATGTTAATGAGTTACAATCGTTTTTACTAAATTATTACAGAAGTTTTGCTCCTAAAGCTTCGTCGTTGTTTAGTCCACTTCATGTATTATTGCAAATAAGAGATAAATTTCAATGGGGTAAGGAGCAAGATAAAGCATTCAATAGCATTAAAGTATACTAATAAAAGTTATTGGCATCCAACGATGTGTTAGCTAATTTTGATAAAAATTTAAAAAAAAATTGAACAATTGATGCATCTCCGACCGGTCTAGGAGCGATCCTATCGCAATTAGGGGAAGACGGGGTAGAACGTCCAATATTATTTGCTCCGCGGTTATTATCGAAACCGGAAAATGACAAGGCCGGAGTGAAAAGGAAGGCTATCCTCTTAAGCACATTCACAGAAAATACCAACCAGCTCGTGTGTAACCTCGCGTTACTAGATGAAGTAGAAAACCAAACCTATATCAATATCGTTTCGCTACTGGATAATCATTTAACACCAAAACGCTGCGTTTTTGCGGAAAGGTGTAACTTTTATGGTGCGATTCAACGCAATGACGAAAAACACGTTCAGCGGGCAGCGCGGTTAAGAAGTCTCGCTGCGCATTGCACTTTCAAAAATTTAGAAGACGCCTTATTGGACAAGTTTGTGATGGGTATGCTACCAGGCCACGAGCGGAATAAATTGTTTGCAGAAGATATCGCTGGCTTGACACTCGCTTCAGCGGTTGAGAAAGCAGAAAGCGTACGATGCGCTGGCGCCGATGCCGCAGCGTCTGCGCCGTTGGCTGCGGAAGGGCTTTCCGGTTAAGATTACGGCGTGTTAAATTTTTTTTCATTAAAAATTTGAGTGCGTTTGGCTGCACCTCACCTGATGGTAAGTGCCGATGCAGCCGAGGATGGAACACGCATGCTCAAATAGTGGCTTTTTACTCTCGTCTTGAAGATTCCTAAATTATACGAATCGAGGAAAACAGATGCCGGAAGAGAAATCCACTCCTTGGCCGTTCGCAAGATGAACGAAGAAGCAAAACGCTTCGTGTGAAAAGATGTAACATTGACGAATAAGGGGTGGAACCGCTCTCTGCGTCTGGTCGTCCGATGATGAAAGGGAGAGGGGGGGAATGAGGTTGTGAAGCAAAAAGGATGCCAGTTCCCGTCAATCTGTGTTAAGTGTCAAGTGTGTGGTCATTTTAATCACGAATCCACTAAGTGTAGATTCGCAAAATATAAGTGTCAGAGTTGTGGGGAAAAAGATCACGTTCGTAGGATGTGTCAAAAAAAATACATTTTGTAGGACAAGAGAATAGCGGAGAGAGCAAGGGCGATGATGGTGAATGTTTCTATAGCATCCGTTGTGTTGACGGAAAGCCGATAATAGAAACCGTAATTATGCAGGGTCAAGAGATTTTATGTGGAATTGACAGTGGTTCCGCAGTGACGGGAATTTCGAAAATTTCGGTTTTCTAATGTTCCATTGTCATAGGCAAATAAATAAATAAAATATATACGGGCGGTAGAATTGATACTTTAGGTGTTAACTTGTCAGTTAAGCACTGCGATAAAATGACAATATTGCAAGTTTACTTCATTCGTAACGGCGGTCCGCCCCTATTGGGCCGCTATTTTATTCAAAATTTCAGTCACATTTAACTCCATTGTACTACTACTTACCACTATTCATTTTAGATAAATAAACAACTAGCTATTGACAAATACCCGCTGCCTAGTGTACATGAGTTATTTACGAAACTGCACGGTGGTAAACAGTTTTCGAAGCTTGATTTATCGATGGTTTATAACCAATTTTAAATCGAAGAAGGTTCAGAAAATCTCACTTGCATAAAAAGACATCGCGGGCTTTTTAATTATCATCATCATATCAGCCGAACATTTTACATTAACATTTTAGGGTTTCTAAATTATTACAGGATTTACGTTCCTAAAGCTTCGTAGTTGCTTAGTCTACTTCATTTATTATTGCAAAAAGGAGTTAATTGGCAATGGGGTAAGGAGCAAGATAAAGCAATCAATAACATTAAAAAGTTATTGGCATCCGACGATGTGTTAGCTCATTTTGATAACAATGGAAAAACGTTACAATACATGCATATCCGACCGGTCTAGGAGCGATCCTATCGCAATTAGGGGAAGACGGGGTAGAACAGTCAATATCATTTCCTTCGCGGTCATTATCGAAATCGTAAAGAGAATATTCCCAAATACAAAAAGAAGCAACTGCTATTATATTTGGTGTAAAAAATACCACCAATACCTGTATGGTCGATCACAACCCTTTGTTCTTCGCACTGACCACAAACCCTTAACAGTAATTACGGAAGTCATCGCGGCATTTCTGAGATTTCTGCAAACCTCTTCAGCGATATGCGATTTTTCTGAGCTCGTATTATTACTGTTTATAGTATATACCTAGTGCATCCAACTGTTCAGATTTTTATCACGAGCGGTCCCGGTTCCACAGATCAGCGATAACGAGTCGAAGGAGATGCGGGAAGAGGCCGCATACGTTAACTTCGCAGTGGAGGGGTGACTATTGTTGACAACTAAACAACTGCAACATGAGTCAGCCGTTGATACGGTTCTGCAGCGGTTTAGTTACTACGTAAACAATGGATGGCCACGAAAAGTTTCTGATGCCAGTAGAAAGCCATATTTTTATGTCGGTCGGAAATAGCATTGGAAAATGGAATTTTATTGCGTGGTCATAAGGTAGTGATACCAGAAAAGTTATGTAACAAGGTAATTAATGAATTACATAGCTCACATTTTGGGATAATAAAGATGAAGTCACAAGCACGCGAGCGATTTTGGTTTCCTGGTATCGACGCTTCTATAAAAACAAACAGTTAACTCCTGCAGCGTTTGTATTCAGTTAAAACCTACTCCGCCACGTGTCACGCTAGCTTCGTGGCCACACCCACCACACGTAGTCCATAGATTCATATTGATTTTTTGGACCAATAAATAACAAGTCATATTTAGTGGTTGTTGATGGTTACTCAAAGTGGGTGGAATGTCATTGCATGAATTCAAATACCACTTCAAAAGTCGTCATAGTGATATTGTGCGACTTTATGTCTCGGTTTGGTATTCCAAAATTTATTGTCAGCGACAATGGAACAGCTTTCGCCTCTACTAAGTTAAAAAAAATTTGTTTACTGAACAGCAGACAAGCACAGAGTTTTGTAAAGATATTAATAAGGGGACTCAAAGTATTTTGTTAAAGAAGTGCTCCAGATTCTGAATTTCAACATCGATTGAATAAGTTCCTTTTTGATTGTCGTAATTCTAAGAATAGCACGACTGATCTATCCCCTACTGAAATAGTTTTCGGTCGCAAACTTCACTCTCGGCTAGATTTTGCGATCCACTTACAATCGCACAATTATCTAAACATGTGTCGGAAAACCAGTCCTTACAGGCTAAATTTTATGGCGGTAAATCAAGAAGTTTTAAATCTAATGAGATAGTACTGTAAAGAGCGTCGGTGGCGTAAAGAGCGTCGGTGGCGTAACGCTTGCTGGTGTTCGAATCCTGCCACGTACCAATGTGTTTTCGAATTCCGATTTCCGACGCTCTTACGGTGAAGGAAAATTTCGTGAGGAAACCTGTACACACCTGCGAAGAAACTCGAAGGTTGTGTGTGAAGTCGACCAACCTGCACTGGCCCCGCGTGTTCGCCTAAGGGCCGATCGCCCTAATTCAGGGTAGGCCCGAGCCTCTCGGTGGGACGGATATGAGCTTATAAGATGGAGATGCAGTACTGATAAAGATAGTAAGAAAAGTCGGTCAAGTTATGTATGAAATATTAATGTTGAAGTACAATTTAGATGAATAATTATATGGCACATTCATCAGCTTTATCAATACAAATCAGATGTTGACAAGGAGCTGTATCAAAGTAACAACTGTAATGTACATGATTATTCTGATGATTTTATTTCACCACCGATGAATATTTCTCCTGATGAAGCTTCTGTTATGCCTGAACACTCTCCAGCAATAAACGAGATTGAGCGTAATGCGGTTTCTCCAGACCAGATAGAACCAAGCAGGCCTCCTGAGAATACATCTGAACAGAATGAAGAAACCTCACCGGAGTCCAGTGAAGTAATATATAATCATAATAATAGTCAAGACAATCCAACGCCAGTAAGGCCCGACTCTAACGTTCCACAAATTATTAAACAACCAACAGAGCATACTAGACCTCGACGAAATATACCTAGTTTTAATTATAGAATTTAGGAATGGTTTGTAGATAAATATTAAGTACCTACTCAAAACTGTTAAATAAATCTCAATGATTTAGATTATTAGGTAGATAGTTTTTGTCCTTAGGTAATAATTAGAAGATACATTTTTTTATTTCTTTATCATCATCATCATCTCAGCTCATATACGTCCACAGAGGGGCTCGAGCCTACCTGAATTAGGGCGATAGGGCCTTAGTCGACCACACGGGTCCAGTGCGGGTTGGTCGACTTCACACACAACCTTCGAGTTTCTTCGCAGGTGTGTGCAAGTTTCCTCACAATGTTTTCCTTCACCGTATGAGCGTCGGATAAACGTACATATGAAATCGAAATTCGAAAACACATTGTTACGTGGCAGGGTTCGAACCACGACCTCCCAGACAGGAGGTAGCGGCCCTTGCCGTTACGCCACCGACGCTCTTATTTCTTAAAATAGTTTTTTTAAGGGGGGGAGAATATGTAATATATATTGAGAGGGTATCTATACATCATTACAGCAAAGGTCACCGGTTGTGTCTTATCTGTATTTAACCTTTGAACAAAATGTAAGGGCTTTTTCTGTTTTGTTCTCTTGTTGTAAGAATCTCAAAAATATTTTTTTATGTATCCATAATTTTGAGAAAATCCGAGCGGACTTTGGAAATTTCATTTTTCCTGTAAGAACGGTAGCACTTATAGATTTTCCTGTTGTATATGCGTTTACCCTAAGGTTCCATTTTACCTTTTGAGGTGCGGAACACTAAAAATTACTTATTATTTTTTGCTCAAAAACGGTTCTAACGATTTTGATGAAACTCGGTACATTATTATAACATTACATAGCCTACAGCATTCGGTAGTTAGTTATTCTAAAAAAAATGAGTAACGTACCTCCCATACAAACGCAAATTATTTGTAAATATTTCATCAGTCTTTATACCTATACAAAGTGTATAAGAATTAAGAATAGGTGCAGGACCCTTTAACTAGGGGTTCTACCCATCATACTGAACAACTTTCCCCAAGGAAGGGTATATACGATTCATCCAAAAAAGATAATTTTCCAAAAAAAAAAATTGGGCCCTCTATACAAAAGTGCACAAAATTTGTCGATCAGCTGATCGATTTGTATGTAATGTTTTTTTTTTTTTTTGCGATTTCAGCAAAGTCGTATAACAAAAGTTGTTAAGTATGATTTGTAGAAGCCCCAGTTAACGGGACCTATACCAATTTTAGTTGAGGTCGTGGTTCGAACCCTGCCACGTAACAATGTGTTTTCGAATTTCGATTTCATATGTACGTTTATCTGACGCTCATACGGTGAAGGAAAACACCGTGAGGAAACCTGCACACGCCGGCGGAGAAACACGCAGGTTGTGTGTGAAGTCGACCAACCCGCACTGGGCCCGCGTGGTCGACTAAGGCCCTGATTCAGGGTAGGCTCGAGCCCCTCGGTGGGGACGTATATGAGCTGATATAATAATAATAATAATACCAGTTTTGTTACATCCTGTATATCTAACTTTATTCTTCGCTACTTAGTAAGGTAATGTTTACTGTTGATTTGTGTATTCCTGACTAGAACCGACGGTGAAGGCTTCACGAGAAAGTATACGTAGCGTGGCTGTACAATTAATTTTCAATTTCAAAATGAGGAAAAACCGAGGTAACTTTGGTATTTTTTGTAATTTACTATGAGACATTTTTAACCTAACCGTAACATGAACTACAACATATTATATTTTTATGATGTGAAAACTTGTCTAATTTAGTTAGATAAAATATGTTTATAACTTAAATTATTTTTCTGCGTAATCCTCACTTATCCCCTTATTTGTTAAGGATTGGACAAGCGTCATATTCCATACATAAACTATGTCGTTAGGACAATTAAGGCTCCTCTGTCCCTAAAATTAGCAACTAGATTCACGATATTTCAAACATCGAACGAAATAGCTTGGAAATAAAGTTTTTGTCAGCTCGTACTGTAACGTGACTGTTACGTCAATCGCTGCGGACGAATCGTGCGAAAATTGTGGTTATTTAAGTCATTATAAATAAAATAAGAAGAATTTCCAAAAAGTAAGAAAACAAAATCATTGTTTTGTTATAAGAAGTTAATAAATTATCATAATATTTCCACTAAAATTGCAGCAGTTATAAATGTTCTATGGTTACAGTTAGAAAATAAAAGGGTGCGTTAGGATATTTTTTCTTTAGTTCTTTGTTTTGCGTTGGGGAATCTTGGTGAGCCCGCTTCCAATTTCGGCATCACCGTCACTTACCATCAGGTGAGATGATGTCAAGGGCTTACCAATTGAGAATAAAAAAATAAAATGGAATTCGAATAAATTAAAATCACTTCTCATATCCTGTAAATTACAAAACATATTTTTTTTGGATAAAAGAATCCTTAACTGAAGTAAAAAGTGGTTACAAAGTTGGTCATTGCCGGCGGTAAAAGCCTTAAATAAATGTCCACAAAACCCTTGCTCCATCATAACATACTGCTAAACTTATCAGATGTCCGTCGCTACGGCTTATCGCTTTGTCAATAGCTCTCCAATCAATACACACTACACAAATTCTGACTCATAACGATGAATAGGATATATGAATCTAGCTTATGCGAACAACGCTTCAAAATAAAGTTCTTTACATTCTCTTTTTATTTGCACTGTGGCACTATTAACCGAGCAGATATATATATATTTTAACATTATTTTTTTGGAATCTATATTACTTTAGAAATAACGCTGTAATTTCAATAAATTTATTAATGCCAGTAACCTGCCGCCCTGCAGTGTAGACTTCTTTATTACATTCAAGACTTTTCTTTAGAACTTACCGCCCAGAAGTGCAGTCTTCTTTATTATATTCGCGACTTATCTGTACAAATTGCCATCCTAAAGTTAAGACTGGATGTGTGTGAAATTCAGTCATTCTAAGAACAAATTCTCACATACTGTACTGAATTCAAACCCATGTAATTTAAATTTAATTGGTCTTTTTTCCAAGATACATTTTTTTAATTCACAATCATCTCGGCTGATGGTCAGTGACGATGATGCCGAAGATGGAAGGGGGCTTACCAAGATTCCCCAATAAAATGGGGAACTGGCTCTCTTATCTTCAAGACGGAACACATCAATGTTGTTAGCATTGATGTTTGGCGGCAAGATAAGATGGTGGTAGCTAGAAAGGCGGGCTTATAAAATCCCCTTCCACCAACCAAACCGGGTCTTACAAAGTCAGACTCCGCCAGGAATCGAAGCCGCGACCTCCTGATGCGTAGCTAATGGACCATTACGCCACGGAGGTGGTTAAAAATACATCCAGTCTTCACAGAACCACTGCTCGCTGTTTAGCTGCCGCCAAGCAGCATGCTGTGTTCCGGCGAGTGGGGCAAGATAGCCAGTGACGAGATTACCGACATAATAAGCATTTCATCTACGAGTATAAGTCCTCGGTGTTGGATTCTACAGATCGTAGCCCGGTTATACCTTTTAGACGTGAGCCAAAACAACTTTTTGAACTTCACAAAATTGTATTCACTAAGAACGATAAACAGACAATATTATATTATAATAATTTTGACCAAAGTAACCGGCATAGCTCTCAGAATTAAACTTAAGGGCAGTGGGCGGGGCACATTGCTAGTAGAATAGATGGCCGTTGGGTCAGTAAAGTACTCGGGTGGCGTCCACGCACCGGAAAACGTAGTGTACGCAGGCATCCCACTCGGTGGACCGATGACCTGGTGAAGGTCGCGGGAAGCCGCTGGATGCGTGCAGCGCAGAACCGGTCGTCGTGGAAATCCCTGGGGGAGGCCTATATCCAGATATGATCATAAGATTGGCTGATATGATCATGATGAATAATTTTGACACTTTCTTATAGCTCAAGCGAGAAGTAAAGATGTTCTGAAGCGACATATGAAAGGATGCAACATAGAACCCTCTCAATGGGAGAGTTTGGCAGCAGAACGGTCAGAATAGCGCAGGATTGTGAATAGGCGTGCGCGAGTTCGAGAATCAGCGTAAAGCTGACCTTGATGCCAAACGCGACCAGTTAAAGGGCCGACCACCTGCGACCATGTCATACAATTACGAGGGTGGCATACTTAAATGCCCTTAGTGCGCGAGGAGTTTCGTTGCGAATATTGGCTACATAAACCATCTTCGAGCGCACGCGCGGCAAACCGACTAGGAGTCGAAGTGGTCGCTATGACCGAAATCGGTCGGATAGATGGATAAAATAAAGTTCTTCTAACTAAACATACATACATTCATACAAACATTGCATGTGCGATGGCGCTCCATTTTGGCAGATTATGCGGATCTGTGTTTGTCCAATAGCGGGCGCGGCGGGAATTTAACGCTTATGTGAAACGCCTAAATCTGGTCAGATCCCTTTACGCGGGAAGCGACTCACTTCATACCTGAGTATGGAGCGAAAACTATCGCTGCGTTGTTCTATCGTTTGCTAAAGCTCCTTGATAAGACAAGGATAGAGTTAGGAATGAGTGCAAAGCCAACGGTGAATGATTTTCGATAGAAATCTCCTTCGAATCAGTCAGTGCTTTCAGCTGCGCCCGGGCGGTGCGCGTACCTGTTTTTAAAGTGATTGTTTAGTGATTGTTTTGTTGTTTTGCATAGAAAAACTCGGTGTTGTTGAAATTCCCAATATACTGGGTAAGCAATACAATGTTATTATATTATCTATTGTTATTGTAGCATTCACAGTTCACGTTTTTTTACGTTCAAGTGCAATACCTACTAATACCTACTTACCCTATCTTTGGCCGAGACTGTTGAATTATATTTCACAAAGTTTAATACACAAATATTTTAGTCAGATAGTCAGTTTATGACGATTTCACCGTTATAAGTTTTATATATAGTGTCCATACAAAGATATTGAGAAATAATTGTTTTTGTAACCCTTGACAATAATGGCGACCACCCACAAAAAGCCCCCACAGTTGAAGCAAAATGGCGCCGCTGGTAGCGCCAGCTGATTCGTCCTCGCCGCGGACCAGATTTCGGCATTTGCCAGGGGAGTGGAAGCTTTTAAACTTAAATTTGACTGGCCAACAGCTCAATCGGCATTGTTCAGTTTCTATGAAACCCACCTTATTCAAAAATGATTTCGAGGAATAGCTTCCGTAATAATTTTTCTATTATTAAATTCCAAAAATTTCAAGTGATTTGGTATATTTTATAAAAAAAAGTGGTTTGCCATTGATTGGCCTACGATGACGTCACTGCCGGCATTACACAACTGGCATTGTTCAGATTTTCTACAAAGCACGTAAATAAAAGAACCATTTAGATATAAAAAGATTTTGTACTGTAAATACAAACTAAATAACTTAATTCTATTCATAATCGTCAATTGAAATTAGCACTAGAGCCTTTTTTCATAGTATTTGGGCCTGTGACGTCATCAAAAACTTTTGAGAATTAAAAAAAATAAACAATTAATAAAACGAAAAAATATTCAAGTTTATTTCTTAAAATAGTCTATTCTTCATTTTAAAAGAAACAACTTAATTTTTTTTAACAATATCAAATCATTTTTGATCTGGCTCTGTGATATACAACCATTTAGATATAAAATGTTTTTTTCTGTAAATACATACTAAATAACTTAATTCTATTCATAATAGTCAATTGAAATTAGTACTGGAGCATTTTTCATAGTATTTGGGCCTGTGACGTCATCACAAAAATTTGAAAAATTATAAAAAAATAACCATTAATAGAACGAAAAAATGTTTATATTTGTTGCTTAAAATAGTTTCTTTTTCATTTTAAAAGAAACACCTTAATTTTTTTGAACAATATGAATTCATTTTTGATCTGGCTCTGTGATATACCGTGGCCAGGACGTTGGATTGCCTGCTATAAAAAACTCTTCTTTCTACTCCCATTGGGTAATTACATAACCTCAAATCATATTACAAAAGTATTCATTCCTACAAGTCGTTTTACAATTATCATTTCAAAACGAGACAATTGCACTACAATAAAACTTTCTAAATATTTTTTTGGCTTTCGCTTTCAAAACGAGACAATTTTACTACAATGAAACTTTTTAAATATTTTTATGGCTTTGGCCTTAAAAAAAATATATGATTATGACAAAATTTGAATTTATTTTGTGCAAGATGTCAAGGACATTTAAAACAGCACGCGTTCCTGCGCCATGGCTAAACATCGCGTGTGATTAGGCTGTATGGATGAATTTTTGACGGTTTAAAATTTTCTTTTATTTATTTGATGGGCGTAGAAAAAGTATTGTATGCCACTGCACGCAATTAGTTGTAATTTGGCAGTGGTATAAATAACTATTCTTAACACTAGAGGGTTGGCAAAGCACTATGAATGCCACAAGAGACTACGAATCCCTGCTTTCACAGTTGGTTATAGGCGGCGGAAGCCATTTTTAATCAGGTGGGGTATAAGCCTTTTGCCGCATTTTACAATAAATAAATGAAATGAGAAGATGAGAGCATCGGTGGCGTAACGGCTAGGGCCGCCGCCTCTTGTCCGGGAGGTCGTGGTTCGAATCCTGCCACGTACCAATGTGATTTCGAATTTAAATTTAATGTGTACATTTATTCGACGCTCTTACGGTGAAGGAAAACATCGTGAGGAAACCTGCTCACGCCTGCGGAGAAACTCGCAGGTTGTGTGTGAAGTCAACTAACTACTAAGGCTAATTCAGGGTATGCTCGAGCCCCTCGGTGTGGACGTATATGAGCTGATATAATGATGAAATAAATTAAAACGGAAGCCGGGTCGCCCTTTCCCTCTACTATGGTTGAAGAAAGCGACGGCTAACTCTCGAGCTATAGTCGTGACTGGGCGCTTATTGTGTAAATTGACCTACTTTATGTCGAACACTCTTGTTATCCGAACCGGATGAATAATATAATAAATATTTTTAGTAAAACCTTAAATCTCTTAGGTACAATCTTTTATTTGAAAATAATTTTTATGCTAAAAAAGCCAAATCCTCAAATGAATATAAAAAAATTCGAGCGAGACCTACAGTACTCGCATATGATGTGTAACATGTGACAAAATACTTTAGGTTAGTTAGATTTGATGACGATATTATACCTGGGTGGCGGATCTGACAGTAACGAAAAAAACCGACCAAGTGCGAGTCGGACTCTCGTTGTTACACATTTCCGTCCCATTTCACGAAATCACTCCCACAAATTGCAGGAAATCGAGAGCAACCGACCAAGTGCGAGTCGGACTCTCGTTGTTACACATTTCCGTCCCATGTTACACATTTCCGTCCCATTTCACGAAATCACTCCCACAAATTGCAGGAAAGCGAGAGCAAAGATGTTACACATCAAAAATACACGGTTCCACATTCAAAAAGGTTAACACAGTAAAGTGTAGTTGTTTGGATTGAAAAATAAAAGACGATTCTGGGACCCTGATTCCATCTCCAAAGTTCATCATCAGATCAACTTCAATATACCAGAAGTATCTATTCTCACCGGAATTACGGCTACATTCCAGATTTCAGCTCAATCAGACCCCTTGGAAGTCGCGCTAAAATCGATCGCAAGATTTGAACTAAAGATACATACATACATTCATACAAACATTGCAAATTAAATAAAAGCTTTTAAAAATAAACTCAAATTCAATAACCTTGATGTTTACAACTCATCGTGTAATAGATATTGTTTTTATGGTGGTCAATTACTTTGTTTTGATTTAAACTATTTTAAACCATATTTTATTTTATATCAATTTAATTTACAGACCCATTTGCTATAATTTTAGGCTACCTTTTACTATATCAGCTCATATACGTCCCCACCGAGGGGCTCGAGCCTACCCTGAATCAGGGCGATTAGGCCTTAGTCGACCACGAGGGCCCAGTGTGGGTTGGTCGACTTCACACACAACCTTCGAGTTTCTTCGCAGGCCTATGCAGGTTTCCTCACGATGTTTTCCTTCACCGTTAAAGCAATCGGTAATGATATGTACGTAAGTTTTTGAAAAACTCATTGGTACATTGGCTGTCCAGATTTGAACCCGGTACCTCTGGTTAGATGGACCGAGTCGTTACCGGTTGAGCCACCGACGCTTTCTTAATTTTTGTTACGACAATATAATTAATATTTATTGTTCTTTGAGCTGGACGTTTCTTCTAGCTTCACTAACAATTTTTGAAATGTTGGTTCCTACCTAGAAAGAAAATCTGGCTCCGACCGTTTTCTTAAAGCAACGCACACGTCATTTTAGAGTTATATATAACTCTGCGATACATCTTTCTCAATTAGGTAAATGGTAGGTAATTTGGTAAACCCCCACTACAATATGAAAGAGGGCTTACCGGTTGCCATAGCACCTAGAGAGTATATTAGTGTAAGCTCGGCCACGTTCAGATTCACTCAATTATTCTAATGTGGAGAAAACTTTAGCAGCTCATTACTGTAACGCGTTAGCCAGAGAATTCTCTTACCTATGTAGACGTGGCACAAACGAAAATAAACTCTGTATCTTATTACCAGAAGGAAGCTTTTAATTCCCAAACGTGTGAATTCAATTTCGGGACTCTATTGAAGGTGCTGGAATGAAATAGGCAACATTTTAAATAAAGCGCGGGTGAATATTTTCGGCACATTTTTCCGGATTTGAAATTGTTATTCGGAGGGAAAAAGTTTCTGCTTTGGTAAATGCAATTTATGTTTATCTTCCCGACGGAATGAAGCACACAAATTGTAACAGAAAAAAATAACATTCTTCTTATTAACTTTACGAAATTAATGTCTGTTTTCAGGAAAATATTTACTCTTGGATATACTGAATCAAAATATATAATTTAGTACAAACATACAGTATGGACACTCCCTGCCGCTCTCTAGATTCCGAGCTCACCCCCTCGTCACCCAGATTGATACAGATTGGTTCTTGAACGTATGTGAAATCGCTGTGATTTTGTTTGTTCCGTAATTTGTTTTTAGACACGTCATTTCACGATCTTTGTATGCAGTGTCCAGGTTGTGTTGTGACTGAATGCTAGGTAAAACACAGCATATTTTTTAAAGATATCTTAAACATCTTTGCTGATATTATTTTTTTACAAATTAAACTTCGCATACAAACATGGTATACAGCTGATTAGCCAAATTTGTATAATTTGTTAATAGCCAAAATTGTTATAATTTGTATACAGTAAGTCCATTTTTTACGATCTCAGCAAAGTCGTAAAACAAAAGTTGTTAAGTTTCATAAGTAAACGTTTCCTCGAAAAATGTTGCTGTATTCTACCTTACACCCTGTGATATTTGCTGGCTTTAGGGTTCCGTACCCAAAGTGTAAAAACGGAACCCTATTACTAAGACTTCGCTGTCCGTCCGTCTGTCTGTCTGTCTGTCACCAGGCTGTATTTCATGAACCGTTGTAGCTAGACAGTTGAAATCTTCACAGATCATGTATTTCTGTTGCCGCTATAACAACAAATACTAAAAATTAGAAAAAGTGAAAGTCTCCATACAAAAAACGTGTTTTTTTTTAAACGCCATCTTGTATGATAGTACGGAACTGAAGAAAGTAGCGCCATCTAGTATGATGGTAAGGAACCCTATGTGTGCGGTTCTGAAACGCACTTGGCCGGTTTTTTTCTCATAGCCTTACAAACAAACGACATACTAAATACATACTGTAAACAAACGAAGACAACTAAAATAAATAATAAAAACCTTGTGGTAATTTTTTTAAAATTTATAGCAAAATTGTTAAAAACAGGCTAGAGAAATCGGTTAGGACTCAGCATGTGTTGTGAGTACAGTACCCATAACGCTGATAACTCTGCCTACACATAAATTTAGCGAGAACAGTATTCATATTAATTCCGTAATAATCATACAATGTCAAAATTTTAAAAAAAATACTAATAATAATAAATGAATATTATATAAATATTAAGAAAAATGAAAAAAATAAATTGTACTCAATTTCCAATAATATAATAAAAATATTGTCAAAATATTTTAAATTTCCTATTATTAGAAAAATAGTGTCAAAATAATAATTTATAACAAAAAAAATTAAAAATGTACGTACAACAAAGTACTTACAGTCTTAATTCTAACAATTCACTGACTGAGTAGAAGACCTTTTGGATTAACCAGCGTTTCAGTTTATTTATAAAACTATGATACCCTTCAGTTTCCCTTAAGTCCGCCGGTATCATGTTATAGATACGAGGCCCCATTGCAAGCAGAGAGTTATATGAAGTCAGTTGAAAATAATCAATATGCCCAAACCATAAGTGACGCGCGCGCTTCGCTCACGCAGCACTAAACATTACACAAACACAAGTATGTTTCGGGTTTTTTATTTACGTTCATGAACCCAGTTTGGTTGATGGTAGGACATTTTTTCTAGCTAGCTAACAACATCTTATCTTATTCTTACCGCCAAACATCAACGTTAACAGCATTGAGGTGTTCCGGCATAAAGCCTGCTTTCATCTTCGTCATCTTTGTCATCATCGTCACTTACCATCAGGTGAGATGATGCCAAGGGCTTCCCAATACGATATTTTCCACCTAGTCAAATCAATTACTTTATATCATCTGTGATTAACGCTATTTTGCGATAAAATTATTCGTGTAACATAAACGCGTAAAGTTTAATTTATGAACTATTTCAATTTATTTATTTTGAAATATGATTTAATTAAATGTAGCCAAAATTTAAAAAAATAATAATGAGTCAATCAAGTATAGTTTTCAAATATTTTAAAAAGTAAGCTACTTGTTGAATGTTATTTTATAATTAACTAGGTTTTGCCCGCGGCGGCTTCGCCCACGTGGACCACGTTTTTAACTGTTTATGAGTTTTTTCCACATCCCTCAGCAACTATTTTGAGCTATTCTGATTAGCAGTCTATGTCACTTCCCACCCCCTCAACCCCTTGTATACAAAAAAATCACTTTAATCCGTTGCTCCGTTGCAACGCCGACGCGTGCGAGCGTGGAAATGATTTTTCCCCAGATCCCGCGGGAACTATATCATATGCATAATATATAAACTTTGGTATATGCAAATTAGTAAATTATATCATTTCCCACCCCCACAATCATCCCTGTGCAAAAAATCACTAAAATCCGTTGTTCCGTTGCGATAAGTACCCTCAGGAACTATGCTATTTTCACGGGATAAAAAGTAGCCTATGTCCTTTCCACTGACACAGGCTATCTTCATACCAAATTTCATTAAGATTGGTCAAGGTGTTGAAGCGTTAAAAGGTAACAAACAAGCAAAAACAAACACATTTTCACATTTATAATATTAAAGTAAAGATTTTTTGATATTGGAAAATACATAATAGAGGATAAAAAAGAGAACGATCCAAGAATACAGTCAAGCGTGTCCCTTCCTGCAACGAGGGCAATAACAGTTTACTGGCAGCTATTCCAAACAGCAGGTGGTATCCTATTAATTTAATAGGCCATCGTAACTTAAATGTCATGAGAGTATCATTTAGAGATGTCTCAGATACTGTTTGTAAGCGACTTCCAAAAAGGAGGAGGTTCTCAATTCGTCTGTATGTTTTTTTTTATGTGTGTTACCTCAGAACTTTTGACTGGGTGAACCGATTTTTGATGATTCTTTTTTATTTGAGAGCTAGTGCTTCCCGCGTGGTTTCATATAAATTTTATCATAATCTGTGTAGTATTTTATTAGAATATTAACAAAAACCACAAATAATAATGCAAAAAATTACTAAGTTGTTGCGATGGAAGTCGGTTTTTTAATGTGTTTTGTCATTCTAAAGCTCTGCATAATTAATACTTTTTCCTAAAAATCTGCACCTTAGAAAACTGACAACTTCACACGTATGACTACTTCACACGTATGACTACTTCACACGTATGACTACTTCACACGTCTGACTACTTCACACGCCTGAGTACTTCACATTTATGACTACTTCACACGTATGACTTCTTCACACGTATGACTACTTCACACGTATGACTACTTCACACGTACGACTACTTCACACGTCTGACTACTTCACACGTCTGAGTACTTCACATTTATGACTACTTCACACGTATGACTTGTTTACACGTACGACTACTTCACATGTATGACTACTTCACACGTACGACTCCTTCACACGTATGACTACTACACACGTCTGAATACTTCACACGTCTGAGTACTTCACATTTATGACTAATTCACACGTATGACTTATTCACACGTATGCTGTTAACTACGCGCAATCTATCTATACATGAAAAATCATAAACAAAATGCATTCTCCTATATATTTACACATAAAATTTCAGTGTGCCTGTGTTCATAATTCTTCTTCTCCTAAACGGCTTAACAAAAATAAACAAAGCAAATAAAAGTGTATGGATACTAAATACGTATACGGATAGAAGGACATGGCGAAACTATTAAGGGTTCCCAATACTACAAAACTCTAAAAAAGGTATATAATGCTTTCAAAGCCTTGGGAGAAAGCTAGTAAAATAGATTTAAAATAAATTAATTGCAGTTTTTTTATCCACAATTGATAAGCCCTTGGCATCATCTCACCTGATGGTAAGTGACGATGATGCTGAAGATTAAAGCGGGATTACTAATATTCCCCAACGCAATGGGCATCTGGGTATATTATCTTAAAAGCCGGAACACATCAATGCTGTTAACAATTATGTTTGGCGGCAAGACTAAGATAAGATGGTGGTAGCTAACCAGGCGGGCTATGAAAATGCCCTACCACCAACCAACCGAATCTTAAATAGTTGACCCCGCCGGGTATCGAACCCGCGAACTCCTGGTGTGAAACGAACGGACTAACCATTACGCCACAGAGGCGGTAAAAGTTGTAGTAGATGCATCCTATTTGCTGTCGTCGAGAGACAGAGATGATTTTTAACCATGACACTTCAGCCTAAGACGTAAAGTATATTTTTGGGAAAAAATAATAATAGATAGTCGCTAGCTTGGCAGGCAAAATCATTTTTCCATAACTTACTTTACCCTCAATTTATCACAAGCAGGCGGTAGGCAGGGAAGCTACCTACAGAGTCTACCGACCGGAAATTTATAGTGATAGTAAAGCATTTATTATGAAGGGCGAGGTGAATATTGCGAGTCTAGTGTTTTCTGGTCACGAGGTCTTCAATAGTGTTGTAGTTTAGATATAATTCTAGTAGTTCGTTGGGACTCGCGCGTACAAACAAATCGAATACTGTCATACACATTTTGTTGTTTTTATCTAATATCTCTGAAAATCTCATAACAATCAAATAAGGCATTCAACTCGGCTGGACAGAAGTCGTTACGCTTCGCAATATCTTCACGTCCCACATACCACAGTGTCTGAAGACTAAGATCTTTGACCAGAGTGTGTTGCTAGTGATGACATACGAAACTGAGACATCGTCGCTTACTATGGGCCTCATGAGAAGGCTCAAGATCACCTAAAGGGCGATGGAGCGAGCTACGATCGATTTTTTCCTACCCGATCAAACTTTGCGATTCTGTGAGCTATGTCGGTTAGCTTGGTTCTCCCACGGATCTTCTAATTTCTGATTCGATCAGACAGAGAAACTCCTAGCATAGCACGCTCCATTGCCCTTTTTCATTGAATTATAACAACCTAGAGTTAAATCGGTTTTTGATAGATTCATATACGGGTTGTGGGTAAAATATAACACATTTTAGAGGGGACTTCAATTGAAGTGAACCACTTCGAAATCACAATAAAAACAACAAGCTACATCAGGGGGTGCATAAAAAATAACTTGTTCGCTATATTTGGGAGTCCGCCATGCTGTATTTCAAATGACTTCACTTATCAAACTATATATAACTACAACATAGTGCTCCAAGCTTAACGTGTATACAAAATTTCAGCTCAATCGAACGCCGGAAATTGGTTCTAATTTAGCTTCCACGATTTTGCAAAACTAACACGGCAAGCTAATTTGTATAAAGCTCGTAAAAATAATTTTAAATGCCTACCTATGCATGCATAGGTACGTAATAAATAGTTAGAAGTTAATTAAATACTTACTGCATTTATGTCAGTCAAATGCCACGGAATTAACGGCTTTTAATATGCTAGCAGCTGACTTGTTCAGCGTAAACTCTGGATTGATGGACGTTGTAATGTTAAGCTCTACTTTATGGGTCGCTATACAACGCCATTATGGCTTATTGTTTACCATACTGCAACTAGAGGCGGTGGGTCGGCATGCGAGCGAAGAACGCTAAATTATCGAGATCAATGCCTATAAATGATGTAACATAAATTTGTTCAAAAAACAAAAAAAGCCGACTTTAAATAGAAAACTAAGGTTCCCCTCGATTTCTCTGGGACAACTTTCCTCGAGTAGCCCATAGTCAATAGTATTTTTTTAAATAAGAGTGCGTTTGATTATATCTCACCTGATGGTAAGTGACGATGTAGTCGAGGATGGTACACGCAAGCTTAAATAATATCTATTCACTCTCGCCTTGAAGATCCCCAAATTGTAGGAGTCGGGAAACACGGACGCAGACAAGGAGTTCCACTCCATCGCTGTCCGCCTAATAAATGAGGAAGCGTAACGCTTCGTGCGTATAGACTGAATATCAACAACATAGGGGTGAACCCTCTCCCTGTGTCTCGTTGACCGAAGGTGGAATGGAGCTGGGGGAATGAGGTCGTGCAGTTCTTGTGCACACTCTCCAAAATGAATTCGATAGAACACCGAAACAATCAACTTTGCGGCGATGCTTAAGGCTTTGGAGCTTGTTTATGACAAGCTCATCGTCGCCAATGAGTCTCCGGGCGCATCGGTCGATGGCGTCCAAGGTATCCAGCTGATAGCGGGCTGATCCATCCCATAGGTGAGAACAGTGCTCCATACAAGATCGGACTTGTGCTTGATATAAAGAGAGAAACTGTCCAGGTGTGAATTACCGTCTCACCTTAAACAGAAATAAGAAAAAAAAATAACTCTTCATACAAAAATAACGAACAAAAACCGTACAAGTGCGTGGAGACTTGGAGAGGGTACATACTATGATTGAGAAATTTCCCATGTTACATTTAATACCGTAAAGTAGGTAAGGAACTATTTTTTGTTTTTTTTTTATTTTATTTAAGGTACACATAGTTTTGGCCCCGTCCTTTGAATTCTCATAACACCCGGTAAGGTTGGCTAGAAAAGATCTCTTATAGAGATAATTCCACCTTTGTATATGTCCTTTCTTAGTGTTTTTTTATGTAAATATTTGTGTGCAATAAAGAATATATATATTTTAGGCCCAGTGGTTTCGAAAATAAGGAGGAGAATGGTAAATTTTCGCTTACTTTCATAATAAATATTACTTCAAAATTGTTTACCTTAAAATTATAAAAAAAAATATTACACTCAAGATTCTCACAACAAGCGCTTTCATTTGAAATTTTACACTGTATAGTTTAAAAAAAGTTTTTTTTATGGTCGCATTTAAGTTTTATCAAAATCGAATAAGATTTTTAAAATATAATTAACGAGTAATAAAAATGTAGCAAAATTGTACTTAGTTGTTGCGATTGAAGTTAGTTTTGTTGTGGTTTTTTAATAATAATGAAGCAAAATTGTACTTAGTTGTTGCGATTGAAGTCAGTTTTGTCGTGTTTAACAAAATGTAGCAAAATTGTACTTAGTTGTTGCGATTGAAGTCATTTTTGTCGTGTTTAATAATAATGTAGCAAAATTGTACTTAGTTGTTGCGATTGAAGTCAGTTTTGTCGTGTTTAATAATAATGAAGCAAAATTGTACTTAGTTGTTGCGATTGAAGTCAGTTTTGTCGTGTTTAATAATAATGTAGCAAAATTGTTCTTAGTTGTTGCGATTGAAGTCAGTTTTGTCGTGTTTAATAATAATGTAGCAAAATTGTACTTAGTTGTTGCGATTGAATTTAACAAAAATGTAGTAAAATTGTACTTAGTAGTTGCAATTCAAGAGTCAGTTTGGTCGTGTTTAACAAAATGTACTAAAATTGTACGTAGTTGTTGCGATTTAAGTCAGTTTTGTCGTGTTTAACAAAAATTTAGCAAAATTGTACTTAGTAGTTGCAATTGAAGTCAGCTTTATCGTGTTTAACAAAAATGTGGTAAAATTGTACTTAGTAGTTGCAATTCAAGAGTCAGTTTGGTCGTGTTTAGCAAAATGTACTAAAATTGTACGTAGTTGTTGCGATTTAAGTCAGTTTTGTCGTGTTTAACAAAAATTTAGCAGAATTGTACTTAGTTGTTGCAATTGAAGTCAGCTTTATCGTGTTTAACAAAAATGTAGTAAAATTGTACTTAGTAGTTGCAATTCAAGAGTCAGTTTGGTCGTGTTTAGCAAAATGTACTAAAATTGTACGTAGTTGTTGCGATTTAAGTCAGTTTTGTCGTGTTTAACAAAAATTTAGCAAAATTGTACTTAGTTGTTGCAATTGAAGTCAACTTTATCGTGTTTAACAAAAATGTAGCAAAATTGTACTTATTTGTTGCGATCGAAGTCAGTTTTGTCGTGTTTCTCGTGGTCAATTGTGTTCAGAAATAAATACTGTTCCCGTCGCTGTTTCAGTAGCAGATAGATAAAGAAAATCAAGAAAGGAAGAAGTAAGATCAAAGCATCGTCCACTTTGAAGTAGCTTCCGCTACAAGTTCTTGGGACCGATTTTGGCAACACCTACTATTAATGGCAGTTACGTTTTAATATACGATACTCTTTTGAACTTGCGCCAACATTTGTAAAGCTTAACCCCGATACCGAGCGATAAAATACAGGGTTTTCAACCCCCAACTGCTGGGTCATTGAATTTATCTATTATGCTGAGAATTTGCAGCTGTATAATCTAACATTACTAATGTGATAAGTATATGGACCACCCTTGAAAATCTGATGAACACCTACGTAAAGTTATTTTATATTATGTACTATATTTATTTATATGTTAGATTTACTACCTACGTTAAGTTTGTGTATATTAAAATCCATTGCGTTGGGGAATCTTGGTAAGCCCGCTTCCATCTTCGGCAACATCGTCACTTACCACCAGGTGAGATGTTGTCAAGGGTTTACCAAATGTGCATAAAAAAAAAGATTACTTAATTTTTAATGTAATATTAGTTGTATTCATGTTGTTTCTTTACTGGTTTGTACTTAATTAAGTGTTTCTTTATCCTAGTTAAGTCCTCTATTTATTATTTCAAAGGTTGACTGGAAGAGATCCCTCTAAGGGATAAGTCCGCCTTTGTACTTAAGGTTTTTTTAAAATATTATTTTAAGTGTATATTTTGTACAATAAAGAGTTTACAAGCAAACAAACAAACAAAGTATCATGATTAATAGAGTAGTACATACCCATTTACAAGCTTTCATGTAACTTGCAATATTTGTATGCATGTTTGTTTAGGGCAAATCGAATTTAGAGAAAATTCTAGATTGAGGTGAACTTTGGTATGAAGCCTTATTCCCGGTGACAATAGATCCTTTTGGTAATTTTGATCTGATGATGAACTTTGGAGGTGAAATCAAGGTTTCAATAGAGATTTACAATAAATTTCTACTGTGCTCGCCTTTTTTGAATTTCGAAACATGCTTTAATGAGTCCCAATAATGCGCCACCCAATAATGCACGATCCATAGATGTACTGATAATAGTCGGCCAATAAGTCTTGTAAACTTGAACTAAAACGTAAGCACACCCTGGACACTTGATACAACGGGTCAGAAATGACATTTCCAAAAAGGAATGACGGACCAAACAAAATGGCATCGAAATCCTATACGTTCGACAGCCAAACTGTAACCAATCTGTTTCAATCTGGGTGGCGAGGGGTGAGGTCGCAATCTAGAAACCGGCAGAGAGTGTCCATACTATATGTTAGTACTAATATATAAACATACTTTGACGAAAGCGTGTACAAAAAAAAATAGAACGTGAAAAACTAGGTAACAGCCTTTTTGAAGGAAACCAAACTTGTTACAAAAGTCGGCAGATCGCTCACAAAATAAAATATAAAATACCTATCTTAGTATCATTTCAAATAACTGACAAAGAACGAGATGAAAGGAACTCCTCCAAGGATATTTTAAAATGCTTTCAGGTGGGAACTGGCGCGTGAGCAATCCGAAAGGTTTTCGGTAAAAGCAATAATTCTATTTGACTGAACAATATCGGATACTATGAGTCCATTGGGCATTTTGGAGCAACTCGACAAAAATTCGGTACAAGGGTATTATAGAAAATAAAATATGATTCCTTGGAGGGTAAGGAATTTGTGTTACTTTACCCATTTTCGTGCCTACATATTTTTTTGCCAAAGTCAGAATAGCTGAGAAGTGTAAGTACATACCTACCTAAGGGATCGTCCATTAACGACGTGAAAAAGTCACGAAATATTACAAGGGGCAGGGGGTTTCCCTCTCGTATATCTACCAGATACACTAAAACTGTCACGTTTATGATATAGCGTCCCCACTTACCTACCCTTGGGCATACAGTGAGGGCCGCTATTCCTGCCAACACTATAAGGTGAAGACAAGGGCCAGTTACGGTAGCTCTTGCCGCCAAGACGCTTGTCCCGGTACTCTGCAAGGCGAGTGCCTCGTGGAAGAGAACCACTACCTACTGTCCAGATAGGTCCCGGAGCCGTAGGCACTCTGACCTGCCGCGGCTTTCACTGCTGGTGGTTTGATCCCCGCTCGGGACGCCAGAGAAGCTGGCTCCCACATATCCGGTGTGGTATTGGAGCTGTAGGCACGCTCACCTGTCCAGACTTACTCCTTCGCGAATGGATCGGCCGGAGCAGTATTAGCTTAGCTCTAATTGCTATCCAGGCAAGTGCCGGAGATGCTTCCCTGTCAATAAACAAACCAGCAGTTTCGCTTAATGGACAACTCACGTGCCCCGCGTTGTTTTCGCCCAGAGCCCACGTGGCCGGCTACGACAACACTAGTTGCGCGCGGGGAAGGACGCCTAGACGCCACATGCTTGCCAGGCAACAGACATTGCCCAACCCCTGCAACTAACCACATACCACTACGAGTCCATGACCCAGTTGGGGGACCGACAAGCCAGAGTGCCGAAGGCGATATATCCAACGGCAGGAAACCCTCGTTCCCGTAGTACGAGATCCAAAAGTCCAAACAGATCCAAACAGCCGAACCCGTAGTTCCGGCTGCGACCTCCACCTAGCCGGGTAGCTCAAAGCAGATGATAGGGGAGTATAGGGCAGGGGGTATGTTGCGAGATATCACGTGCATTTATTTCTTCGCTAAACGTGCGATTTCTAAACCGAAAACGATTTCCCCGCCCGCCGCAACAACCGCCAGGCCCGGCTTGCCTTGAAAATTTTTAAGATACTTTGTACCAGAAAAATACACGTGGTTTTGAATCTGGGGAGAGGGGCTAGTCTTAAACCTCACCAAGTATCACCAAAGGGGAGGGAAGATTTAAAAAGTTGCTAAAAACATCACGTGATTAATGGACGAGACCTAAACAGCTTTTTTAGGCAATGAGGACCATTATTGGGCTGTTAAGAAAGAAATATACAGGATAAAATTTTATTCATTTAACTGTGGTTTCTACTCATGAAACCACCTCCGTGGCGTAATGGACCACCAGGAGGTCACGGGTTCAATTCCCGGTGGGGTCAACTTGTAAGACTCGGTTTGGTTGGTGGTAGGGCACTGGGCCCGCGTGGTCGACTAAAGGTTAGGCTCGAGCCCGTCGGTGAGGACGTATATGAGCTGATGTGATGATGATGATCAGGGCATTTTCTAAGCCCGCCTGGCTAGCTACCACCATCTTATATAAGTCTTGCCGCCAACCATCAGTGTTAACAACATTGATGTGTTCCGGCTTAAAGATAAGGCAGTCAGCCAGTTCTCCATTATGTTGGGAAATCTTGGTAGGCATCATCGTCACTTACCATGAGATGATGCCAAGGGTTCACCAATTGTGAATAAAAAAAATGAACAACTTTCTCCAAGATACCCATACCTACAATCAGGGAAAAAAGTTTCTCCATACAAAATGACATTAAAGACCAAATTTGAATGAAATGTACAAATTTTTGCTCTCAATTTATGGGTTTCTTGGAGAAACTTGTATAGTTTTCTAAGTAGAAGCCGCACTTAATAGAAACAAAATGAATGAAATTTTACCCAATACCTATCTAAGCTCATAGTCAACGTCTAGAAAATCTGTGTTAATGGTAAAATGCAGTAATTATCAGAGACTAGCTGTCCCGCCGAACCTTTCACCTTACACTACACTTCACTACCCTAACCTACACTACATTACCCTACCCTACCCTACAGTACACTACCCTACCCTACATACACTACACTACCCAACCCTACCCTACCATACCCTACCCTACACTACACTACCCTACACTACCCTACACTACCCTACCCTATACTACACTACCCTACCCTTCCACAAATAATTCAATACCAAAATTAGCCAAATCGGTCCAGCCGTTCTCGAGTTTTAGCGAGACTAACGAACAGCAATTCCTTTTTATATATATATATAGATTTAGACTTCATAAAAGACTAATCACAAACTAACCTGCTTTTGTTTCATCGCCGCCAATATCTGTATGAGTACCTATTTCTTACAAGCTTTTATTTAACTTGCAATGTATGTATGTTTGTTCGGGTGAAATCTTGCAAGTTAAATTTGACCCACTTCCCGGTTTCCGATGGAGCTGAAATTTTGCATGCATATGTATATCGCGTGACAATGCAATATTAAAAGCTTGTATCTAAAAGTTTTTAGGTATGTCGAAAATCATCTTCTCTCTCAGCCTTATCTATACATAACGGGTATTTAATTAAAACTAGCTGCAATCAAAAACTAGACAAGCGCGAGTCGGACTCCTACTAATAATAAATAGGAAAATGTGTTCGTTTGTTTGTTTGTTACCTTTTCACGCTTCAACACCTTGACCAATCATAATGAAATGTGGTATGCGGGTAGCCTGTGTCGCGGGGAAGGACATTGGTTACTTTTTATCCCGTGAAAATAGCATAGTCCGATGCAGTTCCTGAGGGAACTAAAAAATCTCTTTTTTGTTTAATTTATTTAAGATGAGATAAAGATGGTTGAGAAAGTGGGAAATGACATAATTAACTAATTAACATATCCTGACATAGTTCCCGAGGGATCTGGGGAAAATTAATTTCAACGCTCGCGCACGTCGTATATATACGGATTGAAGTGGTTTTGGTTGAGGGGAAGGGAGGTGACATAGACTGCTAATTAGAATAGCCCGATCTGGGATAGGGATCTTGACAAAATCCATGTCCACGCTCGTGAGCCGCTTGCGGCTCGCACACCACTCACCCTCGAAGGCAGTCATAAAACGATGTCCACGCGGGCGAAGCCGCGGGCAAAGCTAGTAATATTATAAATGTAATATTATAAATGTGAAAGTTTGTATGTATAAATGTTTGTTATTCTTTCACGCTTCAACCACTGGTCGGATCGGGATGAAACTTGGCACACATATAGGTTAGGTCGTGGAATAGGACATAGGCTACTTTTTATCTCGGGAAAACGTCTTATTTCCACAGGAAAATAGAAAATGCTGAATATATTGTGTCCGCGCAACCGAGCGTGTAATACAAGCAACTGTATGCACTGCAATGAGTTGCGCCGCGCTTGCATACATTGAACATTCCACGGCGGCGTAACGGCCGGGCCGGTCGATACGATACGATTACATACTTGACGGCTCCCGATCTGTAGATTCCGAACATCCCCCCACCCTCACCCCCTCGTCAACCAGAATGATTCAGATTGGTTATAGTTGCTAACAATTCTATGGATTTGTAATGATCTGAAATAAATATTATTCTATTCTATAGTTTGGTAACAGTACAATAAAGAGTACTGTTTGGTTCTCGAACGTATAGGATTTCGCCGTGATTTTGTTTGCTCCGTCATTTGTTTTTAGAAATGTCATTTCACGACTATTGTATGCAGTGTCCGGGGTGTGATAGTATACTCCGTTCGTATATCTAGCAGTGTGCTACATTAAATAAAAAATAATATTATGTTTAAAATAGGTACCTACTTATGAAATGTGACATTTTAAACATAATATTATAAATACTCATATCTAGAGAGTGGCAGGGAGTGTCCATACTGTATGTTAGTACTAATATAATATACTTTGATAATACTTAGAAATAAGGTCACGTTGACAACCTTTTGTGTACAGAACCATAAAAAGTAGCCACGATCTCCTGTTAAGGGTTCCGTAGTCAACAAGGAACCCTTATAGTTTCGCCATGTCTGTCTGTCAGTCCGTCTGTCCGCGGCTTATCTCAGAGACTATTAGCACAGACAGTATAACAATATAGCGGCTTACAGTAGTGGAACGAATGTCTTACGCAGAGCAACGGAAGGGTACTTGCGGCTGTACCCCGCTAGTACTGCTAGCACCCACGCCGTGGCGGCATCGTGCGACATCAAAGGCGATGCGCTACTGTAAGCCATATCGTAATACTGTGCTATTAGTACATACCAGAAAGCGACCAAAAAAACTAAGTCTTACAAAGTTAGACTCAGCCGGGAATCGAACCGGCGACCTCCTTGGTGTGCAGCGAATGGACTAACCGTTACGCCACGGAAAAATTAAAACTTCAGTAACGAGCAATAAAAATGCAGAATATTTTACTCGCGCGAGTAGTTCCAATCTCTAGATAAGTAGGTACCCACTTTAGACGCACTGGATATTCCACGTAAGCCTGGCAATATACTAAACAGCTTAGATAAATTGAATTGGACTTCCTTTGATTTGCATAGAACACGGGTTCCTTTTCTTCTAAATAAATGATAAGATAAGATAATCCGGAGTCGTGTCACTGATTTCGTTTCGTATAAAAAGGTCGATTAGAGAACGAGGGTTTTATTACAATCCGTTAGGGAAAAACTTTTTTTCAGCTTTAGAAATACTTGTTGGAGAAGATCCGAGAAAATGTTTAAGAACTTTTGAAGATCAATATGAACATCATATTGAATTTGAATTTATTTGCACATTATTTTTTTGTAATGAGTCTCTTTCTCTCTCTCTTTTATCGTGTGGCACAATTAACCGTACTAGTACGAAGTAACTAGTATCTTATCTGGGTACTAGCCAAGGGATAGACGACGGCGGTAGCCTGGTCTTGCACTTAGCATCACCCGCGGTCACGTGTAGGGCATTTAGATTTACACCTACGGACATGTGCAACGCTACCTTCGAACACATCTGGAGAATCAAATGTGCGGGTTTCTTTACGATGTTTCCCTTTACCGTTAAAGCAACGGAACAATGGATTTTTGTGATTTTTTGCACAGAGATGGTTGAGGGGGTGGTAAATGACATGATTTACTAATAAGCATATCCTGACATAGTTCCCGAGTGATCTGGAAAAAATGATGTCCACGCGCACCCTCTAAGACAGTCATTACAACGATGTCCACGCGGGCGAAGCCGCGGGCAAAAGCTAGTCTATAAATAAATTAATGAGTACGTGAACATCGAAAATCAACTACGTTTTTTTTAGTATTCGTCTTCTTCTTATTCGTGTGAGAGTCACAGCTGCTTGAGCCAATGTTTTTAGTATTTATAAAAGAAGAAAAAATTAAAAATAATATCATTCAAAACTTCGACTTACGTACTTTTTATGTACCGTAGTCGGTATTTTATTTATTTTTATTTTCAGCTTTTTATTATAATGCTGGTTGTATTTAGTGTGTAAGGTTACGTAGATAATTTCGGACGTGTTGATTATTAAAATTTAATTTCATTCCAAATTAGTGCGGCTCGAGTGCCGAGCACCCTTGAATACTGTGATAAAACTATATCCACAAACTCTAGTAAGTAACAAAATAATCATCATATCACCCGAAGGACGTCCACTGCTGGACATAGGCCTCCCCCAGGGATTTCCACGACGGCAAAAACCTTAAAACTTTTTTTAATTATTTTGTATTTTTCTCAGCAAACCCTTTAATTTGATACCCATATCATGGGGGGTGCATAAAAAGATAACTCGTCTGGCATCTTTGGGAGTCCACCATATTGGATTTAGATTGACGTCACTTAGCTAACCATGCACAAAGCTTAACTTAACATAACTACACATGTATTCAAAATTTTAGGTCAATCGTAAACCGTGAAGTAGTTCTAATTTAGCTTCTAGACTTGTCCCAAACTAACTAGATAAGTCGGTAAGAGCGTCAGTGGCGTAACGGCTAGGGCTGCTACCTCCTGTCCGGGAGGTCGTGGTTCGAATCCTGCCACGTACCAATATGTATTTGAATTTCGATTTCATATCTACCTTTATCCGACGCTCTTACGGTGAAGGAAAACATCATGAGGAAACCTATACACGCCTGCGAAGAAACTCGAAGGTTGTGTGTGAAGTCGACGAACCCACACTGGGCCCGCGTGTTCGACTAAGACCCGATCGCCCTAATTCAGGGTAGGCTCGAGCCCCTCGGTGGGGACGTATATGAGCTAATATGATGAACTAACTAACTAAAGCTTGTAATTAGTTACCTCCTCTACAAGTAAAGAGTAGATGTTTTTTTTCGTCAAACCCATTCGTGTGGGGTATCGTTGGTTAGAGCTTAAAAAATAGTTGTGAGTTTTTTAAGACCAATTTATAATTTAGGGTTCCTTTTTCGAAAAGATAGGATTGAAAGTGCTAAATTTTGTTGGAGTCGAGTGTCCCCACCCCCTAACAACTAAACCGCTGTATTTGTAAATTTGAAAAAATCCTGAAAGTAGTCTATATAATGAATTTAAAAGTAAAACTATCACGGCTAGGTAAGCTTTCTTAGTTTAGGAGAAATAGTCGACCAAATTAAGATGTGCAGTTACAATATGTTCTATTACCAACTGCAAATATGATTTTGTTTTTTAAAATAAACATTTATCTTTTGAAAAGACTACGGAACTCTACTTTACGCGAGTCCGACTCGCACTTGGCCGGTTTTATTGCTTTTTGATCATTCTATATAATATAAAATATGATATAAAATTGAATAATAGATTAATATTTGCTGGCGGACCCAGTTGACATAATAAATATTAACCGGCACCAGTTTAAATCGGCACGAGTTGACCTCAGGAGTTGACTAAATAGCCCACTAAGGAAGTACGCCCGGTATTTTTTATAACATTTTTGAAAATATTAATGTGCCGTGCCTGAACTGAAGATACGTAAAGTTAATAAAAAAAATCCTGGGTGTCATAAATTAAAATTCTTCAAATTAGTTTCTTAGAATTAACTAGATTTTCGGAAAAGCAAAAATAAGTAGGTAAGGGGGATAAAAATACTAAACAGTGGTAACTGTTTATTATATTTTTGTAATCGTCTTTGAAACTTCTTCATCTTGATACCTACCCCACTTGATGGGTTTTTTTTTATTATTTATTAAAAATTTGAGTGCGTTTGACTGCAACTCACCTGATGGTAAGTGATGATGCAGTCGAGGATGGTACACGCAGACTCAAATAATGCCTATTCACTCTTGCCTTGAAGATCCCCAAGTTATAGGAATCGGGAAACACTGACGCAGGCAAGGAGTTCCACTCCTGCGCTTTACGCATAAAAAAAATTGGAAAAAAAATCAAACCCCATAGCACAATATAACGCCTTAAATCTACCATATTGTTTTTTCTTTATTTAATGTATCCAGTGACACTCGCACAATTTAAACAATTCAAATAACGTATAATGTGTATCATTAAAATAAACATTTATTTTTTGAAAAGACTACGGGTGGGTCTTTATTTTAAATTTTATCAAAAACTAGCTTTGACCCGCGGCTTCGCTCGCATGGTCATCGTTTTTATGACCGTTTTTGAGGGCGAGTGGTGCGCTCGCGGCAAGCGGCACGTGAGCATGGATATGAGTTTTCTCCAGATCCCTCAGGCTGGAGCTATATCGGGCTATTCTGATTAACAGTTTATGTTATTTCAATCTGTTGCTCCGTTGCGACGCCGACATGCGCGACCGTGGAAATGAGTTTCCCCATATCCCTCGGAAACTATGTCAGGATGATATTTAATCATATAATGTAACCTAGATTTCCTTAAAAAAACAAAATATGCTAATTAGTAAATTATGTAACTCTTCACCTCCCCAAACATATCTATGCAAAAAATCAAAAAATCTTGCGATGTCCCGTTGCGATGTTTAAGAAATTAACGAAAAATGAGTATTTTTTCAGTTCCCTCAGGAACTGCATCGGACTATGCTGTTTTCACGGAATAAAAAGAAGCCTATGTCCTTTCCAATGGCACAGACTACTTGCATGCCAAATTTCATCATGATAAGTCGAGGTATTGAAGCGTGAAATTGTAACAAATACATTTTCACATTCATAATAATAGGAAGGTTTGCAACTGACAAGTACTGTATACAAATGTATGGACATCATTGCTAATATTGATCACTATGTATAGGTTGCTAGTGGGAAAAGGAGTTTTTCTAAACTAAAGCTGATAAAACGTATCTGCGATCGACAATATTAAAAACCAACTTTTAATTTCATTTTCATGAACCAACCCTAGCGCTAGAACGCAGTACAGTCGCCGCCGCGATTCGCGCGCCGCCCGTGTACGCACGCAGTTATGACCGCTAGGTCGAGCGCCTTAATACCCAATTTAGGTATATTTTCAAACTTGGCAACTTGGTCAATCGAGAATGAAATTGCGAACAACATAGACTGTCCTAGTAAAAGAGTTCGCCGATAGAAAGGCTAGAAAAGTCAAATTTTGTATGTTTTTTTTTTTCAATAAATGGTTATTTTATTTTGTCCTAAGTATTTTTTCGTATGGGTTTAAATCTTAGAGTATACATAAGCTAACTTATGTATTCTCTAAGGTTTAAATTAATTGCAGATAGAGGGCGCTGTAGATATCTCGCCCTGGGCACTGATAGCGCTAAAACCGGCACTGCCCGTTGCATAGTTTCCTTGTAAAAAAAATGTTCAGTTGCAAAAACGAGCCATTTTCTAAAAGTTTTCATTTTCTTATAATCTATGTACGTACGAGTATGTATGTTGAAATAAACACATTTAATTCTTTGATTTGTTTTTTACTATTTTCCACGACTGTGTTGAAAAACATTGTGTGATACACGGATGTGTAGGTTATTGTAAACGAGTTTACAGTAACCTACTTTCCACCCTAGTATCACAATGTACTAAGGTTACCGAAACCTTGATAGGTACGAGTATGTTATTAGGTAAACATATTATGTTTTGTTTTTCTTTTGCGGTTTTTTTTTAATTTACCTGTTTTCTCACTGTATTAAAAAATGACTTACGATACATAGGTGTAAAAGGTAAATGGCAAACTCGTGACGATGTAAATCGCCTGCAGCTCGGGCTGTTCAATTCAAATAACGTATAATGTGTATCATTAAAATAAACATTTATTTTTTGAAAAGACTACGGGTGGGTCTTTATTTTAAATTTTATCAAAAACTAGCTTTGACCCGCGGCTTCGCCCGCATGGTCATCGTTTTTATGACCGTTTTTGAGGGCGAGTGGTGCGCTCGCGGCAAGCGGCACGTGAGCATGGATATGAGTTTTCTCCAGATCCCTCAGGCTGGAGCTATATCGGGCTATTCTGATTAACAGTCTATGTTCCCTCCCCCTCAAGCAATTCTATATTTAAAAAAAACACTTCAATCTGTTGCTCCGTTGCGACGCCGACATGCGCGACCGTGGAAATGAGTTTCCCCATATCCCTCGGAAACTATGTCAGGATGATAATTAATCATATAATGTAACGTAGATTTCCTTAAAAAAACAATATATGCTAATTAGTAAATTATGTAACTCTTCACCTCCCCAATATGTTTATATTATCTATGCAAAAAATCAAAAAATCTTATCCCGTTGCGATGTTTAAGAAATTAACGAAAAAAGAGTATTTTTTCATTTCCCTCAGGAACTGCATCGGACTATGCTATTTTCACGGAATAAAAAGAAGCCTATGTCCTTTCCAATGGCACAGACTACTTGCATGCCAAATTTCATCATGATTAGTCGAGGTATTGAAGCGTGAAATGGTAACAAATACATTTTCACATTCATAATAATAGTAAAGTTTGCAACTGACAAGTACTGTATACAAATGTATGGACATCATTGCTAATATTGATCACTATGTAAAGGTTGCTAGTGGGAAAAGGAGTTTTTCTAAACTAAAGCTGATAAAACGTATCTGCGATCGACAATATTAAAAACCAACTTTTAATTTCATTTTCATGAACCAACCCTAGCGCTAGAACGCAGTACAGTCGCCGCCGCGATTCGCGCGCCGCCCGTGTACGCACGCAGTTATGACCGCTAGGTCGAGCGCCTTAATACCCAATTTAGGTATATTTTCAAACTTGGCAACTTGGTCAATCGAGAATGAAATTGCGGACAACATAGACTGTCCTAGTAAAAGAGTTCACCGATAGAAAGGCTAGAAAAGTCAAATTTTATATGTTTTTTTTTTAAATAAATGGTTATTTTATTTTATCCTAAGTATTTTTTCGTATGGGTTTAAATCTTAGAGTATACATAAGCTAACTTATGTATTCTCTAAGGTTTAAATTAATTGCAGATAGAGGGCGCTGTAGATATCTCGCCCTGGGCACTGATAGCGCTAAAACCGGCACTGCCCGTTGCATAGTTTCCTTGTAAAAAAAATGTTCAGTTGCAAAAACGAGCCATTTTCTAAAAGTTTTCATTTTCTTATAATCTATGTACGTACGAGTATGTATGTTGAAATAAACACATTTAATTCTTTGATTTGTTTTTTACTATTTTCCACGACTGTGTTGAAAAACATTGTGTGATACACGGATGTGTAGGTTATTGTAAACGAGTTTACAGTAACCTACTTTCCACCCTAGTATCACAATGTACTAAGGTTACCGAAACCTTGATAGGTACGAGTATGTTATTAGGTAAACATATTATGTTTTGTTTTTCTTTTGCGGTTTTTTTTTAATTTACCTGTTTTCTCACTGTATTAAAAAATGACTTACGATACATAGGTGTAAAAGGTAAATGGCAAACTCGTGACGATGTAAATCGCCTGCAGCTCGGGCTTACAAAATATGTCACTCGTCTTTTATTTACCTTTTTACCACCCATGTATCATAAATTACTATTTCATCATATCAGCTCAAATACGTCCTCACCGAAGGGTTCGAGCCTATTTTGAATTAGGGCGATAGTCGACCACACGGGCCCAGTGCGGGTTTGTCGAGCTTCGAGTTTCTTAGCAGGCGTGTGCAAGTTTCCTCACTATGTTTTCCTACACCGTCAGAGCGTCGGATAAACGTACACACAAAATCGAAATTCGAAAACACATTGCTACGTGGCAGGATTCAAACCACAACCTCCCGACAGAAGGTACCCAATACGCCATCGACGCTTTTTATTTAATGTACGCAGTCACACTCGCACCGTTAAACTAATCTAACGAACGAAGTAAATCAGTCCATCCGTTTAGCAGTTACGTCACAGGAACGTACATACATTGTTACCTGAAAGAAATTGCTACCTAGCAATAAGGCCGCCTATTGTATAGGCTTTCTTCCATTTTGTTAATTCCTTTTTTTATGTTGCGATGCAATAAAGAGGTTTTGTCCATCTAGTCCTACTGGCAGTTCTACTAGTAGAACTATTTGGATTAAAAAATCCAGTATGTTATACTTTGCAAATTGGTAGAACTATTTAAATAAAAAAAAGAATATTGAATTGTACTGTATACATGCAAATGTCGTAGTTGGGTAATAGTAGGTAATTCATCATTACAGCTCATATACGTCCCCACCGAGGGGCTCGAGCCTACCCTGAATCAGGGCGATTAGGCCTTAGTCGACCACGCGGGCCCAGTGCGGGTTGGTCGACTTCACACACAACCTTCGAGTTTCTTCGCAGGCGTGTGCGGGTTTCCTCACGATGTTTTCCTTCACCGTTAAAGCAATCGGTAAGTATGTACGTAAGTTTTTTGAAAAACTCATTGGTACATTAGCCGTCCAGATTTGAACCCGGTACCTGTGGTTAGATGGACCGAGTCGTTACCGGTTGAGCCACCGAAGCTTTAATAGTAGGTAATTAACACCAGGTATATCACATGCGTACATAATCTTTTATAGAGCAAAATTGTAAGCAATAAAATCATATTCTATGCTGTTCAAAAGACAGTTCAAAGCTAATTTGGTCCATCTGTTTGGACCGTATTTTTCCATAATTTCCGCGAGCGATCAATTACGCGGAATGTGGTGATAGCAAGCGAGGAAGTGGCCCACTGTTTAAACAACGCCGTCACCGCTGAAACTGCCGCGTTCGATCGATAATAGGTATCCAAAGCGTGCCATCGAAATAGAAGCGTCGGTGGCTTAACCGGTAACGACTCGGTCCGCTTAACCAGAGGTCCTGGGTTCAAATCCGGACGGCCACGTACCAGTGAGTTTTTCGAAACTTACGTACATATATTTACCGATTGCTTTAACGGTGAACATCGTGAGGATCGAAATGTCTTACACGTGACCGCGGGTGATGCTAAATATGATGCAACACCAGGTAACCGTTGTCTATCCCTTAGATAGCACGGTTAATTGTGGAACACGATAAAACAGAAGAGGCGTGCCAACAGGTACTACCCGTACCCGAAGAGTGGCAATCAAATAGTTGAAAAAAAGGGGGGGTCCCCATACAAGAAATATGTTTTGAAAGGTTTTTTGTTTTTTTTTTCTATCAAAAATACGGTAATGCTTTTAGACAAGAGTGAAACTTGGTGTGATTAAATTGCGAATCCTAAATTAAAAGTCGGTTAAGTGCCGGGTAACAGCCGGGTCCTTCCTTTCCCTCTAATATGGTTAATGAGAGCGATGGCTGACTTCCGCGTTATACTCATGACCTGGTGCTGTCCGCGTGAACTGGCCTATTCTTAATTTTTTTTTTTTTTTTCACAATTGGTAAACCCTTGACAACATCTCACCTGGTGGTAAGTAGCGATGTTGCCGAAGATGGAAGCGGGCTTACCAAGATTCCCCAACGCAATGGGAAACTGGCTATCTTATCTTCATGCCGGAACACACCAATGATATCAATATTGATATTTGGCGGCAAGACTTAGATAAGATGGTGGTTGCTAGCCAGGCGGGCTTAGAAAATGCCCTACCACCAACCAAACCAAGTCTTACAATTGACCCCGCCGGGAATCGAACCCGCGACCTCCTGTGTAAAGCCAGTGAACTTTGCCTCTGAGCTACGGAGGCGGTTAAAATGATTTTAATGTATAACTTTTCGTGTCATATTGTTTTCATGTTCTTATGACATAATTTGTTTTATATCGAGGATTGGATTTTGACGATATTAACTAATGATTGTTTATTTCTTGATTTTTTCCAAATGACATAATGTAATTACCATTTTATGACTATCACAGTAAGAGTGTAAATGGCACCTATTTTGAATAAATATCTTGAATCTTGAAAACGACAAATAATAAAAACCAGCCAATAAATCTTACATAATATTATATTAGCAAAGATCCCGACTGAATAAAACAAAATATTTTTTATTGTATACATAACGTAAATAGGTATATTGTGTTATGGTAAGGAAGCCTAGTAGCGCCAGTTCGACTCACACTTGACTGTTTCTTTTTATCCACAACTTATTGATAAGCCCTTGGCATACTTAGATAGATGAGAATGCTAAACGCGAACAAACATTTAAGTTATACGTTTTCAGCGTAATGTTTCTACTTGAATAATTAACAACTGCGAGTCGGACTTGCACACTAATGCTTTATTACTGCCAACTGCGCACCTATTTTTTTTTATTTCTTTTTATTCAGCTTCACCCGCGTGGACAACGTTTCTATGACTTTTCGAGGGTGCGCAGTGCGCGAGCCGCAATCAACTCGCGAGCGTTGAAAAATGAAGCCTATGTGTTAATCCAGGTCTTACTCTGAAAGAGTAACAAACATACATCCTTACATCCATACATTCTTACAAATTTTTTATTTTATAACTTTTTATATACTATTAATTTTTTTTATATAAAAACATACAGTTTCAAAATGACACACAAACTTTCGCGTTAATAATATTAGTAGGATTGTTAAGACATTGGCATCATCTCACCTGATAGTAAGTGACGATGACGCCGAAGATGAAAGCGGGCTTACCAAGATTCCCCAACACAATGGCGATCATTTGGGGCTACATTATTTTCAAGCCGGAACACATCAATGCTGTTAACACTGATTTTTAACGGCAAGACCTAGATAAGACGGTGGTAGCCAGCCATGCGGGCTATAAAAATGCCCTACTACCAATCAAACCATGTCTTTCAAAGTTGACCCCGCCGGGAATGGAACCCGCGACCTCCTGCTTCGAGCGAATGGACTAACCATTACGCCACGGAGGCGGTTCAATTGCCATGACAGAGACCATAATATTATCACATATGCTGTGAAAATTTCAAATGGTCTGCACATAAAAAAGATACGGGGTATATCTATGATAGAACATAGTGATAAACAGACAGACGAATTGATACAACGTAGTAATATTGATAAGGTCCAGTGACACCCTTGGGCGTTAAACTCTAAAAATGACATTGTGCGATCATTGTTCATGACCGCTTTCCAAAAACGATGAGGTTCTCAATTTGACTGTATGTTTTTTGTGTGATTGTCAATGTGAACCGATATCTTTGCTGAAGAAACGATTTTTTAAATTATTTTTATGGGTATGCTTTCAGGTTAGTTCCGTATAAATTTTATCAAAATCGGTTAGGTTTTTTTTTAAAAGAAAAAAATAAATGTAGCAAAATTTTGTGAAATTATTTGTGGTTTAGTAATATTATATTTCAAGTAATTGACAGCGCTAAACCAATTAAAATTAATTAATTATATTTATACTGTGGTTTCGTAATATCATGATTCAAATGTAAATTATTTGAAACATGATATTACGAAACCAACCGTCGGTGGCTCAACCGGTAACGACTCGGTCCATCTAACCAGAGGTACCGGGTTCAAATCTGGACGGCCAATGTACCAATGAGTTTTTCAAAAACTTACGTACATATACTTACCGATTGCTTTAACGGTGAAGGAAAACATCGTGAGGAAACCTGCACACGCCTGCGAAGAAACTCGAAGGTTGTGTGTGAAGTCGACCAACCCGCACTGGGAGCGCGTGGTCGACTAAGGCCTAATCACCCTGATTCAGGGTAGGCTCGAGCCCCTCGGTGGGGACGTATATGAGCTGATATAATAATAATAAAAAAATAATAAATTACGAAACCACAAATAAAACAAATCAAGCCTTTGGTGCTGCCGGTTGCTATCACTAGATGGCAGCCATGCATATCAAAAGGGTCATGTAGGCGACTTTCCAACTTCTGACACCTGGGGGTGTTTTCCCGTAGCCTACAATCCAGACTTGGCCCCCGTGTGTGGAATATGAAAACCCTGCCGAGATTTTGCCGAGATATGGGATAGGAAGGGCAATGGAGCGTGCTATGCTCGGAGTTTCTCTGCGTGATCGAATCAGAAACGAGGAGATCCGTAAGAGAACCAAAGTAACCGACATAGCTCTCAGAATTGCTAAACTTAAGTGGCAGTGGGCGGGGCACATTGCTCGTAGAACAGATGGCCGTTGGGGCAGTAAAGTTCTCGAGTGGCGACCACGCACCGGAAAGCGTAGTGTAGGCAGGCCTCCCACTCGGTGGACCGATGACCTGGTGAAGGTCGCGGGAAGCCGCTGGATGCGGGCAGCGCAGAACCGGTCGTCGTGGAGATCCTTGGGGGAGGCCTATGTCCAGCAGTGGACTTCCTTCGGCTGATATGATGATGGGATAGGTAGATATCCGTACCCCAGCTGTGTGGATGATATGGGCAAAGTATATACATTAGTACTAACATACAGTATGGACACTCCCTGCCGCCCTCTAGATTCTGACCTAACCCCCTCGTCACCCGGATTGATACAGATTGGTTACAGTTTGGTTCTCGAACGTATGGGATTTTGCCGTGATTTTGTTCGCTCTGTCATTTGTTACCATTTCACGACCATTGTATGCAGTGTCCGGGGTGTGATATGGGTGTGGATGGCATACTGATTTTTTACTAAATAATGTATGTACTCCAAGCAGAAACAGTCAGCGTGCTTTTTAGGAAAAAGTCCAGTCCAATAACGACGTAGGCCAGTATTTTGAATGAACTTCTTCTAAAAAAATACAAGATTTCATTGCGAACTTCAACTTTGTCAACATATAGCGGACAGTTTCTGTCATTGATTTCGTATGAGACCCGTTATCTACTTGGTGAGGAACATAATAATATACCTATCAATGATTTTCACTAAGGAATTTATATACATACACTAAACCATATTGATATATTGAACGACTAGCTTTTGCCAGCGGCTTCACTCGCGTGGACATAGTTTCTATGGCTGTCTTCGAAGTTGCGCAGTGCGCGAGCCGCAAGTGGCTCGCGAGTGTGAAAAGAAGTAGCCTAAATAGTAATCCAGGTCCTCATCTGTCTAACTACCAAATTTCATCCAGATTCGTTTACCTGTTGTGGCGTGAAAGAGTAACAAACATCCATAAATCCATACATACAAACTTTCGCGTTCATAATATTAGTAAGGATATTTCACTGAAACCGAAATGATCGGGAATCGAGTACTTTAGAATGAGTTAGAATATAAGTTTTTTTACTACATATTGTAGCAAATTATTTGCTACATAATGAATCTCCTTGCCATTTGTGTCTTCATAGTTTGTGACTAAATTCTCTTTATCAAATGGTCTTTAAAAAATGAATATTTTTTCGGACAGCTGGAGGTGTTTGTTTTTTACAGACTGGTTTGTCATCGCAGCAAAATGTATACCGAAAATGTATTAAAATTCATTATTTTTTTACTCTAATCCTTACTGATATTATAAATGTGAAAATATGTTTGTTTGTAATATCAACAATCCATTGTTCCGTTGCGACAAACACACAAACACATTTTCACATTTATAACATTAGTAAGGATGTGAAAATGTGTTTGTTACCTTTTCACGCTTCAACACCTTAACCAATCTTGATGAAATTTGGCATGCAGGTAGCCTGTATCACTGGGAAGGAAGGACATAGGCTACTTTTTATCCCGTGAAAATAGCATAGTCTGATGCAGTTCCTGAGGGAACTGAAAATATACTCTTTTTTTGTTTAGTTTCTTTAACATTGCAACGGAACAATGTATTGCTGTGATTTTTTGCACAGAGATGTCTAAGGGGGTGGAAAATAACATAATTTACTAATTAGCATATCCTGACATGGTCCCCGAGGGATCTGGGGAAAACTCATTTCCGCGCTCGCGCACGTCAGCGTCGCAACGGAGCTACGGACTGAAGTGGTTTTTTGTATAGAATTGGTTGAGGGGAAGGGAAGTGACATAGACTTCCAATCAGAATAGCCCTATATCGTTTCTGAGGGATCTGAGAAAAGCTCATGTCCGTGCTCGCGAGCCGCTTGCAGCTCGCGCACCACTCACCCTAAAAGACAGTCATAAAAACGATTTCCACGCGGGCGAAGCCCCGGTCAAAAGCTAGTTATACTATAAAATGTGTTAATTCAGTGCCTTCGTTACCCTCATCCGTTATCGTGAGGTAAGTTTGTTTTTAGGTTCCGTACAAAAAAAACAAAACGGAACCTTATAGGATCACTCGTGCGTCTGTCTGTCCGTCCGTCTGTCCAAGCCAATTTGCTCCGAATCTACCGGACCAAATCAGGTGAAATTTGGTAGGATAGTGTAATCCTATGACCCAAACACAGGTGTGCAGTGTAAATAAATATATTTTTTTTAATAAGTTTTGCTTTCGGGGGACAAATGAGGAAATTTAAAAAAAAAATTTGAAACCTTATTGTGTCATATATCAAATAAAAGGGCTCGTTATCAGGATCCTAATTTTTTTTTTTATATATTTTAAAATAAATAGTTTTGATTTTATTCATGAAAGAAAACGAAAATTGACCATTGACCCCTGTTCTCCGAAACTACTAAGCCAAAAATTTTGAAAAAAATACAAAATATAGGTCATTGCTTGTAGATTACAGGAAAACCTATAAGAATTCTATCAATTGAAAAAAATTGGTAAACTCAATATAATACGTTTACCTACGGAAAATAGTTCTAGTCATAATAGAAAATAGTCTATCGGTGTTCTACAGGATTCATTTCGGAAAGTGTGTCCTGGAGCTTCACGACCTCATCCCCCCCTCTTCATTTCATCATCGAACGACTAGGTGCGGAGGGCGATTCCACCCCTTTGTCGTTGATGTTCCACCCTTACGCACGAAGCGTTTTGCTTCTTCGTTCATTATGCAAACGGGCAAGGAGTGGAATTCCCTGCCGGCGTCTGTATTCCCCGATTCGTATAATTTAGGAATCTTTAAGACGAGAGTGAATAGGCGCTTTTTGAGCTTGCGTGTTACATTGTCGGCTGCATCGGCACTTACCATCAGGTGAGGTGCAGCCAAACGCAATAAAAGTTTTATTTAAAAAAAAATAAGTTCACTAAAACACCACTAGATTGCGCTAGTAGTAGTTAACTGTATGGGGTACTGCTCTCACTTGTGGGACGGATCGGCTCGTCACCAGCTAGATGCCTTGGATTCTATCGATAGACGTGCTAGGAGACTCATTGGCGACGAGGAACTTGTTTCAAACAGGCTCCAAAGCTTCGAGCATCTCTACAAAGTCGCCTGTCTATCGGTGTTCTACAGGATTCATTTCGGAGAGTATGTCCTAGAGGTTCACGACCTCATTACCCCTCTCCATTTCATCATCGGACGACCAGGTGCGGAGGGCGGTTCCACCCCTTTGTCGTCAATGTTCCACCTTTACACACTAAGTGTTTTGCTTCTTCGTTCATCATGCGAACGGCCAAGTGGTGGAATTCCCTTCCGCGTCTGTATTCCCCGATTCGTAAAATTTATGAATCTTCAAGACGAGAGTTAATAGGTACTTTTTGAGCTTGCGTGTTACATCCTCGGCTGCATCGGTACTTACCCATCAGGTGAGGTGCAGCCAAACACACTTAAATTTTTAATAATAAAAAAAATAACTCGCATCTTACTGTGAGGGTTTCAAATGTGATATTTTGTTTTTGACTTTGGCATTGAACGGAACCCTTTCCACGCGAGTTCAACTCGCACTTGGCCGTTTTTATTATTCCCTTTTTCGCCTTCCTTTTTGTCGCATGGTGGTGTAAATTCCGGTCCTTTTTACGTTCTAGGGTTCTACCATACATTATTTACTGAACGAGAACCTTCCGTAGCCCGGCAAAAAAATGATGTAAAATAAAATATAAATTTTAGGTGTAACTTCACATAGGAACTTTTATTCAAAATATTTTTATTTTAGCTAGCGATGACAACCATTTTTTAAGATCTCTGTCTTCACTTATCTTTTCAAATACTTATATTTACTTTCCTCTTTATCCTTTTCTTCTTTATATAAATATTCTGGGACAAATCACACATGGTCATCTGGCCCCAAAGTAGGATTCCCTGTGTTATGGGTTACCAGAGACTGATATACATACTTATATACGTTTAACTACATACATATATAGATATATTTAACACCCAGACACAGAGCAAACAAATCTGCTCATCACACAAATGCTTGCCCTGAATTTCATATAATATAATTGTGGGGATCGAACCCACAACCCTCGGATCAGTAGTCAAGGGCACTAACCACTGAGCCACCGAGTCAGTCGATTCAGTCGAGTCAGTCTTTCTTTTCATTATTCAACTTTTAGGCCAACATTCCCAAAATTTTACGCATTCATGTAGCAAAGGCTTTCCTGGTGATTTTCTTTGTTTTAATCAAATTTTGCTACAATATGTACTGGCCACTTACAATCATAATGACGTTTTCACATATAAGAAACTTAGATTTTTTTTAAAGGCGGTTTAAAGTTGACAAGTCAATTAACAAAATGGAACTCACGCGTGAAAATTTCTGAGCCATAATTTATCACTAATTTCACCGTGGGTTATCTCAAGATGAATCTCTCAAAGAGCTTGTTTCTATATATGATGTTGAAGCAGCTAGTGTAATGAAAATTCAACGTTGGTTTTCGGAGTTTCGAAGAGGCCGTACATCTCTCAGCACCTACCTTCAATAGGTCACAAAATTGCCCTCCTACTTAAAACTTCGGAAAACCTTACTCGTTTTGTTTTCCATTAAGTCTTCGATTTTTAACTCGCCAAAATCACAAAATGAGTACATAAATGACGCTGCAAAATTATGACGTAACGACTAGGTATTTCAAACATTTTTATAACAAAATGTCGTTTTTGACAGATGATAAAAGGTAAATCAGATGACTAGCATTCGTCATCCCTATTACCGCTTTTTGTACTGGTTTGTTTTTTTTTTTTATTTAAAAAGTGTATTAATTGTCACGGCAAATATTTCGAAAAACAATAAAGCATAGTTTGAGTCAAGGCGGCATTCTTTGACACGCGGCGGCACGCGCTGTATCGGTTTTTACAAAGGGCGAGTGACGGTATCTAAGCGAACGGACTTTACGTAAGGTAAGTGACCCAAATAAAGCCTACACAACATCACATCACATCACATCATATCGACACAACTAGAAGGTTAATAACAATAATACGCTAATATATTTAAATACTTATATTTATTTATTAAACTTTTTAGTAAAATTAACCAAATTGGTCTAGAAACAAAAATCACACTTCTGTGAACAAAACAAACTTAAATGTCAGTTTGGCCTTATTAGGAACCCTGTGTCCCAATAAAGCCTTAGAAAAAATAATAAAACTACTTAACATCTTAGCTGCTAAAAATGAACTTAGTATTAGTTTTAAGCAAAATAATTTTTGGTCCTTTTAATCAGTCTTGCTAATGTAATTAAATACGAGCTTATTCCGCCTTTTTTATCTTCTTCTTTAAACAGTTGCCAGGTGTTAGACCAACACATAGCTCATGATACCAGATATTACAGGTAAGGCATTGCCGCATGTCCTCAACCCGATCTTCCTTACATGCTGGACAGTACCATGATATATTATCATGAAGTTTTGTTTTAGCTGGCTTGGGATTCGGCTTAGATCTTGCAGCCACGTCTGATGAAGGATCAGGGCGACCTATTTTCGATAGAATTTTTACTGAGGTCCGAGTTGTTGATACTGTTGTAACTGGTGCAGTTGTAGTACCCTTAATTGGCAGTGAATTAGGTAACTAACTAACTAAAACATAGTCTTTATAACTACACCTCAAATAAGGCCTGCACATTTTTTTCAAAGGCCTTATTAGGACATACCACGTAAGTTCAAAAAACAGTTATTGCTTAGAATATACCTATAATATAACCATTTCATTCGTATGATAAGGTAGATAAACGTGCAATAAAACAATACACAAAAGATAACAAACCGTAAATAAAAAGGAATGAAAATACTCACTATTTTCTGAGCAAAAATTTTATAACATCAAGCGCGCGCTCCGCCGTCGTGACAATTTGCGACTGCAGGTCCCAACATGTTCGCATCCCGAGCCCCTTACTGTTCTCGTGTGCGTTAAGTACCGTACACGCACACATCTAGAACCTTTGGTGGGAGTAATGAAATCGCGAAGCGGGAAATTTTAAAAATAGGCCTTATTGGGAACCAGGCCTTATTTGGGTCATTGACCTTATGTCAAACTCAAACTTTATTTATTGCATAACTATAGGTATGTAAAAAGATCTTACAGATAATTAAAAAAAACTTCTGCCACGGTTTACCTTAAGAAGTGTACAATGTCATTTTCTTAAATAACTAAATTAACTAGAAGTCAATGAATTAAAATTTATTAAATGTCAAAACTCTCATAATATTACACATCAATCTTCAGTCGAGTGGTAAAAATATAATTAATTAATAAAATGTCAAAACTCTTATAATATGACATGGGTCAATCAAGTAGTAAAAATACAATAAATTAATTTCATATTGTTATGCTGAAGTAAATGCTAAAGTTTTCCCTTATATTATTATCCAAAAAATTATATACACCGTAAAATTGTCTAGTCGCTACCCGAGCACTGATAGCCGATTTGAAACGATTCTCATCGTTCTGCTTTATGCATTCCGAAACCATATTGTATACTTGCACTGCCATTGAGTAAAAATGTCCTGCATGTAGTTTTTTAATTCCCGATCACTTCGGTTTGTCCCTCGTAGTGAGCAATTCTTGTATATTCAAATGTGCGACGGAGCCTTTTAGTGGTTCTAATGTCAAACCTAACGAAGTTTTTGTTGCAAGAGGCGACAAACTTTAACCTAAAACATCGAGGCGGCCGTGCTCGTAACTCCCAAGCTCGTTTCGCTCGCTCCGCATTAGTGATGTTAATTTCTAATGTTCAAAACTCAACATAACCTATAGAACTATACAAACGATGATACACCTAATTTTAACCAACTGTTGACGGCTGCATCTAGTTATAGCCGGCTAAAACCAGGTGTAACCACACTTCGGCTTTTAGCCGTGACATACTCATATATCACTGTAATATTACAAATGAGAAAGTTTGGATAAAAGATGGATGTTTGTTATTCAATCACGCCACAACAACTGAACGGTTCTGGATTTTCGATAGGTAGACAGATTACGACCTGGATTAACATATAGGCTACTTTTTTCTACGCTCATGAGCTGCTTGCGGCTCGCACACTTCGCACCCTCGAACACAGTCATAGTAACTATGTTCACGCGAGCGAAGCCGCTAGCAAAAGCTGTTATACATAAAATTGGTTTCTTGGAAAAGGCTCTAACGATTTTGATGAAATTTTGTAATTCAGGTAATGTTTTACATTCCAGGTCTAAAATCCCTTTAAACACAAAAAAATATATTTTTAGTTTACACGCTTAGGAGACTCTGAGATACGCTTAGTTGCCCAAGTTCTACATATTAAAGCGAAAGGGCACTCACTCACTCATTAAACATGAAATCTCGTATACTACTAGACCTAAGAAGCTGAAATTTTTAAAAGTAGGTGACGTCAACAAAGAACGAATTTTGCGACAAGCCGAATTAAGGGGGTCTAAAGGTTATCGTAAGTTTATGTAAAGTTTCTATGTTTTCGCTGCTAGAAAATATGAGTTACTAGCTTTTGCCCGCGGCTTCGCCCGCGTGGACATCGTTTTTGTGACTGACTTAGAGGGTGCGCGGTGCGCAAGCCGCAAGCGGTTCGCGAGCGTGGACATGAATTTTCTCCGGATCCTTCGGGAACTATGTCAGGATATGCTTATTAGTAAATCGTGTCATTTCCCACCCCCTCAACCATCTCGGTACAAAAAATCACACTATCCATTGTTCCGTTGCGATGTTAATTAACCAAAAAAAATTATATTTTCAGTTCCCTCGGGAATTGCATCGGGATATGCTATTTTCACGGAATAAAAAGTAGCCTATGTCCTTCCTTGTGACACAGGCTACCTGCATGCCAAATTTCATTAAGATTGGTCTAGGCGTTGAAGCGTGAAAAGGTAACAAACAAACTAACAAACAAACACATTTGCACGTTTATAAAATTAGTAAGGATTAAAGATGAGTTATTCTATTTTAAAATTTAAAATAAATAAATGGGGTACTAAGTTTTTTCCTCAAGAACGGATTGAGATGGCCAAAATAAGCAAGTTGTTTTTTCAAATTTCCACGGCATAGTAAACAAAGCGGTAACGCAGGCGAAGCTGCGGGCAAAAGCTAGTCTTTAATAAGACTGAAAAGAGTGTAACCATGTAACAAACATTTGAATCATCATATCAGCTCAATATACGTCCCCACCAAGGGGCTCGAGCCGACCCCGACTTAGGGCGATCGAGTCTTAGTCGACCACGCGGGCCCAGTGCGGGACTTCACACACAACCTTCGGGTTTCTTCGCAGGCGTGTGCAGGTTTCCTTACGATGTTTTCCTACACTGTAAGAGCGTCGGATAAACGTACATATGAAATCGAAATTGGAAAACACATCGGTACGTGGCAGGATTCGAACCACGACCTCCCGGACAGAAGGTAGCCTTGCCATTACGCCACCGACGCATTGAATAGCATAAACATATACTTAGTGGCCTTTGTCCAGCAGTGGACGATTTGTGGCTGATATGATGATGATACTTAGTAGATATTTAGACTAGATAGGACTTATGTAGGAAGTAGCACTAATTACAAACATAACAAAAATATTCTAACAACAAGTGACAAAGTTTGGGATTTCCCCGTCATGACCGCGCGAGCACCGTTCCGTGAAAGCCTTCAACGAACCGCGACCCACGTGTTGGGAATGCAAATGTTTTGTCCCCTTCGCTCGCCTCATACATAGTATCATATCACTAGTGATACCTATCTACTGATACTGACTTATATTTTAACTCCACCTGTCAGTTTGAGTATGTGTGAGTCCAATCAACCAACCAAGTGAGTGAGTTCGATTACGACTTCCAGTTTGTTTTCATGTTTTTTTTACATTGACATGTCAATTTTATTTGTCATTTAATGTGTCAAGATTGGTATGTGTTACCAATATTTAAAAAAATAATTAAATAGGGTTGCTATATGAAAGAAAATAGTTGCTAGCATTATTTTATATACAAGAAACTATTTTAATGTTTAATTTAATTAAGAAAATTTAAATTGAAAGGGGGTATTAGAGATTTTTACTGTCTGTGGCAAGTATTTTCAACCGACTTCCAAAAAGGAGGAGGTTCTCAATTCGACTGGCTTTTTTTTCTATGTGTGTTAAGTACGTCAGAATTTTTGACTGGGTGAACCGATTTTTATGATTCTTTTTTTATTTGAAAGCTAGTGCTTCTCGTGTGGTCTTATAAAAATTTTATCAAAATCGGTGTAGTACTTTATTAGAAAATTAACAAAAACCAAAAATATTAATGCAAAATTGTACTAAGTTGTTGCGGTGGAAGTCGTTTTTTTTAACGTTGTAGTATGCCGTCCTCCGTCCGCTACCATGATACTGCCCTCTATCTGTACTAACAAGGGATAATAAAATAATGGATATAATTGCTGTTTTACTAGCAAAGAACTCAATTACTTTATACGGATGAGCCGAAATTTGGTACGAAGCTGTATTTCCGGTGACAATAGTTCCTTTGGTGTTTTGAAGTTAATTTGACGATATTAACTTTGAATGTGGAATCAGGTCCCAGGATTGTCCATTATTTTCGACATTGTCACTGTTTGGAACTTCATGGCTTTTGATGTAAGGACATACCTACGTCACAAAGATTAAAAGCTTTTGCTTGTCTGACGATATTAACTTTGAATGTGGAATCAGGTCCCAGGATTGTCCATTATTGATGTGTAACATCTTTGCTCTCGCTTTCCTGCAATTTGTGGGAGTGATTTCGTGAAATGGGACGGAAATGTGTAACAGGAAGTCGCGAAAGCGCGGAATTCTACTTTACGAGAGTCCGACTCGCACTTGGTCGGTTTTTTTCGTTACTGTCAGATCCGCCACCCAGGTACAATATCGTCATCAAATCTAACTAACCTAAAGTATTTTGTCACATGTTACACATCATATGCGAGTACTGTAGGTCTCGCTCGAATTTTTTTTCGACATTGTCACTGTTTGGAACTTCATGGCTTTTGATCTAAGGACATACGTCACGAAGATTAAAAGCCTTTGCTTTTAATTTCACATTTACGTCCAGTGTTATTTTAGGACCTCATACCGACTTGGCCCTCGTATGTGGATTATCCCCTAACTTACCCGAGTTTGGGAAGAGGCTCGTGCCCCCGCAGTGGGGACGTTATAATAATAATTATTATTATTGTTAATTATTTTAGACCAAAGATCCATATTTTAGGACGCGTGATGTGTTAATAAGAAAACAACTTAACCTATATCAGTAACAACGAAAGCAAATTAAATTTCATTAAAATTTAAAGAAAAAAGGGGAAGAAAAGAGACGTATATCTGCATCAAAAAGTTAGTTTTTAATGCAGACATATATAGGTTATGGGTTGTTAAGAGTACTGAGATGATGCCAAGGGTTTACCAATTGTGAATAAATAATTGAAAACGCTAAACACGTTAAAAAACCGACTTCCATCGGAACAACTTAGTACATTTTTGCATTATTATTTTTGGTTTTTGTTAATTTTCTAAAAAAAAGTAATACACCGATTTTAATAAAATTTAAATGGGACCACGCGGGAAGCACTAGCTTTCTAATAAAAAAGGAATCATAAAAATCGGTTCACCCAGCCCAAAGTTATGAGGTAACAAACATAAAAAAAAAACAGACGAATTGAGAACCTCCTCCTTTTTGGCTTGAAAATAAATAAAAAAAAGTGTATCCGTAGTGCGCTTCATACAAACGAAGTTTTGTTCTTATTTCAATATTAATCAGTCAAAGTTAATAAACAAATATTAATATGTTTTAGAAACTAATATCTGTGTTTGTGGTACAATTTTTTTTAAATAAAAATATGTAGTTTCAAATTGACACAGGTTTAAAGATTTCTTTCAATCATATCAAAATAAAAGATAAATTATATATTTTAACATATTAGATTCTAGAACGTGTTTACAAAATGTAAATAATTTTCATTGATTTACCCCATACTATTAAACGAGCAATATTTGTATACATATTTGTAATCACGTTCTCGAAAACTGCTCTTAAGACATTGATAAAATTTGCGGGGGTGAAAAACCAATCTAGCTAGGTCTCATCATCATCATATTAGGTAGCTCTTATACGTCCCAACCGAGGGCTCGACCCTACCTTGAATCAAGACGATTGGGCCTTAGTTAACCACGCGAGCCCAGTGCGGGTTAGTCGACTTCACACCTTATAGTTTCTTCGATGGCGTGTACAGGCTTCCTCACGATGTTTTCCTTCATCGTAAGAGCGTCAGATAAAAGTACTATGAAATATAAATTCGAAAACACACTGGTACGAGGCAGGACTGAAACCACGACCTGCCGTACAAGAGGTAGCGACCCGAACCGTTACGTCACCGACGCTCTAGGTCGCATCTAGACGCCAGGTCTCATCTCTGGGAAAGCTCGGTAACCCATATTATTCAGATAAGATCCAAACTTCATTTCTCTGAAGCACGCTAGGGACACAGCCCCGTTAACGTTATCTAGGTATAATAAATGACACAAATGTAGTTCAAACGAGCCGAAGGTGTGTACTGTAGGCCGACGTGACATAAATGTTGTATACTATAGACCGACACGTCGTCGTGTCCCCCATGTCACAGACAACAAGCTAGATAGCGGTGTTTAATGCAACGCAATGAATTTAAATCGTCCGCCGTTTATTTGCGTCTTAGGCTTGGCAAACGGTGAAACAACGAGTATCTATAGTTATATGTAAGTAAAAAAAAAATCTAGTACCTACCAAACTCAACTGTATACTGTATTAGTAACTGTATTTAGGAATCTCCAAGACGAGAGTGAATAGGCACTATATTTGAGCTTACGTATTACATCATCGGCTGTATCGGCACTTACCATCAGGTGAGGTGTAGCCAAACGCACTCAAATTTTTAATTGTAAAAAAAAATTATACAGTGTTTATAAAAACGTTATAAATTCAATATACTTTAGATAGAGGGTGATCTTTTAGACTTAGACATGTTAGGCTTTTCTTGGAAGTTAATAATTTAATGTATTCTTATAACTTGTGGGGTTTATGGTGTAAGTGGCAAAGTGTCAGTTTATAATTTATACAAAAACTTATACAACTATTTTAAGTTTTTAGAGCGTCGGTGGCGTAACGGCTAGGGCCGCCGCCTCCTGTCCGGGAGGTCGTGGTTCGAATCCCGCCACGTACCAATGTGATTTCGATTTTATATTTCATATGTACGTTTAATCGACGCTCTTACGGTGAAGGAAAACATCGTGAGGAAACCAGCACACGTCTGCGAAGAAACTCGCAGGTTGTGTGTGAAGTCGACAAACCCGCACTGGGCCCGCGTGGTTGCCTAAGGCCCGATCGCCCTTATTTAGGGTAGGCTCGAGCCCCTCGGTGGAGACGTATATGAGCTGATATGATGATGATGAAGTTTTTAGAATAACGAAGAGAACGACTCAAAATAACGTAAGTTCATTATCATCACATCAGCCGTAATACGTCTACTGCAGGACAAAGACCTCCCCTAAGGATTTCCACGACCACCAGTCCTGCGCTGCCCGCATCCAGCTAAAAGAACCAAAGTAACTGATAACGGATAAGTTATTTTATCCTAATTGAAGAAAAAATTTAGCTAAAATGCTATGAATTTTAATGAATTAAGTTAAATGTGCGAGCTTTATTGTTGTCTTAGCAACAAAGTAGTCAGAAAGCAAGGCACATAATAGGTAATTAGTTACGTTTTAAGGTGCGTCTACTATGGGCCTCATAAGAAGGCTCAAGGTCACCCGAAGGGCGATGGAGCTAGCTATGCTCGGAGTTTCCCTACGCGATCGAATCAGAAATGAGGAGACCCGTAGCAAAACCAAGGTAATTAAACGACATAGTTCACAGACGAGAGTGAACAGGCACTACTTGAGCTTGCGTTTTACATCGCAGGTTGCATCGGCACTCACCACCAGGTGAGTTTCAGCCAAACGCACTCAAATTAAAAAAAGAATCGTTAAACTTAAGTGGCAGTGGGCGGGGCAAATAGCTAGTAGAAGAGATAGCCTTTGGGGCAATAAAGTGCTCGAGTGGCAACCGCGTCCCGGAAGACGTAGCGTAGACAGCCCTCCCATTCGGTAAACCGACGTCCTAAACCCTGGTGAAGGTTGCGAGAAGCTGCTGGATGAAGACAGCGTAAAACTGTCTGATGGAGATCATTGGTCCGGGAGGCCTTTGTCCAGCAGTGGATGTATTTTGGCTGATATTATGATGATGATGAAGGGGCGTCTATCTACACTAGTCATCATAAAAATCGGACCACAAATTTTTACATTGTATTAACATACAACACGGGTCTGCAAATAAACACGTATCCTTTTAAAATGAAGAAAACTGAAAAAAGTGTCTGAAAAGTAGTATTAGTTGATTAGATCTCTGACTACAAAATTCTTCGAAGAGCACCACAACATTCCACAGATCCTGGGGAACTCAGTAGACTGCTTATAACCAAGAAAATGATTTTCTTCTGTATGATTTTGTGTGGATCTGCAGATTGTTTTGCTTTTCGAAAAAGTTTTTAGCCAGGGATCTAGTGATACCATTTTTCATTTTTATTAAGTTTTCTTCATTTAAAAATGTTATCGTGTTTATTTCGAGGTACTTTTGGTATGAAAATGTACTGAGAAAAACTTGGTGGGCCGATTTTCTAGATAACCAATGTATTTTAAACTTCTAAAATGCAATGATGATAGTTAATCAGAAGTCTGCACAACTAAACAGAATCTATTTAGGAAAATGTACTGAGAAAATTTGGTGGGCCCATTTTCAGGATGACCAATGTATTTTAAACTTCTAAAATGCAATGATGACAGTTAATCAATAGTCTGCACAACTAAACAGAATCTATTTAGGAAAATGTACTGAGAAAAATTTGGTGGGCCGAATTTCTTGATGACCAATGTATTTTAAACTTCTAAAATGCAATGATGACAGTTAATCAGAAGTCTGCACAACTAAACAGAATCTATTTAGGAAAATGTACTGAGAAAAACTTGGTGGGCCGATTTTCTTGATGACCAATGTATTTTAAACTTCTAAAATGCAATGATGACAGTTAATCAGAAGTCTGCACAACTAACCAGAATCTATTTGGGAAAATGTACTGAAAAAACTTGGTGGGCTGATTTTCTTGATGACCAGTGTATTTTTAACTTCTAAAATACAATGATGACAGTTAATCAGAAGTCTGCACACCTAAACAGAATCTATTTACGAAAATGTACTGAGAAAAAATTGGTGGGCCGATTTTCGTGATGACCAGTGTAAACTTCTGCCACACTTTGGACACTTCATACAACGGGCCAGAAATGACATTTCAAAAAACGAATGACAGAACTAACAAAATGGCGGCGAAATCCTATACGTTCGACAACCAAACTGTAACCAATCTGAATCAATCTGGGTGACGAGGGGGTGAGGGATGCAATCTAGAGAGCGGCAGGGAGTGTCCATACTGTGTGTTAGTACTAATATATATACTTTGCCAGAAGTCTGCACGACTAAACAGAATCTATTTAAAGCTCTGGGCCAAATAATCAGATTGATAGAAGGAGCGAATAAACACAACGATGCAAACTGAGAGAGTTCACTGGGTCAGTTGCCAAGGGATATCCAACTCGTTAGTAGAGGCTACTTTGTTAAACAAAACAAAACGAGAACAAAATCAAGTGCTACAATGTTTACTTCTTTATTTTTGTTTTACACTTTCTCGGTGCTAAGAATGTTGTGACGAAGTCGTCCTGTTTTGTTCATTTTCGATCTGTTTTTTATTACTTGATACTTTTGATTATAGCTTCTTAGTGGAATATGATATCACTCAGTTTGCTTTAAATTTACACTAATTCCACAGAAATAGAATAAAACTACATGTTATAATTTGTCAGCGACCGGTTTCGAACACCATCTTCCGGTCGCTGACAAATTATAACGTGTAGTTTTATTCAATTTCTGTGGAATTCGTGTAAATATATACCAAAATGAGTGTTTTTATTACCTTATTTTTAATTTGTTTTTATTAAGATGTTGTACAAAATTTTGAATTATTCATTCCTGTCAGTACCTCTTTTCTGTCCGTTCGTTTTTATTTATATTTTTCGCCTTCTAATTATTTTATTTTTAAGCTATTGTATAGCTTTCATCGCGGGCTTTAAGGGGACCGAATCAAGAAATTTCGTAACGAAAATAAAACCTGACACCCCAAAAAATATATATATTGAGTCCTAAAAAACTTATTATGATGACGATGACGATGGCGATGGCGATGGCGATGGCGATTGATGATGGCGATTGCAGATGGTGATTGATGATGGCGATTGATGATGATGATGATGATGATGATGATTACATAAACATCCCGCGCCCCAAGGACTATATGGTACTGGTAAATACTGCAAAAACAAAACAAAAATATAAATAATTGCATAAGTTGATAAAAAATGCTATGCAATAGCTTTACCGCGGCAGTCTCCGAGTGCCGCACGTCTTTTTTTTAATGTATTAGCTTATGTGGTACCATTTCATTCATTTAGACAATGGTCCCTTTGCCCTCCAAGTCTTCGTAATATTTCGTGCAAGCTTGGAGGGCGCGCGAAGGCTGAAATCTTCACCAGTTTTATTTACTCTTTTCAAGAAAATTTACAATGTAATTAAAGACTGATTTATTATTTATATGGTCGCGTACCAACCAGGTAACGGTACCCTATTACGTACTAAGCCTGCGTTGTTCGTCCGTCTGTCTGTGTACTTTTAAAAGGCTCTGTCTTTTTAATTGTGATAGGTAACCAGCTGGAATTTTCACAGAATACGTGTTCTGTAAAATTTACTATGTTATTATGTAAAATTTCCTAACAAATAACAAAAAAAGGGGAAAAATTATAGCGGGTTCCCGTACAAGAAACGTTAATTTTTTTTGTTCTTGTGCTATTGTATAACTAGTGATACGAGTACATACTGTGACAAAAATATGGGGAACTGGGGATAAAAAACCCTCACGGAATTTGCCACATACGATACGTACGATTTAGAGGTTCAGGCCTAAATGGAGTTTGAAGAAAAAAATATTATGGGGTAAATTAGAATAAATATATTTTATGATTTTTTCCTAAAAAGAAGGAACAATAAACAATATGACCAACAATATGAACAATATACAATGGTTGACCGTGTAGACAATTAAAAACAATGACCTAATATATTTATGGAGAATTTACGGAAATAAATTTAAGGTTACAATTTTATCTGTATATAAAATGGTTATTTTATAGTATGCCGGCAGGCAACGATCGTCACCGTCCCTTTGGTACTTAAATAAGTTACTAAGTTTAAAATTTCAGTTTGATCTGAATTACCCTATCTTTTTAACAAAATATGTATCAGATACAAAACACTTTTAAAATTTAAAATAAATAACTAATGGTCAGAAACTGGAAACAGGAAATCTTCTAGGTCGGCGGAAAGGTCAGAGAGTCAGAGAGTCGCTCGGGATAAAAGATAAAATAAATTCACTTCCCTTATGGCGAGCAGCTGGGCGGGCAGTAGAAAGGAGTGGCTGGTGATCAGCACTGCTCCATCCCGGGATTAATCCTTTATTGTAAAACTTCGGGGACGTCAACCTCGTAGGGGCTGGATGAAACCCTACGGAGATATATCAATGTAATTCGCCGCAGAACCAAAAATACACGCAAAGCGGTTTCCTTATACAAATTACTTACCACAGAATAAAATTGTGGGCCTCAATAACGACTTATAAAACAATTTATCAAAAAAAAATTAAATTCGCATCTGTAGATGGGATCACGGTCAACCTTTTTTTTCTTGTCAAAAAATAACAACAATTTTCAAATTCAAATACCATAGAGCAACGACATCAAAAAAGAATTTAATTATGAAACGCGACAAAAGAGATCGGCTCGAAACGATAGTTAGCGTTTCAAAATACCCACAAACTCACAAAAAAAAGGCGAGAAGTCCAAAAATTTTTTGAAATTTGGACAACCCTATGGACGTTGGACAGCCCTGAAGAAGAAAAAAATAAAAACTCTCTAAGTAACTAGTTAACTACGAACGTTTACTTGAAGCTGGTAGAAGTTGACATTTATACACGAACGTACACATACAAACGGCAAAAACTCCATCTAAAAGTGAACCAACTTAATAACCCCAACAACACACTGGTGTTAAGGGATCGCTATGCACAGCCTAAAATAGCCAACTAATGCCGAAAGAGCATAACTAAACAACTAATTAAAACTAGATAGTATAAAGAGAGAACGAAGAAGGAAAAAAGGAGCACTCCGCACAATAGGCAAGTAGGGCTGTCAAGCATAACACTTCTCGAGGGAAAAACCACACAACTAGTAAAACATTAAAGACCAGTAGGGTTGTCAAAAACTGAAAAAACTTGCGAAACATAGTCGGTTACGCCAGCGAAAATGTGGACAAAAACGGTAAAGGCGGATGCGTGAAAATCCGACTCACGGATAAAATTAACACCGGAAGTCTGAAACGCGATACGCAAGAGTCTAAAGGGACAACTCTACCGAAAAATAGGCCATTTGAGGTAAGACAAGGGCAAGATTAATGAAAGAAATTTGAAAAATGGGAAATTGTTATAAGACCTCAAGAAATCTAAACAATACTGCGGAATACAGAAACGTTGTCACATAAAAGTGAACAGGGTACGCCAAAAAATTAAGGAGTACCTCGCAAAGCAACGCGTAAAAATAACAGTAACCTTTAAAGATTTTTTCCTTAAACCAAGGTTAAATAATCGTGAACTAAAAAGTAAGTCTGTTCCGACTTTCGATTGAAAGAAATCTAGAGTCTGGCCATTGACTACTTAAATAAAAATTCTCTTGGAATCGTAAGGGAATACACAGGCAAAAACAACTCAACAACACGTAAGCAATTATCCGAAAGAGGTATAATGCCAATAAGCCGGGGAAAAAACGACCCGTGCGAAGAGAAGCAAAAAATACCGTGCATACAAACAAAAAAACCTTATGTTTCAAAGAAAACTGCACGATTAAATTAAGTAAGGGTCTTGAGGTATTAAAACTTGAACCATAACATCCGGAAAACGGATACACCCACGAACGACAAAAAAAACGGGTTCGTTAGGGAAAGATTAAAGACAGAAAAGGGGATAAAACATTAGTTCGGGCGCCATAAATATGTGACAAAAATAAAGGGAACTGGGGATAAAAACCCTCACGGAATTTGCCACATACGATACGTACGATTTAGAGGTTCAGGCCTAAATGGAGTTTGAAGAAAAAAATATTATGGGGTAAATTAGAATAAATATATTTTATGATTTTTTCCTAAAAAGAAGGAACAATAAACAATATGACCAACAATATGAACAATATACAATGGTTGACCGTGTAGACAATTAAAAACAATGACCTAATATATTTATGGAGAATTTACGGAAATAAATTTAAGGTTACAATTTTATCTGTATATAAAATGGTTATTTTATAGTATGCCGGCAGGCAACGATCGTCACCGTCCCTTTGGTACTTAAATAAGTTACTAAGTTTAAAATCTCAGTTTGATCTGAATTACCCTATCTTTTTAACAAAATATGTATCAGATACAAAACACTTTTAAAATTTAAAATAAATAACTAATGGTCAGAAACTGGAAACAGGAAATCTTCTAGGTCGGCGGAAAGGTCAGAGAGTCAGAGAGTCGCTCGGGATAAAAGATAAAATAAATTCACTTCCCTTATGGCGAGCAGCTGGGCGGGCAGTAGAAAGGAGTGGCTGGTGATCAGCACTGCTCCATCCCGGGATTAATCCTTTATTGTAAAACTTCGGGGACGTCAACCTCGTAGGGGCTGGATGAAACCCTACGGAGAAATAACAATGTAATTCGCCGCAGAACCAAAAATACACGCAAAGCGGTTTCCTTATACAAATTACTTACCACAGAATAAAATTGTGGGCCTCAATAACGACTTATAAAACAATTTATCAAAAAAAATTAAAATTCGCATCTGTAGACGGGATCACGGTCAACCTTTTGTTTTTCTTGTCAAAAAATAACAACAATTTTCAAATTCAAATACCATAGAGCAACGACATCAAAAAAGAATTTAATTATGAAACGCGACAAAAGAGATCGGCTCGAAACGATAGTTAGCGTTTCAATACATACAAGCCTTAAACTTGATATGATTGTAGTACTCATTCTTTTTTTTTTATTTTTTTTTTTATTTACAATTGGTAAACCCTTGACAACATCTCACCTGGTGGTAAGTGACGATGTTGCCGAAGATAGAAGCGGGCTTACCAAAATTCCCCAACGCAATGGGGAACTGGCTATCTTATCTTCATGCCGGAACACACCAATGATATCAACATTGATATTTGGCGGCAAGACTTAGATAAGATGGTGGTAGCTAGCCAGGCGGGCTTAGAAAATGCCCTACCACCAACCAAACCGAGTCTTACAATTGACCCCGCCGGGAATCGAACCCGCGACCTCCTGTGTAAAGCCAGTGAACTTTGCCTCTGAGCTACGGAGGCGGTTAAGAAAGTTCTAAAGTAAAAACCGGCCAAGTAAATTGCGAAGTGAATGAAAAAAAAAACAGAAATTTTATGTCGCTCGCGTCGATATCTTTTGTTTGACGTGTTTAGGTGTGGTGGAACGGAACCCTCAGTGTGCGAGTCCGACTCGCACTTGGCCAGTTTTTAGTTGTGAAAGTTAAGGACAAATGAAACTTAAGGAATCCCTTTATTCATATTATAACGAGCAAGGAGAGATAGTAATCGAATTGACCCATAAAGACAAAAGGAGGTCAAGTGGGAACTTCACTAATCCTCTTGTTCCCATTCATAGAAAATTTTGTATACTTTATCACAAGATAGTTCTGGTGCAAAGGATATCAATAGCGATATATATACTGTATCACAAGATAGTTCTGGTGAAAAGGATATCAACAGCGATATGTATACTGTATCACAAGATAGTTCTGGTGCAAAGGATATCAATAGCGATATGTATACTTTATCACAAGGTAGTTGTGGTGCAAAGGATATCAATAGCGATATATATACTGTATCACAAGATAGTTCTGGTGCAAAGGATATCAATAGCGATATGTATACTTTATCACAAGGTAGTTGTGGTGCAAAGGATATCAATAGCGACATGTATACTTTATCACAAGATTGTTCTGGTGCAAAGGATATCAATAGCGATATGTATACTTTATCACAAGGTAGTTCTGGTGCAAAGGATATCAATAGCGATATATATACTGTATCACAAGATTGTTCTGGTGCAAAGGATATCAATAGCGATATGTATACTTTATCACAAGATAGTTCTGGTGCAAAGGATATCAATAGCGACATGTATACTTTATCACAAGATTGTTCTGGTGCAAAGGATATCAATAGCGATATGTATACTTTATCACAAGATAGTTCTGGTGCAAAGGATAGCAATAGCGATATCGCTATATAGCGTGGCAATGCTGCGAGCCTCCCTCATGCACGGGAATGATCAAGTGTGGGTTATTTAAAATATGTATGATAAAAAATGTCGTCGGTGGCTCAATCGGTAACGCCTCAGTCCTCCTAACCAGAGGTCCCGGGTTCAAATCCGGACAGCCAATGTACCAATAAGTTTTTCGAAATTTACGTACATATTTACGGACTGCTTTAACGGTGAAGGAAAAACATCGTAGAGAAACCTGCACATCTGATTCCGTAGGTGTAAATCTAAATGCCCCTCACACCAGGCAAGCGCCGTCTATCCCTTGGATAGCACGGTTAATAAAATTGTGCCACACGATAAGAGAAAGAAAGAATATGTAGTTGCTTAATTGTGCATTAATGATTAGGTTGGAAGGTATCTATATTTATATAAAACAAAGTCGTGTAAGTTACACCATTTATTACTCAAGAACGGCTGGACCGATTTTTCTAATTATTTTTTTGTTGAGTTCGTTATTGTAAGGAGAAGGTTTCAGGGTAGGGTAGTGTAGTGTAGTGTAGTGTAAGGTGGAACGAAGTTCGCCGGGACAGCTAGTTTTTAATAAATTTAGTTATTTTTTGTTAGTTTGTTTGTTTGTCAATATTCTTATTTCCGTGTTGAACATATTTTACTAAAACATTCGTGTACAGATAGTTCTCTATAATTTATCCTAAATACATACATATTGTGAACTCGAATGCGAATTTTGAATGTCTCCTCAAATTGATGCACGTTCCTAGCCTGGCTTTTTAATGCTTCGATTATTGTCTTTTTAATTATTTTTTTTTTTTTATGTACAGGGTAAAAATTTTGGGTGGGTCCACATGATAACTTCGTCAATTGAAAGATAACACATACTCGTGTTATAAGTTTTGTAGTATTTTTTAATTAAACAAAACTATCAAGTTACATAGAATCTGCACCACAGATAAGAAAAAATTTTTGCCGCTGTGATCTGCACCATTTTGCACATCTGCACTGAAAAATTTTTTGAACTATTTTAATTCTGATCTTTTATAATGTATTCCCAATGTATTCGAATAATGTTATATAAAGTACTATAGGAGAGTGCACATAATTAGGAACTTATTAAAACACTCGTATGATACTATTAAAAACCTCGCCAAGGTTTGGTTTTTGAACTTGTACTCGTGCTTTAATATCCATCATTATGCAACAGTTTGATTAACTACTATTATATCGTTTTATGCATTAAACGATGCAGGTTCTTTGTTTTCTTAAAGTTTTGCATTAACATAATATTTGTCTACATAATCGGTAGGAAACACTTAACGCTTCCATCCTAATTAGGAACCTGTTTACAATTAATTATTAACCAGCTTTATATGAGTTTGCCGTGTTAGTTAGTTTGAAACAAATCTTGGAAGCTAAATTAGAACCATTTCCCGGTATCCGATTGAGCTGAAATTTTGCATACAAGTTAAGTTTGGAGATCAATGCATGGTTAGCTAAGTCACGTCATTTTAAATCCAATGCGGCGAGCTCCCAAAGATGGCGGACCAGCATTGAATTACTACTACGTAGTAGTAATATTTCAATGCGGACCAGTTATTTATTTATGCACCCCCATGACATGAATATCAAAAGAATAGGTTTGCTGAGAAAAACACGAAATAATTTAAGTTCTTTTCAAATTAAAACTTGTACCTAAGAGTTTGTTTGTTTGTGAACTATTTATTGTTCAACAATATATACAGTTATGGGTCTAGAATAGAAACAACAAGCACAAAGACGGACTTGTCCAAGTTTTTTTCGAAAATTATTTTTAAAATTTTAGAGCCGAGTTCTTTTTCTAAATGTCCTGAAGAGAAAGAATTGTGTAAGTGTAATTTAATAATATACTGTGTCTATAAATGTATTTTTTTTATATTTCATCTCATATTTGTGAGTCACATAAAATTCAACGGAGTGAAAGGTTCCGCTGTGTACACAGCATTCTGCTATTCCGGATGCCAGTAATATTTGTGTTGTTATTTAAATTACTTTCCACATTTTCAGCCTGAAAATTTAATACTTTCTCTTCTTATAATAATCATACAATATTAAACAGTATTATTAAATTTCTGCTCCAGCAGTGGGGCGTTTGTAAGTTGATAATTAAACTTAACTAAACTGTTTAGTTTTGTTTGAAAACATGGCGAATGGTTGAACGAGGACGATCGTAGTTCAGGAAGTTAATGAAAAGACTAAAACATGACTAAAACTGAAAAACTTTTCTTAAGAAACCAGTTCATAAAAAAATTACAACCAGCTCATCATTAAAGTTTGAATGAGAAGTTCAATGGTTATTTGTGTAACAACGGGACAAATTTTGTTATTTAACAAGTCGCAGGGATATTGTCAAAACCGCGACATTACAATCTCACTACAATAAATTCAGTTATATTATAATATGAGGGTAAATTGTCTATCGACTTACAATTTCTCGGCCATTGTATCTCCGAATAAAACCGATGATTTCTTCTTCTGCGAAGCATTCTGCTACCTAGATTCGCGAGGCTCTTTGACTGTTAAATCAATCAAATCTGACCAAACCTAACATCGCTCGCTTCGTTCGCTCATTAATTTAATGTTATTCAGTTCGCTTAGAGCTTAGTGTTACTGTAATGTCACTAGTGAGTTTACAATGACACTAGTGATATTATAAGCAGTATGTTACGGTTCACAATCTTTCGACATGCCCTCTCGCACATCTACCAGATACGCTAGACTTCCAGGTTTATGATATAGCGTCCCCACTTACCTACCCTAGGGCATAACAGTGGGGGCAATCTTTCGACAGTTCACAATCTCGCGAGATAGATACTTTAGATAGAGAGTTTATACAATTTTACTCTGAAATATCATCGGTGGCGCAACGGCAAGGGCCGCTACCTCCTATCCGGGGGGTCGTGGTTCGATTCCGGCCACGTACCAATGTGTTTTCAAATTTCGATTTCATATTATGTATGTTTAATCGACGCTCTTACGGTAAAGGAAAACATCGTGAGGAAATCTGCACAGTGGTCGACTAAGGCCCGATCGCCCTAATTCAGGGTAGGCTTGAGCCCCTCGGTGGGGACGTATATATGAGCTGATATGATGACTGTGACATATATATTTTGTTCCAAGGGCGTAATTTTGAATTCTAAGCTGAGTGAAGGATTTTATACTAGAATCTAGATTAGAATCCTGAGCATAGCAAGGAATTCAATGTACGTCGCCCGAGAATAAAATGTTTTTTTCTTCACAACCTATGAGAAAAAATAATGAAAAGAAAGAAGAATGCACATGACCGTTATTTTTTCTTTTCAGAGCGCATTGCCGCCAAAATCTAACCAACTAGTAACTTATTCATACATTAAGCGTTCGACCTCTTTGGTTAACTTCATATACTGACCAACAGAGTTAGTATTTAAAAGTGAGTTTATCGCCATAGTTATTTCAAGGTTAGTTTGTGATATTTACATTTTTTTTTACATTTAGAAGAGAGAAACTAAAGTCACTACAGGGAGCAAAGTAGAATTTTGTTCTCTTTTATTAAGGGACCAATTTTCAAACAGGTGTGATAAAAAGATTTTTTTTTGCGAATTGACCATTGGTTAGTTGGGCGTGCTATGCTTGGAGATTCCCTACGTGATCGAATCAGAAATTAGGAGATTCCTAAGGTAACCAAAGTAACCGATATAGCCACTTCGGTGGCAGTTGGCGCAGAACATAGCTCGTAAAAAAGATTCCCATTAGAGCAGTGAAGTTTTCGAGTGCCAATCTTGAACCAAAAGACGTAAGATGTGCAGGCCTCCCACTCGATGGGAGGCCTTTGTCCAGAAGCTTTTGTCCTTTATCTTGCAGCTGATATGATGGTGATGATGATAATAACCCTTGGTTCTTGTCACAGTTTCGTCTTCTTATCTACCTTCTAAAATGCGTCTGTCGTTCAACCAGTTACCCTTATAGAGATAAAAAATACGAGTGTGCTTTAAACCACACGACTGAAGTAAAATTTATTTAGCTCCATCTATATGTATGAAAGTAAATACTTAGTATTTAGAAAATAATCAAATCTCTTTTGTCACATGGAGGTACAGTTTATGAAAAGAGTTTTATTATCCTCTGAAAATGATCAATTTTTTTTATCTTGTATGTTTGTTTTGACAACCGAAATTGTTGCCCTGGCAACCGCTTTTGTTGGTTATCAAAAATAAATAGTATCTCTCTGTCTATCTTCACTAATTTATATATATCCCTCTAGACTTCCGTTCGCCTCGCCCGAACACACTTCCGTAACGCTCTCCTCACGCATCCACCAGCTTTCTCCCCAAGTCAAACGTGCGTAAAGAAGTTTAAGTTCAAAAAGCTTGTTGTTAGATACTACACATTTTCGGAATATAAATTTCGCATTTCTCCGAATTTTATCTTATTGCCCTTAAGTGTGTTTATATTGCGTTTGGCAACTTGAATTAACTCTGTACTTATTTACTTACTTAAAGTTATGTTATTGCTCGAACATAGTACTTTTAATGTAATACTAAACTACCTTTTTCAAGTGTCTTCGCTCGCTTGGGTACAGTTTTTATGCCTGTATTCGAGGGCGTGCAGTGCTAAAGCTGCTAGCGGCTCGCAAGCGAGGTAAAAAACTACATGCTTTCTTTTGATCAATTTTTTTTTATCAATTTTGTATATCTATATTATTATTGACAGTTGTTCAAGCAATTTGAAACATAAAAATAATAGATTTATATAACGTTTTTTACATTTTGTCCGTTTTAAATAGAAGAATGTTGAGTGACACGCAGAATCGTTTTTTACTGCAAGCAAAGTGTTTGACGTTTGTACGAAGAGTATGTAGTAAAAGGCCAGCAGTGTGACCATAAAGGCGTAGTATAGATTTTAGTTATTATTTTTTAGTAATAGTAGTTTCAGAGACACCGCCTACATACTAACAAATATTACCTCTTAATAATATTGGAAGCAGTCGTAGCTCAGTGCAACTTGCGTGGTTGGGTAGATCACGCAGGTTAAGAACGTAATATTACAGATTTTCCTTGTTATTAACCTCAATTACTCCTAAACGACGGAAAACCCAAGGTTGAAAAAAATACCCTTATTGTTGATGATGTTCCTTAAAGTCAAAAGGGCAATTTTGGCTCGATAGAAAAAAATCCCAGAGATAGTTCTACACCGTTACTTTCCACTCTAGTTACGACTAATATTTTGAAGTAAAAATTTTAAAAAATATACAACAATATTTTTTATGATAATACGAAGTGAGTAATGTTATTATTTTTTATACTTTTATTGTAGTTTATGATTGAAACGAAAAACCATTGAAAAAGTGTAGTTACTTTCTTTACTCTTTACACGTAAAGAAAAAGACAAAGATAACTGTTCCAATCAATACCTCGCCTTAACTGACCACAAGCACGGTCATTACCTGGATGGTTTTGACTGTTCGTGGCAATTTTCTCGACCATTTCCGTACGTAAGGTACGTTAAGCCGTTGGTGCCGGTTGCTATCACTAGATGGCACTCGTTAAGCCGTGTCAGATGCCTTATAGGCGGCATGAAAACCTTCTGACAGTGGTGTTCGCCACTAGCCCCCTACGACCTCCACCAACCCGGACTTGACCCCGTGTGTGGAGTATGACCTTACCTTCCCAAGCTTGGGAAGAGACCCGGGCTCAACCAGCAGTGGGGACGTTTATAGGGTTGTCAACAATAATCCTTACTAATGTTATAAATGTGAAAATGTGTTTATTTCTTTGTTTGTTACCTTTTCACACTTCAACACCTCTACCAATCTTGATGAAATTTGGTATGCAGGTAACCTGTGTCACTAGAAAGGACAAATACTACTTTGTATGCCGTGAAAATAGCATAGTCCGATGCAGTTCATGAGGAAACTGAAAAAAATCTCTTATTTTTTTTGTTAATATCTTTAACATTGCAACGGAGCAATGGATTGAAGTGATTTTTTGTATTGAATTGGTTAAGGGGGTGGGAAGTGACATAGACTGGTAATCAGAATAGTCCGATATAGTTCCTCAGGAAATCTGGATTCAGGAATCTGAGGAAAACTCATGTCCGCCCTCGGCTCGGAAGTCACTCACCCTCAAAGACAGTCATAAAAACGATGTCCACGCGGGCGAAGCCGCGGGTAAATGCTAGTATTGTTATATATGTGTAACGTCCGTGACTAATGAGAAGGACAATTTGGGAACAATTATCCCTGCTCAGTTAGTGTGCTTGCAGGAAAAGTTGTTTTGTGCAATAATTCTTTGATGTTTTGAGGGCGGATTCATTGTGTGGGTCAGTCGTAGGGGCTCCTATGAGGGTATTTGGGATCGTATTTGACCGTTGTTTTATAAATTGCAGAAATTTTCTGTATTCATAGTTCAGAAATATCAGTCCCTACGTTCAACGTTGGAATTGAAAGGTGCTTTAATAATTTTGAACAAAAAAAATCGACTTCAAACAGTAAACTACGGTTCCCCGCGATTTCTCTGGGATGACATCATCAGGTCCTGGTTTCCTTATCACGGTGCCACCCTTGGGATATCTCCTTTCCAACAAAAAAATTATCATTAAAATCGGTTCATAAACAACGAAGTTATCCGCGAACACACATAAGCAAAACAGATTAGAAAATCCAAGTTTTTCTTGTCTCTAAAAACTAAATATTTATTTTATTATACTACTCATCTGCAACAAATTTGCTTGTTAGCATAAACTCTTCGACCAACCCGCACTGGGCCCGCGTGGTCGACTAAGGCCTAATCGCCCTGATTCAGGGTAGGCTCGAGCCCCTCGGTGGGGACGTATATGAGCTGTAATGATGATAAACTCTTACATAAGTTGCTTTTGACGCATACGTGGATAAAACAGTAACAAAACTTTACATGAGACTAACACAGTTTTCAAAATTCAAACTTGAATGCATCAAAAGTAAATTAAAAATTATTACCTACAAAATTAAACTTACTGGAAATTCAAATAACTGTTTTAACAAAATTGTTAGTAGTCAACTGCCTATTAAGTCTCAAAAACAGAGTAATAAATCTAGTTGAAATAATACTTTAGCAATTAATTTAGTAGCGTTCTTAAGATGCAATTAAGATATTTATCAGTCAATGAATCACGCTACGATGCTACGATGCTACGAACCCAAACAAATCTACTTGACTACGTGTCCCGCGATACGCGAGCGAGCGTAGACAAATTTATATCTCTACGAGCGTATTCAGATTTGCTTTTATTATAATAACATCACAATAAACACTCCTTACTCTCATTTTCAAATTTCTCCAATAAAAAAGTTTAAAAATAAAGTTACTTATGAGCAATCACCTGTGGCTATGCGGTCTCCTTTCTTCCTCGTGATCCTCTTTCATAAAAGACGGCTGCAGACTGAATCTGCGACGAAATTGGTGTCTACCTTTCATTGTTGCTATCGTTCTTTCACTCAGCACATAGTATGTCACGCACGTTTGACGCCGCGTGCGTCGCGGGCGGCGGTCGGCGGGCGAATGCGGTCTAGTCCGTGCCTTCGGGCCGGCTGCTGTATGTGAGATAGCATTTTCAGGGGACCCCGAGGCAGCAAACACGCTGCAGCCAGCCACGCAGTGTGGAGCCTGAACACGCCCCCTCGTCTATCAAAGTAGATTGGTGACCCGCACCGCAGTGGTATTAATTTAATTGAACGAGTACCATTTCTACGCAGAAATTTATTCTGCTAACTGTACATTCATTCTGATACTGTAAAGGTTTATTGTAGGCAGTGTTGTAGGTTTTTTCCAAGACACATTTTGTTGTTCAAAAAAAGATACTGAAGGTTGTTTGGAAGAGAGCGCTGGTGGTAATTAGGTCGTACTTTCTCAAAAATTTTGTTACTTGCGTAAATGATGATCTGTACCTAGGTTGTGCAAATTGCAAAATTGTTGGATGTTGTGCCTGTTTAGAAAATAATGTCACTTATTACTTTTTTTATGTCATGGCATGCGTTTATAATGTTTCATTAGAATCGGCGAAAAAAGAAATCATTTTAAAGAAATTTTAATTATTGTTTTATATGGTAGAAAAGTTTCTGTCATCATCGTATCAGCCGAAGGACGTCCACTGCTGGACAAAGGCCTATCCCAAGGACATCCACAACGACCAATCCTGCACTGCCCATATCCAGCCGTTTCCCGCGACCTTTACCAGGTCGTTGGTCAACGGCGTTCCCGGTGCGCGGTCGCCACTCGAGAACTTGACTGCTCCAAAGGTCATTGTTCTACGAACTGTATGCCCCACCAGCGGCTACTTAAGTTTAGCAATTCTAAAATCTATTTGGGTTAATTTAGTTTTTCTAGGAATCTCCCCGTTACCACAGTATATATATTAGTACTACCGTTACTGTCTCTGTAAGGCCTTTTAATCACTTATCGCATACAACATAAAATGTTTAACAAGGTAGGTACCTACTTTATTATTACTAGAACAGACGGCCGTTGGGGTAGTAAAGTTCTCGAGTGGCGACCGTACACCAGAATATGTAGCGTAGGCAGGCCTCCCACGCGGTTGGACAAAGGCCTCCCTAAAGGATTTCCACGACGACCGGTCCTGCGCTGCCCGCATCCATCGGCTTCCCGCGATCTTCACCAGGTCATCGGTCCACCGCGTGGGAGGCCTGCCTACGCTACGTTTTCCGGTGCGCAGTCGCCACTCGAGAACTTTACTACCCCATCGGCCATCTGTTCTACGAGCTATGTGCCCTGCCCACTGCCAACTTAGTTTAGCGATTCTGTGAGCTATGTCGGTTACTTTAGTTCTCCTGCGGATCTCCTCGTTTCTGATTCGATCACGCAGAGAAACTCCGAGCATAGCACGCTCCATTGCCCTTTGGATGACCTTGAGCCTTCTTATGAGGCCCATAGTAAGCGACCATGTCTCAGTTCCGTAAGTCATCACTGGCAACACACACTGATCAAAGACCTTAGTCTTGAGACACTGCGGTATTTGGGACATGAAGATATTGCGAAGCTTCCCGAACGCTGCCCAGCCGAGTTGGATTCGTCGATTGATCTCTTCTTGAAGTTGGAACTACCTAGCTGGACTGTTTGTCCCAGGTATACATATTCGTCAACAACTTCCAGTGTAGATTCTCCAACCTTTAGAGGAGTGGGTGCGACACGGACATTGAACATTATTTTCGTCTTGTCCATGTTCATCAAGTTAAATAGTAGCTTGTAAAAAATATAGTTCATATCAGCTCATATATACGTCTCCACCGAGTCGCGTAGAAGTTATGCCTACCCTGAATTAGGGCGATCGAGCCTTAGTCGACCACGCGGGCCCAGTGCGGGTTGGTCGATTTCACACACAACCTTCTAGTTACTTCGCAGGCATGTGCGGGTTTCCTCACGATGTTTTCCTTCACCGTTAAAGCAATCGGTGAGTATATGTACTTAAGTTTCGAAAAACTTATTGGTACATTGGCCATCCGGATTTGAACCTGGCACCTCTGGTTAGGAGGACCGAGTCGTTACAGGTTGAGCCACCGACGCTCTATATAAAATATAGTATTACGCTGCAAAACAGTATCTACTCGAGTGTTTATTGTTTTCTCACACAAACAAAAACCACTTATCTACACATTTATCTCGAACAATAGAGAAGACATTGTTTGTTTAACACATCTCTCGTCGAAAACTCTCGACCTGTACAAGAAGATGGAAAAACTCACAAACGGACTTACAAACTATTAAGGGTAGATATTGCGTGTACGGGCAGCCTGTTGCCTGAACACCCCTCCCCCTGTCGATGGCGTCCTCAACCCACACCCCTTCTTACATACAAAGGTCACAAGTACCTGTTTGGTGTGTTTTTCGTCAACTTTTTCGGTCAACTCCGTGATTAAACACCCGCTTGCGGGAATGTCACCTTTGTTACTTTATATTGTCGCTTGTTAGAAGTTTATACAAAGTGTCAGATGTCAGTGACATTCAGATTTGCTGAATAATTTATTCTGAGGTTTTTTTACTGGCAGAAGTAGATTGAGCAATCAAGCTACTATTTGACAAACACATCAAGTAGCGGTACAATTTCAAAGTTTTGTTTTCAAACCAAGATAGTTTAAGTTCTAAATCGGCTAGATATAATTAAAATTGGCGGTTAAATATTGCCATTTTGGCCGGTTTAACCCTGCAGTGGTCGCGCGGATTACATATATAATCCAAGCTAATCAAAAATGAAATTATTCGTAAACACTTCAAGTGTGTTATACAGGACTCCGTGTACTTTAAGTATGATAATCTCCACCCCCGCACTGTTCATTCAAATATGTATGTAGTTCCTGTTTAGAAAATAACAGTTGGTTTGTTTTCGCAATAAGCGCTAACGCTTATTAGGTCTAATATAATCCAGATTAAATTTTTAAAGATGATTTATAAGAAGTTTGTGATTTGGTTTATTTTGACAAAACTGTTCATTATACTTGTTACTTTCCAATTATAATTAATTTTAGATAAGGTTACTTGCCATCATCATCATCATCATTACAGCTCATATACGTCCCCACCGAGGGGCTCGAGCCTACCCTGAATCAGGGCTACTTGCCATATTGCAATAAAAAAATAACATAAATGAATTTTATTTAAAAAAAAAACAAATTAGCATACATTTATGTAATCCAAGCGACCACTCAAGTGACTTTTGAGGGCGCGACTACTGCAGGGTTAAAAAATATTTGAACAGCGAAAAATGGGCGGTTAAACATTTACAAACAGGCGGCAAAGTGTTTATGACTCGGCGATTTAGAGCGTTTAAAATAATGATTGTGCGGTAACAAGTAAGTACTTCAGTAGGCAGTTAATGATTGGGACGGTAAGTATAAAAACCTACCTCAATTCACTCCCCTTACAACCCCCATAGTGGCCACCCTCCCCACACTGCTGCAATGCGGGCCTCGCAGGAGCGAGCGAAGCGAGCCCGGGAATTCAGAGAACCCTGACTTGGATGGTTAGGCTCAGAAGTCTGTGTTGAAAGAGGCGAGGGTTACAGCACAATCTCCGTTTTTTGACATGAGAACAGCAGACAGGGGCTCCGTCGATTACTTGCGTATTATGTATCTGAAATGAGATGATCATTTCACTTAATAGTTTTGTTTCACGCATTGCTGATTTCATTTCTTATGTTGTTAATTTTTGGGACAGTAGTAAATTTCGAAAAACAGGAATATTTAGGTGTGCATTTAAATACGATCCAATAAAAGCATACGCCGTGAAGTACAAAAAAAGCTTGTAAAATAACCAAACCAATTCAACTAAAAATTAAAAACCTTTAGCTCTCTTTTTTGCGCAGTGCGTAAAAATGTATCTTGTGTCACTGACGGGATCAAGACGAATAATAAAAGACACCCCGAACTCCAAAATCCATCAAGCTATTTAGGCTACTGGTTCAGCCAAAGGAACATACGTAATACACCCATAAAACATTATCCTCCCTTTTAGCAAATCAGCGGTGAAGGGAGAGGGGTAGGGCTACATATCAAGTAGGATTGGCAGGGGTGGGACTGCTACAAAAGGCCTATGCCACTTTACCCTGAAACTTGGATCCACATTCAGAAGAAATAGATAGTGAAGACAATAAATTGTTAGTTAATTTTGATAGTTTTCGTAATATTCATCATCATCATCATATCAGCTCATATACGTCCCCACCGAGGGGCTCGAGCCTACCCTGAAATAGGGCGATTGGGCCTTAGTCGACCACGCGGGCCCAGTGCGGGTTGGTCGACTTCACACACCACCTGCAAGTTTCTTCGCAGGCGTGTGCAGGTTTCCTCACGATGTTTCCCTTCACCGTAAGAGCGTCGGATAAACGTACAAATGAAATCTAAATTCGAAATCACATTGGTACGTGGCGGGATTCGAACCACGACCTCCCGGATAGGAGGCGGCGGCCCTAGCCGTTACGCCACCGACGCTCGTACATACCTATGTTATCCGAAATGTCAGGAAATTGAGTCTGTCAACAGTCAACAGTTTCCCCTCTCCCGAACCCCGGACAGTCTCGACGTCCGGGCCGGCCTGGAGATCAACAAGTGATCACTCGGAGGGACCATCGAAACGGTGTCGTATAGGTAATAGGCACAGTATTACGATATGGCTTACAGTAGCGCGACGCCTTTGATGTCGCATATACCGGCCACGGCGTAGGTACTAGCAGTACTAGCCTGTAGCCAGCCAAACTCCGCGAGTTTGCCAGGGTGTGCCCCGCCGCCCGCTGACCCACAAGTACCCTTCCGTTCCTCTGCGTAAGAATATTCGTTGCACTACTGTAACCCTCTATATTGTAATACTGTGCAATATGTATACTAAATTTGTTCGTTTACGCAACCGCTCATCGATTTCGTAAGACCCGGGGATAAACCAGGGTTACAAATTTGAACGTACCGATACCTGGCGGGCATCCCTTTAGTTGGATTGTATTATCCTAACTAATATTATGAATGTGAAAAGGTGTTTGTTTTTTACCTTTTAACGCTTCAACACCTCAAACAATCTTGATAAAATTTGGCATGCAGGTAGCCTGTGTCACTGAGAAGGACATAGGCTACTTTTTATCTCGTGAAAATAGCATAGTCCGATGCAGTTCCGGAGGGAACTGAAAATATGCTCTTTTTTTTGGTTATTTTCTTTAACATTGCAAAGGAACAAAGAATTGTTTTGTTTTTTGTACAGAGATGGTATAGGGAGTGTTAAATGGCATAATTTACTAATTAGCATATCCTGACATAGTTCCCAAGGGATCTGGGGAAAACTCATTTCCCCGCTCGCGAACGTCGGCTTCGCAACGTAGCAACGGATTAAAGATTTTTTGTACAAAATCAGTGGAGACAAACAGTAAAAAATATTACTTAAAAAAGTATTAAGGGTTGGCAAGTGACATAGACTGCTAATCAGAATAGAATTTGCGAAAATTGACCATCCTCTCCACCCTTATCTCATAAGATAATGAGTGTATCAGTTGGTGTACGAGGATATAAAATTCCTCATGCTCCACCCAGATAAAAGACTCAGGTGGAGCTCGTATCAGTTGGAGTACGAGGACTTACAATTCCTCATGCTCCACCCAGGTGGAAAACGCAGGTGGAGCACGAGGAACGACTCCATTCCTCATGCTCCACCCAGGTGGAGAACGCAGGTGGAGCACGAGGAACGACCCAGCTCGATATAGTTTCTGAGGGATCTGGAGAAAAATTATGTCCACGCTCGCGTGCCGCAAAAGACAGTCATAAAACCGATGTCCACGCGGGCGAAGCCGCGGAAAAAAACTAGATAAAAAATAAAATAGAAAAATTTTCAATTTTTCATTTAAGTTTCTCACACAAAAGAAACCTCAAGTTTTCTCAAGAGAAATTGTAATACTAGTGGAAATACTGCTACTGGTCCACTGCGTCAAAAAAAAACCGCTATCCAGTAACTGGCGTATACAGTATATTACTGGCGTAAGGACCCGGCCAAAGCGCGCGGCTAATGCTCCCAGCGAATTGGTGCGAAAATCGAAAGTTTCGCACACTCGCGACTCAGTCGTCTGCGGGAAATTGTACAGTGCGGACGAAAGATATTCCATATAAAAAATCATTTTTGTGTTGTTAGAGGCTGTAAAAATCATGAAAGAAAGGCTAAAAAGAAACATGGGATGTCGTATCGTCGTTAAGTAACCTTAAATTGTATTTTTTCTTGTAAACAAATTAAATAAACGAATTTAAAAGCGACAATTCTATCAAGGTTCTTTTAACGCGGCACTGACGTCAACTCTCGCCCACGCTAGTTCGTACGAGTTATGTTAGATGGCGCTACTTTTTGCTTGTATCAAGAAAATCTGAGTTAAATATGAAAACGGGCGTATCCTTCTGTTCAAATCTGTGCCGCTATCATTTTTTTACTAACGCTCCGACCGCGAACAACTTTTTTGGGCAACTGGTCCTCTTCAAACACCCATTGCGTGGATTGCTGCTTCGTGAGAGAATCGTAGCTTTAGATCCAAGATTCGTCAGTTGTAAGGATGTAGGATACAATTTGCGAAGTCCCTCCTTTGAACTTTTTCAGCATAAATTTGCACCAATCAATACAACGGGATTTTTGCTCTTCGGTGAGAGAATGAGGTATCCATCGCGAAACAAGCTTCCTAAATTTAAGGTATTCATGCACGATGGCGTAAACTGTCTGTGAGCCAATCTTCAGTTCAGCCTCAATCACCCGATGTGTGATGTGTCTATTCTCCCGCAATAGCCACTCTACCCTGATGAAATTTTCATGAGTTACTGCAGTTGGTGGTCAGCCGGGTCTGGGGTCATCGCTTAGGTTCTCTCGACAACTTTTAAATTCACGAAACCAATAAGTTACTGTTGCTAGCGCAGGAGCAGACTCCGCAAAAGCACCTTGTAAATTTTCGTGAGCTTCCTTGAAGGTTAACCCTCGTTTATAATCATAGAAAATCTTAGCACGAAAAGTTTCCCGTGAGACGTCCATTGTTGCAAACAAAAGAAGAGTGACAGATAATCTTTAAAAATATTTAAAAATAGAACAACACATAGGTGGCCAATGATTTTCACTAAGGAGATTTGTATCCATAGAAAATTACAATGAAATTGAGAAGTACATATCTAAATATATGTAACTCAAAGATGACTGACTGACTGACTGACATAGTGATCTATCAACGCACAGCCCAAACCACTGGACGGATCGGGCTGAAATTTGGCATGCAGGTAGATGTTATGACGTAGGCATCCGCTAAGAAAGGATTTAGGGAAATTCCCATGGGAACCGCAAAAATCGGGATCTGCGTGGGCGAAGCTGCGGGCATTCACTAGTAATAAATAGATAATAAGTAAATAAGATCAAAGCTGTAATGAAATATTTAAGTAATCTACATAAACTATAATATAACGCATGCATATTTAATATTATATAAACCCTCTGCAAATTGCTATGCCCTTGCGGGGCGTCATAATTAATAAGATAAGGTCTATGTATTTACCTACTCGTATGAATGTACATGATTGATTATGATACTGCAATATACATGAAATGAACGTCCGTTTCCCAATGAAATTGTATTCAAATTAGCCATAAATTCGAAATAATTTCAGGAAAAAGAGATTGTATGTATTCTGTGGCTATCAATTTTGGGAACAACCTAGGTGAGGTTTCGTTGTTAACCCATAAACGTTCCCACTGCTGGTTCCCAAACCCGGGAAGGTAAGGCCATACTCCACACACGGGGGGGACAAGTCCGGGTTGGTCGAGGTTGTAGGGCATTTTCTAAGCCCGCCTGGCTAGCTACCACCATCTAATCTAAGTCTTGCCGCCAAACATCAGTGTTAACAACATTGATGTGTTCCGGCTTGAAGATAAGATAGCCAGTTCTCCATTGCGTGGGGGAATCTAGGTAAGCCCGTTTCCATCTTCGGCATCATCGTCACTTACCATCAGGTGAGATGATGCCAAGGAAATTGAGGTGGGTTGTGAATTTAAAAAAATCTAGTGTTAGCACCTGGCACCAACGGCTTAACCTTCCTTGCGAAGCATGGAAACGTTTGAGAAAAATGCCACTAACAGTCAAACCCATCTAGGTAATGGCCGTGCTACAGGTCAGTTAACTTACGCGATCGACCCAAGTACGCAAGCAGCATACGACCGCTTCACCTTTACCGTGTTTATGTATGTTTGTCCCTTTTCTGTATGCAGTTGACAATCTAAACTAAAATTTTATCCATTGCTGCACTATTGACATAAAACTTCTTCGTGTCAAAAAAAATCTTGCTACAGAGTAGTTTTGCCAACTGTCCCGATTTATTTGGGATGTCCCGATTTTAAGCCTCGATGTCCCGGGTCCCGACCACAGTACTGGTGGGGCGCCGGTTGTCCCGATTTTTAACATCTACATTTTTTTTCATTTTATTAATTCCGCCAGTTCTGCTATTGTTGTTCCTAAATTATCGCGAGGTGTGGTGCACTGTACCGTGCGGGGGCGCGGCGTGGCGAGGTGGGGGAACGATTACGTAATTAAAAATAAAAAACTTTTAAAATGCTTCAAATACCAAAATTTAAATTATGTTAACATTTTTAAGTATAAAAATTAAACGTATTATATACAAGCCGTCCGCCTACGGCTACGCCCGCGTTGTTTTCGGTTTTACCGTGGGAATATGGGGTAAAAAGTAGTATATGTCCTATTCCACGACCTAACCTTAGTGTGCCAAGTTTCATCCCGATCCGTCCAGTGGTTGAATCGTGAAAGAGTTACAAACATCCATACATACAAACTTTCGCGTTTATAATATTAGTAAGGATCTGTGTATTGCTTAAATTTGTATTTGCCGAAATTTTTACCTTTTGTTTATTTCTATGTAAAAAAATATTTTTTGAGAAGTCCCGATTTTATTTCGGCCGTCCCAATTTATCCGGGTGAGTTGGCAACCCTACTACAGGGTAAAAAGTTTATTCTAAGGCGCAAGCAGCGTTGTCGTAATCAGTAAAAAAAATACAAGGGACATATGTGAAGCAACCCCTTTTTAATTCGACATAATTCCTTGAGGTGTTCATAAAAAGGAACTTAAGGGTAAATGCAAAGAGATGTGAGCCAGATAGATTCAGCACTATTTATTATATTTCATTTTATTTCATTTCATTTATTTCATAGAATTACTGACATTACAGAAAAGTATCCAAATCGTCAATATTACATTAAAAAATCAAAAGCAAGTATACATAAATGGTAATCAAATTATAAATGTCATATTATCATATTTTATGTCATGGTATATCAGCTCATATACGTTCCCACCGAGGAGCTCGAGCCTACCCTGAATCAGGGCGATTAGGCGTGATCGACATCACGCGGGCCCAGTGCACTAGCCTAATTTAAAATATCCTACGTTTCCGCGTAAAGAAAATGTTCTGTTCGACTTGGGCGCCAGTTAGCATGTTTTTTTAGTAAGTTTGAGATAGGTAATTAGCGGTAATTAGCGGTAATTAGTTAGATACTTTTCTACGTTTTTACGAGTGCATATTATATAACATAGAGAATTAGTTTTTTTACTGCGTTGGGGCTAGGTAAGTAAAGAATTTGGAACGTAAAAGATATACAATACAGAAAAAAAGGAATCTTGACGATTTGCAAAACAAAATGAGGACTTATGGTGATGGATGATAGACTTCACTCAGAAACTAAGATATACTTTTCAATAAATAAAAAGTTAGTTTAGTTTTGCCTAAAGACAATTTAAATGGGCTAACTACGGTGCAATTGTAACCAAAAAAAAAACTCGAAACTGACTAAAAATGAGAATGTTTTCCTCCGAGACATCTTTTGTAATAAAAAAAACTATTGAAGAGACAAAAACTTATTGCAGGGTAGGTATAATTAATTTTTTTAGTTTACGTTCTAGCTCAGTAGAGTTAAGGAAAAATAATAAGTACTACAAAGAATTCATCATCATCATATCAGTCGAAAGACGTCCACTGCTGGACAAAGACCTTCCCGAAGGATTTCCACGACAAACGTTCCTGCGCTGCCCGCATACACAGGCTTCGTGCGACCTTCGCTAAGTCATCACTTTACCGAGTCCTACGCTACGTCTTCCGATGCGCGGTCGCCACTTGAGAAATTTACTACCCCAACGGCCATTTGGTCTACTAGCTATGTGCCCCGCCTACTGCCAATCAAGTTTAGCGATATTTGTTTTATATCAATAATTTTATTTTGAAATTATTAACTAATGATTAAGTATAAGTTTCAAGGATTTCTAATTTCCAATCCTTGGGGGAGGCCTTTGTCCAGCATTCGACGTTATTCGGCTGATAAAATGATGATGATGATGAAGTAAGTTTATTTTTAATATTATTCACAAATTACATTATGTTTACAATTTGTAGTCATCCATTCACCAGGCAAAATAATTTTAGAAACTTAAAAATTGTAAAACATAAAATAAAATACTAATACAATTAATAGGGGTGACGACAGCATCAGAAATAAATTATGAACTGATCACAAACACTTAAACTTCGGAAAACCTTACACGTTTTGTTTTCCATCAAGTCTTCGATTTTTAATTCACCAAAATCACAAAATGAGTACATAAATGACGCTGCAAAACTATGACGTCACGCCTAGGTATGTCAAACATTTTTGGATCAAAATGTCGTTTTTGACAGATGATAAAAAGTAAATCGATGACTAGATTCGCCATCCCTATTACATGAAATAGCACATTTATGTTCTCTTGCAATACATTCTTGAGAAAGTGAGAATCTATGTGAATTACTATTTTAAGACCATCAGAAAGAGTGTAATATGCAACTATTTTGAAAAAAAACATTTTGATTTTGATTTTAACAACACCGGCCATGATTTGAAGAATTTTATTGAATAATAATATTTTCACGTGCCATTTTCCAGTCTGTTGAAGGACTCTTAAACTAGTTCGGAACACAGCTTCATCACACCCTGGACACTTCATACAACGGGCCAGATATTACATTTCAAATAAGGAACGACAGAACAAACAAAATGGCGGCGAAATCCTATACGTTCGAAAACCAAACTGTAACCTATCTGTATCAATCTGGGTGACGAGGGATGAGGTCGCAATCTAGAGAGCGGCAAGGAGTGTTCATACTGTATGTTAGTACTAATGTATATACTTTGGCTTCATCAAGAGATTTGTTGGCGAAGAAAGTTTAATTGTATGGCAGTGGTATGTACACATTCTAAAACCGCACTGACGAAAAAACGACTCGTGTCTGGAAGATCTGTCAGCACATATAATTCCTCTCTGATATTTTCAGAGCTTTCTAAGTAAACAAGGTGATAAGAATTTGAAAAATAGGAGTTATGTTCAATATCATCATCATATCAGCCGAAAGACGATCACTGCTAGACAAAGGCCTTCCCCAAGGATATCCACGACGACCGGCCCTGCGCTGCCCGCATCCAGTGGCTTTCCGTGAAATTCACCGGGTCATCGGTCCACTGAGTAGGAGGCCTGCCCACGCTACTTCTTTTGGTGCACGGTAGCAACTAGAGAACTTTACTTTTTATTGGATATGTACCGTATTAATGACAAATTAATGTGAAGTTTAAGTTTTTTAGATAGGTATGGCACCCCCAGTTTAAGGAAGAAAAAAACCGGCCAAGTGCGAGTTGGACTTGCGGTATTAGGGTCCCGTACCACCACACCTCTCCACACAACTATAACAATGATACCTATTCACATGACAAACAAAAGACACAAACACGGGCAACTGAAAAATACTACTAACGCTATCTAATGGTGTTTTAGTGAGAACGTATAATATTGAGTTTACCACTTTATTTTCAATTGATAGAATTCTTGTAGGTTTTCCTGTAATCTCCAAGCAATGAAATATATTTTGTATTTTTTTCAAAAATTTAGGTTTAGTAGTTTCGGAGATCAGTGGGGAATGGTCAATTTTCGTGTTCTTTCATGAATAAAATCAAAACTATTTATTTTACAATAATAACATAAATATATTCGAGATCCTCATAACAATTATATTATTATTTTTAAGCCCTTTCATTTAATATACAGCACAGTAAGGTTTGTAAATTATTATTTTTAATTTCCTATTTTTTTTCCCGAAAATGACAGTTATTTTCGAAAAAATATTTATTTGTTTTGCACATCTGTGTTTGGGTCATAGGATTACACCATCCTACCAAATGTCACCTGATTTAGTCAAGTAGATTTGAAGCAAATTGGCTGTGACAGACGGACGGACAGACAAACAGACGCAGGAGTGACCCTATAAGGGTTCCGTTTTTTTTTGTTGTACGGAACTCTAAAAAGGGAAGTTTTCTCGTGATGTATATTAAGAAGTATTATATGAAAATATATGTATGGTAACGAAATCCGCTGAATCATAAAGGTAAGGAAAATGCGAAGGTACCTATCACAAAACCAAAACGCGGAGCTCTAATTGCATCGTTAGCGATGTTCGCAACAAAGCTTTGCCAGGCGTAAAGTCCCTATATATTAAAACCGTATCTTTATTTTAATTCTAAGGGACGAATTCACTAATTTACTTGGTGTTGTTGACCATCGGTTTAAGTTGCTTCTTAATCGATGGTCAAAAAACAGAGGTTTTATAGATAGGTAATACAGTAAGTACTATCCATTAGATGTAGAAGCCACAGATTTCAAAATTGCACCGAGTTTAGTAAATAGAGTTAAGTTTTCTCGTGATGCATATTAAGAAGTATTTATAATTATTGTATTGTATTGTACCTAAATCCTCTGACTCACAAAAGGAAAGGAAAATGCGAAGGTATCACAAGACCTAACCGCGGAGCTCTAATTGCATCGTTAGCGATGTCCGCAACGCTGTTTCGCCGGGCGTAAAGTCCCTTACATTTGTACCGTATCTTCATTTTTATTCCAAGGGACGATTTCACTAACTTGCATGGTGTTTTTTGACCATCGATTTAAGATGTGACGGAGGCGCTTTTCTGATTCCGATGCTTTCGACAAACCATATTTAGCTGACAAACGGAAAAATTTACTAATTTAAAATATTTACACGCCAATGTAGTACAAACTACATTAACTTACCAATTATTAATTTACCAATCAGTATTTTTCAACCGAAACTCAGAACTTTTAACTGAGTGAACCGATTTTGATGAATCTTTTTTTATTTGAAAGATAGTGCTTCCCGTGCAGTCCCAAATAAATTTTATTGAAATCGGTGTATTACTTTATTAGAAAATTAACAAAAACCAAAAATAATAATGCATAAATGTACTAAGTTGTTGCGATGGAAATCGGTTTTTTAAAGTGTTTAGCGTTTTCATTACTTATTCAAATCACATCATTCACAATTGCAGTAAAAAATACAATTCACAATTAAAAAATAAAAAATAATGTTTACCCAATCCAGTTACTTAGAATAACTGTACAGAGTTAGATAACATTAAACTTGTGGAAGAATGGCGCGCATTCCGAAACCGCGCAGACTGTTGGCAGCGGCATTAAATCAGAAGTCAGAGCCCGGGACGACCGGAGGAAGTTTATGATCGGGCCGGACTTGGGACCACCTCTTATTGAGGTTTTCGCCCCCACTTCGTGCTACTACATAGTTAATGTAGAGGATTCTGCTCAAGGTGGTTAGATATGCCTCTTCAACTCATCTATAAATAACTTTATGAACTATATCATTCACATTAAATCGACACCATTATAATAAATTATTTTTGACACAATAGGTTATCTAATATGCTGGACAGGCAACACGTCCGTCTCCTATGACTGCTTGAATTTGACTACCTCATTATCATCATATCAACCGAAAGACGTCCACAGCTGAACAAAAGCCTCCCCAATGACTTCCACGACGACCAGGTCATCGGTCCACCGAGTGGGAGGCCTGCTTATGCTATGTATTCCGGTGCGGGCGCCACTCGAGAACTTTACTGCCCCAACGGCCATCTTTTCTACGAGCCCACTGCCACTTGTTGTTACAAAACTATTTTCACGACAGTTGATTGTGTCAATCTTCATAGAGAGAGTCGCATGTTTAATAATAATATTCAGAGACAACCCACACATGGTCATCTGGCCCCAAACTGGGATTCCCTGTAGGTACTACAACTACGAGATCCAGAGATCGATATACATACTTACATATGTTTAATACATACATATCAGGGTGTAACAAAATTGGTATAGGACCGATAATTCAGGCTTCTTCTATACTGAACAACTTTCCCCAAGGAACTCACAGTCATTTCTTATAAATATAGATTTTACAGCCATACTGAGCATACTTTCTCGCGAAGCGTTCATCATATAATTAGATTTTTCCTGGATAAATGAATAACCCAAAGTTTCATTGAACTGTTAGAGGCATAAGTAACAACTTAAAAATCCGTTTTTTCATGGAATAACGAACTATAGGGTAAAGTAGATTATATTAAGTTATAATAATAACATACAGAGTTTCATCTAAATCGTTACAGCCGTTGTTGAGAAAAAAAGTTATTTTCCCTATGGTGACAACTCTAAATTAAGTTACAATAAATTAAAAAAAAAACACGGTAGGAGATAAAAAATATATATTTCTGTAGCCAAAATGTAAATACGTTAGGTACTTTGGGCACTATAAATAAATAAAACCAATATTTTATAGCTTTTTAGTTTTTTATACTTTAGTACCTGGGCGACCGAGCGATGCTCGGGGTCTCCTATGCACGTGAACCAAAAAAGTATTAAACGAATTTTCTGAAATCATATCAGCCGAGCGACGTCCACTGCTGGACAAATACTTCCCCCAAGAATTTCCACGTCAACCGCTCCTGTGCTGCCCGCATCCAGCGACTTCCTGTGACCTTCACCAGGTCATCGGTCTACCTACGCTATATGTTTTTCTGTGCGCGATCGCCACTCGAAAACTTCATTGCTCAAACGGTTATCTGTTCTAAGAGCTCTGTGCCCCACCCACTGCCACTTGAGTTTTAGCGATTCTGAGGGCTAAGTCGGTTACTTTCGTTCTCCTACGGATGTCTTAGTTTCCGATTCGATCACGCAGAGAAACTTAGAGCATAGCACGCTCCGTTGCCTTTTGGGTGACCTTGAGCCTTCTTATGAGGCCCATAGTAAGCGACCATGTCTCAGTTCCGTACGTCATCACTGGCAACACACATTGGTCGAAGACCTTGGTTTTAAGACACTGCGGTATCTGGGACGTAAAGATATTGCTAAGCTTCCCGAACGCTGTCCAGCCGAGTTGGATTCGACGATTGATATATATTTCTAGAAGTTTGACCTACCTCATCATGTCAGCTCATATACGTCCCCACCGAGGGGCTCGAGCCTACCCTGAATTAGGGCGATCGGGCCTTAGTCGACCACGCGGGCCCAGTGCGGGTTGGTAGACTTCACACACAACCTTCGAGTTTATTCGCAGGTGTGTTGTGCAGGTTTCCTCACGATGTTTTTCTTCACCGTTAAAGCAATCGGAGGGTATATGTACGTAAGTTACGAAAAACTCATTGGTACATTGGCCGTCCGGATTTGAACCCGGCACCTCTGGTTAGGACGACCGAGTCGTTACCGGTTGAGCCACCGACTGACCTACCTACCTGGAATAAGATTAGGTTACTTGTCATTACGTTTCTTCAGTTACAATGACTGAGGCTCCATGGCCATACCGTCTAATCCGAGGCCGTAGGGCGAGCCCTGCAAGACCGGAGGCTGAGCTCCGCGGAAGGCAAATAACGCAGCGTGCCCTGCGAGGCCGGAGGCTAAGCTCCACGTAGGATGAAGCCCGGAGCGCTCCCTGGGAGGCCGCAAGCCGAGCTCCGCGTAGGGCGAATCTCGGAGCGCGCCCTGCGAGGCCTATGGCTGTGATCCGCCTAGGGCGAAGCCCGGAGACCGCCTTGTGAGGCTGGAGGCCGAGCTCTGCACAGGGCAAAGCCAGATGGCAAAAACAAATTGTTTCATGACTAAACAGGAGTCGCGCGTCGGAGCTAACACGCACACTTCTTCAAAGTTTTCTTGTCCATGTTCATTATAAGACCCACTTGTTGAGATGCTCTACTAAGGCAATCGAGCAACGACCCTTTTTTTTTTAATTTATTTATTGACCAAAAAAAAGTTTACAAAAATATTCTCCACATGCAGCAAGAAATACAGTTCTTATATTCTTATTGTATTAAAATTATTACAACTAAAGCCTAAGCTAGGCAAGAGCTTGTGTTATAGGCATTAGTCCTCTTCCAGTTGGCGCAATACTTTATTTTGATAAAAAGAAGTAACGGAGAGAACAATTTAAAAGGTTCACTAAAATTAAAAGTAGAATAATCCTTAACTATCATGCAAGCATGCAATGCGTGTATTTGTGTGTGTCTGTGTGTGTGTGTGTGTGTGTGCGAGCGGGTGTGTTGTGAGTGTTAGATTTATACGTGTGAGCCTGTTAATACAAGAAAAAAAAAAAAGATAATCAACTTATTATTCGTAACAGTTTTTCTGTTTCGTCAAAACTAAGAGACATTAGCCATTCATTCATTTTCACCTTGCAATTGTGGGATGACAAGAAGTATAATAGGTTTTCATGGGCGCATGCTTTATTGTACAGAAAATTGCTAAGGAAACTGAAATGCTTTTGGGCAAAAGACGTACGACAGTTTATTGTAGGACAAATTCGGTCAGTCCGTCTTTTTGAAGCTGCAGCCGTAATAAGTGAGCATGGCAAAGAGGTGTGCGTTTTCAGAATTACATGAGCGATAAATATTTGTCTAACTGATAGCACCTCACATTCCTTATATAGTTTGTCAGTAGGATACTGGAAACCGCGAAACGTTGCGACCTTTAAAATAGCTCTATTAGCTCTTTCTAACGGAATCAAGTGGGATACACAAGAACCTCCCCAGGTGACGATACAGTAGCTTAGGACGGATTTACACAGGGTGAGATATAACATTTTTACAATTTTGGGCTCAGCAACTTGTCGTATGTTGGCCATTTGGCCATTACCACGATATCGTCAGCGAATCGAAGGTGAGTTATATAGGTACACGCCGTTAATATTGATGCCGAGTCCACCCCAGTCCAAAAGCTACAAGCATCTTCTAGGGTGGCGGTGAACAGTTTCTGAGATATGACATGATCTCATCTCTCGTTGCAGCTGGATTGGTTTCGAATTTTGGTCTGGAGGCGAACCGACCAAAGTCCATAAGAAAGAGTAAATTATTTACTTCTATTGGAGACGCTAGTGTGTTAATCGAACCACCTTGCTCGGAGCCTCCTAGGCATGTGAACTTTTTTTATGTAAACGCGGATTTTCAGAATAAAAAACTTAAAATCATACCCATAACATACAAAACTAAGTGAAAATAAACTAAAAAAAAACACGCCTCTAGGTTAGGACCCAGGCCATTCGGTTTGTGAGCTGGACTCGTTAACCGCTCGGCTAGGATAGCTTCTAAATTAATTTGTGAAAATATGAAACATATTGCGCGGCATATTTTATGCCGCACTCCAATGCTATTTATCTAGGAAAATTGCGTTTTTTCCAGAGATGAGACCTATCTAAATCCATTTTTCGCCCCCAAAAACCCCCGTACACAAATTTTCAAGCAAATCGTTGGAGCCGTTTCCGAGATTCAGATTATATACATGGGTTCAAATCCAGACGGTCAATGTACCAATGAGTTTTTCGAAACTTCCGATTGCTTTAACGGTGAAGGAAAAACATCGTGAGGAAACCTGCAGACAATTGCGAAGAAACTCGAAGGTTGTGTGTGAAGGCGACCAACCCGCACTGGGCCCGCGTGGTCGACTAAGGCCCGATCGCCCTAATTCAGGTTAGGCTTGAGCCCCTCGGTAGGGACTTATATGAGCTGATATAATGATACAAGAATTGCTCGTTTAAAGGTATAAGATTAGTACAAGACAATCAATCCCCAACAAAATTTCAACTTCGATTTTTTTGCCATCACAATACCTCTTTACTCTCCATCAAAACTTGACTCTCCATCACACTAATTTTCTTACATCCTGTATAGATATAAAACACCCAAATACAGAGCAAACAAACCTGCTCGTCACACGAATTTTTACTATAGGTGGGAATAGAACGTACGACTTGCGGCCCAACAGGCAGAAGCTGACCTCTGGACTACCGGGCTAATTACTATGACCAGTTCGCCTTTTTATGACTGTCTTGTATTCTGTTCTGTTGGACTTTAGTAAAAAGGCATTTTTATTGCACCTATTCGAACAACGGTAATTGGCTTTAGAGGATAGCGGGGCCAAATTCAAGTTTTTCCTTTCTCTACAGTTAATATACGATAATTTGAGTTTGAGCTTTCTCTCTTCTGACTGGTCCGCATTAGAGTTTTCGGTCCCGGGTAACCGAGACGGGAATTCCCGGGAATTGAAGCGTTTTCCGAACCGTGAATAATTTTACGAATTAACCATTCAAGTTTATCTTATCTTATCTTTGTAAGTGGGGGCTGCAGTTACAGCGACACTTCGACCCAATGGGATCTTTTGTGTCTACCCCTATAACCTTTGCACCCCAACCTAATCGAAGATGTGCTGCATTAATGCAGCAATTCCGCTGATTGGAAGGTGCTTGTAGTCCTCCGGTTTTGGGTAGCCATCAGGAGGTACATACGCTTGCTAGCCAGGACATCGCAGTGACACAGTAAGTGTTCCATTGATTCTATATCTTCACCACAGGCCCTGCAGGTCGGGTCATGCGTCAGACCGATTTTTTGCAGGTGTGCGTTTGTGGCAAAGTGGCCCGTCAACGCTCCTGTTATCGCCCTGACTCGCGTCCTGCTGTTATTCCAAATGTACTTGGTTGCCCCTGTGGTGACCTCACCGATGAAGAGCTTAGAGTGTTTATGTCCATCTCTGGATAGCCATGTCAATCTGTGTCTTCCCTCGGCCTGTTCCTTTAATGCCCTTATAATAGTGCTCCTTGGTAGCCCTATCCTCGGTTCTGGACCACACATTGTTGTTTGTGATCCCATTCTAGCCAGTTTGTCTGCTTCTTCATTGCCTTCCACTCCTACGTGTCCAGGGACCCAGACCAGTTGCAGTTTGTTGTGTCGGCCCACCTTATTAAGGACCTTTACACAATTTAGCACTAGCCCGGAGTCAACCTTTCCATTCCATTCAAGTTTAATATTCCTTTGCGTTTTTGGCAAACCTATTTCAACACATTTTGATTCGTCATTTTCAAAAGGCAAAAAACCCGTTCGTGCTTCTAATAGATTACCATAGTTAGGTTGAAACCGCTCACGTGAAGGTGGAATGTAAAAAAAATTTAATTATTATCACAATCACAAACTGACATTAATAATCACAATAATCACAATTTATTTCTTCCCACAAACATATTCATCAGGTACAGTAAGAAAAATATATATAATGTACAAAGATATGTTGGTGGGAGACTGGTGCCTAAAGTAAGATGTAAATCTTGTAGTATAGGTCACCAGGCCCCCACCCTCGGTATACAAGAAACAAAACAAGCTTAGCGAAGTAGGAATAAAAAGTAAACAAGAAATGAAAAATAAAAATATAAAAAATACAGAGATTTGATAAGGTTTTTGTGTGTAATTATGTATGTGTGTGTGTGTGTGTGTGAATGTGTGTGTGTGTGTGTGTGAGTGTGAGAAACAAAAATAAGTAACTAAACATCTATGATATTATTTGCATAAACTTTTCCGTTTCCGAGTAATCAAGAGTCAGCAACCAAGCAGTGGTCGTAGTTTTGCATCTGTAAGCATTGAGGTCATAGGTCATATTAAATTCTCCATGATGATAAACTTATTTTTCTCCATGATGATAAACTTATTTTTGATCTCTTATATACAAGTTTTTTTTTTCTTTTTCTCATAAGTGTTGTAATGAATAATGAAATATGACAAACTGATATAATATTTTCCATGGTGATGAACTTATTTTTGATCTCTATACATACGAGTTTTTTTCATTTTTTCATAGGTTGTAACATGTAATGAATAATTGTGTGTAACACTCGGGGCCAAAATATTTTATTCTAGAAATTGTATTTTTCGCTACGCTCAGAATTCTACTTTACAATCCCTCGCTGCGCTTGTGATTCTACTATAGAATCCTTCGCTTCGCTCTGAACTAACGCCCTCGAGGAAGAACATAATTCTTTGTCCCCTTGTAACTCACATAACTATTATTGCTCGTACCTATGTGAAAACTCTGACTGCAACGGGCAAAAAGGGACGACCCCTTTTATTTATTTTTTTGATACAACGCGAAGTCACGATGCTCGCGTTGATGTCTTTTCTATGATGTCTTTAGATTAAGTAAAACATGATGCTCCCGTTGATGTAGGTTTAACTAAATTATGTATAACATAATGGTCAATTGTTCGCATCAATGTCGTTCTTCGTTCCTTTTTGTGATTGATAACATTAACCGCTTGCGCACCACTCACCCTAAAAGGCAGTCGTAAAACGAAGTCCACGCGGGCGAAGCTGCGGGAAAAAGCTAGTTAATTCATATTTCTATATCATATATGTAAACACTAAACGCCTATGACCTTGGCTCATCCCACCGCTTAGATACGAAGTAAAATCTATATAATTAAACGCAGAGGTTTTTAGCGAAGCAATTTTTGGGAACATTGTGAAAATTTACAAAATCTCGCACGATTTATTACTTTAATTTGTACCATTTTACGCGGAGCCTCAGCTGAATCGCAGTGAAAGCTCATAAAACGAGTCCGAGTGGGCGTCGGTTTTACATATCATAAAAGTATTTAAACGCTTTTTGGTATAATTAACCTAATAACGTGTGGGGCTTGAAAGCTGGAACATCGCATGAATTTCAATCACTAGAGTACCTTCTCAAAATGAAATTTAATTGCGGAAACATTACCATTTTACTAGACTTATAAATATTACGAAAATAAAATTTCACTAGACTTATAAATATTACGAGAATAAATTTCACTAGACCTATAAATATTACAAGAATAACTTAAACAACTAAAAAGTCTAGTTGTGTAGTTCGCGATCTAAATATTTGTCCCATAAAATGATTTTTTAACGACTGCAAAAAAGAAGGTATTTAGTTCAATACGTACGTATATATATAATATATACTCGTATATTGTTGGAATTGCACAATGCTAGTATATGGTGTGCCAAATTTAATAAGTGTATATTTGTACATATGTATGTTTGCATGTATTTATGTAACAAAGAGTAGTTGTGTTTTTCACGATCAAAATATGTGCCTATAATATGTTTTTTTAACGACTTCAAAAAAAGGAGGTATTCAGTTCGATACGTATGTATGTTATATAGTATATATTGTTGGAACTGCACAATTTTCGTGAATGCTAGTATATGGTTTGCCAAATTCTATAAGTGTATATTTGACTGACTCGGTGGCTCAGTGGTTAGTGCTCTTGACTGCTGATCCGAGAGTTGTGAGTTCGATCCCCACCCAGGGCAAACATTTGTGTGATGAGCAGATTTGTTGTGTGTGTCTGGGTGTTAAATATCTATATATGTATGTTTTTAAACATATATAAGTATGTATATCAGTCTCTGGTTCCCATAACACAGGCAATCCTACTTTGGGGCCAGATGACCATGTATGAGTTGTCCCAGAATATTTATTTATTTATTTCTACGTATGTATGTTTGTATGTGTAAATGTTTGTCCGCGTAGTTTTCAAATAAAATACAATTTATTTTTTATTATGTATCTTTCAACTTAGGGAACAGTGCAAGTTTCATCAAAATCGGTGCAGTAGTTTATAAGACATGGAGTGTTAAATGTGTACCAATCACTGCCAAAAAATGTTGTCGGTTTAACAGAAACTTGTTTTTAGCGTTGTCAATTATTTTACCCGCAATTGGTAAGCTTGAGGGGCTTACCAAAACTGCCCAACACAATGGGGAACTGGCTATCTTGTCTTCAATCCGGAACAAATCAATGCTGATACTATTTGCCGATCATTTTTATTTAATTCATAATTGGTAAGTTAAAATGTAGTAAAATAGGGTTAAAATAAAGAAAAGACATGAAACGCTAATGCCACACAAATACGTAGTAATTTAGAATCAATACATACATACATATATACATACATACTAAAATTTAACTCCTCTTTTCGGCGGAGACGGGTATTAATAACTATAGGTACTATACAACTATCGCATAACGCATAACATTTTGATTTTTACTCCCCATAAATTTTTATACCCCGGGCTTATACAGGTGAGTTTTTTTAAGGGTCAGTATGGGGAAATTCTAAGCTATAAGAGACAGAGAAAAATGCTCTTAGGAACCGTGATCTCAATTTTAGAGAAAATAAAAATGGCGTTATAAAAAATAAAAAAATCGGAATATGTTCGGAGATATGGCTTCTAAAAAAATGTTTTTTTTTTATTATTTCGATTGTATATCACTGTACAAACCAAAAATTGTATGGAGGCCATAAGTCTAAAGTTGCTAGAAGTTGTTTAAATTACTTGAAATTAAAATTTTATTATTTCTATTATATTTTTTTTTAATTATTTTTTTTTACCATCAGGTGAGTTGCAGTCAAACGCACTCAAATTTTTAATAAAAAAATGAAAAAAATAATATTTCATTATCCAATTAACAGGATTGATTATTAAAGTGAAACAAAACCAAAAATCAGTCACTTGCCTTAGACCCACGAAACTAAATTTATCTTAAAAATTGTTAGAAATGTCCTCTACTTTCGCTTAAGCAGACTTGACTGTGTTTAGCATTTGACGGACTAAGTATTTAAAATCCCAGAAATGATACGTGGCATTATAAGTTTACGACATAAAAACGCTTAAAAAATACATGAATAAATCGGAGGAAAAGTAATCTAGTTTACCATTATTTGAAAAGTTAGTATCATCCGATTCATCCGTCTAAGTGACATCTGCTAATCAGAATAACCCGATATAGTTCCTGAGGGACCTTGTTAGGGACTGTGAAATTAAATAATACAGCCGATGTAATTAGATTTATATAATGAAAAGAAACTTGGTGACACATACAGCGCATCGAGATAAGTGACCACAGACAGTGATTAAACCAATAGTTTTTTTTTTTTTTTAAAGCTACGTTTAGAAACTTGTTACAACACTCTCCCGTAAACAAAGCTTTATATAAATAAACAAAATGAAAAAAAATAGAATTTCTCATTTTAACCCCCCTATAAAAGTTACATTCGAGTTATGTATGACCCTAAAAATTATTAACTCTATTTTAATTACTAATACTAAGTGAAAAATAACTCATGAAACTTTTACACAATTCTAGCTAAAGACACTATGCCTTAAACTACTTACAAGTCTTACAATAACCTTATAACATGATAAACAAATAGGATGATATAGTAGTATAATAAAGAGATAGAGTAATTATTATACTGTCCCTACATTTTCCAAAAAAAATATACTTGTAAGTATAAACTATTACACCTTACTTACTAATAGAGCATTTAGAACTCTCTTAGTGACATGTAACTTAAACAACTATTATGTTTTATTTTATTTAGTGGCTTGGTCAAACAAAACATCAGCTGGCATATCCTCTGTACATAGGTATTTAATATTAATTAAATTATTATTCAATGCCTCACGTATGAAATGATGCCTAACATCTATATGTTTTGTTCTACTATGAAACATCTGATTAGAACACAACTTAATAGCCGACTGATTGTCATTATACAACATAACAGTGTTACACGGTTTTACATTATTTAAGCATTCATCAATGAAATGTTTAAGGAATAGAGCCTCCTTTGTGGCATCTGAAATAGCCATATATTCCGCTTCAGTAGTCGAAAGAGCAACCGTTCTCTGTTTCCTGCTTTCCCATGACACCACAGAATTCCCTACTTTGAATAAATAGCCTGTATATGATTTCCTATCAATTTCATTAGAAGCAAAACCCGCGTCTACATAGCCAAAAATATTCATGTTGTTTTTCTCAAAAACAAGACAATACCTTTGTGTACCTTTTAGATACCGGAGGACACGCTTTGCTGCTTTCCAGTGAGTCTCGCCGTGGCAGTCATTGAACTGGCTCAGCACACTCGTCGCATGTGCTATGTCTGGCCTGGCGCACACTGCAATATACATCAAACATCCTACTAAGTTTCTGTACTGAAAATTAGTGGAATTTTCTTCAGTTTTCACCAATTTCAAACCAGGTTCCAGGGGAGTTGATACAGGTTTACATTCTGTCATATTAAACCTGTTTAGAATCTTCTGTATGTACGTCTCGAGATCCAGATAGATTTTTCCATCTTTTCGCCGTAGTCTCATCCCCAGAACATGATTGGCGGGTCCTAAATCTTTCATATCAAAAGCTTCCATCAACTTATTTTTCACAATTTTCTTTTCTTGGTCACTGCATAATTGGAAGAGAATTATGTCATCTACGTAGAGTGCCAATATCATGATGCTTTTCTTTAAATAAACACATGGCTCACAAGATAATTTTGAAAAATCCATATTTACCAGAGCTGCGTTGATCTTTTCATACCTCGATTTTGACGCTTGTTTCAGTCCATAAATAGCTTTATTCAGTCTGAATACCTTGTTTTCAGTACCTTTGATCTTCATATATTCTGGCTGTTCCATGTAAACTTCCTCTTTCAAGTCTCCATTCAGGAACGCGGTCTTCACGTCGAGATGGTCTATGTCAAAGTTGTATTCAGCAGCTAATGCCAATAATATTCTAATTGTGGAATACCTTACAACTGGAGAGAATGTCTCTTCGTAGTCAACGCCTAATTGTTGCGTGAAGCCTTTCGCCACAAGTCGCGCCTTATATCTTGTCAGTTTGCCCGATGAATCCAACTTCTTCTTGAAAACCCACTTGCATTTGACTGGTTTCTTTCCATCAGGTATGTCCACCAAGGACCAAGCCTCATTTTTCTCAAAGGAATCATACTCTTCTTTCATTGCAGAGAGCCACTGATCCCTCTCAGATCCAGTCAATGCATCCTTCACGGTGAGTGATTCAGCATTTTCGTCTGTAGTGTACAGAAAAGAAGCAATGTGTGACTCACTTTTATCAGAGCTGTCAAGATCTTCAGGCGTAGAGTGCACCTGCCTGGTGCGTGCCCGCGTGTTGATCCAACGCTCAGGCGTCAGAGCATCTTCGAAGCCTTCAGAAGTTGAGGAGTTTACATCATCAGGTTCTGGTAACCATGTGACATCCGATGAGTTGCTTTTCGAAATTGAGCTCGTAGTTTGATTCAAGCTTTGTTCTGAAAATTCATTTACAACAGTTGAACTACTATTTTCTACAGTAGGTGATGAAGTCCCCATATTTTCTGCTGTTTGTTCAGTATTTTGCCGATTTTTATCATTTTCAGGTGATTCATTTGTAATCACGCAGTCAGTTGTGAGTAAATCTGAACCCACGTACTCCTGGCCGGTTTTATAGTAATACGAAAAATAATTTTCAATAAATTTCACATCACGAGCTTTTACAATGACACCTGGTCTGCTAGGGTCTACTAGTCTATAACCCTTTGTGTCCTCACAGTACCCTACAAAAATTAATTTCCTACTTTTTGCATCTAACTTTGTCCTGTGAACCTTAGGAACATGAACATAGGCTACGCAACCAAATACTCTAAAGTAACTCACGTTTACTCTACTCCCTGTCCATTTTTCCTGTGGTGTCATGTTCATAACAGCCTTAGTGGGCAAACGATTTTTGATGTATGCCGCAGTATTGATTGCTTCTGCCCAGTACTGCTTGCTGAGACGAGAGTCCCTCAGCATACATCTCGCAGCTTCCACCAAAGTTCGGTTCGCTCTTTCGGCCACTCCATTGTGCTCGGGAGTGTATGGTACCATAGTTTGGTGACGAATACCACATCTCCTTAGCTCCTCCTGAAATTTATTATTAACATATTCATTCCCGTTATCAGATCTCAACACTTTAATTTTTAAATTTGTTTCATTTTCTACCATTGACTTAAAAATTAAAAATTTATCATAAGCTTCACTTTTAGTTTTCAGAAAATAAACAAATATTTTTCTACTAAAATCATCTATGAAGGTCATGAAATATTTTGATCCACCAAACGATGTTTCTGGCATAGGGCCACACAGATCGGAGTGTATTAAACCTAATTTTTCGGTTGCCCTACTACCAGACTTCTTAGGGAAAGGAAATCTACACTGCTTGCCTTCAATACAAGCTACACAAGGCTGAAAATCTGAGTCCTGATAGTCTATTCCAAGAGCCATACCTTGTTTTAGAAGTTTCATACTTCTCACGTTTAGATGCCCAAGGCGCTGATGCCATAATTGCTGTGGCACTTGAGCAGCACTGTGATATGCAGTCGCTGGAGCCTCTGTAACCGTCATGATTGCCGGATTCTCCACATCCAGCTTATACACTCCGTCCTGCAAGCTCCCCGTAGCTACAACTGCTCCACCATCCATGATGCGGCATCCATCTTTGTCAAATGAAACCTTCAGTCCATTCTGAACCATCTTGCTGACAGACAGCAAGTTCGCTGCCAATCCAGGAACATAAGTGACTTGTCCAATTGTCTTGAGATCTCCTTGTCTAAATTGTACTTTTATGTCTCCTTTTCCGACAGTTTTCAAGACATTTTGATTTGCCACTTTCACGTCTTGTGATGTACAACTTGTGTAGTTACACATGCCGTCTTTGGAATTCGACATGTGAGTGCTAGCCCCAGAGTCCACATACCATGCATTTTGTTTGATATTGGTAGCAAGCGCAGTCAGTAATGCGTTTGAAGTTTTCTTCATATCAACCTTTTTGTCACTATTTTTACTAGGACAGTCTTTCATGATATGCCCTGCTTTCTTGCACCGATAACATTTCACTTTGTGTGATTTGTTTCCGCCAGCACGCTTCACAAACAATGCAGTGTCCTCACTAGACACATCACGACGTATTCTTTCCTGCAGTAGTTTACTTTTCACCAAGTCACTGCTCAATTTCACTGTAGTATTTTCTAGGGCCATTATCAGTGGGTCATAATCAGCAGGAAGCCCGCTCAACATTATCACAGCAAGAAAATCATCTTCTAGTTGAGCATTTATGTCCATCAGCTGTTGAGCTATTTCCGATATCTTTGCCAAATAGGCTTCCATTGTAGGAAATTGTTCCAATTTTAAACCAAACAAAATACGTAGCAAGCCAAGCCGCCTGCAAAGCCCCTTGTCTTCGTATGCGGCTTTGAGGTTAACCCATGCATCAAAAGCTGTCTTCGCATTACACACATATGGAAAAGAATTGGATTTTACGCTCAAGCAGATCTTGCCCAAGGCTTTTTGTTGTTTCCTTTGATCAGAAACCTTAGGCTCATTGGCATCAATGGCCTCCACACACTCCCACAGGTCCTCGTGAATAAGCAACATTTTCATTAGGAATTTCCAGTTATTGTAATTTGAAATACCTTCTAATTTTTCGATCAGCGGTAACGTTGAGTTTGAAGAGGTGGATTGCAGCACGGACACACCTATGTTGCCCCCGGTAGCCTGATTTTGCGGCGCGAGAGCACCGGTTTCCACGTTGCGTCCGTCGCTTGTCATTTTTGTAAAATACGTTCGATTTTACCGAAATATAACCTCTACTTGTTTTTGTCACTCGCGCTGGGCCCATAACCGATGTTAAGGCCGATTTACATTATCTTAGTGTTTAGCAGAGTGCTTCAAGGGCGGAGCAGACCAAACGTGCGTGGCGTGGCGTGGCGTGGCTGCGCGTGCACGCATGGGTTTGAAATGTACTAAATTCTATGAAAGCTGCCACACCGACTGCGTGACGTGGACGGTGCGTGGCAGCTAACGCAACGCGCATGCAGAGCTGCAGCTAGCTGACAAACCGACACCGCGCACGCAGGGAGCGGAACGGCAACCTCGCACACGCGAGAGCTGCGGTGACGTTGTATTATATGGCATTCCCTGTTGGATGTCCCACCGCGCACGCGCTTGTACGCAAGAACTGGTGCTGCGCGTGTGCACGCAAGTCCATTTGAATTTATTTACAAAATACGGTTGTTTTTTTTCGCAATGGAGACAGGTTTTAGTTGGGAAACAAAAGGAAAACTCATAGAATTTGTGAGGAAATATGAGTGCCTGTACAACGTGAAACACAAAGATTATAAAAATAAAGTTTATAAGACTTTACTATGGGAAAGAATCGGTACTTTATTAGAAATAGAAGGTAAGTACAAAATATGTACATGTTTTTATTTACTGAGTACAAAAATTAAAACAGTTAATTATTAAAGTATGTGACAAACTTTTCTCGAATGTTTCTCGCAATATTGGATTTTTTCGAGCACTCAATATTGCTTCTATGATGTGACTTGCACGTCCGTGCACATAGTGCCTGCGTGACGTGTGCGTGCGCGTGCGTGCCAGCTGCTGCATTGCTCTTGCCGGTGTGGCAGGGCTGCACGCGCGTGCGCACGTCACGCAACGCGTCACGCCACGCGACGCATTTGGTGTGGCCCGGCCTTTAGGAGAGTACTTAAGTTGAAACGTGTAAACGCTACTTGCTTTAGTACAGTTCTACTCGCTTGAGTACGGTTTTAGTTGCCTTTCAAGTTGAATCAAAATAGGATCGCTTTCTATTTTTGTTACAAGTGATACCCCTCTCGCGCCCGCGCAACCCCCGCGCGTCACTCGGCTCTTCACTCGTTATGTGTAAACACGTAATTTAGTCAAATCTTTAGGAGAGTGCACAAGTGACGTGAAACGCGTGCGTGTTTTTAAAGATGGCTAAATGGTCGGAAGATACAACTTTTAAATTTGTGTCTGAATATGTTGTTCATGAATTTTTATGGAACGTTAAAAACGATTTATATAAAAACAAACAGGCTAGGCATTCGGCATACATTTCCATAAAAGAAGCTATGGGCATTCCTGACTTCGAAATGTCGTCTTCTATTTGTTCCATTATTACAGACAGCATTTTGCGTAGAATGGCGCGTATTTGGCGACGTCGTTGCACGTTCATTGTGGCGTCGAAATGATACTCTACTGGAAGAATGTAAACGTTCACTCGCAGCGCACTAAATCACTAAAGAACTTGCCTTTCAAGTTGTACTAAATTACTCTCCTAAACACTAAGATAATGTAAATCGGCCTTTAGGGACTGTGAAATTAAATAATACAGCCGATGTAATTAGATTTATATAATGAAAAGAAACTTGGTGACACATACAGCGCATCGAGAGAAGTGACCACAGACAGTGATTAAACCAATAGTTTTGTTTTTTTTTTTAAAAGCTACGTTTAGAAACTTGTTACAACAGACCTGGAAAAAACTCATGTCCACGCTTGCAAGCCGCTTGCGGTTCGCGCACCCCTCACCCTCAATGACAGTAATAAAAACAAAATCCACATGGGCATAGCATCATTAATTTAAAAAGTTTACCTACTGATCTAGAATTCCTTAATTCCTTTAATAACCAACTTCTTCCTTTTCCCATCTAACAACTTTTAGGCCAAAGATTCCAAATTACTACGTATTTATGTGGCAAATAGGGTTCTATGTCTTTTCTTTATTTTAACCCTGTTTTCACTACATTTTTACTTACTCATTGTGAATTTAAAAAAATATTAAAAATATGAAAAATTTCAACCATCTATCTATTACAGTTCATAAAATATAGCCCGCTGACTGACTGCGACCTCATCCCCTCGTCACCCAGGTTGATATAGATTGGTTACAGTTTGGTTCTTGAACGTATGGGATTTCGCCGTGATTTTGCTTGCTCCGTCATTTATTTTTAGAAATGTCATTTCATGATCATTTGTATGCAGTGTCCGGGGTGGTATAAGGGTCTCGACAAATAGTGTTACCAACGATTCGTCAGGGGGAGTAAGCTCAGAGGAATAATTGAAAATGCTCTTGTAAGTTATGAAAAAAGAGGTAGAGCTTTCTTCATTCACTTTGTAAGATATAGAGCTTTGCCGGCTGACTGCTTAAGGTGGTTGCAGAGGCGTCATTTTCATACAAAACGTTTGACTAATACACTCATCGAGTGTTAGAATATTAGGTTATCAATCAATGTCAAAAAAATGTTTAAAAAATCTTGTTTTCGCGAATGAAATCAGATTTGTGATAAATCGAACAATTGAAAAGTTATTAAGGTTTTAAATCTTGTTCAAAAGTGTCGATTTTACGTATGTGTGCGTTACATTTACACAACATAGACACTTATGCGTCCCGTAAAGCTATGTATGAACAGCGCGTTCTGAAACTCTACTTGTGTTATAGGAATCTAAATATAAAATGTTTTTTCAGAGTGAATACAAATCGATTTATTTTTTATTAATAACACCCATAATTAATAGTGTAAAAAACTAATACAAAGATTTAGTTTTTCAAACATGTTCTTATATTTTAGTTAAAAAAATTAAAACAACACACTTTTCGAACGCACTTATCCCCGTAACACTCTGTGGCTGAAAATGAATGAATCAGTGTTGCTATGTATACGGATTTATCTGCACTCGTATGGATTTTTGAGGTCCAATGCGGATAATTCATGATTATGGATTTACGCGACACAATTATCATATTCCTACATCCAAAGGTATTGTTTACAGGTTGAACTTATGTATATTCCTTTCGTTTTCTTTAAAATTTGACTTGTACTCATGTAACTGAAAAACTTTCCCCAAGGTACCGGCTGCTGTGTCATATTCATACAAATTTAGATTTGTTGGACTTCTCAAACTTTGTATGGAGAGTCCAAACATATGGATAAGATAACAAAAAAATATACATAAAATATACATAAATTACACTTTAGACTTCTGTACATATTTTTACGACAAAGTTTATGCGACTTGTGGCGTATCATTTTTGTCATACGGTATAGGGTATTTAACAGTGTTTAAAATAAATTAAAAAATACTATTCACTAAATAGCATTTCTCCTACAAAAGCATAAAAACATTCATTTAACATTTTATTCTAAATTCAATTTTATATTTATCAAAATCACTAAATCAGTTCGTCAAAGACAATGACGTCACAACTTTGTAACACGAACAATTTCAGAACAAAATTTCGTTTTTGACAGTTGATAAAAAGTAACTCAAATGACTAGCAGTCAAATACCGGATTGTATTAACCCTTCCCGCGACAAACGGCCATCTTGGGATGTTTAACGAACATCGCTTGTACGACCAACAACCCATTTGGGTTGTTTTTATATGTACTTTAAGGCGCTTTGAATATGGTTGAAATTAGTATATAAAACTGCGTCTATCGTTAGGTCTTATTTGGCAAAATTGTTGTGAACGTGTGGTTACACCTAATTGAAATACTTTACATCCCATTTGATAGAAGAATATTTTTTAAAACGAATATTTGTTTCCCGTTTTCTGTGGTTGTCAGCCATTACGTCAAATACGTGTGAAGATGTTGTGTTGTGGTTTTGTGTGTTGGATCATGGAAAGGTAAGTAAATTGAATTTATTTCGATTGTTAGATGTTATTGCTTTACAGTGTAGTGTTTTTATCACCGTATCTTTCACGATAAAACTCTTAGAAACGCATTGAGTTGGTAGCGGAAAATTGAACAAACTTATTTTTTTTGTCTCGAGTATGTTCCTAAACGGTTCCTAAATTCACCAAAACGGCTTGTTTTTGATATATATACATCTTCTAAACTGATCATCATCATTTCTAAGTGTTTGCATGTAATTTAGATCACCTAGGGCTTTTCCAAAGCAACCTGTAGCAATTCAACACAATGGTATTTTTTTGTGTAAAATTATGTAATTTAACCCTTCCATCCTACTGAAATACGAACAAATGTTGATTTATCATCATCATCTGACACCATCATCATAGTTTCTAAGAATTTAAATGAATTTTAGACCAATTTAAATTTTCACCGAGGTAGCCTCGGGTAAATCAAACGATGGACTTTATTTGTACTATACCTACCCCCAGCTGGTTTTTAATTTACCATCATCATCACACCGTCATCATCACACAATCATCACCACATAATCACTATAGTTTCTAAGAATTTACATGAATTTTTAGAACTATTCAAATTTTCTCTGAAGCAGCCTGCGGCAATTCAAATGATGGACTTTATTTGTGTTTATTTTGTACTATACCTACTTGTTTTTGATTTACAATCATCATCACACCATCATCATCACACTAATCATCAGTGTCTAAGAATTTAAATGAATTTTAGACCCATTCAAATTTTCTCTGAAAGCAGCCTGCGGCAATTAAAATGATGGACTTGTTTTTATATTTTGAATTAGTTCTACTGCTCCGAATGTTTTAATTTTTTTTTTGTGATAAGCCGAAAGGCCATTCTACTCAGAAAAATAAAAATTCAAACATCTGGACTTCAATCGGGGTCTCAAAAAAAAAAACAAATTACTAGTTCTGTGTTCAAGTTTTGTAAATTTTTGGTTGTTTTTGAAACTAATTTTAAAAATTGTTTTTGCATTAGACAATTTTTTTTTGTATTGTATCGTGAAGATATTTAACTAAACCATTAGAAAAAAAATATTTCATATGTATATCTAGAGTGCTTAGATAGAAATAGATAAGGAAAGAAAATTGGAACAGAAAATAAAACACAATTTTAAATTTCAAAGTACTGTATTTAATTTATCTCTAATCTAACACATGTAAAATAAAAACCATTAAAAAGGAAATTTAATCATCTTACTAGATCAGTAATTAGTTGTTATAGGTATCATGCAAAAATAATGAGAAAACTTCGGAAATCCGCAGCGCGGCCGACCCCCGTTGAACGGCCCGCGCGGCACAAAATTTAATCATTTTTGTAATATTTTTTTTAATTTGTTTTTGCACTAGACAATCGTTTTTTTTGTTTTGTATCATGTAGATACATTACCTAGCCATTAGAAAAAGATCATTTTAACTGTATATATGTAGAATATAAATAGAAATAGTAAAAAGAACGAAAAAGGAACCAAAAAAAACAAAAGTTTCAAATTAATCGTGTTCCATTTTATTTTTTTGTGATAGAAGAAATCTAAAAAAAATATAATCAAAAAGGAAATTTAATCAGCTTACTAGATCAGTAATTAGTTTTTATAAGTTTCATACAAAAATACTGAGAAAACCTCGGAAAGCCGCAGCGCGGCCGACCCCCGCAAAACCAGACCGGAAGTACCGGTCGCGGGGACGGAGTCGGGGCGTTTGATATGCTCACGGGAAGGGTTAACAATTTTAACTGACAATTATTTACTGTTGCACGAATTTTGTCCAGATTTTGGACTGAAGATAGATTTCTTGATTCTTCCATATGGCAACACTGTTTTGTGATTTTTTGTGAATTTGGTAAACAAATGGCTTTTGTAACAAAATGAATTAACGCTTTTACAATAAATACGTATACTCAGGACGCAAAGTAAACCCAAAACGATCGCGAGCCGGTTTGTTACGGTATCATGCACTAGAATAGAAATGGCTTCGTAAGTACCTATAATACAGGCAATCCTCTTCGGTGTTTGTGAACATTACTTACACTGTTGGTGTGTCGCTATCAACCGTTCAGAGTGCTCCAGCGATTTGAAGAGACTGGATTCAATATGCACAGACCAGGAACAGGCCGAACAAGGTGCACGACAGCGCGGGACGATCGATATATGGTGTCAACAATATTGAGAAATCGATTTCAAACGGCTGTTGAAGTCAAAAATCACCTTCTACGTGCTGAAGAGAGCTATCCGGGCACGTGTACAGTGAGGCCGCGTCTTGCTGAAGCGAACATGAAGCCTTTTAGACCCACCAATGGTCCAAAACTCGGCAGGCAGCATCGAAATTCAAGGCTGAGTTATGCTAGAGAACACATGAATTGGACTTTCAATGACTGGTCAACAGTTATGTTTTCGGACGAGTCGAGATACATGCTATACAAGCACGATGGGAGACAAACTTTAACTGCAGAGAGATACGTGAATGAAACCTTAAAAGAGTATGTTGGCCCACTTTTAGTAAACATGCGCAAGAATGCCATCCTTATGCAAGATAATGCTCATCCCCACACAGTCTCTATCACACGCATGCAGTGGCCAGCACGCAGCCCAAACTTGAACTTCATCGAGCATGCTCGGATGAAGCAGTGATAGAGGAATGGGAGAATAATCCTCAGCATCAACTCAGAAATCGAAAGTGGAAAGCATGCTAAACCGTGTAACAGCTGTTTTAATAGATCTCAGTGGTAATACAAAATACTAAAATGTGTGAAAATTGCAATTTAGAAATCTAGTGAAAAATTTAATTTTTTTCTTAACTTACTTTTATGACTTATTTTTATTATTATACTAGCTGTCCCGGCGAACTTCGTTCCACCTTACACTACACTACACTACCCTACCCTACCCTACACTACCCTACCCCACACTACACTACACTACCCTACCCTTCCCTACACTACCCTACCCTTCCCTACACTACCCTACCCTACCCTAAAACCAATTATTTTTGACTGATATTTTTTTTATTGATGAATATCATATTTTAATACTTATTATCCTATTCCAGACAAAGACAAATGCAAAAACACAAAAATCATAAAAATAGGCCCAGCCGTTCTTGAGTTATAATGGTGTAACTAACACAACTTTCTTTTATATATATAGATGCACTATAAAATTGTCTATAATACAGTCTTTATTTCATAAACCAACATACTTAAGCACTCACCAGTGTCCCGTGCTCTAAACCTTGTAAATAGTATCTCAATTAATGATTATAAGATTGATATATTTTCTTGTTCGGAGCCGCTATTTATGAGATCCGCAAGCCAATAGCTCGAATCTATTGTTACTCCGAGTTTGTTGTTAGACACTAATATTATATAATGTTATTTTTAAAATATTCGAATTATTTTTATCCTACATTCCTACTGCTGTTTTTATTCATTTTTAATATACAAATAATATTTTTTGTTTTGTAACATTCACGTTTGGCTAGACTGTAAGTGTTTGTTTATCAAATAAATAAATAAACAATATTTTGGAAGTTATTGAGGTTTTTGTTACAGACCCATTTCCTTTGCTGTCGAGTGTATTTACACAATAATTAGTAAATTGTATATCATAATGTGCTATTTTTAGGCCGAACACAGGCAACAACAGCAATCACTAAAATATACAAGCTATATAATAAATATATAAGTAAGTAAATCATAGATATTCCATTTGATAAGTTTAAAAAAAAAAGAAAAAATGGAACCCTTATAGGATCACTTTGTTGTCTGTCCGTATGTCTGTCAAGACCCTTTATTTCGGAAACGCGTGGAGGTATCGAGTTGAAATTACAACCGTATAGTCCGGTCTACAGTCCCTTGAAGCTGTGAAAAAATCAAGCTTCTAGGTTAACGTAAAAAAAGATACGGCCGTTTATGCTGCAAAAAACGTATATTTCGACACTCTCAAGGCAATCAAAATTCATAGGGTATTTTCCGTTGACCTAGAACTATGAAATTTGGCATGTAATACCGTCTTGTACTACAAGTAAAGGGATAAATCTGAAAACTATACATTTGTAAAAGTATAATCTTTATATAAAGTATGTAATCGATTATGCAAGGAACGGCGGTCCAAATTTTGAATTGAGTTAAGCGTGTCATATGAGGTAATGGTAAGGACGGACTGGTTTCCGCAACCAGGCGCCCGAGCGCCCATTTTGCGTGGTTAGCTAGCATCACTGCCAGCTCAGCTCCTCCAGGAAGTCCAGTAGCCCCCGCAGGGTGCCAACGACTTCCGGGAGTGAGGGATATAAGGTACCTATGAAAGGGCTTCATTGTCAGAAGCTTAAACAGACTTTTAATTATTTTTTTGATGTATAGTTTTCAATTTATGACAAGAATGTAAAAAAAAACTTTCCCCTTTTTTATATGTGTAGGTAGGTACCTAATAATTTTGAAGTATGTAGTAACTAACAGTCTGCACTGTTATGATTTATAATATGGATCTACAATTTTGTACGGAACCCTCGGTGGGCGAGTCTGACTCGCACTTGTCCAGTTTTTTGTAATGACAAAAATTATCGAAAGCCATTTTTGAGAAACCTATGTTTTACCCTTTTCTCATGGCAGGTCGTTAGAGTTTTACCAGATAAAGTACCACTTGTAGCATATTAAAGATATTAAATTTGAAAAACATCTTGAAGAATTTTTTGGGGATCAAACAAAGATTTGTTACCATAGATGAGTTATGCACTAACAACATTAGAAAATCAAACCCCTTTACACACAGTATTAAAGGTAGTTCACTTCCATTGCACCGAATGCTTTTATTTGCTTCACTTTTTGTATGCATGTAACCTATCTATATCTCTGGGATTAAATGATTAAAATTGAAAAAACATGATATTGAATATGATTATTTTATTTTATGTATGTCCCTTGTGCCAACTTTTAACCGCCTCTGTGGTGTGATGGTTAGTCCATTTGCTTCACACCATGAGGTCGTGGGTTCGAATCCCGGAGGGGTCAACTTGTAAGACTCCGTTTGGTTGGTGGTAGGGCATTTTCTAAGCCCACCTGGCTAGCTACCACCATCTTATCTAAGTCTTGCCGCCAAACATCAGTGTTAACAATGTTGATGTGTTCCGGCTTGAGGATAAGATAGCCAGTTCTCCATTGCATTGGGGAATCTTGGTAAGCTTGCTTCCATCTTCGGCATCAGTGTCACTTATCATCAGGTGAGATGATGCCAAGGGCTTACCAATGGTGAATTAAAAAATAATAAGGCTTCAGCAGCACCCATGAAAATAGTTATTATGTGTAAAGGTGGTGATCATCATCATATCAGCCAAAAGACGTCCACTGGTGGATAAAGACCTCTCACATTCAGCGATAATTTCTATATATTTTTGCTGATCAACTGTATTTACATTCCTTTCTCGATCTACATTGATATTCATTTCTAGATATCATCTCACAGGACCTAGGTTTTCATATCTTAAACCACGATCTGCTATATTAAATGATTAAAACAAAAGTTTATTTGGGCTGGAAGTACTTATATTTTTACAATGAGAAACAAATCAATCACAACAATAAAGTCTGTGTCACACCATAGAAGTGACAGAACATTAAGACTTAATGGAAGATATGCAAACTTCACGTCTAACTACCAGAGAGAAGGTGTCCTCATAATCTATTCCAGGTTGCTGCGTGAAACCTTTTGTCACTAGTCTCCCATGATAACGCACTTTGTTGTTCACATGAAACTGTTTATTTAGCACCCACTTGCACTTATCAACTATTGTTGCACCACCTGACATATCAATAAGCTCCCGAGCATTGTTTTCCCTGAACGACTGCTATGGCTCAGCAGCTGGATATGTACACACGGAGAAACCATATCTATTGAGGTAGGTAGTTTCCTCTCTCTGTTTTCGTTCTCTATAGCACATGGAGTAGACATGGGCTTTCTTTCAATTCCCCCACTGAATCTGTCCTCCTGGCTGTCTTCAGGTGACATTTCTTCTCCATGAAACCAAATAACACTATTCTTCAGTTTCCTCATTTCCATTTTGTCTTCCATTACAATCACGTCTCTGCTAATTATCTGCATTTTTACAAGGATTCTACACTGTATCCAAAAAGATAATCGTAAAAACGATTTCTGAAAATCCGATGTGCTCTCTGTTTTGCTTTTTTGTCCCAGGAATAAAATGTAATTTTGTTTATGTAGGTATTTATTTCGTAGTGATTTCTATTCTTTTTGTATACCGCTATTGTAAACTGACAGATATTACGCGAATTTTTATTGAATGAATTGCACTCACACACTTACAATTCGTTCCTGCAGTGTGCGTGACTGCTATCAGCTGCTAATTGTGGGATAACACGGGAGAATAAAACTATAAATGAAGTTAAACACTTACTATATCATCGAAACATCATTAAAAGGGCTCGCGAATATACAAATTTTGCTTCAAACTTATCTAATTTACGAAATATTTGTCAAAAACAACAATATTTGCTCGCCAGCGCCATCTAGGTTGCGATGTCTATTTTTGTTTCCTCTGCAACCGCCTTAATAGGATGTACCTTACCTGAATTCAGACGGATTAATTTATCTAAGACTTTTTCGTGCTTTTTTTGTCGTGAGTTTTTAAACTTTTACCTGGATATTCAAACCGTACTTACTAAGGGTACAACTTTATTGTTCTCTCTAAGCCTTTACATAGGTGTAACTGAGATATAAAGAAAAATGTTGCTATGAACGGTGAAGGAAAACATCGTGAGAAAATCTGCACACGCCTGCGAAGAAACTCGAAGTTTGTGTGTGAAGTCGACCAACCCTCACTGGGTCCGCGTGGTCGACTAAGGCCCGATCGCCCTCATTCAGGGTATGCTCGAGCCCCTCGGTGGGGACGTATATGAGCTGAGCTGCTAAGAGCATAGAGGAATAAAATTAACCCGAGCAGACTGCTTTATTTGATATTTATATTAAATCTTCGTCAGCGTTTGACGTTTTACCGACTTTTCATAATTATTTATAAGAAAGACAAACATCGATAGAACAGGAGGGTTGAAGAAGAAAGTAGGTAATTGAGTCAGAAAAATATGTTCATGATTTTCTTAACATATCTTTTTTTTAGAAATTCACCCATTTTTAGGGTTCCATACTTCAAAAGTAAAAAAAAGGAACCCTTATAACATCACTTTGTTGTCCGTCCGTCCGTCTGTTTGTCAATACTCTTTATCTCGGGAACGCGTTGAGGTATCGAGTTGAAATTAAAACCATATACTCCGGTCTACAGCCCCTTGAAGCTGTGAAAAAATCAAACTTCTAAGATAACTTAAATAAAGATACGGCCATTTATGCTGCAAAAACATAAATTTTGACACTCTCAAGGGAATCAAAATTCATAGGGTAATTCCCGTTGACCTAGGACTATGAATTTTGGCAAGTAATACCGTCTTATTGGGAAAAATCTGAGAACTATAAATTTATAATTAAATCATAAAAAAATATAGTTTTTATTTAAAGTACGTAATCATAATCAACTATGCAAGGAACGGCGGACCAAATTTTTAATTGAGTAAACCATGTCATGTGGGGTATCGTATGAAAGGGCGACATTGGCATAAGCTTAAATAGATTTTTTATTATTATTATGATGTATAGTTTTCGATTTATGAGGAAGAAGAAAAAAATACCGTTTTTTGTATGTATAGGTGGTAGGTACCTAATAATTTTGGTGTATGTAGTACCTAACAGTTTGCACTGTCATGATTTATAATATGTACCTACAAATTTGTACGGAACCCTCGGTGCGCGAGTCCGACTCGCACTTGTCCGGGTTTTTATAGTTCGTTCCATTTTCAAATTCCTAAAAATATCCATTAAATTTGAAAAAATGACGAGTGATATTTAAGTTGTAACTTTGTATCTTGTATCAAATACAGGAAAAACATCTTTGAAAAAAAAACTTCTAACAAATTGTCATCGTAATAAATCCTGCACAAAAGGGTAAATTGCCGCCCGTTCGTTAAACCGCTAGGCAACGGGCAAAAAAACTGGAAACTCAAAAAACTCAAAATACCGGGAGCGTAGGTATGTAGGTGTGCTTACAGTGCGCTAACTACCTAAAAATTTCCGTGCAGGTAGCGAAAAAATTTTTTTATGACAGATTTAATAGAATATTTTTCTTGTGTTCTTTACTTCACACTGAGTTACGCCTTAAAATTTATGATTTTTTTACACCTGTATATTTTTAAATGAGCTTGTCTTACTTTCTGACAATACCTAGCTAAGATTTTATGTGTCACCGTAGGATCATGTGAAACCCGTGAAAATAGTGTTTTTACAAGCTTTCATTTAACTTGCAATGTATTTATGTATGTGCAGAACCGGTCGTCGTGGAAATCCTTGGGGGAGGCCTATGTCCAGCAGTGGACGTCCTTCGGCTGATATGATGATGATGATGTATGTATGTTTGTTCGGGTGAAATCTTGCAAGTTAAATTTGACCCACTTCCCGGTCTCGGATTGAGCTGATAAATTTGCATGCATATGTATATCGCGTGACAATGCAATATTAAAAGTTTGTACCTAAGTTTTTAGGTTTTTCGAAAATTATTTTTTATCCGAAGATTATTATTATTATTCTTTTATTCATAATTGGTAAGCCCTTGGCATCATCTCACCTGGTGGTAAGTGACGATGATGCCGAAGATGGAAGCGGGCTTACCAAGATTCCCCAACGCAATGGAGAACTGGCTATCTTATCTTCAAGCCGGAACATATCAATGTTACTAACACTGATGTTTGGCGGCAAGACTTAGATAAGATGGTGGTAGCTAGCCAGGCGGGCTTAGAAAATGCCCTACCACCAACCAAACCGAGTCTTTCAAGTTGACCCCACCGGGAATCGAACCCGCGACCTCCTGGTGTGAAGCGAATGGACTAACCATTACGCTACGAGGCGGTTAAAATGTTATGTAAGTGAAACTTCCCCAAGCGATCTTACGGTGGCTTTTTTCCTAAATCCTAATTAAATAGTCGTAGGTATAGGTGTAAATTACTAAAAAAAACTAACCGCCTCCGTGGTGTAATGGTTAGTCCATTCGCTTCGCAACAGGAGGCCGCGGGTTCGATTCCCGGCGGGGTCTACTTGTAAGACTCGGTTTGGTTGGTGGTAGGGCATTTTCTAAGCCCGTCTGGCTAGCTACCATCATCTTATCTAAGTCTTGCCGCCAAACATCAGTGTTAACAAAATTGATGTGTTCCGGCTTGAAGATAAGATAGCCAGTTCTCCATTGCATTGGGGAATCTTGGTAAGCCCGCTTTCATCTTCGGCATCATCGTCACTTACCATCAGGTTAGATGATGGCAAGGGCTTACCAATTGTGAATAAAATAAAATAAAAACCAAACCATTGCTATGTAGACCTGTGGACAGACCATTTTACATCAGATCTCTATGATACCAATATTGTGTTGTGATCAAGCGTTATTATAGGATTTCATTTAAGGCCTTAAGATGGGTCAAATGACAATATTCAATTCAAATTATTGAAAGACTTTGTAAAGCTATCATCACCATGGAAAAAATATTTAATATACTTAAAGTAATTAAAAATCGATTTAATTGAATACAATTTTAAAAATATTACCTCTTTTGAAGAAAAAAATATATACTGTAGACCCTGTTTTTGGCATTAATAGCAAAATTTCTCGAAAGCAAATAGTTAATATTGTATGAAACCAATAGACAAAAATCGGTAACTTTAAGACCTAATTATTTTAATTGAACACATTTTTTTAAACTTAAGTGATAAAAAGTAACAAAAACATGTAAGAATCGAGAATTGAGCGTTAGGTTTCAACGTAACATTCGCGTTGAAGTCCGCATTAATTTGAACTTAAAATGAATAGACTTACGTTCGATATTATTGAAACACGTATCAACCTGCTTGGATTGAGTGATCTTAGCGCCTTAATAGACCAAAACATAAAAAAAACCTAAGCAGAACTGATAGGTTTTTGAACAATCACGAAGCCTCGGCACATCATGTCACTAAAACAAGTTGTAGTGCTTAAAGCTTCATCTTTTTTAGGTTTTCGTAGTCAAACTACGGAACTTATAGCCATGTCGATCTGTATGTCTGTATGTCTGTCCGTCGGTATGTCACAGACGTTTTTCTCAGAGACTGTTACAGCTATAAAACTGGTTGGCCACTTTTTTGTTAAAAATATATTTAAAGGTGAGCGTACATTTGTAGGGGCCGCATCGGGTCGGGCTACACCGTAAAAAAAATCTCAGAAATGAAGCTTGGAATGCTTTTGAAATTTTTGCCATCCACAACACTACCTTATACCTGAAATATGTCATAACTAGGGTTTGTACCCGGGAATTCTCGTCCCAGGAATTCCCGGGAAATCGGTTGGTTTCGTTCCCGGGAAATTCAGCTCGAGAAAAGTCGAGACATCGAGAAGTTGAAATTAAACTTAACTCCTGGAAAAGTTTTATTTTTTACGTTTTCTTTATAAATGCGAGGCGGCGGCATTCTTTGACAGCGCGGCACATGTCTGTTGGTATCCTTTGTTTTTACCGACAAACGCAAGCGCACGCGCGGCCCCAGCCAGTTGTGTTTCGTTCATTCGTGTTTCAACTCCCACCGTGTTCGGATCGGATCATAAAGCCAGGACAGTGTATTCAGTGACGCACGCGTAATAGAATTGCAAAGTAAACAATAGTATTATTGACTGCAAAAGTTCAAGTGTTTGTTTTGTATTAAGTATCATTTTTTTTATTTGAATAGGTATTTCGAAGAAATTAAACTTCTGTTTTTTTTAATAAAAAAAAGACGTATGGCACTCAGGGACTGCCGCAGTAAAGCTATTGCATAGCATTTTTTTATCAACTTATGCAATTATAATTATTTATTTATTTTTGTTTATGCAGTATTTACCAGTACCATATAGTCCTTGGGGCGCGGGATGTTTATGTAATAAATTAATACTAAGAAAGTTACACCAGTAAAATTGACTAAGTCCTTTTAGTACCGCAAATCGCTAATAGATAGCACTGTAAGTTTTTTAGAACTCGGCCGAGCGTGGAGGTTTTATTTTCGTTACGGAATTTCTTGATTCGGTCGCCGCGCTCAAAGCCCGCGATAAAAGCTATGCAATAGCTTAAAAGATAATTTAGTGCATTAATATTAACCAATTTCATTAATTGCAATAATCACACAAAAGCCTAAAGCCCTGAACTTATTATTATTATTAAAGATTATATTGATGTTTACCATTATTAATAAACACATTTAAATTAAAGACTCTCTTTATTATTTAAGCAAAAATTTAGACGTATATATTTTTTTCTCGATAACCCGAGAAGACCCGAGAAATCAGGCTCGAGAATTCTCGAGACCCGAGAACTGAAAAACCTCGAGAAATCACAAACCCTAGTCATAACGTATATCGGAAAAATCAAAAAATGATACCTATAATACAAAAACACTATTAAACAAATTAATTTGACATCTCTACGCAAGGTGCTTCTCTTCTATTTTTTTCCAGAAATTTTGAACTGGCTAATTTTATTCAGGTCTAATTCACATTTCTACTTGTAAATTCTAATTATTAGAGATGCGCCGAATATTCGTTTGTTATTTGGTATTCGGCATCTTTTTCACTATTTGTATTCGGCCGAATTATTCGGTAAAGGTTAAACCGAATAGTATTCGGTATTCGGTTATTCGTTGAAACCACTATTCGGCGCTAATTATGCTATATCTCTACTAATTATGCTTCGAGAATATTTGTGCGACTTGGGGCGTAACATTTATTTCTTATATCGATGATAGTCTTGAAGCCGCAAATAAAAACAAAAAGAAAGTGGTTGTCTCTAAAGTCAGTTAACGGACGATAATTTTACGTGATAACGTGTCAGAAGCCGAACCACAGATGAGATACTAGTTACTTCGTAACAGATATTGCACTTCCTATACCTACGCATTTATTCACCTACTCCTTCCCATACACGGAAACATGGGTAATAAATAAGTCGCTCGACTTAGCGGTTATAACTGCGTACACGGGCGGCGCACGAATTGCGGCGGCGATAGTATGGCGTTCTAGCGCTGACGAGCGGAGCGCGGCCTGTAGGCTGCGCCTATGTGTAGGTACTTATCTCGCCTGTTCGACCAAGTGATGGGGGCCACCGGCGTTCATCGATTTATAAGACGTTATCACGTCAAAAATCCAAATCGCTTCTATACAATATGCCTAATGTATCGCATACTATACCGCGTCCGAACGGGTCGCATTATTGCGCGGCAGATTTCCGTCCGTGCACTGCGGTTCGCCACAACCCGCTGCGGCCCGTCGCAGTGTGTCAATTCATACCACCTATGGCCGCTTGTGCACTCCACCGAATTCCGTGTGACATCAAAACGAAGTGGCTGTATCCAAAAATGAACTTGAATTATATAAAAATCCAATGAACATAAAAGTCACATAATATCGGATTGTTCCATAAATATTAAAAACTAGCCTAGTACTAGTCGGACTCGCGCGAAGTATGGTCCGTAGCCTTTTAAAAAACTACTGGACCGATTGAGTTTAACCACCTCCGTGGAGTAATGGTTAGTCCATTCACTTCACACCAGGAGGTTGCGGGTCGATTCCCTGTGGGGACATCTTGTAAGACTCGGTTTGGTTGGCGGTAGAGCATTTTTAAGCCCATCTGGCTAGCTACCACCATCTTATCTAAGACTTGCCGCCAAACATTAGTGTTAACAGCATTGATGTGTTCCAGCTTTAAGATAAGATAGCCAGTTCTCGATTGCGTTGGGGAATCTTGGTAAGCCCGCTTCCATCTTCGGATTCTTCGGCATCATCGTCAGGTGAGAAAATACCAGGGGCTTACCAATTGTGAATAAAAAAAAATGGTACAAATATACGAGTTTGTAAGTCGGTGACGCAAAGACGAACATGTGATATAAATTTCAGGCCCCTAGTTTCGGAAATAAGGGGGAAGGCACGAACTAATTACGGTAAAAAATATTTACTTTTGTGGGGGCACGACTGTAAAACAAACTACCCTCAGATGTATAAAATGAGGAGTCATTCAACACATTTAAAGGTAAACTTTGCCAATATATAATGGAAGATATACGTTATTAGCCAAATAACGATGTAATTAATGACTGCAAACAAACTAATTTTTTTACTTTTTTATGTTTTTTTTTTAAATTTTTCTATTCACTATTGGTAAACCCTTGACAACATCTCACCTGGTGGTAACATCTCATCTTTCCTATACTTGCGAACACATACTTACAAATTGTACTTTTTTAAGTATAATATTTATATTTTTCTCATGTAAGTGACTGCTGTCTTTATGGGAATAAAATATCTTTAAACCTTTAATAGTCAATTTTTGCCTACTCACTACTTTGTTGTATAACTTCAAAACTATTTATTTTACAATTATTAAAAATATATATTTGATATTCTCACAACAAATCCTTTCATTTGATATGCCATACGATGTAGTTTGCAAAACAATTAGTTTTATTTTTTTTAATTTACCCCCTATAAGTGGCCACCATGTTTAAAATAAATTTATTTACATTATATCTCCATCTTTGGGTCACCGACTTGCATATGTGTATCAAATTTCAAATCAAACTTTCCGGTAGTTTTGGAGCTAATTGGCTTTGACAGACGGACGGACAAACGGACAGATAGACCTACGAGTGATCTTAAGGAAACTTAAAAACAGAAAACTCCTGAAAAATTTGAAGTTTAGTGCTATAGTGGAGAGCATTCACTTTAACTTACTTAATGCAAATCTAAATCTGCCTACTTTCATCACGAGCACTTTTGTTTCATTCACAATTTTTCTAAACAAAGCGTTCAAAAAACTTCATCTTTGTTGCTCAGTAAAACTCAATTTTACGGAATGGCGAAATTTGAAATTCCGGACGGTAAAATTCCGTGTAGTGTACAAGCGTCTAATGAAATAAATACTTAGTCCGCTACAGGGGACCAAGAAAGTTCAGTTATTTCTTTGAAAAAATTCGGTATAGAGCACAAGGGCCCTTATTATTGCATGGAGTACCTACGTCTGCTACTGAAGTTATGTGCAAACTGAGCGTAAAATACGACATTGAGTTGCGACACGCTCTAGTGCGGCCCGCTCCGGCCCGATGCGACCCGTCGCAATATACCTATATCTTAAAACCTTAAGATGTGTCATATGAAAAATTATTGAAAGACTGTGTAAAGCTATCACTATAGAAAAAAAATATACTTAAAGTAATAATAAAATCGATTTAATTGAAAACAAATATTACCACTTTTGATGTAAAAAAATATACTGTATTGCGGTGCAGTAATGTACTGTAGTGTATTTTTACCATTAATTGCAAAATTTCTTGAGAACAAGTAGTTCATATTAAATGAAACCAGCACACAAAAATCGGTGACTTTAAGACCGTTCATTTTAATTGAACACATTTTTTTAAGCATAATTACTCTAGCGCCAGACGTGTGCCTCCGCTCCGGAAGCCCGTACGGTACAGGTCCAGCCTTAGATTTAATAATGAAAGAAATATGTTACTTGTTACAAGATTATCCTATTTTATTTTAATTTGCTGGACGAGGAATGTTCCGAGACAGACACAAGCTGCTCATTTACAGGACTGTATTCGCAAAGGAAGATGTTAATTAAACTTTTTCTCTCACTAACTATTCGTCTAGTCAAATACGAGGTTCTGAAATTAAAGCCAATCAACTCCTATTCATTATTATTCTGCGAAATTCGTAGATTTGGTTTAGAATCTGTAAATGGTCATTTAAAAAACTGTAATAAAATATATATTTTTTTATGTATAATACAACATCGTAAATAACTGTATTAGTTATTCTCATTTGCGCTTTTAGGGTTCCATACTCACATGGTAAAAACGGGACCCTATTACTAAGGCTTTGCTGTCCGTCTGTCTGTCTGTCTGTCCGTCTGTCACAAGGCTGTATTTCATGAACCGTGATAGCTAGACAATTGAAAGTTTTCACAGATGCTGTATTTCTGTTGCCGCTTAATAAAAAATACTACTAAAGTGAAAAAGGGGGGGTTTCCATACAAAAACGTATTTTTTTTAAACATAAAGAAACTAGGGCCATCTAGTATGATGGTACGGAACCCTTTGTGTACATTTCTGACTCGCACTTGGCCAGTTTTTTTAATAAGAGTAGGAATTCAGAATATTAAAAGATTATCAGAGAACAGTTAATCATATAACTTTCATATACATTTTTAACTTAGAAGATTTAAAAATAAATTGAGGAAAAGTTTTTAAATTGCTGGCTAGGGATGAATAAGCAAGCGGGTTCTTCATAATGATGTTAAAATTATTATTTTCAAGGATATTACATTTTGCTTCTGCGTACCTACATTTTGGATCACTAGTATCCATAACAATGCTTTCATAAACTTTCTCGTGAATACATATATTTACATCGTTTGTGCAAAGAGAAGAAGTTAAAAGCAGGCAAATAGGCAGATATTTTAGGGTTTCATGAAACTGTCTGTCTGTCTATCTGTCAAGGCGACTTTTCTCAGAATTAACTGTAGATAGAAGGTCCAAATTTAAAGAAAACATTAAGGTATTCAGCCCCTTGATGTGGTAAAAAGTTTGAAGCTTCTAAATAAGTTAAGAATAATATGTCGGTTTTCAAATAAATTTCTAAAAATTAATGAAACCCGCCGAGTACGAGTAATACGCATGACGCGTCCTTGTACGATATATTTTCACTTCATCATCATACACGTCCCCACCGAGGGGCTTTGAGCCTACCCTGAATTAGGGCGATCGAGCCTAGTCGACCACGCGGCACCAGTACGGGTTGGTCCACTTTACATACAACTTTCAAGTTTCTTCGCAGGCGTGTGCAGGTTTCCCCACGATGTTTTCCTTCATTGGTTGGATAAACGTACATATGAAATTTAAATTCGAAAACACATTGGTACGTGGCAGGATTCGAACCACGACCTCCCGGACAGGAGGTACCGGCCCGTGCCATTACGACACTGCTACTCAATACTTTCACTCAGCCCATATTAATGAAAAAACCGGCCAAGTGCGAGTCAGAAGCACACATAGAGTTCCGTACCATCATACTAGATGGCGCTATTACAAAGCGTTCCGTACCATCATACTAGATGGCGCTATTACAAAGCGTTCCGTACCATCATACTAGATGGCGCTATTACAAAGCGTTCCGTACCATCATACTAGATGGCGCTATTACAAAGCGTTCCGTACCATCATACTAGATGGCGCTATTACAAAGCGTTCCGTACCATCATACTAGATGGCGCTATTACAAAGCGTTCCGTACCATCATACTAGATGGCGCTATTACAAAGCGTTCCGTACCATCATACTAGATGGCGCTATTACAAAGCGTTCCGTACCATCATACTAGATGGCGCTATTACAAAGCGTTCCGTACCATCATACTAGATGGCGCTATTACAAAGCGTTCCGTACCATCATACTAGATGGCGCTATTACAAAGCGTTCCGTACCATCATACTAGATGGCGCTATTACAAAGCGTTCCGTACCATCATACTAGATGGCGCTATTACAAAGCGTTCCGTACCATCATACTAGATGGCGCTATTACAAAGCGTTCCGTACCATCATACTAGATGGCGCTATTACAAAGCGTTCCGTACCATCATACTAGATGGCGCTATTACAAAGCGTTCCGTACCATCATACTAGATGGCGCTATTACAAAGCGTTCCGTACCATCATACTAGATGGCGCTATTACAAAGCGTTCCGTACCATCATACTAGATGGCGCTATTACAAAGCGTTCCGTACCATCATACTAGATGGCGCTAGTTTCTTCACGTTTAAAAAAAACATGTTTTATTATGGAGACCCCCTTATTTTTCTAATTTTAGTATACCTATGTTGTTATAGCGACAACAGAAATACATCATCTGTGAAAATTTCAACTGTTTAGCTATCACGGTTCATCAAATACAGCCTGGTGACACGGACAGACAGACAGACGGACGGACAGGGAACTCTTAGAAATAGGGTCCCGTTTTTACCCTTTGGGCACACCCTGGACACTTCATAAAACGGGCCAGAAATGACATTTCTAAAAAGAAATGACGGAACAAACAAAATGGCGACGAAATCCTATACGATCGACAACCAATCTGTATCAATCTGGGTGACGACGGGGTGAGGTCGCAATCTAGAGAGCGGCAGGGAGTGTCCATACTGTATGTTAGTACTAATATATACATATACTTTGGTAATAGGGAACCCTTAAAAAATGAGGGAATTATTTTCATATTCACAACCTGCAACACCTGAACCTATACATATTTCGATTTAACATTCTACGAAATGAGCTGATCGATTGGGCGCTTCGGAGTGTTCAAGTTCCATCAGGGTGTGTTGGTTACGACATCAGCTTTCTTGCTGTTGACAGTATGATGAATAGCACCATAACTCATCCCGCCATATTCGAAGACGAGGAAAGCAACGTGGTTCATTTATTATTAATACTTACTCCAGCATCAACGAAGAGTTTTTAAATCCAAAACAGAAACATAGTAGATTTAGGTTATCATTTCGACACGTAAGTATGTATGTCATATTGTTTGAGTTGCACAATAATCTTGAATGTTAGTCTATGTAGGCTTCTAAGCAGGTGTGCTAAATTTCAAAGTGTATGTTTGTATGTATGTATGTTTGTTCGCATATTTCTGAGAAACAAGAAATCAAAATGCAATTATTACTATTTTATTGAATTAAGCTTCTTTCAACTTAGGTAACAGTGTAAGTTTCATTAAAAGCGCTTCAGTAGTTTTCAAGATATGGACTGTTAAGTGTGTACCATTAACTGGAAAAACAAGTCGTCAGTTTGTTAATGAATGAAGTAGGCTTTTCGAACGTTTTCAGAGTTGTCAATTATTTCACGTCACATATTCATAGTTATACTACGGTATAAAGAATCCATATAGTAGTTCAACGGGCAGGCGTGCGGAGTCCGAAGGGCGAGACAGGGGAGGTCGAGCTCCAGATTCCATAGTCATATCTATCTATGATCTGGTGTAGGTGGCTCAGGCGCACGTGCCCGTCACTAAGGCTCTACTAATTAATTACCAAAGGCGTTGGACTACCGTAGGAGTCCTTCCTCTGTGGTCCTACTCTGTGAAATCATATGTTCAGACGCAGGTGGCTCAGGCGCACGTGCCCGTCACTAAGGCGTTACCAATTAATTACCAAAGGCGTTGGACTACTGTAGAAGTCCTTCCTCTGTGGTCATCCTATGTCAAATCATATCTTCAGGCGCAGGCGGCTTAGGCGCACGTGCCCGTCACTAAGGCGTTACCAATTAATTACCAAAGGCGTTGGACAAATGTAAGAGTCCTTCCTCTGTGGTCATACTATATCAAATCATATGTTCAGGCGCAGGTGGCTCAGGCGCATGTGCGTCACTAAGGCGTTACCAATTAATTACCAAAGGCGTTGGACTACTGTAGGAGTCCTTCCTCTGTGGTCATAGTATGTCAAATCAGAAAGCAAAATTATAAATAATTAAAATAATTAAAAAAAATGACAAAATAATGTAGAAAAAAATGTCAGTATAAAATAATATTAGACTAATAATAGTAAAGTGTAAAAGATGACAAGACTGGCCAATAAGATTTTTATGAGATGCGAATACATAATATTGTTTAAAACGGCTTCCAAAAACGGACAAAATTCCCAATTCGACTGTATGTTCTGTATGTAATGTGTGTCAACCGAGTTTAATGATTCAATTTATTTATTGATAGTTATTATATTTTATTGCCAGGCCGAGGTTAGTTGGCTAGCAGAATAGCGTTTTTAATTGTGTTAAGAGGATTGTGAAGCTGCGACTTTTCATACAAACGGCGGTAACGATTTTCACCTCTAAAATGTTAACCGATTTGGAATGATTTTTGATAGGTTATCAGTCAGATCAAAAGCTAGGCTGAACAGTTTCGTTTTTTTAAATAACTAATTATAAATAAACAAAAAATTGCCGAAATTGGTTTTGTGAGAAAACACGTAAACGACAGTAAAATTAACCTATTAACTTTATCAAAAAAACAAAAACGTATAAGCCATTTAAGAGGTGAAAATCGTTAACGCAGTTTGTATGAAAAGTCGCAGCTTCACAATCAATCCTCTTAAACGATTGACACGATATTTCACCACACGAAACGTGTCACTTATGACTAACGCAGGCGGGGCGAGCGCAAAATTTCACGATTTTGATAAGTCATGTATGGTTTTAATATCCACAGACAAGAAAAAAATTTTGGTGCTAATACCCAGGTCAATTTTAGTAGTAGCGACTCGAGCCGATCGCGACGCGCACCGGAGCAAACCGAATGGGCTCTACCGAACTAACGCGAGAGCACGGCACGAAGTAACTATTTAGTAATCTGTGGCACGGTGGCAAGGTTTTAACGCGCCAAATAAATACTTTAGAATTTTTTTTAATTTTAAATATTTCGGAGGGATACGATCTCCCTTTGTCTACGCCCCTTTCGTCTAACGTGTATTACAGTTTTCTAACGTATGCAAAACACAAGTAGGTATTAAGTGAAAGCAATATACGGTACGGTAAACTTATGTTTGATTGATCCAATAATAAAAATAATTCTTCAAGTATTTTATACAAATGGTATTATTTCTATTTTTACTTAAATACTTATTCCGAAAAATTATATCGAGAAAATCCAAATTTCTTTTTGCACTCGGTACTTGGTATACTTACTTGTTCCGTGTTTACAGATACAAGTTCCAAGAAATCACAGTCAACCTAAATACACGCAGCTTTTTCTTTTCCTGAGAAGTGTATATCTTCTGCGTTTATCATCTTAAACTGGTCTCCTTTTTAGCGCCTCTTACTGTATTTAAATTATAGCCTATTTTTTGAGATAGGTGTTTATTATTAATATTTTTCAATACATTTGCTCGAAAAGTGGTACTTTATATGCCAGTTCACTGTGAATAAAATTGATTTTGCCGCACACGTGCTTTTTACTTTACCACTTTGTTTAAAATTTCTAGCAAATAAAAATGTAATAACCAAAGATACAGAACCCTTTTTCAGATTTTTGAAAGGAGAATTTTAAAAGAGATAGGTTACATCACGCCCGTCCAGAGAATGCCGATTTGACATATCGCACCTCCGCTACAACAATGCCATAACTTGAAAAATATAATAAAATGAGTTATATACAGAAAATAAAAGAGAAAATTGAGTTCTATAATCTACAAAAATGTCACATTGGTAGTCCTTTCTTAAGCCGCCAGATGGCAAAAGTGTAGCGGTATATCGCTTCGGTTTCCTCCCCCCCGTCGCCCTAACAGTGTCATATTTCAAGTTGTTATGAGTGGACGTATGCTTGTATTCGTGTGAAGAGTCATAAACTTAAATGTTACGCTGTTGTAGATAAAATAATTCAAAATAATTTTGCTTGGGTTCGTGTAAAGTGTCATAAACGGATTTTTTTCTGTGTTGTAGATAAGGTAAAAACAAAATAATTTCTGGTAAGTTATCAAAAGGGTCATATTATGTCATCATCATCATTACAGCTCATGTACGTCCCCACCGAGGGGCTCGAGCCTACCCTGAATCAGGGCGATTAGGCCTTAGTCGATTATGTAACGTGTCATTATTTTAGTAATCTTCAAGGAAGTTTTTATTTTATGTTTATTACCAAAAGGGGTATATTTCTAAATGAGTCGTTACTTTATTAATATATTACTGAACTTTCAGTTTCAGATTATTATTTTGTATCGCATCTAATGGTGCATTTTAATTTTTTATTGTTATTTGACATGCCAAGTGGTTGAATTATTCTAATAAAGCTTTTGTAAGCGTACTAGGTGCCATAAGTGTTGATTTGATGAGTCGGTGATTAATTATTGTCATTCTAAAGTCACTGAATCAAAAGATAAAGTTACTTATTATTTTGTAGTTCTATAAGGACAAATTTGGTTCCTGTTAAGTTGAGGCTGTGTAAAACTTTTGGCATGACAAGTCGTTGAATTATTCTAATAAAGTTTTTATAGATATTAGGTGATATAAGTGATGATTTTTTATTAATAGTTGGGAGTCGGTGATTATTTTCATTTATTTGTCATTATAAAGTCACTGAATCAAAAGATAAAGTTACCTTTTATTTTGTAGTTCTATTAGGACAACTTTGGTTCCTGTTATGTTTAGGCTGTGTTAAACTGTTGACATGCTAAGTCGTTGAATTATTCTAATAAAGCTTTTGTAAGCATACACTTTTATTTTATATTAATAGTTGGGAGTCGGTGATTATTTTTCTTTATTTGTCGTTCTAAAGTGAATCAAAAAATAAAGTTACTTATTATTTTGTAGTTTTATAACGACAGCTTTGGTTTTAAAGTATTATAGATATTCTTTTTTCATGATAAAGTTAAGCTTTTGTTAGTTTCTTTTGGATATTATATTAAGGTTTAGATTTCACATTAACACAATTAGTATGGATGATGGATTACTCACGTTTTTTTATTTATTTATTTTTTATTAAAAAAAATTGAGTGCGTTTGTTTGACGTTCGTCACAAATTTATAGGGATATGCTTCTTTTATTATTAGGTTAAAATATTTTGTCACGGTAGCTGTGTTGCTTTTTAAATATTGGTATCCATTCAGTGTAATACGATTTAACTTATTTGAAAGGACTAAATTAAATTTAAGCATTCTGTCCTTGTCTTTTCGATACAGAAAGAAAAAGACAGAATGCTTTAATTTACTTTAGTCCTGCCTGTCAAATAAGTTAAATCGTGTTACACCGAATCGACACAAATATATCCATATTATAAAATTCCAGAAAATGTAACTAGTTTGTCAGAGAATAAATTCAAGACTCATGTCAAAAAAGTTTTGTGCTCTAGAGGATATTATAAAATAATAGATTATGTAAATGACAAAGATATATATGTTGATTCTATAACAAATACCATTACCTGAGACTGTAATTTTTGAATTTGAAGTAATACTTATAGATTGAACTTTTTTTAATATTGGCTAGGTAAATGACTTAAAAATGTTCCGTTGACATGCCAGTCTGTCTATTATTAAATAAAAAGCGAGTTATTAATAAAATACAAAATCCTCTTCGTCTTATCTTGACAATTATATCTGGTGTACAATATAATACTAAAACTAATCCATAATAGAGTCATAAATTGAAATTTTTACTCTTTTTTTTAAAAATATTGAAATTATATCTATACCTGCTTGACGGTAATTTTTAACTAACCGGAATCATAAAATACCTTTAAGATTTACTTTAAAAATTGTATGAATTTTTAACAAATACAGATTTTCAAAACTTCAAACCGTATTATCTCGAAATCATGGCATTTCAAGTTATGATATTATTTTAGCGGAGGTGCGATATGCTAGTTTGACGTAACTAGTGATGTGCTCATAACATCCATAGTAAACCCTTTGTACCTATCATGTAGATGTAACATATAACGAAATAAAATAACCATTACCAAAATAGTGTTGCAAACCCGAGGCTAAAGTGTACTTTGTGGACCGTCGATTTTAGGGGTGGTAATGGGTGAAGGGGGTGAAAATAAGAAACATTGTGTGTCGGGAAACTAGTTATTCGTCAAAATTAGCCACATTTATTGTATTGCGGTTGAATATTTATTATTTTCTTGCAATCAAAGTGAAAAGCAGAGTGTAAAACTCGAGCATGAAAGTCATTTTACCCTCGACGTGACTATCCACCCTCGCCATACCGGCTCGGTATGCTAAATGGACGTCTCGGGTAAAATGGCTTGTTTTATTCTCTTGTTGTACAATCTACTATTGTTATTACATACAACATATCACTTTTATGCCTGAAACTTTTATGGTTGGTTGATTGACGCAAAAAGAAATAATTGTTTGTGTGGTAACGAATTATATTCATAATAGTTACAAATACGTTAGCAATGGTTACATGTGGTAACATCACTATTATTAAGAAGAAATTGACCATAGAACGTAAAAGTTTCACTAACGTTTCAAATAATTCCAAAATACACATTGTGTTGTCTGTTACCACGTGAGACCTGTGATTTCTCAACAGTAATTTCGTAAGTGCCGTAGAAACTGCTTGCAGTGCTAAAAGTGTCACCGTGTAACTCTTGAACAATGAGACACCGCTTTTGTCGCTCGATCGCCGAACCGACAGGACACCGTAGCTATAAAACCTAATTTAGTCAACCCATGTAACCATTTCTATACTATTAAACTCATAAAAAGGAATGAATTGCCTTTTTGAAAACACCTACCCGACGGCCATAAACGTAATTGGCGCAGTCGGTAGGATAGTCGGTCAGCGCGCGATATCTACACTCGAGAGCGATGAATCCGGGTCACTTAAAGAATCCTAAAAATCTCGAAAACTAAGAAGGCTAGCTTCATGAAATAAATTGTCTTTAATAGACACTTTAATACCCCTTAAACCAAAGTAATAAAATTTACGAGTCACTACATTTTATTTACAAAAAATTACATATAAATAAAAAAAAACTGCTGATCTCGCCTTAAAACAAAAATAGGAAACATGACATTTTTGAACAACATTACGATTTACTTGAATTTTAATACTTCGTATTGCCTCCTCGTGCTTCCATCGCTGTGTTTACGCGGTTTGGCATGCTGCACACCAAGTTCCTTATACGATTTTGGGGAATATTCTCCCATTCCTCTGTGAGAGCAATTTTGAGCTCACGAAGCGTGATTGGGGGAGGGCTTCTTTGTTTTACGCATCTTCCTAGCTCGTCCCAAGCATGCTCGATCGGGTTGATATCCGGGCTGCGTGCTGGCCACTTCATACGAGTAATGTTCATCTCTTGAAGGTAGTCATTCACAATCCAACCCGTATGAGGCCGGGCATTGTCATGCATAAAAATAGCATCCTCGCCCAAATTGACCATAAATGGACCAACGTGTTCATTGAGGATTTCTTCCACATATCTTTCGATAGTTAAAGAGCCGTTTTTTATTAACACCAGTTCTGTGCGACTCTCAGAAGAAATTCCGGCCCACACATGTACAGACCCACCACCGTAGGCTACTTTTTCTTCGATGCATGCTTGCTTGAATCTTTCCCCTGGTCTTCTATACACTCTGTGTCTTCCATCGTGCTCGTAGAGCATAAATTTTGATTCGTCGGAGAACGTAACTTTTGACCAATCTCCAATACTCCAATTTAAGTGGTTCTGGGCATATCTTAGTCTTGAAATACGATGCCCACGCTCCAGTTTAGGGCCGTTTGCAGGTCTACGTGGTTTCAAGTTAGCTTCAGCAAGTCGTCGCCTTACTGTCCATGCGCTTGGGTTACTTCCTCCGAGGCGTCGAAACTGATTTGTAAGTTCAGTTCCTGTGAGAAAGCGATTACGAAGCATTGTGTTCACCAAGTATCGATCTTCTCGTGCTGTGGCACACCTGGTTTTGCCTGTTCCTGGTCTGCGTAGGTTAGAGCCAGTTTCCTCGTAACGTTGGAGAACTCTTTGTACTGTTGAGAGCGACACACTGACAGTCGTGGCTATATCGCGCTGACCCCGGCCGTTTTCCAGCATTGTGAGTATTCTGGTGCATTCTTCAGGTGTAAGCGACATGATTACTGCTTGAATAATAAATATTGAACACTATCAACATGGTTTATGTACCCACTTAAATGACAGATTAGAAACAAAAGCAAAAACAAATGTAGTAATTTCGTAGTTCCACCTTCGAAAGTCTCCCTTTTTCAAATTTGATTTTTTTATGACATAACTTTACAATAACTAAGAAGTTTTAATGACTTCATTTAAGGAGTATTAAATTGTCTAATTAACACAATTTATTTCATTAAGCTAGCCTTCTTAGTTTCCGAGATTTTTAGGATTCTTTATGTGACCCGGATTCATCGCTCTCGAGTGTAGTACCGAGTCCGCCTGAACGACGCGTCGTCTATTCGACTAATCTACGTGTAAAAGCCGTTGGACGGTGACCTGCAGCCGAGGAAGAACCCCTTCACGGAGGACAACATCCAGACATCGATGAGTCAAGTTCCACTCGCAATGCAGAATACCATGAAACTGTGGGTCATAGAATAGTTACACATATGTTTGGTTGCTATTCCTCTCCTTTCTACAATCCTGTAGTTTGATTTAGTTGTTAGTGTGGGAACATAAAATTAACCAAGATTTTTTTCCCAAAGAAATTTAGCAATAGGCCCAATCCGAGGCATAGTATTGTAGATAGTTCTAGATCGCTAGAAGTAGTAGACGAAGAAGACGAAATGTCTGTTAGCGTAGAAAATAAGTTAGATAACATCTGGAAAGCCCTGAGGCTCGTCCCCGAGTTTTACAAAGTTAGATTCTTAGAAATATGTGACACCCTGATAACGAAACACCCGGAAATTAACTTGTCAATTCCGGATTACTAAATGGAATTTTTGAACAAAATAACTGGTCTAGCAGCACGGACCTTGACCACTAATGGGTTACCTAATAACTGGGAGCGGAGGGAATCCGCAAGACTTTGGTCAATAGCTTTTCGGATCATAGAGACGAAACAGCCCTTTATACTGATCTGTCCATGCTAACCCAAGGCTCCGCTAGTTCACAAATATTTTACGAGCGCTTACAAAATTTGCTGAGTACTATAATGACATATGTCCAATTACATGAAACCGTAAAATCCACAGTGGAAGCCAAAAGAGAGCTCTACAAAAAGCTAGCTCTTCAAACTTTTACACGCGGCCTTAATGAGCCCATAGGCGCACGCATTCGCTACATGAGGCCTACTTTCTTAGAGTCAGCTCTGAAATTTGCACAGGAAGAAATTAACGTAATCTACTTGCAGAAAAGAAATTTCCCAACCTTCCGCAGCAGATCAGCACAGAACGTTCTTTCTGGCAGTAAACCCATTTACACTTTGCCCTCTAAACAGGTAGGCATGCAAACGCCGTTTGGAAATTTAAACTCAACCACACCAAACTTTGCAGGACCCTCACACCACGCAAATAATCTATCTAACCTAGTGCCCTCACTCCAACCATTCATCCCTAAACCCCAGTTGCAATGGCCCTCAAAAACACAACAAATGATGAGAGCCCTACCACGTTCAGACATGACCACTGGTTTTAGGATTCCACCTAGACCCACCTTCCAACAAAATTACCCAAGGCCTATAAGCGGTATAAGTCACCCAATAGCACGTCAGCTACCTCTGATTAGACAGTTTGAACCCAAACAGATTAACATGAACGATAGCTATGACCATGAACCACACTATGACTACTACGACCCTATTCCCGAACAGTACTACTGCGACTCCTACTTAAACACTTACCTTGACCAGCCAGAGCACATAGAGTACGATAACTTACCTATCGAAGATAGCCCTGAAACTGAAAACATGGTATCTGAAAAAACTGTCAATACCGAACTGCAAAATTTTTACAAGGCCCCAACTATGAAACCCCTCAAATAGAATTAAATTTACAGAATAAAAGGCAACTTCCCTACATAAAAATTCAAAATCCACCCCTGAACCTTTTGATTGACACAGGAGCAGCAAATAAGTCGTTTATCAGCCCTGAAGCCGTGCAAAATTTTTTGTCACAGTTACCTCTATCACAGTATATATATTAGTACTAACGTACAGTATGGACACTCCCTGCCGCTTTCTAAATTCGACCTCACCCCCCCGTCACTCAGATTGGATGTAGATTGGGTACCAAACGTAAAGGACGAGCTACGCAAGCGCGATAAACGTCACTTATATTCACTTTGCGCGCCGCTGTGATTTCGTTCACCGGAATAAAAAGCAACTAGTTACCGAACGTAAAGGACGAACTACGCATGCGCGATTAACGTCACTTATATTTACTTTGCGCGCCGCTCACCGCTCGACGCCAATAGGCGGCCGCGGCGTCTCAGCATGCCTCGTATCATGATTGGCTGACCACCAATATTATACGACCAAATCCAAGAACAATCAGTTCCTATGAATCTTCATACTAGCTGTATCTTTTTTTTTTAGAAATGTAGTTCCTTTATGTTTTTCATATGTCAGATGTCAGTTTGTTATTGTGGCTTGTGAGATTTTGTTCGTTTTATTTATTTAAAATGATGATTGTTTGTAATAATTTGATTAGATGGTGTGAAAGTATGAGTTGTATAGAAATATCTAGTGGTGTGATATTATAAAATGTGATCTCGGAATTATAGATTGAGATTGACTATTATTGTAGGTTGCTAAATGAGATTGTTTCACGGACAAAAGCTCCTGTGTTTGAAGAACAAATGAACAATGTTATCCATGTAAGTTACTTAATCATGTAAGATAACTGTTGATTGTTGCTTGCAGCATAGTATATATATCTTGCAGTGTGCATGCAGTAAATAACTAACAAACATTTCGTGACCAATACCGCCGGTGTGATTCAACCCTACCTGCATTCTTGCCTATAGATACGTCAGTTATAATTATGTATATCATTTCTCGCTCGTTTGTATGGAGTGTCCGGGGTGTGCCTCTATGCTATGATCCATTCGTAGTAACTAATATTCATGCAACTACTGAAAATAATTACTCCATTATGATCCCCTGTTTTCCAGAATTTAATACTCAAAAAGCAATCAAAACGTACGTATATAAGTTACATGACTATTTTTATGGACTTATTGGATGGGATTTATTAGAACAGTTTCAATCAAAAATTGACCTTAAGACTCATACGCTTAAGACAGAATTTGCAGTACTCCCTATTCAAATGTATGATTCCCGTAGTGTGAACTTACTTGAGACCATAATCCCAGCACAGTCAAGCAAATTATTAAGGGTACCTAACCTACCAACATCAAAAAGGGTGACATATTAATAGACCCACAAATAATTTGTGGATGTCACATAACCGAGTGCCTATCTAACACGCTAGACGGACATGCCTATTTTGAAGTATCTTATACGACAGACAACGACTTGATTCTTAGCCTCTGTAACCCAATATGTGCACATATATTTAATGAACAGACTGTACCTTTACCAAAAGACTACAGAAATGACTCGAGATTCCAAGAAATTTTGTGACGTTTGCGAACCGACCACTTGAATCCCGAGGAAAAAGTCAATTTACTTGCGTTATGTAAAGAGTATTCGGACATATTTTACCTAGAAGGCGAGCCCTTAACCTTTACCAATAAAGTAAAACACGAAATTTACACAATTGATGAAATTCCAGTACACAGTAAAACCTATAGATACCCCTTTGTTCATAGACAGGAAGTTAAAGACCAAATTCAAAATATGCTCGATCAAGGAATAATCAGGCCTTCCACCTCCGCCTGGAGTACTCTGGATCTGGATGGTTCTAAAAAAAACAGATGCGTCTGGAAAAGTAAAGTGGAGATTAGTTGTCGACTTTCGCAAGCTAAATGAAAAAACTATCAATGAAAAATATCCGATCCCCAATATCACTGACATCCTAGACAAACTTGGGCGCTGTCAGTACTTCAAAACCTTGGATTTAGCCAGTGGCTTTTACCAGGTCAAAATGGACCCAGCTGACATTCACAAAACAGGATTTAGTGTAGCTGACGGAAATGGACACTTTGAGTTCCTCAGAATACCGATGGGCCTAAAAAACAGCCCCTCGACATTCCAGCGCGTAATGGACAATGTACTTCGTAGGTTGCAACACGTGATATGTATAGTATACCAAGATGATATACTCGTCTTTTCAACATCCTTACAGGAACATAATATAATAAATTTACGAAAAATTTTTGAACGTCTGAGAGAGTCAAACTTCAAACTGCAAATGGATAAGTCAGAATTTATGAAACGCGAAACGCCCTATTTAGGTCACGTTATCACCACGGATGGAGTTAAACCCAACCCCGATAAAGTTTCTGCTATTCTAAAATACCCCATCCCAAAAACACCAAAACAAATTAAAGGATTTTTAGGTTTGCTTGGTTACTATCGAAAGTTTATCTCAAATTACGCACACACTACAAAACCCCTGACTCAGTGCCTAAAAAAGGGTGCAAAATTCACCTTACCTCGGAATACATACAGTGTTTTGAAGATTGTAAGACCCTCCTCTTGAATGACCCTATCTTGCAATATCCAGATTTTTGCAAAGAGTTCATTTTGACGATTTTCTCGGCTTTCAGGGTGGTCGTCGGAGGTCGGTACTTGGACCTTAATCCGTTGTTGGGTGGTCCGGGCTGAGGTTAATGCGATACGGCGTTCCTTAAGGAGAGATTAAACATTGTTCCATCTCGCCTTGTCTTGGATGAAAAGGGGCGGGGGACGCGAGTTGCAAGGCTGCTGAGAGGCAGCGGGGGCGGTGCCTACTTGCAAGGGGGACGGGGCGGGGGCGCTGCCTACGGCTGTAACCTTTTTGGCGTTTTGGGCGTCCGAGGATGTCGCGTTCCGCTTGCGACCGCGCTTCTCGACGAGTGTGAACCCGTCGTTGTCCGTAGCGCCGTTGGAAGCGGAAAGGACATCCTGTATGTCCATGGCGTCGTTGTTGTCGGTCCGAGTGTCGTCGGTCGAGTGGTCAAACACCAGCGACGATGAGTCATCGCCGGTATTAAATACCACGGGTGGCTGAGTGGAGTCGTCCGCGGGCGGAGGGCTGGCGGGGGACGCGGGCTACGCAGCCGGGCACGGCAAGTATTTTGCCAAGACGGTCGGGGGAATGCTTAGGATAAGCGCGTGGAGATAGCGCGAATCCTGAGTGATGGCCGTTTCAAAGGCGTGGTGGACGGGGGACAGATCCTCCGTCTGGGTGAGGCCGGGGGTGTGTTGAGTAGGGTGAGTGCCTGCCATGTAAGTGTAGAAAGTATGTCCCGAGCCAGTCTTTTTGTGCTGCGGGGTGAGACAGCCTAGGTGTGCCCTATCCGTCTCCCTTGGGCAAGCACAGTGCAATGGGACCGGGGTCCTACGTTACCTAGCTGCCTGAAGCGTAGAGGATGGTCTGCACGAACTGGAACCAGCCCAGACGCCCAAACAACGCAACAGGAATAGGATAAAGGATGGGAAGGGTGGGAGGGAGATGCCTGTTGTCGACGAGGGGCCACCCCCAAAGCCGGTGGTTCCAGACCCAACCAAGTTTTGTGTTTCCCAGGAGGGAACCGCGAGCGCTCGGGTCACGCCCTGTCCGACTTCACGCACAGCGCCGTGAGGCAGCCTGCCTCTTAAAGAGGTGCACCGGACAACCACCAAACAGTGGTTTTGGAAAACGCGCGAGGGAACGGATATCAGTCGTCAGAAACTGGCCGGGCCGCGACGTGAATATCACCACGTGCGGCTGGCTGGGAGCCCGGTGATTGCGAGGCGCACGGAGTTGCGAGACGCAGGGGCCGGGTGACGTACGCAGCGCGTCTGTCAGCAAACCGACAGAACACGAGGACGCACGACGAATCGCAGCGAGGGCAGCTGTCGGTGGGGCGCCGAGAGCGGGGGTACTGGGCGCACACGTCTTACCGGGACGGCAGACGGTGAGCCAATGAGTTTTGCGTTAACTGTCTCATTTTCTTAACGGCATAAGCAGCTAAACTAAGTTTCATTGTGTGGTCCCCATTGAAGTTAAACATCCATAGTTATACCAAGGAACACCGTAGTATATACTTGTTATAATTTATAACTATCTAATGTTACACTATTATTGACCTTTTTTACGTCTTTCACAAGTCAAACGAGTTTTTTATAGGTCTTTAGAAGTACGTTTGATTTAGCTCCGTAGCTCAGAGGCAACGTTCACTGGCTTTACACAGGAGATCGCGGGTTCAATTCCCGGCGGGGTCAATTGTAAGACTCGGTTTGGTTGGTGGTAGGGCATTTTCTAAGCCCCGCCTGGCTAGCTACCACCATCTTATCTAAGTCTTGCCGCCAAATATCAATGTTGATATCATTGGTGTGTTCCGGCATGAGGATAAGATAGCCAGTTCCCCATTTCGTTGGGGAATCTTGGTAAGCCCACTTCCATCTTCGGCAACATCGTCACTTACCACCAGGTGAGATATTGTCAAGAGTTTACCAATTGTGGAAAAAAAGCTCTATCTAAAAACGGTACTACATACAAGTGTGAAATTTGTTGTAAATATAGTACTAATACTTAAGAAAAGCAACAAATAATAAAAATCGACCAAGTGTAAGTCCGAATTTAATGACAAAAAAAGCATATTTTTTTCGGTCGCGTTGATGTCTTTTGCTTGTAATTTGAATAGGTATCATTGTCATTATACGAGTACTATGTAGTTGTGTAGAGAGGTATGTTCTAGTCCGTGTGCTAGTCCGACTCGTACTTGGCCGGTTTTTTATTTATTTTACCTGTTTTCTTACAAATGTATAGAAAAACTTCGTATGATACATGGGTGTAAAAGGTAATTATCAAACTCGTGACGATGGTAAGGCCATCGCCTGCGGCTAGGGCTTACAAATGTCACTCGTTTGCCATTTACTTGTTTACGACCCTTTTATCATAAATAACTTTAATTTACCATTAATTGAAAATATAAAATAGGCACGAAGTTAAGAAATAAATCATCACATCATCACGTCAGCTCATATATACGTCCCCACCGAGGGGCTCGAGCCTACCCTGAATTAGGGCGATCGGGCCTTAGTCGACCACGCGGTTGCGGCCCTTGCCGTTGCGCCACCGACTACGTTTGACACGACGTTTGACGTCTACATTTATTAAAAATATAAAATAGGCACCAAATTAAGAAATATTTTTTTTATAAAAATTTGAATTTTCTCCATTTTGTGTATATGGATTTTGCTTCAGTATAAAGGTTCACAATTTACTGAATTAAATCTTTCAAGATGTACTTACTGAGTACTGGAACGTTCGAAGAAGATATTATCATAATTATATGCAATACGACACGGAAAACCTCTCTGTTCGGATTGCCTCTCACTTCGATTGGGGGGGGGCTATAACAATAAATAATTCAAGTATAAACTTGGTTCGCTGGTTCGCTAGTGACAGCGGGAGATAACTGGCTGTACTTTCTATCTCATCTCAGGATATACCAGTTTAGGAGCAATGCGTAGTTGTCGTAATCTCTAGTCCAAAATCCGGTATATTCATCATCATCATCATTATCATATCAGCCGAAGAAAGTCCCCCAAGAATTTCCACGACGACCGGTTCTGCGCTGTGACCAGGTCATCGCCCCACAGAGTCGGAGGCCTGTCTACGCTACGTTTTCCGGTGCGCTGTCGCCACTCGAGAATTTTACTGCCCTAACGGCCATCTGTTCTACGAACTATGTGCCCCACCCGCTGCCACTTAAGTTCAGCAATTCTGAGAGCTATATGTCGGTTACTTTGGCTCTCCTAATGGTCTCCTCGTTTCTGATTCGATCACACAGAGAAACTCCGAGCATAGCACGCTCCATTGCCATTTGGGTGACCTTGAGCCTTCTTATGAGGCCCATAGTAAGCGACCAAATAAATATTTATTAGTATTTACCATAGTAAATCCGGTATTTTACTTCTAGTCAATTCAATTTAATTATTTTTTCCTTATAAATATAACTACTTACTGTACATCTATTTTATATCGTGATTTAACTTACAGAAATTCATCTTTAAAAATAAAAAAAATAAGGTTCTATTATAAGCGATTTACAAGGTCCAGTTAGGTAGGTCTAACTTCGAGAAGGAGTTCAATCGACGAATCCAACTCGGCTGGGCAGCGTTCGGGAAGCTTCGCAATATCTTCACGTATCAAATACCGCTGTGTCTCACGACCAGTGTGTGTTGCCAGTAATGACATACGAAGCTAAGACACGGTCGCTTACTATAGGCCTCATAAGAAGGCTCAAAGTCACCCAAAGTGCGATAGAGCGAGCTATGCTTAGAGTTTCACTACGCGATCGAATCAGAAACAGGGAGATCCGTAGCAGAACCAATGTAACCGACACAGCTCTCAGAATCACTAAACTTAAGTGGCAGAGGGCGGCCGGGCACATAGCTCGTAGAACAGATGGCCGTTGGAGTAGTAAAGTAACCCCGCACCGGATGACGTAGCATAGGCAGGCCTCCCACTCGGTGGACCGACGACCTGGTGAATGTCGCGGGAAGCCACTGGATGCGGGCAGCGCAGGACCGGTTGTCGTGGAAATTCTTGGGGGAGGCCTGCGTCCAGCAGTGGATATCTTTCGGCTGATATGATGATAGAAACGATTAATTATTTACTATATTTTCCATGGAAATCACGTTTAGTTAGTGTTTGAGACTGAGTGGTGTGCGAGCCGCAAGCGGCTCTAGATTACTTAGTAAGCGAGGGATCTGGAGAAAATTCATGTCCACGCTCGCGAGCCACTTGTGGCTCGCGCACCGCACACCCTCTAAGACAGTCATAAAAACGATATCCACGCGGTCGAAGCCGCGGGCAAAAGCAGGCACTAGCCCTACAACCTCCACCAACCAAGACTTGGCCCCCGTGTGTGGATGGAGTATGGCCTAACCATCCCGAATTTCAGAAGAGACCTGTGCCACAGCAATAAGGACGATTATGGGTTGACAATGAACAGGCATGTGACGTTATTGTCTTTGAGGTAAAAAAGTGATTTTAATAAATATAAAATTATCAAATGCGTTATATTTGTTCCTTTTTTTTCATTCTCAATTGGTAAGCCCTTGGCATCATCTCACCTGATGGTAAGTGACGATGATGTCGAAGATAGATGCTTTTGTAGGATAAATGTTATTTAGTGAATAAAATTTTATAATATACTAGTTTTTGCACTTGGCTTCGCCTGCATGGATATGGATGTAGCGCGGTGAGCGACCTGCAAGCGGCTTGCTATTTATTTTTTTAACAAACATCCAGGGCGTGCGCTCAATAACGTGATTAGAAGAACGGTATGGCAGCGCTTAAAATAGGAACAATCATACATTTTTGTAAATTAGATTTTTGCAACTGTCAATTTTTTTAAATTAGATTTTTGATACTGTCAATGTTTGTAAGTTAGATAAACAAACTTTGACAGCTCCTAGACAGGTTGATTCACAAATAGTACTTGATAATTTTGAAGCAACTGAATCTTCAATTTGTTACTTTTAGGATTTTTACACAGAGATCACATAAACTTAACTTTGGCCCAAATTGAGATGATGCCAAGGTCTTACTAAAGAATACTAAATAAGTCTTACCAATTGTAGATTTAAAAAAATTATAGAGAAAGTACATAACAGATTTATGAAACACAAGGTCACTACCTACATTTTTTTATCCACTATAGGTAGGTGTACTTGGCTTCACCTCACTTGATGGTAAGTGACGATGATGTCAAAGATGGAAGCGAGCTTACTAAGATTCCCCAACGCAATGGGGAACTAGCTTTCAAAGTTGGACTCCGCCGAGAATCAAACCCGCAACCTCCTGATATGTAGCTAATTTACTTAACCACAGCACTAACAACTATATACTTCATTACAATAAGAACGTCATAACCGTCTTCATATAACTGTTCTACTTTAGTAAAGCTAATACTGTTAGTTCTGATAAAGGAGAAATCAGAATGAGTGTGTAGGAACGGTGTGGTCACGTCGGGGTCACCAATGTAGGAGTGGTGTGTTCCTACTCTTCGAGAGCAAAGAGAGATATCTCCACCAGGCGAGGTGGTATGCCTGGGGACCGGCCGGTGGTCCAACCGTTGATGTCTGGGATTTATATATATATATATATATATATATATATATATATATATATATATATATATATATATACTCAGTAGCGAAGGAATGTTAATAGCGCGTTCTAGGTGACGTATGAATTTTTTGTACTCTCGTCGCTTGTGTTAAGGTTTAGTGGCGGGTTACTGCAGTTACCGCCAGAAGTGCATACAGGTGGTAAAACCAAGCTTGCCGAACTCGAAATCGAAGGTGGTAAAACGACCATGATCTTGAAACGACGACATACAACATATTTAAATTAAGAAACCTGCCATCAAATGGTAATACTAATAAATGACACTTAAACTGAATTACTGGTTGAGCCTGACTGACAGCCACGGGTAGCAACATAATACCAGCGGTTCACTTCCGTGCCTAGCATATGCTGAGTTGGGACCCTGTGGTTGCAGTGGTACCTCATGAATATATGTAATTATTTTTTCTTTATTTACCTAAACTTTTCTGTTACTAATAGTACATTACTGCAGCGGCCAGCAAAAGAGGTGTGGCGGCAACTGCAGTAACCCGCCACTGAACCTTAACACAAGCGACGAGAGAACAAAAGAAATACAACATCTAGAACTCGCTATTAGAATTTCTTCAGCGCTGAGTATATATACAAAATACCAATCATCAACGATTGGTCCACGGCCGGACCCCAGGCATACCACCTCGCCTGGCGGAGATATCACCCTTTGCTCTCGTCGAGTAGGAACACACCGTTCCTAAAGAAACATTGATGGACCAACGTGTAAATACGTGTAATTACATACGTAAGTCCATCAATGCCTAGTTGTGGCCAAGGTTTGTATAGTACTTTTCTCAAATAATGCGCGGAAATTAAAGCTAAGTAGTACCTAGGCAGAACTAACTTTTTATATAATTTTTAACACGCCAAAGTGTTCATATGTTTTTTTTTTCATTAACAACTTTCTATTTGCAAGCCAGTTTGATATTTAAGTAAAACCTTTGATAAGTTACCTCCTTGTTTGCCATGTTTCAGAGTAAAAGACCGTTCCATTTTTATATTACACGACAGATATGAGTTTACATAGTAATTTATTTGGCCGCTAGAACACGACAGATATGAATTTTCATACAACTTTTACCAGCCGCTGCTTGATTTTTATTTATCTCGAAGAAGGTTGTCAAAATAATGCTCAAATTTCCAAGCATGTCTGAGAAAAAAAATATTTGTGTGGTGTTACTGAAACGAATAAACGTATTTCTTTCTTTCTTTAAAATAAATTGAGCTCTTTGATCATTATATACTAAGAACGAACAGACCGCGTCACGTCACCGCAGATTTTCAGGCGAAAATAGCTTCAATAACTGATAGGATAAGTCATTCACTATCATGTTCCAGCCCGGAGAACTCAGCTTGTAACGAAGTTCGCAACATTTTAATTAATGTCACTCCTCTCCGTCTCTTGCAACGCAATCTGACGCTGAATAATATCTATTTTAATTGGTCGAAATTAATTGTGATCATTTGTACAGGGTGACATGGTGCATAACTGCTGCAAACCTCTTAACACTTCCAGCGCCGGCGTCGCCGATTTGTCCCCAACTTAAGTGCACTTCTTAGTGTGTATCCGATTTGTGCCCACGTTATCATTCTAATAATTTTGACATTTTTTAGCACATTACGATTTCTGTGTTTTTTGGCATTATAGCTTCATATTGATAACAAGGATTTAATTTTATCAGAAAAACTGATTTCAATGGTGGCCTGCGTGTTTTCAAGAAACAAAAAATGCGGCGGGTTGTATACAAAATATAACCGTAAATTATTTGAGTGGATACTTCTTATCCCGCCTCTTTAGACTAAGGAATCCATGTCGGCGCATCTGCTTAAAAGGTCATTTCAAATCTTTATTATTTCAATCCAACAAACACTAATATTGACCTGTAGTGCGACCCTAGGATAACAGTACTACCCCTTCTCTTCCTAAGGATGTCGTAAGAGACAATTGAGTAATCCAAAACCAGAGGATGGACAGCAACGTCCTTTCCGCGTACTGTTAGTTGAAGTTAGGGGCGTGCTGATTTCCGCAACCTGGCGACCACCGCACCCATTTTGCGATATTGACCGGCTTCATTGCCAGCCTTCAGCTTACTGCCACGCTTGGCACGCTTGGGTTGGCGATCTATGCCACTATGCGCTGCACCGGCCCACTTTAAAGCAGGAACACGCTGCTACGCCACTCACTACGCGCTACATTCGGACGAAGGCATCATCAGCAACTAACCCATTTACCCCTGTTTTTTAAAAAATGCATGTGCTTTGTTATCTATCGTGCTCCTGACTAAGAAATAGTTATTTAAAAAGTTTCATTTTAGTTTAATTGTCCCGTTTTGAAATGTTGATTGTAAAACGGATTGTAGGAAGGAATACTTTTGTAATATGATTTGAGGTTATGTACTAAGCAAATTACCAAACGGGAGTAGATAAAAGTATTTCAAATTGAAAAAACAAATTTGTTCGTTTCAACGGCCATCTGGCTAAATGTACTGTCAAGTCCAGGTTACTGCATTCCAGACGGTATACTCTGTGCGAAAAAGTATGCACAGCGTGGCTGTAAAATTTATTTTACATTATAAGTGTACGCATACTATTGCAAATTGGGGTAAGACACATCCACAAACGAAAAGAGCTCATTCCATAGGTCAAATTCGTATATATTTTTATTTCTCATTGTTGCGGAAAAATTTAATAATATGTCAGTTACACCTTCAAGAACACAAAAGAGCTAGAGTTACACCAGAAAAGACGAAGTTACAGAGTGGACGATATCAAGTTTTTAAAATGTGGACTATCATAGTTTATTAGTGCCTTTCATATGAATACCAAAGAAATTATTGGCACAACATGCCCAAAAAACATAAAGAAAATAAAATTTAAAAAAATTAAAAACCGACTACGGAAAATCAATACTAAGAAAGTATGAAAACAAGAGTTTCCCCGCCTGAAATCATTGCCTTTATTCTTCCCTTCATCTAGGGTAATAGCCGTGGTCGCAAGCCATGATGATAGGTACTTATGATATAAATTTTGATTACGATAGGGCTTGCGACCACGGCTATTACCCCAGATGAAGGGTAAAATAAAGGCTATGATTTCAGGCAAGAAGCTCTTGTTTTCATACTTTTCAGTAAAAGAGTGAATTTTCTCCTGAGCGAAGCGAGAGAGTTATGTAGGCTTTATTCCAGAGGTGAACATACCATACATCGTCCTTTGTTTCACATTCTTTGCAATCGCGCCCTTTTTGTTGTTTTTAAATTGCGTAATTTGAGAATTCTTTACAATGCTCAGATTAAGAAAAAGTTTTTCTTGATCTGAGCATTGTAAAGAATTCTCAAATTCTAAAATCGAGTTGGCTATGGTGGTCTGACAGAAAAAAAACAAAGTATCTATATTAGCGAATTTTTACGTTCCAAATTCAAATCACATTACATCCTTCCGAGAGTTTCATACAACTTTATCTTCCTTGGGATATAATTCGTTGCTTTGAGATTGTGTAATATATTTTCATTGGTCATTGTCGAGCAGGTGGTGTGAAATACTTAGTAGAAGTACCCAAATATCTTTGTCATTTTATAATAATAATATGAATAATCGGATGTCTTGTAAAAAAGTTATTATAAGACATCCGAATATTTAAATGACAAAAATGATTGGGTAGACATTGTTCCTTCCATTAATGCAAATCATGTTTAATAATCATTAAATGAAGGTGTATTGTGTATGTGGCCGTAAGACCTAATTTCCATAGTCTAAAAAAGAAGAACTTTAAAAGAGAATTAATTTATGCACAAGAGGATAAAATACCATTTTATGCAGTCTTCTCTCGACATAAACAACAACTTTACTTCATGCCCATGTGAAGTGAAAATGAGATTTTATTAAAAAATATATTTTAATTGGGAACTACTAAGTAAAAGTGAACCGCCCTGATACTTTCACATCCCCCTGATCGCGAAGGTTTGTTGGGGATTAAAATGGGTGAGCGAGGGCGTACGCTAGGGATCTGCGGGCCTCTTGTTTATTATTAATCTTTTGGATCAAATTGGGTTAGATTTGCTTGCTTGGAGAGGTTATTTTTTGCTAACATTTAGCGATTACCCCAAAACATTTCTCCCCATCATAGCCTTCCTTAGATGGATAATAATAGTTCATCTTTGGTTCGACATTAACTCATTTTTTTTAAAGGTGGCTCCGCACCCTCTTCTTCACAGAGGGGTTCACTTGCTACCCTTCATCTCCTTCACCACCCCTAAAAGATGGTTCACAAAGTACACTTTGGCCTCGCGTTTGGCAACACTATTTTGGCAATCTCTATTTTATTTCGTTATTATGTTACATTTAAATGATAAGTACAAAATATTTACTATGGATGTCTATGGGCACATCACTAGTTACGTCAAACTAGCATTCTTTCGACGGCCGGACTATAGGAGGAACACAGCTGTAGGTTTGATAATATTTTTTTATGTACATCAGGTCTTACGCATACCTACCTGTGCTGTGTCCCTCTTAGTCGTTTTTTGTTTGTGGCTAAATACGCTCAGTAAAGGCCGGGCCACACCAAATGCGTCGCGTGGCGTGACGCGTTGCGTGACGTGCGCACGCGCGTGCAGCCCTGCCACACCGGCAAGAGCAGTGCAGCAGCTGGCACGCACGCGCACGCACACGTCACGCAGGCACTATGTGCACGGACGTGCAAGTCACATCATAGAAGCCTTATTGAGTGCTCGAAAAAAATTTTTATTCAACAAAGAAGCTTGACTGCATTTGTGGACAAGATGTTAGACAACAGCAGTTCATCTGATGATAAAGTCTTATAAACTTTATTTTTATAATCTTCGTGTTTCACGTTGTACAGGCACTCATATTTCCTCACAATTTCTATGAGTTTTTCTTTTGTTTCCCAACTCAAACATGTCTCCATTGCGAAAAAAAACAACCGTATTCTGTAAATAAATTCAAATGGACTTGCGTACACACGCGCAGCACCAGTTCTTGCGTAAAGCGCGTGCGCGGTGTGACATCCAATGTCATATAATACAACGTCACCGCAGCTCTCGCGTGTGCGAGGTTGCCGTTCCGCTCCCTGCGTGCGCGGGCTCGGTTTGTCAGCTAGCTGCAGCTCTGCGTGCGCGTTGCGTTAGCTGCCACGCACCGTCCACGTCACGCAGTCGGTGTGGCAGCTTTCATAGAATTTAGTACATTTCAAACCCATGCGTGCACGCGCAGCCACGCCACGCCACGCCACGCACGTTTGGTCTGTTCCGCCCTTAAAAGCCAAAAAAAACGTGAATGGCTACTTTTTCATACAATGTTTGTGATCAATCTCTTTGGTGATTGGAACATTTATCACGTAACATTTCCTAACAATATCCTCATTCCAAATATAAATCATTTTTCCTCCATATGGATCAAAGAGCTATTTTGGTCTATGTTTACGAGGAACCAAACAAATGTTTTTTTTTATCATGATATCAGCTCATATTCGTCCCCACCGATGGGTTCGAGCCTACCCTGAATTAGGGCGATCGGGCGACTTCACACACAACCTGCGAGTTTCTCCGCAGGCGTGTGCAAGTTTCCTCACGATGTTTTCCTTCACCGTAAGAGCGTCGGATAAACGTGCATATGAAATCTAAATTCGGAATCACATTGGTACGTGGCAGGATTCGAACCACGACCTCCCGCCCGGACAACAGGCGGCGGCCCTAGCCGTTACGCCACCGACGCTCCATTTTTTTTTTTTTTTATAAATGTGGTAAAAGTAACTTAACGTAGGTAGATTCAAAGATACCAGCCCTCATAAAAAGCTCTCTTAGAAGGTTAAAAGCTTCTAAAGGTCTCAAAGGAAAGGTCTTTTGCATTAATCCATAGAAACAATAGGCTCACTGATTTATATCAAAACTGCGGTTGTTCGAAAATAAAGGGAGATGCCCAGAAGAATTTATTGGGGTCTCCATTGTATAGGCTAGATGGTTGTTCCTGTATAGGCTAGAAGGTTCCGTACTCAAAAGGTGCCAAGGGAACGCTATCCGTCTGTCCGTCTGTCCATTGTTAGGGCCGTATCTTTTGAACATAATAAGTAACCTGTTCAAATTTTCTACAATATGTGGTTTTTCGAAGTAAGGATATTTTTTATGGCAGTCAACCTAGTAAACAAAAAAAATAAGGGGGTCCACACAACATAAAAGACACGTATTTCTTTCAACGTTTTTGTTCTAGCATTATCGTAAAAACGATAATTCATACAAGTGTCAAACTTGTAGGCAGTGATTATAATGCAATAAAACAACAAATAATTAAAAGCGGCCAAGGATGAGTCGGATTCACGCCAAGGATCAAGGATTCCAAACCGAATGAAAAAAAAACAAACACACACGAACACACACACACCTTTTATATGTTGGTACGGATACCTCGGTGCGCAACGCCGATTTACACTTGGTTATTTTTACCCGACCACGAAAAAAGGAGAGTTATGTTTTTGACAGTCTAAATATGCATGTATTACATGATTATGGTAAATTAATGTAATTAATGGTAAAATGAATTGTTTACTGTGTGACCAAATCCAAACATCTAGCTAGACTTCACTGTGCACGCCTTTTTACGGTTCGGAAGTCAACAAGGAACCCTTACAGTGTCGCCATGTCGATCCGTCTGTCCGTCTGTCCGTCTTCCGTCTGTCCTCGGCTGAGCAATTGTCTTTTTTAAAATAAAAACTCTTTTCAAATAAAAGTAGGTAGGTATCTAAAAGTTTTTAGGATTATCAAAAAAAAAAAAAAAAATTCACAATTTTTCTAATGAGAAAGTCAAGCAAGTAAGCTTTTCAGATATTTAAGAGGGCATATTACAGTACACAAAAAGTGGCCAGCAAAAGAGGCATTGTTAGACGAACACATTACCTAAGTCCATCAAATGTTTGAATCTGAATCTGAATCAATGCCTAGTTCTTTTCTCAAATAATCTGCGGAAATTAAAACTTCAATAATTACTTTTTAAAATCAATGACGAACAACGAACAACAATAAGTTTTCACGCTCCAAAGTGATCATTTGTTTTTTTTTTTCAATAAACAGCGTTCTATTTGCAAGTCAGTTCGAAATTTTAATAAAACCTTCGATTAGTTATCTCTTTGGTAGCCAGTTTCGAAGTTAAATATAGTTCCATTTTTAAATCACACAACAGATATGAGTTAACATAGTAATTTTATCTGGCCGCTAAACATGACAGATATGGATTTTCATACAACTTTTGCTGGCCGCTGCTCGCATGTATTTGGCCAGTTCATCAATTTCGATTTATCCCGAAGAAGGTTGTCAAAATAATGCTCAAATATCCAAGCATGTTTGAGAAAAGATATTTTTGATACTGCTAAATATCCTATTGGTTCAAATTAAGTAAGTTCTACTTATTACTACTATTGTTCCATCACTGATATTATATAGAAAAAAAGTGCGTGTGTCTGCTCCGACGCACGACTGGAGTTAACTCCTTACTAACGATTACAAATATGCTGGAGAATGGCGGCCAATTTTTCCAATTCTATCAACGGATTCGTGATTAGAGACCTCAGGTTCCCTCAGTTATCGACTTTGGAAGCAATGGGTGCAGTAACTAAAAAGTTTAAAATGGTGGCCTCTTTTTTTCAATTCTGACAACGGATAACGTGATATTGATTTTGGAAGCATTCGGTCTAGTAACTAAAAAGCTCAAAATGACAGCCACTTTTTCAATTCTGACAAGACAAATCTAACGACAAGAAATAAACATACTTACATACATACATACATACACCCAAATAAGTTGCGTACACAATTAATAACTATTTATTATTATTATTATTATATCAGCTCATATACATCCCCACCGAGGGGCTCGAGCCTACCCTGAATCAGGGCGATTAGGCCTTAGTCGACCACGCGGGCCCAGTGCGGGTTGGTCGACTTCACACACAACCTTCGAGTTTTTTCGCAGGCAGTGTGCAGGTTTCCTCACGATGTTTTCCTTCACCGTTAAAGCAATCGGTAATTATATGTACGTAAGTTTTTGAAAAACTCATTGGTACATTGGCCGTCCAGATTTGAACCCGGTACCTCTGGTTAGATGGACCGAGTCGTTACCGGTTGAGCCACCGACGCTTCTATAATAACTATACTGTACAACTAACTTTTACAAAGATGTTACTCCCCATACATTTTCATACCTAGGGCTTTTATATGAAAATCGATTCTTAAGGAGGAAACACCAAAAAAACTTAAATAATTAATTAAAAATTAAAAACCCGCCTGCATAAAACTTAACCCCTCTTTTTGGTCAGTCAAACGAAACCTTGCACTTCAACATCCATGAAGCCGTTTAGGCAACAGAGCGTGCCAAACAAATATACAAACATACACACACACACACTCGAAAAACATAACCGTCCTTCTGGGCCAGTCGGGTAATAAAATTCAAACAACTATTAGTTCAGACACTTTTGAATTTTAGGAAGTTTTTAGTGAAAGCAAGAGCTGAGAGACGGTCCCTTGACTTATGAATTTACCAGTGATGAAGTTTTGTTAATTAGATAGACCCGTGACCCGAGTGCTCAACCCTTTAAGAGACCTCCCTTTGACCTCAATCTTAATTTACTTAAAACTAAGCCATCTCACTAATAAATCCTATTTCGTAATGTTTACGGTGAGCACACCGTCAAGGATTTTGGTGAGATGATTATTATACTTATGTATTAGACTAATGAAATTACCCCTATTCAATAGTTATTATCTAGAAAGCGAACCCTTTCGCGTATTTTTTTTATTCACCATTGGCACAGTATTACAATATATCGGCTTACAGTAGCGTAACGATTGTACTTACGCAGAGCAACGGAAGGGTACTTGCGGGGCAACGGGCAGCGAGGCACGGTGGCGGCATCGTGCGACATCAAAGGCGTTGCGCTACTATAAGCCATATCGTAATACTGTGCAATTGGTAAGCCCTTGGGATCATCTCACCTGATGACGATGATGCCGAAGATGGAAGCGGGCTTACCAACATTCCCCAACGCAATGGGGATCTGGCTGTCTTATCTTCAAGCCGGACCACATCAATGCTGTTAACACTGATGTTTGGCGGCAAGTCTTAGATAAGATGGTGGTAGCTAGCCAGACGGGCTATGAAAATGCCCTACCAACAACCAAACTGAGTCTGCCGGGAATCCGACCCGCGACCTTCTGGTGTGAAGCGAGTACGCCACGGAGGCGGTTGATTCTGCAAATAAAATCTAACATGGCCATTGGGCATCGCTATTAACAGGAAAATACATACAATAAGATTTTACGAGAGTCCTGAGTGTATTAGGCACAGAACAGAGACCAGCGGATCTCGGCTTGTGATCTTTTCTACTTGGGACGGTTTACGAGAAAACATACTGCTTGAAGTGGCACTTCTCAGAAACAATGTAGGCCTACCGCCTAGGAGGAATAAAATATTGTCAGAAAAAGGAGAATTTTTGTATACCTTTGTTGTTTATTGTACCTACCTAGGCATAAGAAGGTAAAATGGCATTTTCATTTATCTAGTTTTATCCTGTGCCGTAGGATTTAGTTATGTAGCTTTTTACGTTGTTCTGAAGTTATAATATGCAACTGATATGGAACAGCAGGTCTTAAAACATGAATGTGGGTGTGTGTTATAGAATCACACTAGTGTTTTAAGACCTAATTACAACAGTTGCATATATTATTTTATCTACGACTTAAGTACTCTAAGCTGGGTTCAGAGGTCGTAGGGAAATGACCTGCATTATGATAACCAATTTTACCACGAGAACTTTCTTGTCTGTGGTAGTTGGTAAAATCTGTACTTTAATGTTATTACAGTATCGATTTTTTTAACCGACTTCAAAAAAGGAGGAGGTTTCTCAATTCGACCGTATATAAATTTAATTTTAATTTTTATAAGTTTTTATCTTTTATGACTTTGATGATTCTTTTTTTGGTGGAATGGAGATATCCCAAGGGTGGTATCGTGATAAGGAATCCAAGATCTGATGATGGGATCCCAGAGAAATCGAGGGGAATCTTAGTTTCCTGTTTGAAGTCGGTTTTTTTTGTTCAAAATTATATCGTTATGAGTTTAAATTTGGAACAGCTGTCATACTAAAATTGGTTGTAATAATGCTGGTCATTGCCTACGGGTTTTGAACGCATATGAGAGGACTTATGATATGTGTGTAGATAAAATAAATTGTACAGTCACTCTTTGCATAATTTTTCGTGTAGTATTTAACACTTAATTATTAACAACGAATTAAGGTACCTTTTAATAGATACCTACTTATATTAATTATTTAATCTGAGTTTGTATATTATTGGGAGGTGCCTTAGCAAAGTTTTTTTTCTGGAACAGTACACCTTGTGTTATTACTACCTTGTAAGGTACAATGTTTTATCAAAATTGGTACACATTTTGAATATAACCGGTAAAGTGCGAGTCAGAACCGCGCACAAAGGTTTCCGTACCATCATACTAGATGGCGCCAGTTTCTTCGCGTTTAAAAAAAAAACACGTTGTTTGTATGGAGACTTTTTTTTAATTTTAATAATTTATTGTTATAGCGGCAACAGAAATACATCATCTGTGAAAATTTCAACAGTCCAGCTATCACGGTTCATGCATGAAATACAGCATGGTGACAGACGGACAGACAGAAAGACGGACGGACAGAGGAGTCTTAGGAATAGGGTCCCGTTTTTAACCTTTGGGTACGGGACCATTAAAAACAATGAGTGTTTTTTTAATAAGCTAGCAAAGCAATCCTAAAAAATCAAGTTATAAAAAATAAAAAAAACCGGCTAAGTGCGAATCAGACTCGCGCAAAGTAGGGTTCCATTGTTTTTAAAAAAAATAAATGTATATTTTAAAAAACAAAATTATATTTGCGGTTGTTAATAGAACATTTTGTGTGGAAAATCGATTTACTTTTACAAATCCATCTGCACACCTTAAGTTGGTCGACTATTACACCTAAACTAAGAAAGCCTACTTAGCCGTTATATTATAATTATATTCTACTATTTACAATTTTTTCAAATATTACTTTAAAACTTAATATTTGGCAAACTGATCGTAAAATGGTATTTGCAAACCTTTAGTAGTTTTAAAAGACCTATTCAACGATACTTCACACGATAGAAAACGTCAAAGAAAAAATGTCACCCCCTCTACACATGTAGAGGACGCACCGAAAGGTTCCAAACGGGACCCTATTCCTAAGACTCCTCTGTCCGTCCGTCTTTCTGTCTGTCCGTCTGTCACCATGTTTTTTTCATGATTTTATTGTAACACATAATTTGGCGTGATTAATATGTATATTTATGCTAAATAACAGCTTTCTAGTACTAATAGTCTCTGAGTTAAGTTGCGGACAGACAGACGTGGCGAAACTGTAAGGGTACAGACACACGGACTGCATTTCGACTGCAAGCCAGCTGCAAATTCGCACTTTGGATGCAGTTCTACTTGTCTACAGTTGCACCAAAGTAGGGTAATTCCGGGGGAGATGGCCCTACGGGAGAGATGACCAGTCGACAAAAATACCAGAACCAACAGTCAGATGGCGCCAGTAATCGCTCAGTTTGGTTCCTTCTGTGGTGCGCGTGACATGTGGACAAAAAAATTAAATGAAAAAGTAAGTAAAATCTGCTTTGTTTAAAACGTACTAATCTACAAATGTTTAAGGTTTTGACGTTGCATCATGTCACCAATATATTTTAATGAAATCATCGGTTTATATGGAATTATTTTAAAGTGAGATAACTTCTTTCCAACATAACCTCAAAATTACTGGAATCGATTGCACCGTTCTTTTTTAAATCGATATGGCCATCTATCCCGGACGATCGGGATAGATGGCTATAATTTTTCGGGGACAGATGGCCCTTAATCGATCTGCCCCATATCTTATGGAATTCTATTTTTACAGATGCCAAACGTCTATAAGCGAAAGACAACAGCGGGTCGAGGTGCGTGGAGTGAGATTAGCCTTAAACAAGCCATGGACGCAGTGAAAAATGCTAGCATGACTGCCTACACAGCTGCAATTCACTATAATATTCCGCGGAAAACTTTAGAAAGAAGACTGAAAAATGATGATGATTCCAAGGGACCCATGGGTCCATCTTCTACGTTTGGTGTTGGTGTTCAAGGTTGGGGGAAATCAGCGTCAAGTGAGAATGCAGTGTCAGGGTTTAGAGCAACCGGAGTCATGCCATTGAATCCAAGAGCCATCCCAGAATATGCGTTTAGTAGCGGAACTGAACAAACTGCGGAAGCATCCCAACAAACTGGGGAAGCAGTCCGTCCAACTGGGAAAGCAGCTCGACAAACTGTGGAAGCAGCCCGTCAAACTGGGGAAGCAGCCCAGTGTGGTCCCACCGAAACATCAGAACCAACTAAAATGGTTGTCTCGAACACTACATCGGGTTCAACTCCAATCACTTCTGCTTCTATCAAACATATCACTCCAGAAAAACCTCAAATATTGCTAAACACATCTGATACTGCTGTACCAAGCACTTCTGGGATCCAGTCCTCTAAAAATACACCCACACCATCTAGGCTACTGAAACAAATATCACCGGTCCCGCAAAAAGTCTACGAGGTCCGCAAACGCGCTAAACAGGTTGGCATTCTTTTGACCTCTGAAGAGCACATTGTAAAAAGGAAATCCAAAGAAAATCAAGAAAATTTAAAGCTAATCAAGAAGAAAATAAAGTCAGAACCTGTGATACAAATAAAACAAGAAAAAAAGACTGTTAGAAAACGTAAGGCACTTCGAAAGATCTCAGAAAGTAGTTGCGAAGAAGATGATGATGTTATTATTTACAATTATGAAAGTGACGATGAAGAAAAAGAAGAGGACAACTGCCGCGGCTGCGGCGAAAACTATTATAAAACACAGCTTATCGAAGATTGGCTTCAGTGCACAATATGTCTTCTGTGGGTGCACGAGAATTGCACAGAGTTCGACGATATGTGTTCCATCTGTGGCAACAGGAAGAAAAAAGAACAGAATGAAGCTAAAATTTCAAGAAAAGGCAAGGGAAGAGGCAAAAGGAGTACTGGCCATCTCACCCTTAGCCCTAAGGCCATCACTCCCGGACATGCCGGGAGAGATGGCCAAACATGATTTTTTTTGTTTCGCCTATGAGGCTTTATTATGTTGATCTAAAGACTGATTTCAATTATTTTTTGTAAGAAGGATTATTAAAGTTTTGTTTTCAATCAAAATCTTAGTTTTAATCGTCTTAGTTTAGTCACAAGAGGTCGCCAAAACATTTAAGGCCATCACTCCCGGAATTACCCTATATATATTAGTACTAACATACATTAAGGACACTCCCTGCCGCTCTCTAGATTGCAACCTCACCCTCTCGTCACCCAGATTGATACAGATTAGTACAGATTGGTTGTAGTTGGTTCTCGAACGTATGGGATTTCGCCGCCATTTTGTTTGTTCCTTTTTTGAAATGTCATTTCTGGCCCTTTGTACGAAGTGTCTAGGATGGGGTTGCGCTTTAAGTGCATCCAAACTGCGAATTTGCAGCTGGCTTGCAGTCGAAATGCAGTCCGTGTATTTGGACCCTTATAGTTCAAGCATTTTTTATTTAGTTTTATTATGTGAAATAAATAAATTGTGGAGAGATGTGGTGCAACGGAACCCTCGGTGTGAGAGTCTAGCTCGCACTTGGCCGGTTATTTTACCAAACTGCGAATTTGCAGCTGGCTTGCAGTCGAAATGCAGTCCGTGTATTTGGGCCCCATAGTTTAAGCCATTTTTTGTTTTATTTTGTGAAATAAATAAATTGTGGAGAGATGTGGTGGAGCGGTGTTATTTTACCATGACAATACTTCTTCTCTCTTACGCTCGCTCCTCAGTCACTCCAAAGTAAAACCAAAGTATATATACTAGTACTAACATACAGTATGGACACTCCCTGCCGCTCCGTAGATTGCGACCTCACCCCCTCGTCAACCAGATTGATACAGATTGGTTATAGTTTGGTTGTCGAACGTATAGGATTTCGCCGCCATTTTGTTTGTTGCATCATTCCTTTTTTGAAATGTCATTTCTGGCCCGTTGTATGAATTGTTCAGGGTGTGGTAAAACTGTGTTGTAACCAGTGCTTCCAAATGGAAAAACGCAAAATACAGTAGTTCAACTTGAAAATTACAGAAATATGGGATCACCAAACATTAACTAAAAATACAGTGTTTGTACGAAACCCTCGTGTCAAAATAACAGTGTTTGTATAAAAAATCAGAAAATTCATTACAGTTAATGACATAAAAATACAGTAGATCTGCTGTAATTACAGTAAATTTGGAAGCACTGGTTCTTTTTTTTACCCTCAATTATTCAAGATTCAAGATATTTATTCAAAATAGGTACAAATTACAGTCTTTCTGATAGTTATAAAATAGTGATAACATAATTGCATTTGTATAAAATCAAGAAACAAACAATCATTAGATAATAATGTCAAAATACAATCCTTGATATAAAAAAAAACAAATTATGTCATTAGAACATGAAAACAATATGACACGAGAATTTATACATTAAAATCATTGAATGTCATGAATGCCTTTGACAAGTGTAGGCCAGTTCACACGGACAGCACCCGGTCACGAGTATAACGCGAGAGTCAGCCATCGCTCCTCTCAACCATATTAGAGGGAAAGGAACCACCCGGCTCCCGATGCGCCACCATCCGCACGAGCATTTAAGCGAGCAGTATTAATCTCAAAAAAGTATACAATTTTATAAATTAAAAGAATTGTTTTCAAAAGACACTTAAAATTGGGAAAACAATAAATGTGTGATGCAATGAGAAAAGTTGTAAACTTTTTCAATTAGTTAATTCATGAGGAGGCGGTCGACGCAGATATTTCAGTAAATTCTTGTTGTTGTTACAATGATAAATTGGGCCTCAGAGAGGAAAACAAAATGGTACCTAAGTATTTCAAAATTTGAAACAAGAGGTCGTTCATTCATTACTCACACGCCCACGCACACCACACCACACTTCTTCACTTAATCATATTCGTATCATCTCATATACGTCCCCACCAAGGGGCCCGAGTCTACCCTGAATTAGGGCGATCGGACCGTAGTCAGCCACGCGAGCCCAGTGCGCGTTGGTCGACTTCACACACAACCTTCAAGTTTCTTCGCAGGCGTGTGCAGGTTTCATCACGATGTTTTCTTTTCCACTGCTGAACATAGGCCATAGACACCGTGTTAGCGAAATGTAGAAATGTTAATTTGTTATATTCTCTTTGGCGAAATGTATGATTATCGTCCCATGTTACTCACTAGACTGTGCCTTAGCGACACTGAGGTAATTCACTACATACATTTCAATGTAAAATCGTTAGTTTGTCATATTCTTTTTGGAGCAATGTATGATTATCGTCCCAATATTACTCACTAGACGGCGCCTTAATGACACTGAGGTAGTGAAATGTAAAAACGTTAGTTTGTTATATTCTTTTTGGCGAAATGTATGATTATCGTCCCAGTATTACTCACTAGAGCGACTTAGTGACACTGAGGTATTAAAATGTAAATACGTTGGTTTTTTTTTTTGGCGAAATGTATGATTATCGTCCCAATATTACTCACTAGACAGCGCCTTAGTGACACTGAGGTATTGAAATGTAAAATCATTGGTTTTTTATATTGTCTTTGGCGAAATGTATGATTATCATCCCAATATTACTCACTAGACGACGCCTTAATGACACTGAGATAGTGAAATGTAAAAACGTTATTCTTTTATATTGTCTTTGGCAAAATGTATGATTATCGTCCCAATATTACTCACTAGACGGCGCCTTAGTCACATTGAGGTAGCGAAATGTAGAAACGTTAGTATGTTATGTTCTCTTTGGCGAAATGTATGATTATCGTCCCAATATTACTTACTAGACGGCGCCTTAGTCACATTGAGGTAGCGAAATGTAGAAACGTTAGTATGTTATATTATCGTTATATTATCGTCCCAATATTACTCACTAGACGGGGCCTTAGTCACATTGAGGTAGCGAAATGTAGAAACGTTAGTATGTTATATTCTCTTTGGCGAAATGTATGATTATCGTCCCAATATTACTCACTAGACGGCGCCTTAGTCACATTGAGGTAGCGAAATGTAGAAACGTTAGTATGTTATATTCTTCTTGGCGAAATGTATGATTATCGTCCCAATATTACTCACTAGAAGGCACCTTAGTGACACTGAGGTAGCGAAATGGATGCAGCATGTCTTCCCGCAGTCTGTATTGTACCTACTTTTATGAACCAGTGACTTGTATTAAAGAAAGTGATTTACAAGCGTACCAGTTGATTTATATCTTCTTCAGTATATATTACCGGTTTTTATCATCATTATTATCATATCAGCCGAAAAACTTCCAATGCTAGACAGAGGCATGCCTCAAGGATGTCCACGACGACTGGTCCTGCGCTGCCCGCATCCAGCGGCTTTACCGGTTTTACGATAAAGCAAAAATAAAACACTTTAAAGAACACGTTTCTTGAATGGGGGAATCCCTTAATTTTACCCAACTCTTCCCAAACTCGGGAAGGTTACACCATACTCCACACACGGGGGTTACGGTTAAGATTACACCATACAATTTTAAAAATATTACCACGTTTGAAGTAAAAAATATACTGTAGACACTTTTAAACTTAAAATAAATATACACTTACGTTCGATATTATTGAAACACTTATCAACCTGCTCGGATTGATTGATCTTAAAGCCTTAACAGCACGGAAACGGTCGATATCACAGAAATCGGAATAATAGTCGAGATAAATGCCATTAACAATCAAACCTATCAAGGTAATGACCGTGCTTCAGGTCTGTTAACCTGCGAGATCGACTCCACCAATAAGCCAAAGTATATATATTAGTACTAACATATAGTATGGACACTCACCCCCTCTTCATCCAGATTGATACTGATTGGTTACAGTTTGGTTGTCGAATTTCGCCGCCATTTTGTTAGATTCGTCATTCGTTTTTTGAAATGTCATTTCTGGCCCGTTGTATGAGTGTCCAGGGTGTGATTAAGCTATACCTGGGACGATCGAAAATCTATTCTTAAAAGTATTAAAATTAAATTGCATTTGGTGTCATAAGGCTTGCACCGCCGCAAACAACCTACATAACCACTTTTTAACTCAATTCCTTCAATTGTATTGTAATGTACAGTGTATGAAGAGTGATTTTGATTTCCTCGTATTCTATTTTAATACACAGAACTAAAGAAAAAAAATCCTAATTCACCCTTTTTTTTCTAGTTGTAACCATAGAAATACTGTGATTTAAATCGAAACAAAACAATATTAAATGATTTTGTTTTCTTACTTTTTTGGAAATTCTTCTTATTTTATTTATAATGAACTAGCTGTGGCCCGCGGCTTCGTCCGCGTTGTAACCCGTTTTTTGCCACTTTCTTATTATTCTCTTTCATAAGAACCTTTTCCTAAAATTAATCATCATCATCATATCAGCCGAAGGAAGTCCACTGCTGGACATAGGCCTCCCCCAAGGATCTCCACAAAATTAATAAACACAACAAAAAAGAATTAGCGAAATCAGTCCAGCCGTTCACGTATGATGCGATGACCAAGGGCAATAGAGATTCATTTTTATAAAAAAAAAGTGTGTGTGTCAGCTCCGACGCACGACTGGAGTTTACTACTTAAGTACGATTGTCTAAACAGGCACAAAACAGGGCTTGACTTTAGTTTTAAGTTTACTCTGCACAGTTTTTATAACTAATCATTCCAATTTCCGGCCTCTTTTCATAGCTGATGTGTCAGGTGTTTTTAGCTGCCATGGTCGCAGCTACTAATGATCCATTTGGTGTTTGGCAGCGACTAACCTCGTATGCTTTAGATGCGGTTATACGAGCATATCTTAGGTCATACCATAAAGGGCTCTAACAGTGGTTTTGTGTTGACTCTTCAATTAAATCAAGAGCATTTTTGTTAAGTTTCTCTTGTAATGTTTCTAGTAATTTGTTGACATCTTTCTTTATATCATCACTCACTTGAATAAGGAAATGAAAACTGTCGAACATCACTGTGTTTAAAGTCGTTCTGATACTTTAAAAGTTCTCAATTCATAATTTTCTTCTTTTTTGCTTCTTGAAGAAACCCGTGGAAAAGGTCTGTGCTGGTTTCATGATGTGGAGCTGTTTTTTTTTTCAAATTTGATATACAGTGACGTATTTCATAGCAGTCCCTACTCTCGAGAGGACGGGTTTTTTCCAGTAACATTCACGCAAGCATCGTCACCATAAGATTCTCGTGCAGCCCTAAAAATGCAAACTAATTACTTACTGTAAACAAAATTTATTCTTTATAACCTAAAAAACTACTACTGAAAGAAAGACTATTATTTCGCCTTAGCAGAATTAAGGTTACTTACGTAGGTAGTGTTATATTATTTTATAGTACTTACATTGCTGTTTTTACATTTCTCAGCTCTGCAGAATAAAAATCGGGGTTATTTTTAAAGAACAAAATTGCGTCCACTTTGGGCAAGTTTCTGCTATCTGCTTTCACAAAATTGACACCCATGATGGAGTGGAATACCAAATTATATAAAAATCACAAATTTTAAAATCTTATCAGATCAAAAATTGTAAGACTGCAACAATAACAGATCTGATTTGATTACTGTGTTGTGACTTCATTTTAGATTTCGTAGTGACTTATATTCTTTTTGTCAGATTCAGCCAATCCTGACTGTTTTGTATCACGTGACAGAGGTGCGCACAATAGGTTGCGCGTAAAAAACGTAACGCGCAAAGAGAATATAACAAACTACGTTTTCGATCACTAGATTTTACTCCTCATATTTTTTTCATACCGGGCGCCTTATATGCAAATCGATTCTTAAGGAGTAAACTCCAAAAACTCCAAAAATGTTTTGTAATTTACAGTATATGAGGAGTGACTTTGATTTCCTTGAATTCTATTTTAATACACAGCTGTTTCCCGTGGCTTCGCCCGCTCAGATCCCAGTGAAAAAAAATTTATACCTATTCTCAGACCTACCCAATATACACATGAAAATCCATCCAGCCGTTTCGGAGGAGTGTAGTAACTAAAACTGTGACACGAGAATTTTATATTATATAGATAAGATGAAAAACCACAATTTTCGCACGATTCGTACTGTTAGACGAGGTTTCACGGAGCTTGTTTTAAAAAAAACTTTATTGTTCAAAAACTAGATTTTAATTATAAAAATTCACAAATAAATCGATTTTTACAAAATGTGTGTGGAAGGACTGAATTGCGCGGCGGTCGGGGCAGGACTGGCTAGGAAAGAAGGTTTCGTCATACAGGCTTATGGAAAATGATGATTAGGCAAATGGAAGATGCATCTATGCGAATATATATACAAAGGAAAGATATAACAGCCCCCGCGGAGGACTAAACTTACGCCTTTAAAAGCGAAGTTTATGGATAGGATGTTTATGGAGAATAAGACAGGAGAACCTTAGGACATTCGGATCCTGGGAGCTGGTACAGGATTTTCGCGCTCTGCGAGTTCAATGTCTGTCTCATTAACTTTGTTTCGTTTAATACACTTCTTGACAGAACCACCTTTAGTAATCAGTAAATACAGTATTACACAGGCTATAATAAAATTAAATATTATCATTGAAATGGGATATCCAGAGTGGTATCTCAATAGAAATGGTTCGGGTTCTCTTTCAATTTTGTCCAAATTGTCAAAAATAATATTTGATGTTTTACTCAATTCTTTAAGTTTGTCCAAATTTACATTGGAAATATTAACTGGTTTTATAAGGGGAGAAAACGTCCTAAATTTAGATAAATTGCAACACGAGTCATTTATGAGATTGAACTCTGAATGTACTAAATTAAGGCTTAAACTAAGTTCATATTTGGCAACTAACATAATATCCTTATAATATGCTACACAATGATTTTTTAATTCTAAAATACCAGTACCTAACAATTTTATTTCCTTTAAATCGTCCTTGTTACAGTCTATTGCTATTTTGGATTGGTCAGATTGAACAAAAATCCATCTATTTCCTTTAAGCTTCTGCCAAATATCAATTTTACCATACAAAAATTTTGTATTACATAACTTGGGTAATGAGGTGACGACCTTGGCAATGATCTCGGTCTCACAGCTAGGGTTATTTGCAGTAGAGTACATGTTCTGATTATTACATATGAACAGCTGATTAGCGATTTGTTTACAAGAGCTCAAGTCTGTTATAGTATAATAAGTGGCCTTATCTTTACTTATGGCTATAAAGTTACTAGATGGGACAATCATCACAAATGAGTTGGGGTTTGCTAAATCTAATGGAATCGGTACTGGAATATTTTTATATAAATTATATTCCATGTGATGAACTAGTGGAATTTTGACAACAAATACAATTTTTCCATCTGAATAATAACAAATTATCTCCGACATGGAGATTAAGGGATGTATATTTTCTAAATCTATTGTTATAGGGAACTCCTTATAAGTAGGTAGGTATCTTACATTACTAACTAACTCTTCATAGAGCTGCCTCGGAGATATTATTGAAGGATGCAAGGTATGACTTTTAGTAAACAATATAGCGTTAACTAAGTCCTTGACCTTAAATGACAAAGTAAGTAAATTAGATTCTAAAATATTTAACATTTGATTAATACTAGTTCTAACACTAATTTCATTTGTTATCACACTAAGATTCTTAAGATTTAAAGACAATTGATCAACGGCGCTATTCAAACGTGCTTCATTTACATTAATTATATTTATAGTTTCATTAAAGTTCGCGATTGCCGAGTTTGCTAGTAAAATATTTTGTTTTAATAAAGAGGCTAGATTTTTATTGTTCTTATCTAGTATTTGAAGAGCGCTGTTGTATTTGATAGCATCATCCTCGTCCATGGTTCCAAATATGTGTTTAAAAACTGTACCTATGCCAGAGAACCACGCGGCTCTTCTAGTACGAGATGAGATTAGATGAGACAGGGTGTCATATTCTTTAATAATGTCATTAAATCGTGCCACAAGTGGTTCTAAGACGTTAAGGCATTCAGAGTCAGGAATAACAGTGTTCTGCTGACACAGGAACCGAGATGTGCCGATTACACTTTTTATGTTATCTATATGGGGCTTAATATAAGATATATCTACAGGGATAACTACACTAAAATAATCATTAACTAGCTTAGTATGTCCTACGGGGTCAAAGTAGATACCGGGGCTACTTTGAATCGGTGTGACGTACTGCCCATTGGTTTGCGTTACTACTATGGTGCAGCTGAAAAGATAAAGTTAATATTTTAATAATATTAAGAGGCGGGTTTGACTTCATCGAAATGATGTTTAACGTGTCTCCTGTTTATAAGTAGTGTTAGGGTGTTGTTAGGGTGAACCTTTACTATCTTAAATGGTCCTTTCCATACAGGAGACAGTGCTTTTCTTAGACGGAGATGATTTTTAATATAAACGAGGTCACCGACCTTGTATTTGACAGGTCGTGTCCGTTGATCATAATATTGTTTAGACCTTTCTTTCGACTTGTTTATGTTTTCAATAGCCTTGTCTCGAGATAGCTTAAGGCGATGATGAAGCATTTTTACGTACTCGGGATAAGTGAGGTCTGGGCGTAGTTCATAGACTGAGTCGGGTATGAATGGTTTATGCCCGAAAATAAGTTCGTAAGGGGTAAACTGTGTTGTTGTGTGGATAGTGCTATTATAGGCAAGCATGGCGGTGTAGACATATTTATGCCAGTCGGTTTGGTTTTCATTTACATAGGACTTGAGATACTCTTTTAGAGTAGAGTGACTACGTTCTAAAGCGCCTTGTGATTGTGGATGGTAGGGTGTTGACCAAATATTTTTTATTTTCAGGAATTCACAGACCTTTTTGAATAGGTCTGCTGTGAAATTGGTGCCTTGGTCGGAATTGATGTATTTGGGTATACCAAATACGGTGATAAAGTGAACTAGACACTCACATGTTTCCTCAGCTGTTGCATTGGATATTGGGTAGGCATGCGAGAATTTTGTCAGGTCGTCTTGAAGAGTGAGGATGAACTTAAGTTTAGCGGTGCCGGCTTCTGGTAGTGGACCCACTATATCAAGACTGATACGCTCAAAGGGGCGTGTCGATGTGGAAGTTATTTGCATAGGAGCTTTATTTATTTGACGAAACGCCTTGTTAGTTTGGCAAAGAGAACATTCTTTAACAAATCTCTCGATATCTGAACGCATGTTTTTCCAATAATATTTTTCTTTTATCCTGTTGTACATGCGTGTTGACCCTAGATGTCCAGCTATTGGGATATCATGGTTTTCCTTCATGATTTTGATTGTCTCGCTTAGGGTAGGATATACAATAGTGTTGTGATATATATTTATTCTTATACTAGTATTGTTGAAAAGGTATAGCAGTATATTGTAGATTTTCAGGAATGTTGGGTTTTCGAATGAGTTTTTGAAGTCAGATATCGCTATTTCTTCGATATCGGCTGTAACTAGAAGTTCATTCCTTAAGTTTTTCAGGGACTGAAAAATATCTTGATATGTGCATTGGTCGAAGTAGTGTACCTTTGTGAAAAGGAAGTAGTATTTCCTTTCACCTGTGTTTAGGAGTTTGAAGGAGTGAAGGTTTCGCTCTTCGTCCAGAAGGTCTTGGATGTCACTGCTATTACTGAGAATAGTTTCTACATACGGATTGGATTCGTCAAGGTCAATTGATGTGGGGATTATTACAATTTTTGAGTTAGTTTTATGGATGTCTTCATTAAATTGCTGAATGTTTACATTTGATTGGAATTTCTTATCACATATGGATTTCAGGCATTGACTATAGGTTTCGTTATCGTTAACGCATTGTAGAGGATCTATTTGAGTAGGATTACGATTTGGACTTGGTGTAGGGTTTTGATTGGAGTTAGGATCATGACCTTGTGATGGTGAAGGGTTCACGACGTGACGAGGGATTATGTTAGGAATCGGATCAGGATTCGTCACGGGAATGTCAGGGATAGTACTTGGCCCTGGGGTTGGATCTTTGTAAGGATCTGGGTTAAGATCTTCAGTTAAATCGAATCCGCTTAAGGGGTCACTTTCATCTTCGAGATCACAAGCGAGAGGGTTTAGGTCAGGGAAAAGATCTTCATTGATAGTAATTCCTTCGGGATTTTGGGTTATACCTTGAGACTCATCCTCAGGCGTAATGGATATTGGGTTGACAGGATATCTAGAGAGTGCGTCGGCAGCACAGTTTAATTTGCCCTTGCGATAGACTATTTCGTAGTCGTATTCTTCGAGATCACAACGCCAACGTTGGAGTTTTGAGCTTGGATCTGTATGATTCATGAGGTACTTGAGTGGCCTATGATCGGTTACAATTTGAAACTTTTTACCAAAAAGATATGGTCTGAACGTTTTGCACCCGAAGACAATAGCTAACAGTTCTTTTTCTGTCGTACTATAATTACATTGAGACTTGTTTAGTGTAGTTGATGCATAGGCAATGGGATGCTCATTTTTTTGAGAACCTTGAGAGAGAATTGCAGAGATAGCGTATTTAGATGCATCACATGTGAGAATGAAAGGTTGTGTATAATCTGGGTATGCCAAGACCGGGGCAGAGATTAATTTCTGCTTTAATGTTTCGAATGCGAGCTGCTGCTCATTGTCCCAGATATACGGCGCGTCTTTCTTTAGAAGATTTGATAAGGGTTTGGATATCTTTGAGCAGTCTGGGATAAAACGGCGATAGTAGTTTACAAGACCTAGAAAAGCCCTAATGGCTTTGGTAGAAGTTGGGACTGGGAAGTCATTGACGGCCTTGACCTTGTCAGGGTTCGGTTTTACTCCTTCATTACTGATTTTATGTCCCAAGTATGAGACTTCCTTGCAAAAGAACTCACACTTGTCGGGTTGAAGTTTGAGGTTATAACCTCGAAGTCTATCAAACACATCATTGAGGTCTTTAATGTGCCTTTTAAGATCATAAGAGTAGATAACAATGTCATCAAGATAGACAAAGCATTTAATGCCGGTTAGGCCAGAGAGACAGGTGTTCATAAGTCTTTGAAAGGTAGCCGGGGCGTTCTTGAGCCCAAATGGCATGCGATTGAATTGGAAATGGCCTTGAGGCACAGAGAAGGCTGTTTTCTCAGCATCTTCTTTGGAAACTAAAACCTGATGGAAGCCAGAGGCTAAATCTAACGTAGAGAAATACTTGCTTTTCCCTAACTGGTCGAGGATTTCTGATATCTGAGGAATGGGGTATGTTTCCCCGATGGTGACATCATTTAATTTGCGGTAGTCTATCACTACACGCCATTTACGCTCACCGGATGCGTCTAGTTTTTTGGGAACCACCCAGATTGGCGATGACCAGGGAGACACAGACGGAACAATGATCTTTTGTTCAAGCATTTTGTTAATTTGTTTTTTCACTTCTGGTTTGTGGCATTCTGGGAATCGGTAGGTTTTCGTATGAATTGGAGTATCACTTGAGGTTCTTATCTTGTGTTGGATTTTAGAAGTATAAGTCAGTGGTTCACCTGGTAAGTGAAATATGTCTGCATATTTAGAGCAGAGTTCGATAAGGGCATCTGCTTCTTCCTTGTTCAGGTTAGATGTCCTTAGTTGACGCAAGACTTCATTTGTCCTATCAGTAGCATTTGCGCAGCAATAGGGTTCTTTACTCAAGGGAATAGCATTAGAACTAAAAGGTTCCAGTTGGAGCCTTAGGTCCGAATTAACAGAGATAGGTTTATCGGATGTGTTTACTAGTGTTATATTTACTCGGTTATTAGGTTTTACCTTGGCAATACAATTTGCCACTAGAAGTTCTTCAGAGATATGTTGGTCAGTGATTATACCTTCTTTGAGCTCAGGATTGGTAACTGTACATTCTATTACTGTTTCAGTTCGAGGAGGGATGGTATAGACTGGCTCACTGTGTTTCATTTTGATAACAACATTGCGGATTTGCAAGCTATTGCGATTATAGTCAATTTTGCAGTCTAGGTCATTCAGGAGGTCGCTCCCTATAATACCGTCATAAAAAAGGTTGATTTCTTTTACAACATGGAATTTGTACGAGATATCGGGCTCGGAATTTGGAAATAGGTTAAGTCTAAATTGACCTTGAGTGGAGACAGTACTACCATCTGTACTAATGCCCTTTAGTTGAATTTTTTCCTTTCCTAGTTTGGGCATATGTTTAATGGATTCTTCTTTCAGAAGGCTCACGCATGAACCAGTGTCAACTAATAGACTCAGGGGTCTGTCAGAGACGTTGGTTTTCAACTGTACGTGGGGTAAGTATCTTTTGGTAGAATTAGAGGATATCTCATAGATTTTAATGTCTATTGCATTTGAGGGATTTATAGGTTTAGAAGTCTCACGTTTAGTCTGGGTCTTTGATTTGGTAGACATACTTTCTTTTTGGGACTGGTTACCCTGTTGGTAAGTATGTGTGGATTCAGAGGACAGACTATCAGTTTGGGGCTGGCTACCCTGTTGGCAAGTCTGTATGGAAACAGAGGAAAGACCGTCGGTTTGGGGCTGGTTACCCTGTCGGTTGGCCTTATTGGATTTAGAAGGAAGACCGTCAGTTTGGGGCTGGTTACCCTGTCGGTTGGCCTTATTGGATTTGGAAGGAAGACCGTCAATTTGGGGCTGGTTACCCTGTCGGTTGGTCTTATTGGATTCAGAGGAAGGGCCGTCGGTTTGGGGCTGGTTACCCTGTTGGTTGGCCTTTTTGGATTTACTGACGCCGGCTTGTGCTAATGGATGCCTCGGGCGGCGTCTGATCGAGACATTTGGTAGTTTAAATTACTCTGAGAGAGCTCATCATCACAGGATTCGACTTGGTATGGGGTTTCGTTATCAATTTCCTCAACATGGTGCATGGGCCTAGGTTTTGAGAAGTTAGGACGATTGTTTTGCCTTGGTGCAAAGTTTTGTTGTCTCTGTCTGTTATTGTATTCGCGTTTTCGACAATTCTCAATAGTATGTCCAAAGATCTTACAGTATCTACATGAAACTGTATTTCCGCTGCTATTAGGATTCACGGGGTTAGTGATCGCGAGTTGTTGAGATGTGTGGATAGAGGGTTTGTATGTGTGGTCCCTAGGACGAGGACGATCACTACCACTAGGAGTAGACTTATGGTAAGCATTTTGATTTAGCTTGTCTTCAGAGACAGCAAAGTTGATGGCTTCATTAAGAGTTTCTGGGTCTCTGCACCTTACAATAGTAGACAGTTTAGAATGGAGGCCCATTACAAATGTATGCAGGGCTAGGTCCTGCATAGCGGCGACCCTGCCAGCCAATTCGCCTTTCTTTTTAGAAGGTATTGAAACATTGATTTCTGTTAAAAGTTTACTTAGACAAGACTCGACACGTAATGCGAATTGGTTGACGGGCTCATGGCTACCTTGTTTACATTCTTGCAATTCTGTTAAAAGATAAGTGTAGTGCTTCTTTTCTCCGAAATGATCTTTTAGAAATTCTTTTAATTGTGCCCAATTTTCAAAATCTTTTATAGAGCAAGCAGCTTCTGCTCTGCCTTCAAGTTGACTTAGAATGTATTTAAATAATATGCCCTGCTGTGAAGCAGAGGATAGGTTGATTGCATTTTTACAGTTATTCAGAAAAGAGTTAAGCTTATCTCGGCTGCCATCGAATTTGTTAATAAATTTTACTAAAATATTTAAATCTATTGGTTCAATGTTCATATTTGTAGTTTCGTCCTTTGGCATTTTACAATCTTAGAAGCTCAGTTAGATAGAATAAACAGAATGTAGACGGCGGAGTGACACTTGATACGTCTTCACTTGAATACAGCGCTGCGGGCGGGCTTATCGCGCAGGTGTTTAGTTAACGCGCACTGTTCGAGATAACGGTTCGGAGTAATGCACTGCTTAACACTGTGTTAGGCGGAGTTGAGAGTTATGAGTTCACTTAATTTCTTCCTTTTATAAGTTGAGATTGACTTACAAAATTGCAAGGAGTTTCGGTCCCATGGTAGAAGTAGAAGAAGGTGACTGACCACACCTTGGAGACAGGATTTGACGGAGATTTGAATGAGTCCTGGATTTTGAAGATCTTGAGATTGGATTATGGAATTAGCCGCACTTTTTATTTTGATTTATGCACTTTTTATTTTGATTTATGCAATTTTCACTTCACTTCACACACTGAGGCGATCCGAGGACCTGTTAGATCCCTTTACGCTAGCCACCAAATGTTAGACGAGGTTTCACGGAGCTTGTTTTAAAAAAAACTTCATTGTTCAAAAACTAGATTTTAATTATAAAAATTCACAAATAAATCGATTTTTACAAAATGTGTGTGGAAGGACTGAATTGCGCGGCGGTCGGGGCAGGACTGGCTAGGAAAGAAGGTTTCGTCATACAGGCTTATGGAAAATGATGATTAGGCAAATGGAAGATGCATCTATGCGAATATATATACAAAGGAAAGATATAACAGTACTCAGCGATTAACGTAACAGCCACGTTGCAGTACGAGCTGACAAGAACTTTATATCCAAGCTATTTCGTTCGATGTTTAAAACAATGTGCATCGAGTTGCTAATTTTAGGAACGGAGGAGCCTTAAAAAGCTATTCCGCTATCATAAATTCATAACTCGTGCTAATTGGAAAACAATGAACGCAATAACGGCTTCCACGCCGGCAGCATAGCTCGCTCCCAATTTGCCAAGTTCCAAGGGCTATTAGTTCGTCCCTTTACGACTTTTCTTCTATTAAAAGTTTGAAATGCCCCCAGCATAGCTACTGGGAGACACTCGGTGTAATACTTTTGAAAAGTTATCTCTCCTGTGACACTTCATAATATACGAGTATTCAAGAGATTAAGCAACAAACTTTGGGACTGTTTATTTTATTGATAAATGGAAGGTAGGGTACGCAACATACCCTACAGATTATTGCCACTCTCTTCTTTTATGTCACCCTCCCCTAAAACCCTTATCAAGATGATTGTTTCATTCTCTAACAAAATATAATGTTTTTGAAGAAAAAAAATAAAATGATTTTTTGTTGTGTCTAAAATCCTACTAATATTATAAACGCGAAAGTTTGTAAGAATGTATGGATGTATGAATGTTACTCTTTCACGCAAAAACTACTGAACCAATCCGGCTGAAATTTGGTAGGTAGACAGATTAGGACCTGGATTACCACATAAGCTACCTTTTTCCACGCTCGCGAGCTGCATGCGGCTCGCGCACTGCGCCCCCTCGAAAAGTCATAGAAACGTTGTTCAAGTGAGTAAAGCCGCGGGAAACAGCTAGTTAAAAAAAGTGTGTGTGTCAGCTCCGACGCACGACTGGAGTTTACTTCTTAAGTACGATTGTCTAAACAGGCACAAAACAGGGCTTGACTTTGGTTTTAAGTTTACTCTGCACAGTTTTTATAACTGATGGATGATTTCAATTTCCGGCCTCTTTTGTTAGCTGATGTGTCAGGTGTTTTAGCTCCCATGATCGCAGCTACTAATGATCCATCTGGTGTTTGGCAGCAACTAACCTAATATGCTTTGGATGCGGTTATACAAGCATATCTTTAGGTCATACCATAAAGGGCTCTTACATTGATTTCAAGTTGACTCTTCAATTAAATCAAGAGCATTTTTGTTAAGTTTCTCTTGTAATGTTTCTAGTAATTTGTGGACATCATTCTTTATATCATCACTCGCTTGAATAAGGAAATGATGAAGTGAAAACTTTCTAATATCACTGTGTTTAAAGTCGTTCTGATACTTCAACAGTTCACAATTCATAATTTTCTTCTTTTTTGCTTCTTGAAGAAACTCGTGGAAAAGGTCTGTGCTGGTTTCATGATGTGGAGCTGTTTTTTTGCAAATTTGATCTACAGTGACGTATTTTATAGTAGTCCCTACTCTCGAGAGGATGGGTTTTTCCAGTAACATTAAACCTCGGTGCAGGAAGACTGCGACGATGGGTCCACATTAAAAATGTCACTGCATGCTTACAACCACCAGTTGAACCTGCACAGTCCAAGCACTGGCAACTGACGATTTCACCTTTAGTCTCGTTTATCACCATAGTGACTCTGTATGAACTAGCCCGCAATTTGTGCTCGGGGCAGATCTTGCAATTGAGTGTGCAAAGTCCTGATCCACGATGTAGTTGCACGTACCCAATAGCATCGTCACCATAAGATTCTCGTGCAGCCCTGAAAATGCAAACTAATTACTTACTGTAAACAAAATTTATTCTTTATAACCTAAAAAACTACAATTGTAAGAAAGACCATTATTTTACCTTCGCAGGATTAAGGTTACTTACGTAGGTAGTGTTATATTATTTTATAGTACTTACATTGCTGTTTTTACATTTCTCAGCTCTGCAGAATAAAAATCGGGGTTATTTTTGAAGAACATTTCAATCCTTGATTGCGTACACTTTGGGCAAGATCTGCTTTCACAAAATTGACATCCATGATGGAGTGGAATACCAAATTATACGATGGAGATTGTAAAATATCACAAATTTTCAGTATATTTATAATCATAAATATTTTATATTATAAATATACTGAAATTATATACACAGATCAAAAATAGTAAAGGCGCGTCTCCTCCGACCTGTTTTGCAAAACAATACACAGATACAGTACAATTATACTCCCCGCGCGGGTGGAGAGGGGAAGGATTTGTTTCATTTTTCTACAACTGCCGTGTCGCGCACATTTTTTGTTTCAGAAACATTTCCCTGTAGCAGGAGACGGCTTGAGTATGAAAACAAATGTTTTTGTTTCATGTTTTCTGTGTAATGTTTCAAAAAAGCAGGCGCAGGAGACACGCCTTAAGACTGCAACAATGACAGAACGTCATCTTAGATTCAGCCTGACTGTTTTGTATAACGTGACAGAGGTGCGCACAATAGGTTGCGCGTAAAAACGTAACGCGCAAAGAGAATATAACAAACTACGTTTTCGATCACTAGATTTTACTCCTCATATTTTTTTCATACCGGGCGCCTTATATGCAAATCGATTCTTAAGGAGTAAACTCCAATAATAAAATTAATTCTAACATCCCGTCGCTAGGAAACCTTTATCCCTGATAAGTATACTCGTAGTTCTCGAGTGGCGACCGCGCACCGGAAAACGTAGCGTAGGCAGGCCTCCCACGCGATGGACCGATGACCGGGTGAAGGGATCGGCTGGACGCGGGTAGCGCAGAACTCGTCGTCGTGGAAATCCTTAGAGAAGCCTATGTCCAGCAGTGGACGTCCTTCGGCTGATATGATGATGATGATGAGTTTGCAGTACTTTGGGGCCAGATGACCATGTGAGATTTGTCCCAGAATATTTATTTTATTTATTTTTATTTACTGCTGGACAGAGTCCTCATTCAAGGATTTTTACAACGACCGATCCTGCGCTGCCTGCATCCAAAGGCTTCCGCATCGCCGGTGGCTATAAGTAAGTATTACTTACGTACGTGCGGTGAAACGACGACATAGTGAAAGGTACTGGAAGCCGCTGGACGTATGTACGTAAATATTACGTACAATAGGGATGACGAATGCTAGTCATCTGATTTACTTTTTATCATCTGTCAAAAACGACATTTTGTTCTAAAAATGTTTAAAATACCTAGGAGTGACGTCACAGTTTTGCAGCGTCACTTATGTACTCATCTTGTGATTTTGGTGAATTAAAAATTTATGACTCGATGGAAAACAAAACAAGTAAGGTTTTCAGAAGTTTAAGTAGAAGGGCAATTTTGTGATCAAGAGTTTATAATTTATTTCTGATGCTGTCGTCATCCCTATGAGCCACCGACGACATGGTGAGATGTACTTGAAGCCGCTAGACGTATGTACGTAAGTAATACGTATATTATGCCACCAATGACATGGTGAGATATACTGGAAGCCGCTAGACGTATGTACGCAAGTAATACGTAAATTTAACCACCGACGAATGGTGAACGGTACTGGAAGCCGCTAGACGTATGTACGTAAGTAATACGTACATTGAGCCACCGACGACATGGTGAAATGAACTGGAAGCCGCTAGACGTATGTACGTAAGTAATACGCACATTTAGCCACCGACGACATGGTGAAAGGTACTGGAAGCCGCTAGACGTATGTACGTAAGTAATACGTACATTAAGCCACCGATGAAATGGTAGAAGGTACTGGAAGCCGCTGGATGCGTGCAGAGCAGGACCCGTAGTTTTGGAAATCCTTGGGTGAACAGAACAAAAACCCTTGGTTCGAGGAAAACGTTATAAGACTGTCATAAATAATTGACCACACTAAATACGTGACTTCAATCACAAAGTTGCTGTGTTAAATCGACAACGTGTTATTTTAGTGATTGGTATACACTTAACGGTACATAAGAGTCCATATTATCTTGAAAACTACCAAACCGATTTTAATGAAACTTGCACAGTTCCATAAGTTAAAAAATAGTTAATCCACTTATAAAAAGTATTGCATTTTGATTTCTAGTGTCTGAGAAAAACGTGGACAAACATACACTTATGAAATTTGGCACACCTGTTGAGAAGCAAACATATAATAACACTAGCGTGCCCGCGACTTCGTTTTCAATTTTCCCACGGAAACTCTTGAATTTTCCGGAATAAAAAGTATCCTATATGTTAAGCCGGACTATAAGGAACTACCATACAAAATTTCATCAAAATCGGCGTGGTAGTTTTTGCGTGATGCGAGAACATACAGACAGACAGACAGACAAAAATTCCAAAAGTTGTTGTGTTGGCCTCTATATCGTTAGTATTGTCCACCACAGTCATTATTTTCCAAAAATATTTTATGTACAGACGACACGGCCTCGTTACAGTTTTATTATATGTATAGAACATATAGACATAAGTATATTGTGTAATTCCAACAATATTACATCCTACTAATATTAAAAACGCGAAGGTTTGTAAGAATGTATGGATGTATGTTTGTTACTCTTTCAAGCAAAAACTACTGAACGGATCTGGCTGAAATTTGGTTGAGAGACAGATGAGGACCTGGATTAACACATAGGCTACTTCTTCCACGCTCGCGACCCTCAAAACGTTGTCCACGCTGGTGAAGCCGCGGGAAACATCTAGTATAATATACGTGCCGAATTGAATACCTCCTTTTTTGAAATCGGTTAAAAAATCAAAATCCACACAGGTGAATCCGCGGGGAAAAGTTAACTTCTACAAACTAGAAACCATTTAGAAAATAACCTTTTATAAACATACACGAGTACCTACGGGTGAACTCAATTTACCGTACAAATTACTTACTCAAAGGGTTACTTAGGATCACAAGAAAATAATTTATTATTACCTAGTCTAGCGAAATTGCTTGTTATTTAATTTTGCTTCCCAGTGACCTGGAAAATAAAAGGTAAACCAGCGCAGACTAGACCTAGACAGACTCCCCATCAAATATGAGGAACACAGAGGAGAAACACAATAGGGATTACGAATGCTATAGTCGTCATTCATATAAGCTCATATACGTCCCCACCGAGGGGCTCGAGCCTACCCTGAATTAGGGCGACCGGGCCTTAGTCGGCGGGTTGGTCAACTTCACACACAACCTTCGAACTCCTTCGCAGGCGTGTGCAGCGTAAGAGCGTCGGATAAACGTCCATATGAAATCTAATTTCGAAATCACATTGGTACGTGGCAGGTTCGAACCACGACCTCCCGGACAGGAGGCGGCGGCTCTAGCCATTACACCACCGACGCACTTAAATCTTAATTCATCTTTCTAAAACGACATTTTGTTCTAAAAATGTTTGACATACCTAGGCGTGACGTCATAGTTTTGCAGCGTCATTTACGTTCTCATTTTGTGATTTTGGTGAATTAAAAATCGAAGTCTTGATGGAAAACAAAACGAGTAAGGTTTTCCGAAGTTTAAGTAGGAGGGCAATTTAGTAATCAAGAGTTCATAATTTATTTCTAATGCTGTCGTCATCCCTATTATATACGAATTCATCATCATCATCGTATCAGCCGAACGACGTCCACTGCTGGACATAGGCCCCATTCATATCAGCTCATATACGTCCCCACCGAGAGGCTCGAGCCTACCCTGAATTAGGGCGATCGGGCCTTAGTCGACCACGCGGGCCCAGTGTGGGTTGATCGACTTCACACACAACCTTCGAGTTACTTCGCAGGCGTGTGCAGGTTTCCTCACGAGGTTTTCCTTCACCGTTAAAGCAATCGGTGAGTATATGTACGTATGTTACGGAAAACTCATTGGTACATTGGCCGTTCGGATTTGAACCCGGCACCTCTGGTTAGGAGGACCGAGTCGTTACCGGTTGAGCCACCGACACTCCAAATATTAATGATTAACGTACTAAGAACTATCTACCTTATATACTAGAACTTAAAGCTTTTGTCGTGCATGGTTAATCTACAATCTTAGTGAATCTGACTTACCAAAGATTTTAATTATATTCTTATTCAAATGTTCTTTAGCTAGTTAGGTAGAAACAAACAAACAAACACATTTTTATATTTATAATATTAGTAAGGATAACAGCGTCGGTAGCGCAACGGCACGTACCAATGTGATTTCTAATTTCGATTTCATATGTACGTTTATCCGACGCTCGTATGGTTTAGGAAAATCGACTGAATACAATGATTAGATGTAACTAATTAGAAGAGGAACAACCGTTGCACTACCTTGAAGGACCCCACATTACACCTCGTCACGCTTCATCACCTTAACCAATGTATGTTTGCGAAATTTGGCATGCAAGTATCCTGTGTCATGGAGAAGGACATAGGCTACTTTTATCCCGTGAAAATAGCATAGTCAGGTACGGTTAGTTCCTGTTGAAACAAAATGAGTCGCTTGTGGCTCGCGATGATCATAAAAAATAAGTGTGTCAGCTCCGACGCACGAATGGAGTTTACTCCTTACTAACGATTATAAATGTATTGAGGGATGGCGGCCATTTTTTTTCAATTCTGAAAACGGATTCGTGATTAGAGACCTCAGGGACCCTCAAATATCGATTTTGGAAACAATCGGTCCAGTAAGTAAAAAAATCAAAATGGCGGTCACTTTCGTCAATTCTGACAATGGATTCGTTATAAAGGACTTCAGGAACCCTCAGTTATCGATTTTGGAAGCATTCCGTCCAGTAACTAAAAAGTTCAAAATGGCGGCCACTTTTCTTCAATTCTGACAACGGATTTGTGAAAAAGGACCTCTGAGACCCTCAAATTTTGGAAGCAAGCGGTCCAGCAATTAAAAAGTTCAAAATTGAGACCACTTTTTTCAATTCTGACAAGACAAATCTAACGACACCTCACATTCCAAAATCCATCTAGCTGTTTACTACAGGACGAGCCAAAGAAATAAATATACATACATACATATACATATAGCTACGTACGTACACACACACACACACATTTCACACATTACACACACAATACACACACATTACAGACAAATTAAACACATTACACACACACACACATTACACATATACAAACATTACACACACACTACACACACATTACACACACATTACTCACACATTACACAAAATACTCACACATTGCAGACAAATTACACAAGCACACACGTTACACACATTACACAAACACTACACACACACACTACACACATTACACATACATTACACTCCCATTACACACACACACTACACACATTACACATACAGTACATACATTACACAAACATTACAACCACATTACACACATATTACAGACAAATTACACACATTACACACATTACAGACAAATTATACACATTACACACATAACACACACACACACATATTACTTACATACACACATAGACACATTATACACATTACACACCTTATATATGTATATATACATATATCATGAAAATCAATTTTAAAGGAGTAAACTCCAAAAATACTTCAAAAAACAGGTATTTCAAAAAACGTAACGCGGTCATTCGATCACTAGATTTTACTCCTCATATTTTTTTCATACCGGGCGCCTTATATGTAAATCGATTCTTAAGAAGTAAACTCCAAAAACCAACCAAGTGCGAGTCAGAACCGCACACATAGGGTTCCGTGCCATCATACTAGATGGCGCTCGTGTCTTTACATTTCAAACAAACACACGTTTTTGTAGTGAGAGATTCACTTTTTCAAATTTTCTGTATTTGTTGTAACATCTGTGAAAATTTCAGCTGTCTAGCTACCACACTTCATGGAATACAGCCTGGTGACAGACAGCGGAGGCTTAGCACTTGGCATCAACCGCGGTCACGTGTAGGGCAATTTTTTAGATTTACACCTACGGACGTGTGCAACGCGACCTTCAAACACATCTGAAAACAGATTACAGATTTCCTCACGATATTTTCTTTCACCGTTAAAGCAATCGGTAAATATGTACGTAAGTTTCGAAAAACTCATTGGTGCATTGGCCGTCCGGATTTGAATCCGGGACCTCTAGTTAGGAGGGCTAAAGAAGTTTTACTTCAGTCGTTTGGTCTAAAGTGGATCTAAAGCACACTCGTATTTTTTTTATTTGAGGCGCCCCCCTCCCTAAATGTGCTCTATTTTACATAAAGCCCTATATACTAACTTTACCATTTTTCGAACACACTGTGGAAGAATTGGATTTTTTTCCAATTTACGACTAGAATAGAAGAAATTAAAACATGAATCGTATTTTCTCGCATTGAATATTAAATTGAACGGAATAATTTATTCGGAACAATCAGAAAGTTAAATTGCTGTCGCGGAGTTGTAGAGCTGGCCCGAAATACAAAACAAACACTGATTTGACTGTCGAAGACATTTAACAACTATTTGTTAAGATGATATCGATAACTTGGACAAAACTTGTCGATGCCATAGCTTTTCAACCCACTTCAAAAAAGGAGGAGATACTCAATTCGACTATATGTTTTTTGTGTGTGATATCTTCGCGGATTGTGAACCTATTTTTATTTATTATTTGATAGGGTAGGCTTCTGAGTTTGTTCCATATAAATTTAATCATAATCGGACCGGTACTTTTTTTATAAAATTAACAAAAACAAAAAATAATAATGCAGAATTCTACTAAGTTGTTGCGATAGAAGTCGGTTTTTTTACTCCCGACGCAAATAGAGGGGTGTTATAAGTTTGACGTGTATATATGTGTATTTGTGTATCTGTCTGTGGCATCGTAGTTCCTAAACGAATGGACCAATTTTGATGCAGTTTTTTTGTTTGAAAGCTGACGTGATCGAGGTGGTATTTAGGAATAATTTATGAAGATCTGTTCAGCCGTTTGAAGATCATCCCCAACTAACACAAATGGGTTGCACAAGAGCTTCATAGCGTATCCGATTACGTCTTATGGTTGTAACCTGTTAGTTCCTTAGCTTGCTATGGAACCTTTATGCACCGCTTATGTCTCTAGGGGGGCGCCAAATTTTGGCAGCCTACAGTTCTACAGGACTTGTTTAACAGTGATTATAAAGTGCTTGAATAGCGAAAATTACGGGTGAAAGCTGCACAGGGGTTGCTGTAGCGCTTATGGAACTAAGCCTGGCTGTATAGTTAAACGAATATGATTCTAAATCATTCTCTCGATCAAAATCATTCTTTATAAGCGGCTATCAAAAAAATCAACTATTTAAACCATTGATTGTGGGGTTCGGTCAACAACACTGAATTGAATTCTACAAATTAACTTGAAGGTATAATGGCTGTGCAGTGTCTCGTGAGAATAAATAAAATGGCGAAAATAATATAAATATATTATTGTGATACGTGGCTTGCGTGGATGAAAAACATCGGAAAATTTAATTTACTGTGATACATTTAGGGTGTTTGTAGGTTAAAAACCGTAGGCCTTCAATTTATTGAAGATTTGTGGTGAAATAAATATGAATATACAGTTGAGCCCAAATTTTTTGACTGAGTTTTGGTAAGATCAAAAACAATTCCTGTTTATTTGTTAAAAAGTAGTATAACCATTATGTGCAAATTGTCTCGAGTCCATCAAGACGAAGTATTTAACAAAATATAAAAGAAAAAGTACAGAATTGATTTAATTAAATGGCGTATTTGCTGTTGTAGCCTGAAGTTTTAATTTTCGCCACAATACACTCCTTTTGCAGAATACAGTGCTAAAATTCACCTTTTTAAAGCTCTTAGTTCCAAGTTTGCTGTTATATTCACTGTTATGGAACCTCAAGCTTTATAATAGCCCCAATAGAGTGAATATTAGAACCTGGGGTAACAATTTGGTATGAGTTGAAGCCAAAAGCTGCATATTGTCATATGGAATATTAATTTAGGTATTTTTTTTAGTTTTATTATTTGTTATGGAATCTTTTTGTTAGGAAATAACATTATTAATTCTGTGAAAATTTCTATCGGCTAGGTAGTGAATCTTTTGAACCGTAGTACCTATTACGTATACAGTCATTTAAGAGGGGAGGCGGGCACTGTTTTTTCCATACAAACGTTCTCGACAGTTTGCTCCTTGATTTTTAACACTAAAGAAATGATTTTTATACATAAAATAAATATTCATTTATTCTATGCTCCTATGTCTTCCTTTTTTTGATAACTTGTTTTTTTGAGCAACTAGAAGCCCTCTAAAATGACAGAAAAATACCTAATTTTTATCACCACTAAAGAAGTCTAGTGTGGAGATTCAAAAAGTATTTACAAAAAAAGCTAAACATAGAGGCCTAGTACAACTACTTATTATTCTATGTTTTTTTAACATATGTCTAATTTTGGAGGAGAAAATCGTCGAGAGCCAAACCTCGAATTTTGCAATTTTTAATTTAAAGTATTCACCGGGAACTGCAGTTGTCTTTATCGCACAATGACAGGTTTACCTACATACACATTGATAGCGCTGGCGCGAGCGCCATTAACGCGCGACGGCAACAGTTGTTTCAAATACCTATTTTTTCAAATTTGTCTCAGCTAGCGTCCGCTCTTAAAGGTCGGACAGACAGACAGACAGACAGACGGTTGTAATAGGTTCCAGTTGGAACCCTAAAAACGCTTTGTTTCATAACAAAAACTTGCGGCTGACTACATTTTGTACGTATTTTTAGTAACACTCAAACATTGGAATTCATCATTAATAATTGGAAACACTTAATAATAATGCCTATCTTGGCCACAGCAACTTAACACGTTAAAAACATGTTAAAATAAAAAAACCGCTAAAAAGTAGAAAGTAATAATATATGTTTTGGCCCTTCGTAGTTATATTTTGATCTAAGAGTCGTCGCGTAGAGATGGCCGCTAAGTTGTGAAATTTTTAGTAATTAGTGGTAGTAAAGAAAAAAAAAAATATTCTGTTTTTATTTTATTTACTAAGCGGTCCCTCAGTGCGACGACTCTTAGATCAAAATGTAACTTCAGTGTAAAAAACTCTGTACAACGTCACTCGATATAACGATTCACTCTTTGAAACGTCCAATTTTCTGGCTCCAGTTGGTTTACTTTGACCCTAATTTCTCTCTGTATAACGAAAACTCTCAATAACGTCACAAATTTCCGGTCCCTTGAGTGTCGCTATATAGAGTTTACACTGTACTTATATTAAACTTACAGGGCCAAAACATATTACTTTATACTTCTTAGCAGTTTATTGTCGGGGTTTTTTTTAAAGTTTTAATTTAAGCTTTATTTTATGCTTTTTAAACTTTACGTATTCTAAACGTGTACGACTTTACGTATTCTAAACGTGTACGTGTACGAGTTGGGTATCCTGCAGATACCAGAAGAAGTTGAAGCATCAGGTCAAGGTTACCATGTTCTATCTAAAACCTATTCATTGAGACTATACCAATAAGCCCAAACACGATACCTCTGCTGTAAGTTGGCGAATAGTTGGGTATCCTGCAGCTTCCAGAAGATGCTGCAGCATCAGACTAAAGTTACCATATTCTATCTAAAACCTTTTTATTGATACTAGTCCAACGAGCCCAAACACGATACCTTAGCTGAGCTTAGCTGTAAGTTGGCGAGGAGTTGGGTATACTGCAGATTCCAGGAGAGGCTTCAGCATCAGGTCAAGGTTACCGTGGTTTTGCAATATTGTTACACTAACAGGATACCAAATCACAGATTACTAAATAGTTATGACCAAATATAGAATAGATCAGACCGGTAGAAATTGCTGACATCCCTCCATCACCTAGAAAAGAGCTGACCCAACTAACACATAAACGAAATTTGCAGCTTCCCTTGCAGCTCTAATATAAGGTCTTTAAGAGTAGTATGAGGGGTCAAGAATTAACCCCTGGTTCTATAACAGCGAAAATTAGAACTTGAAACTGCATCGGGAATCTAAGACCTGTTTGTGGTACATTATGGCACCATTAACAGCATAATAGTTAGAATTATATCTCCTATCGCCCTGATTCAGGGTAGGCTCGAGCCCCTCGGTGGGGACGTATATGAGCTGTAATGATGATATCTCCTATACCGCTTTCAGCCGCATGACGGTCACCCATAGTAATTTATGCCACCATTGGTTGCACAGTAGTCAAACCCAGAGCACTCTTTTGGCACTTTAAGTCGTATAACTGTTTCGTGTAGAATATTATACCACTAAGTGCTGCATTAGATAGAAAATTATAACTTTTATACTTCTTATAGTATTTAGTCTGTCATCATTACAGCTCATATACGTCCCCACCGAGGGGCTCGAGCCTACCCTGAATCAGGGCGATTAGGCCTTAGTCGACCACGCGGGCCCAGTGCGGGTTGGTCGACTTCACACACAAAGCCATAATGTACCACAAACAGGTCTTAGATTCCCGATGCAGTTTCAAGTTCTAATTTTCGCTGTTATAGAACCAGGGGTTAATTCTTGACCCCTCATACTACTCTTAAAGACCTTATATTAGAGCTGCAAGGGAAGCTGCAAATTTCGTTTATGTGTTAGTTGGGTCAGCTCTTTTCTAGGTGATGGAGGGATGTCAGCAATTTCTACCGGTCTGATCTATTCTATATTTGGTCATAACTATTTAGTAATCTGTGATTTGGTATCCTGTTAGTGTAACAATATTGCAAAACCACGGTAACCTTGACCTGATGCTGAAGCCTCTCCTGGAATCTGCAGTATACCCAACTCCTCGCCAACTTACAGCTAAGCTCAGCTAAGGTATCGTGTTTGGGCTCGTTGGACTAGTATCAATAAAAAGGTTTTAGATAGAATATGGTAACTTTAGTCTGATGCTGCAGCATCTTCTGGAAGCTGCAGGATACCCAACTATTCGCCAACTTACAGCAGAGGTATCGTGTTTGGGCTTATTGGTATAGTCTCAATGAATAGGTTTTAGATAGAACATGGTAACCTTGACCTGATGCTTCAACTTCTTCTGGTATCTGCAGGATACCCAACTCGTACACGTACACGTTTAGAATACGTAAAGTTTAAAAAGCATAAAATAAAGCTTAAATTAAAACTTAAAAAAAACCCCGACAATAAACTGCTAAGAAGTATAAAGTAATATGTTTTGGCCCTGTAAGTTTAATATAAGTACAGTGTAAACTCTATATAGCGACACTCAAGGGACCGGACATTTTGTGACGTTATTGAGAGTTTTCGTTATACAGAGAGAAATTAGAGTCAAAGTAAAACAACGGAGCCAGAAAAAATGACGTTTCAAAGAGTGAATCGTTATATCGAGTGACGTTGTATAGAGTTTACACTGTAGTTACATTTTGATCTAAGAGTCGTCGCACTGGGGGACTAAATAAAATAATACTACAGACTAAATAAAAAATAAAATAAAAACAGAATAAAACTTTTTTCTTTACTACCACTAATTACTAAAAATTTCACAACTAAGCGGTCTCCCTACGTGACGACTCTTAGATCAAAATATAACTTTCTACTTTTTAGCGGTTTTTTATTTTAACATGTTTTTAACGTGATAAGTCGCTGTGGCCAAGATAGGCATTATTATTAAGTGTTTCCAATTATTAATGATGACTTCCAATATTTGAAATGTCACGTATTAATTAAAATGGTTTGAGTGTTACTAAAAATAGGTACAAAATGTAGTCAGCCGCAAGTTTTTTGTTATGAAACAAAGCGTTTTAAGGGTTCCAACTGGACCCTATTACCAGCGTCTGTCTGTTCGTCCATCTGTCTGTCTGTCTGTCCGACCTTTAAATGGCTGTATACGTAATAGGTACTACGGTTCAAAAGATTCACTACCTAGCCGATAGAACATTTATAGTTTTAATCATTACAAGCCAAGAGGATTTATCGCACTTGGAGTCCTTTTACCCTAACTCCTACTTTCCGAGATGAATCTATCCAGATCTTCGACCATCTTGAGCTCCTTGGCGTAAATTTAACATTCGATCTGAATTTCGGGTGATACATTGAATCCAAGGCAAAAACGGCAGCCAAAAAGCTTGGTATCCTCTCGAAAGTGAGACTTTATTTCACACCAGAGCAACTTCTAATATTATACCAAGAAGTTCTGTCATGTATGGAGTACTGCTCTCACTTAGGGGACGGATCGGCTCATTATCAGCTAGATGTCTTGGATTCTATACCGACGCGCTAGGAACTTGTATCAAATAGGCTCCAAAGCCTCGAGCATCGCCACAAAGTCGCCCGTCTATCGGTGTTCTACAGGATTCATTTCGGAGAGTGTGCCCTGGAGCTTCACAACCTCATTCCCCTCTCTCCATTTCATTATCGGACGACCAGGCGCGGAGGCCGGTTCCATCCCTTTGTCGTCAATGTTCCACCTTTACGCACGAAGCGTTTTGCGTCTTCGTTCATCATGCGAACAGCCAAGGAGTGGAATTCCCTTCCGGCGTCTGTATTCCCCGATTCGTATAACTTAAAAATCTTTAAGACCAGAGTGAATAGGCACTGTTTTAGCTTGCGTGTCACATCCTCGGCTGCATCTTCACTTACCATCAGGTGAGGTGCAGCCAAACGCACTCAATTTTTTTATTTAAAAAAAAATTACACAATGTAATGGCAAGATCAAAGTAATAAAGAAGTTTTAGTTCAACTATTATTAGCCAAGGAACATTCCTATAAGTATTTTTTTCTAATACAACGCTCTCGTCTGTTACGCAGTTTAAAAATGTAACGCGTAAATGAATTTATTTGAACACTGGTTAACCTTTTCAATCCGCGACTCGATCATGTGAAGTCTTAGTGTGAAGCAAATAATTCTTAGACCCGTGGTTGCCTTTTTACATTATAATTAATTAGAGCCATCTAACACTGTAACTCGACTATCTTACAACGTCGTTTCCGCTCGCTGACAAAATTTTTCGGACCATTCAGCAGGTACGCCAGTTTTCCTCGTAATACCCAATACGTTATCTAGATGGCAGCACAGTCGGTGATGAAGTTCTATGAAAACTGCACATTGGTTACGATGGGCGGTCCGGCAACCCGGTACGGGAGCGGTCAAAAGCATGTCTCTTTTTCTTTTACTCAATCTGATAAAGATGGGTGAAAACAGTGAAATCTCTATGTCTGTCAGATTGCATAGAAAAAAAACGATATCCGTTTAAAGCTTCGGTTCCTGACAGCGCAGTGTGCGGCAACAAAAAAACATTTGATGCAGTTCATTATTTATTTATCAGTGTAAAGCAAGATAAAGGACCTATTACGATTAAAATTTGATGCAGTCCTTATTCATATCTTCATATTTATTTATTCTTCATATTTATCTGTGTAAATCAAGGTAAAAGACTTAGTAGGTATTGATTAATTAATTAACGTTATTTCCAATAATTCATTGTGATATTCTTTTATTCACTGTCTTCTTCTTTATTCTTATACTAGCTTTTGCCCGCGGTTTCGTCCGCGTGGACATCGTTTTTATGACTGTCTTAGAGGGTGCACGGTGCGCAAGTCGCAAGCGGCTCGCGAACATGGACATGAATTTTCTCCAGATCCCTCAGGAACTATGTCAGGATATGCTTATTAGTAAATCATATCATTTCCCACCCCTCAACCATCTCTGTGCAAAAAATCACACATTCCATTGTTCCGTTGCGATGTCAAAGAAATTTACCAAAAAAGAGTATATTTTCAGTTCCCTCAGGAACTGCATCGGGCTATGCTATTTTCACGCGATAAAAAGTAGCCTATGTCCTTCATCGTGACAGGCTACCCGCATGCCAAATTTTATTAAGATTCGTCAAGCCGTTGAAGCGTGAAAAGGTAACAAATGAAAAAACACATTTTCATATTTAATAATATTAGTAAGTTATATTATATGTATAAAAATGAACTATTGTTCGTTAATCTCGTTTAAACTTAAAAACGGCTCAACCAATTATGATGAAACTTTAGTGAATTGTTATTCGCACGTCAGGGAAGGTTTATTAAAAAAAACCCCGCGAGTTGCTTGCATTTTGCGCACTGCACAACATTGATGGCGAGTCGCTAGCGGCTAGCCCACCGCACACCACAGATGGCGATTCACCAGGTCGTTGGTCCCGTGGGCACGACACATAACATACTTCGTAGAACAGATGAATAAGTTGGTGCAATAAAGTTCTCGCGTGGCGACCGCGCACCGGAAAGCGTACGCGCACGCGGGCCTCCCACTCGGTGGACCAATGATTAAGTTTATATCATAGGGAAGAGAACGGTGTTTACGTAGTAAAACGTTTAAGATAAAGGTTTGCCTAACAGTAAGAACCTTACAGAAATTGTATAGTTCTTTAGTAGGAAAACGAATAGGCCTAAAAGACATTACTTTTAGTATAGCTCTTTGGGCTCGTTCTACGCGTAGGAAATGAGTCTTACATGAACCACCCCATACAATAACACAGTAGGACTAGGAGATGATTGAGTAGGCAAGAGCAAAGTATACTGTCCTTAATGTGGCAAAGTCTGCACTAGACCTTAATTTTTTGAAAACAAAGATTAATTTTTTAAGTCTTGTTGTTGTAGAATTAATTTGAGACTTCCAGGACAAATTGCTGTCGACTGTTATACCTAGGTTATACCCAATCACCCACTCGCCAATAGGAACCGTCAAATCATAATTCATAATGCATGTGTTTTATTAACAGATACAGATTCCTGTGGCTTCCATCATCATCGTCTCAACAGCATGAAACCGTTAAGGAGTTGTAACTTCCTTCATCAGCTCATCTGATGATGATAAGATGATGACTACCAGACGCCAAAACTTGGATAGTTTTAGGAAATACATGAAACACGTAATATGTGCCTATAAAATTTGGTATTTGGAATTTGGTATCTCGTCATCAGATCCTGACTTGGTGACAATGGGACCCCCTCGAGAGTATACTCTTTCAAATAAAAAAAATATTTTGAAAATCGGTTCACAATCGGCGGAGATATCGCGTAACAAACATACAAAAAAAAACACGGTCGAATTGAGAACCTCCTCCTTTTTGAAGTCGGTTGAAAAAAGTAAGTAATAAGCAAGTTATTGATGTAAGTAGGTGGTACATTTGTATTAATACTAATACTGAACGCAATATTTACACAAATTTATAGAAATTTTTGAATTTCCTTTTCGAAAAAATGTCACGTATTTTTTTAATTTACAATTGGTAAGCCCTAGGCGTTATCTCACCAGATGATAAGTGACTATGATGCCGAAGATGGAAGCGGGCTAAAATAAACATATACTACATGGTACTGGTACATAGGTTCCGAAAATTGAATACTTAGATACTAAGGCTCCTCCGAACCTAAAATTTGCAACTCGATTCACAATGTTTCAAACATCAAACGAAAAAGCTTGGAAATAAAGTTCTTGTCAGCTCGTACTGCAACGTGGCTGTTACGTCAATCGCTGCAGACGAATCGTGCGAAAATTGTGGTTTTTATTTCATTATAAATAAAATAAGAATACCTATCCAAAAAGTAAGAAAACAAAATCACTTTTTATTGTTTCACAAATAAGCATAATGATTTGATTAAAATTGCAACAGTTCTATGGTTACAACTAAAAACAAAAAGGGTGCATTGGGATATTTTTTTCTTTAGTTCTGTGTATTTAAATGGAATTCAAGGAAATGAAAATCACTCCTCATATCCTGAAAAAAATATTCTATTATAAATCCTTAATTTAAGTAAAAATTGGTTACAAAGTTGGTCGTTGGAGGCGGTATAAGCCTTAATATCTAGTCTTATCAAATAGTTATTATTCTTAGTAATTCTAACGTAATATCGACAGCGCTGCGGTGCGCTGCGGCTAAAATTTTAAAGTTCTGAATACAATGCAACTTTGCTGTCGCGATTGACGCGAGCTTGTCAGTTCCATGAAAGCGTGGTACAGTCGCCGGCGTGGTATCGTTTACAGTCAACATTCATAACGTCTCGTCACCGACTAAAAGCGTGACCTTTCTAGGTCTATTTTTAGAACAATGGCGTATTTTGTAAAGTCAACTACCTAAATGGCAAAATGTTAAAAAAACCGGCCAAGAGCGAGTCGGACTCGCGGCCCGAGGGTTCCGTACTACCGCACATCTCCACAGTACTATGACCATACCTATTCACTTTACAAAAAAAAGAGATCAATGCTAGTGACAGAAAAATGCTTTTGTTATTCAATTCGGACTCCTTATCTCGAGTATGACTTACACTACGAAGTAACTAGTATCTCATTTGTGCTTACACTTGTGGCACGACGGGAAGGAGTAGGAGTACGGTGGGGCGTGGGTTTTTAAAAATGTCGTTCGTTCTCACGTAAATTTAATGATGAAAATTGATGAAAAATAAGACCAAGAACATAATATATAAAAATTATAAAAGAATTACACACGTTAATTTATATCACAAATCATAAAAAACACAATTATAACTTAAAATGGGTCTTTTTAAAGAGAATAAGTTTTAAGAATAAAATAAGTTTTCTTCGCCCGCGAAGAAACTCGCAGGTTGTGTGTGAAGTCGACCAACCTGCACTGGGCCGGCGTGGTCGACTAAAGCCCGATCGCCCTAATTCCGGGTAGACTCGAGCCCCTCGATGGGGATGTATATGAGCTGATATGATGAAGTTTAAAGAATTTATTTTTTTTATTTAAATATGATGGAGAACATTGAAGGATAGGATGAATAGAATGATTTTGAAAACACATGTGTCAGCGCATGCGAAATAGAACAAATAGATGAAATGAAATAGGTCCAATGAAACACGAACGAATAACAGCGTTACCGCGTTACACATTTGACCAGTTTTTTTTTTTTGATGTGTAAACATCTTTGCTCTCGCTTTCCTGCAATTTGTGGGAGTAATTTCGTGAAATGGGACGGAAATGTGTAACATGGGACGGAAATGTGTAACAGGAAGTCGCAAAAGCGCGGAATTCTACTTTACGAGAGTCCGACTCGCACTTGGTCGGTTTTTTTCGTTACTGTCAGATCCGCCACCCAGGTACAATATCGTCATCAAATCTAACTAACCTAAAGTATTTTGTCACATGTTACACATCATATGCGAGTACTGTACGTCTCGCTCGAATTTTTTTTTTTTTGTTTTACTTCACGTTTATTACTTTAATCAATCACAGTAGGTAAGTTTCACGCTTGTATGTATTACTGTTTTACGATAGAGCTAAATCAAAAATACCTTTAATATAATATACCTACAAAAACCTTTTAGTCTTTTTGTCGGTGCTTTTTCAGTAATTTTTATTATTTGTTGTAGAGGTGATAGAAAAACATACTCAGTGAAAATTTCAACTGTCTACCTATTACGGTTCATGAAATATAACCAGCTGACAGACAAACAGACGGACGGACAGTCAGCGGAGGCTTAATAATGGTAAGAAAATTCGGTGTCAATTTGTGATATAAAGCTATCTTTAGTAAAATCTGAAGAAAAACGTTAAGATAATGTATTGATTTCATTATAGTTTAGTAAATATTAAATCATTTGCTTCTAGATGTCTTGCATGTTGTCTGTATCCACTAAATAAAATTACTTATGACCTAAGTCTGACCTTTTATTTAATGAGTTTTCACGTAATTCATATTATAGCACCAATCCGATTTGGTGGGTATATTATATCTTATCTAGTATCTGTATAGTTACGTATGTATGTATGTATTGAGCGTCGGTGGCGTAATGGATAAGGCAGCCGCCTCCTGTCCGGGAGGTCGTAGTTCGAACCTGCCACGTACCAATGTGATTTCGAATTTAGATTTCATATGCACGTTTATCCGACGCTCTTACGGTGAAGAAAAACATCGTGAGGAAACCTGCACAGGCGTGAGAAGAAACTCGAAGGTTGTGTGTGAAGTCGACCAACCCGCACTGGGCCCGCGTGGTCGACTAAGGCCTAATCGCCCTGATTCAGGGTAGGCTCGAGCCCCTCGGTGGGGACGTATATGAGCTGATATAATAATAAAAATGTACCTATACCTATTTACATACTAATCTAAATACATAAAAGTCGATGTGCGTATAATTTATCTATGTTCTCTATGGACTCTTAAACGGCTGGAGCGATTGTGATGAAATTTTTAGGGAATCTTCAGATTAGCCCAGCGTGTTATTCTTAGAAAAAAAACCGGACAAGTGCGAGTCGGACTCGCCCACCGAGGGTTCCGTACAAATGTGTAGGTACATAATATAAATCATAACATAGCAAACTGTTAGGTACTACATACACCAAAATTATTATATACCTACCTATACATATACAAAAAAGGGAAAATATTTTTTTCATTCTTCGTCATAAATTTAAAACTATACACCATAAAAATAATTAAAGAACCTCTTTCATATGGTACCCCACATGACATGGTTAACTCAATTTAAAATTTAGACCGCCGTTCCTTGCATAATTGATTAAGTACTTTAAATAAAGGCTATTTTTTGATAATTTAATTAAAAATGTACGGTTTTCAGAGTTTTCCCTATACTTGTAGTATAAGACGGTATTACCTGCCAAATTTCATAATTCAACGGGAATTACCCTATGAAATTTTGATTTCCTTGAGAGTGTCGAAATATACATTTTTTGCGGCAAAAATGGCCGTATCTTTTTTTAAGTTAACTTAAAAGATTGATTTTTTCACAGCTTCAAGGGACTGTAGACAGAAGTATATGGTTTTAATTACAACTCAATGCCTCTACACGTTCCCGACATAAACGGTCTTGACAGACGGACGGACGGACAACAAAGTGATCTTTTAAGGGTTCCGTTTTTTCCTTTTGAAGTACGGAACCCTTAAAACGCGGGCGGAGCCGCGGGGCGGATTGCTAGTTTAATGTATTAGTTGAAGACAATTTAGATTCACACTTAAAGAACAACAAATAGTCATTTATGGCTTTATGAGAATCGGGTGGTGAATAGGTAAATTAGCAAACGAGTGACATTTATGAGCCTGACAAAAGTTTGAAAGAATTCAAAGAAAAAGTTTTTATCTTTGGTTATTACATTTTTTCTTTGCTAAATTTTTGTCTTTGGTTATTACATTTTTTCTTTGCTAAATCAAGTGTCACACGGGGTCACACAAACAGGGTACCGCGCCAAAACTGTTACTAACAACCACAGAACAAGACCTCTCAAGACATACTTGGCTCTAGGTAAATAGCGGTCTAATTATTATGGATTTTAGAAATTTCATTTTTCCTGTGGGAACGGAAGGACTTAATAGATTTTCTTAATAGATTTTTCTGTAATATATGCATTACCTCATATACTATGATTTTTTCAGGATTTTAGGTCCAGTAGTTTCTGAGATAAGGAGGATTTCGACTATTTTCTTAAATAACTTTAAGGTTTTTGTTTTAAAATATAAAAAAAAAATTAAGATAATAACAACAAGCCCTTTCATTTGATATGTCACACAATATATTTTGAAAAACTTTTTTTTTTTTAATTTACCCCCGAAATTTGTACCCATGTTTAAAATTCAAATATTTACGTTACACGTCCGTCTTTTAACTCAAATGGTCCAGTAGTTTCTGAACAAATTGGCTGTGACATACGGACGAACGGACACACGAGTGTTCCTGTAATGGTTCCGTTTTAACCTTTTGAGGTATGGAACCCTAATAACGGCTAAGTCCGAGTCGGAGTCGCGCTTTGTGTGTTCCGTATTACCACACTTCTCCGCGTAACTATGACAATGACACCTATAGACATTACAAACAAAAGACATCAACGCGAGCGATAGAAAAATGATTGTTTATTCAATTTGGTTAATACTCCTGAGCGCAAGTAAGACTCACACTTGGCCAGTTTTTATTATTTATTGTTTTACTAGGATTGGTACTACTATAATCACGCGAAGTTTCATGCTTGAGTTTGTTACCGTTTTTACGATAGAGCTAAATCAAAAGTACCTATAAAAACATGTTTTGTATGGCGGCCCCCTTCAATTTTTCACTTTTTCTAATTAAAAAATATTATTTGTTGATATAGCCACACTCTGTAAAAAAATCAACTATCTGTCTGTCAGCACGCTTACAGACAGACATACGGACGAACAACGTAGGCTTCTTCTTCTTATTCGTGTGAGAGTCACAGCTGCTTGAGCCAATGTTTCACGACCGCCATGGCTTGAGGGGAGGCCGACGCCAGGTCCTCGTCAGTGCAAGTGAATGGGCACTGCGGGCATTGTTTGAGGTGTTGAGTGGACTGCACCTGCCCACAAATGCAGCCCGTACTGATGTGGGGCGGCAGTATACCCCATTTTTGTAAGTTTGCTTTGCTCCTTCCAACCCCTGCTCTCAAACGGTTCAGACCCTTCCATAAAGGCCAGCTTTCAGAGGCTCCAGCGGGTAGATGCTCTGTGGGAGTGATGATCTCGTCCTCTCCGGACAGTTGGTCTTTCCACAGATTGAGGCGAGCTTCTTGAGGGGTGCCTTGTAGTGGACTATTGGTGAAAAAACTCTTCCGAGACTTAAGACGACGAGGCTCGGGGGTGTGCGAGTAAAGAGGGCGCCTACTGTCTGTGCTCTGCTTGGTTCTCTTGACGGCTGCAGCAACTTCACGGCGTATGGCTGGTGGTGCAATTCCTGCAAGTTGGTAGAGTTTCTGCACAGAAATGGGTTTCAAACAGCCAGTCACCAGACGGCACGCCTCATTGACTGCTACATCCACTTGGTGGGCGTGGGGCGAGTTTTTCCAGGCTGGGCAGGCGTATTCGGCCACCGATATGCTAAGTGCAAGGGCCGTGGTTCGAAGAGTGTGCAAGTTGGCTCCCCAAGTGCTACCTGTCAGACGTCGAAGGATGTTTCTTGAAAACACTTTCTGCTTGGTGTTAACGCAGTGTTGCTTGAAAGAGAGTGTACGATTAAGTAGGCTTTGTAACAGGGTTCCGTTAGTTACCCTTTGGTTGTACGGAACCCTAGAAAGTGGTAAAGTAAAAAGTGCATGTACACATCATCTATTTTTTGCATAGTTAACTGGCATATAAATTAGGTAGCTACCAATTTTCAAGCAACTGTATTAAATAATTTTTCGTTAGTCTAAGTACCTCATCATATCAGCTCATATACGTCCCCACCGAGGGGCTCGAGTTTACCCTAAATTAGGGCGATCGATCGGGCCTTAGTTAGGGTTGCCAGAAGAATTCAAGAAGAATATAGGAGATTTCCATTTAGGGGGTCAAAAGAAAACAGTGTCCAGTTAAAATATATAGTAGACTTTATTTTTTCATGTAATTATATTTTTGGGAACTTTGGGCCATTTTAATGAGTTTATTATTAATCGCTTTTTCCGCCGGGTAGGCCCAGTTAACTTTGATTCCCTATCTGTATCTTCTTCACTTCCACTTTCAGCATTTAAATCACTCATTTTGTAAGTATATTTCACACAAAAGAGGCGAACCGAACAATAAAGGTACAAAGAACTGGTGCTAGGACATCATACAGACAGAATGATATTTGACATTGACACTTGACAGTGACATGACATGACTCTTAAAATTTGCGTTCAGAAACACAAACCATGTGATTTTACTTATGATATGATCTGCTCAGTTTTGTTTAGGATTTCGGGGTTCGTTTCTGAACGCGTGTTTTTTAACTCGATTTAAGTATGTATGACAGACACGTCGCTGCATGGCTAAAATATAGTAGATTTGTCTACTATATATTTTTTCAACAGTATATAGTATCTTGGCCCAAAATATAGTAAGATACTATATTATATAGTAGATCTGGCAACCCTAGCCTTAGTTGATCACGCTTGCCCAGTGCGGGTTGGTCGACTTCACACCCAACCTGCGAGTTTCTCCGCAGGCGTGTGCAGTTTTTCTCACGATGTTTTCCTTCACAGCAAGAGCTTCGGATAAACGTACATATGAAATCTAAATTCGAAATCACATTGGAACGTGGCAGGATTCGAACCACGACCTCCGGACATGAGGCGGCTTAAGCCACCGACGCTCCAGTGTATACAGGGTGTAACATAAAGGTGTGGTGATACTTTAAGGTGGGCTTGTACCCATCAAACTGAACAACTTTCTCCATGGAACCCATAGTCAAATCGCAAAAAAAAATTTGAACTTCCCATACTAAGTTGGCTGATCAGCTGATCGAGTTAGTATGGGAGAGCCAAATTTTTTTTTACGATTTGACTATGGGTTCCATGGGGAAAGTTGTTCAGTTTGATGGGTACAAGCCCACCTTAAAGTATCACCACACCTTTATGTTACACCCTGTATATGTACCTATCTAAGTGTACATGCGTGATATTTAATTTAGTTGGTACCTTAATCAAATTAATTTGATATTTTGTTAGTAAGGTTATTACTTAGTACTATTAGAATCATCTGTGGTTAGGTATACAAAATAAATTGTTCAAACTTGCATTCCGTCCGCGAAAGAAATGAGGGTAATTAAACAATAAGTATATACAAGCTGGTAAAGCTGAGATCGATTACAAGAAAAATTTTGTTACTCTAGGCATACACACAAAAAGATATAATGTACATTTTATATTTTTGCCATATTTGCTATGGGAACATGCCCGTTCTCTCGCAGATGAAGTTGCTTTTGGTATGTCGGCGGCGTTCGTAGAATTGGGCAGATCATGAAATGCCCGGGCATATCATAGAGGAGCTCCGAAAAAAACATTTCATTGAAATACCTCATTATCCGTAAGTAAAATGGATTAATGTTATACCTTTTTTAAATCTGCATTAAATGAGTAACTTTTTAAAATAGTTTGCCATCACAGTTCAGAACATTTTTTTTACCAAAGAAGGTCAAAGTTCAACTAGATAATTTTCTGAAGTTAAAAATCCAAATTCAAAGTAATTTTTTTAGACTTTCTTATTCCACTGATGAAAAATGTCATGTACATTGGGTAATCCTACCTATCAGAAACAATTTAGTGTATTTTTTTTTATTTACACATGTTATTTTGAAAAAACAGTAATTAATAATTCGACACAAGGTAGTAAATTAACGGTTTTTTGAAAAAGTCGAAATATCTCGAAAATGGTGAGGTTTTTACTGAGGTCAAATTTGGATATTCTGACAGGTAATGACCTAAGCTATCACCCCCTTAAGTTTGTCGTACTAGTCCTTGGACACCCTGTATATCTCCTACAAAATTCGTCGACCAAAGACCGAGGCTCGTGTTCTTTCCTTGCGTAATTTTCGTGGCATTGGATATAGATCGTCTAGTGCTGATGCTGGTCGTATATATTGGACTGTAGTAGATGAAGCCCTTCCATTAATCAAAAAATCCAGTTGTTCAATTCGCTTATTATCGATCTCTATAATGTTCATGCTCCCCTCCGTCCTGTCAAAGTTAAGCACCTTCCAGCACCGTGGCTAACTGATGACATCAAATCGATAATTGATAAAAAAAGTGCCAAGACTAAGTACAAAATGAAGACATCTGAAACAAATAAAACCCGTTATTATGAGATAAGGAATCGATGCAATCTGATGTGTAGAGATGCACAGAGGAGGCATATTCACAGGTCAGTCGAGCATGGCGATCCAGCAAAAGTGTGGAAATTTATCCGTACCCTGGGTGTCGGTAAATCTCGTAGTGAATCAGTACATAGAGACTGCAATGTGATTGAATCACCATTTCTCCTCGTCATCTTCTATTGATTCATGTTATAAAGCAAACACACTCCGTATGCTCTCGGAATTACCAACCCCAAATTATTCGTCTTTCTCCTTCAGTCAGTTACAAGTAGATGAAGTCGAGAAAAATATTCTTGCTAATGGGTCTAACGCTGTTGGTGGTGACGCTATCAGTCGCAACATGATAATTCCTATACTTGACATCCTTTCTCCTATAATAACACAATACCTTAATTTCTCTATTACCAGTAGCACTTTCCCTGATATAAGAGACTGACATAATTCCTTTACCTAAAAAACCTAATCCATCATCTTCCGCTGATTACCGTCCTCTATTCTTCCTTTCCTATCAAAGGTTTCAGAACGCCCTGTGCATTCGCAACTTAGCGGTTTCCTTGCACACAATAATCTTACTAACCCGTTCCAATCCGGCTTTCGTCCTGGTCATAGCACGACAACAGCGCTGACAAAAATCACTGACGACATTAGGCTCGGCATGAAGAAGCAGCAGCTAACAGTTCTAACGTTACTGGACTTCAGTAACGCGTTCAAAACAGTCGATTTTGACATTCTGATTGGCTTGTGGCGTTCTCTGAACATATTATCCGCTGCAGTTGACTGGTTTCACAGCTACCTGTATGGTCGTCGGCAGCGCATACAAACTGAGAGTTCTTATTCTTCGTGGTGTTCAACATCGGCTGGCGTACCTCAGGGAGGTGTACTGTCGCCACTTCTTTTTTCTATCTTCATAAATTCAATATCAGTAACCCTTACTTTTTCTTATTACCTATATGCTGATGATCTACAAATTTATTCTCAGGCCGAACTCTCTAACATCGCGGATGCTATTCAAAACATACTTACAAAAAAAATCGATATCAATCGGAAAATTTCACAGTGTCCCGTCTCTAGAGATGTAATCCGCGTTCGTTCATTCTTTGCGATTCGCAAGCGCATCTCACTCAGACTCGTAGTCAGTTCCACTGTGAGTTTTGTACGAACGGACGTCGTCGTCGTCCAAATCGTCGAAACCGACATTCGCGATTGATTTTAGTGTTTTAGTTACTAAGTTTATCTCTCGCTCTTTTCTTGGTCTCTAAGACCTGAACCTTGTTTAACACCTAGAACGATTTATGTACAAATTGCAGTTCATTTGCCCAAAAACTGAAATTAAAAATGTGTCGTAAACATTGCATGCGGGTCGCGGGCGGGGCGGCGGTGAGGGACACCGGCGGCGGTCGCCCGCTCGAAGCCGGCCGCTCTCGTGCTCCCCACACGCTTCCCCTGTTCGCGCTTTTATTATGATCGCGCGTTATCGTTCTGTGCACGTTACATTGAGTAGTCAAAAAAAAAGGTTTCCGGAAAAAAAAATACTGAAATTCTATTCAGGACGATGGTCTGAGCCCACCCCTTCAGTATTTGCCTATCCGTCCCTTAACCCTGTATATACGTATATGTAATTATTTATTTTTCAATACAGTTGCTCGAAAAGTGGTCCTTTATTCTAGCAAATAAAAAATATAATACTGTAAGACTTTAAAAGGATAATTTAAAAAAAAATTGGTAGTTCCTCCGTGAGGTTAGTATATTACGCTAGCTGTTTAGATTTTTTTTGGGTTATATCTTTGTGAAGAAAAGAGAAAAAATGTGAATGAAGTGGAACCGGTTACACCAAGGAATAGGTTCAAAGAGGTTTAGTATCCCAAGCCTTATTGTAGTGTATTTATGATAATAAAAAAACTTACGCATGCGTACGTGTGCTAGCTAAAATATGGCGCAATTTTTTAAAAACTGAATTGAGATGTTTTTGTTGTGAAAGCTAATAAAATTATGAATTGTTAATATACACGTAAAAAAAATATACTTATGTGTATGTATAAGAAAAACAAAGTGAGATTACTCCCCGGACATTTAAAATAAGCCACAAGTCGCGTAAAATGAACTTGGTTGCTGAAGTCTTGATAGGTATGTACCTACCCATGTATTTTGTTTTTCTGTCACGGTCGTTTTTTTTATTTTATCTATTTTCTCACAACTGTATTGAAAAACTTCGTATGATACATGGGTGTAAAAGAAAATAACAAACTCGTGACTCGGCTCGTTTGTTATTGACCTTTTTACTACCCTTGTATCATAAATAACTATTATAGTCCGAGTAGGTTTTATTTATTAAATATATGGTACTTTATTTTTTAGTATATAAAAAGTGATAATAGCTTTATATGTTTTAGTATAAGTTCAAAATTATTATACGTTATTCTTTTTTTTTCTGTTGTTGTTGTTCGCGTACTAACTGTCTCCTTGCTTTGTCTCCGAGTACTGGGTTGTCTGGTAGAAATCGCTCTTAGCGATAAGAACGCCTAAATTGTACGTCACTTAGTTTTTATTTAAATTTTGCAAATGTATTTATTTTGATGTACAATAAAGAGAAATTTGAATTTTAATTTGATCGACCAATCGAGTGACCAATCGAGTGACCAATCGAGCGACCAATAGAGTGATCAATCAAGCAACCAATAGAGTGACCAATCGAGCTAACAATCGACCGACCAATCGATCGACCAATACTGTGACCAATCGAGCGACCAATCGAACGACCTATTGAGTGACCAATCGAGCGACCAATAGAGTGCAAACTACCGACCTATGGAGTGACCAATCGAGCTAACAATCGACCGACCAATCGAGTGACCAATCGATCGACCAATAGTGTGACCAATCGAGCGACCAATCGAGCGACCTATTGAGTGACCAATCGAGCGACTAGTAGAGTGACCAATCTACCGATCTATGAAGTGACCAATCGAGCAACCAATCGAACGAACAATCGAACGACCAATCGATTAACCAATCGAGCGACCAATCGAGCTAACAATCGACCAACCAATCGAGTGACCAATCGAGCGACCAATAGAGTGACCAATCGACCGACCAATAGTGTGACCAATCGAGCGACCAATTCTTCTTCTTAGCGTGTCGATGGCAGACACTACACTGTAGCAGCCCAGAATTTGGCCACGTTAACAGCATTATCAGCCGCTGTCATGAGGTCTTCCTGCGTGCAGATGTAGGGGCACGTAGGGCACGATGTCAAATGTTTCATCGTTTGAACTGCACCGCACAAACAGTTTAATTCACTTTCACCCAAAAATCCCCACCTGACCATGTTTTCTTTGCTCCGACCGGTCTGGGTCCGGAGTCTGTTTAAAGACTTCCAAACCGGCCATTGCAAGTCATGTCCAGGGGGAAGGCTTTCTGCTATCGGGACGAAGGGTGTTGGTAAGCTTACTTTGTCCTGCCAAAGGTTACACCTCGCTTTCTTGGGTTCTACTGATAAAGGATAGACACACTTTATAAAACTATTTCGGCTTTTCAGCCGTTGTTGCACTGGTTTGTGGCTATGCATAGGGTGCCGTGTGTCAGTATCCATCTTCGATCTTTCAGAGGAGCTAGCCACCGCCCTGCGCACAGCAGGGGGCGCAATACCAGCTAGTGGGTACAGCTGACTGACCGGAGTCGGTTTGAGGCAACCAGTTATGATCCGACAAGTCTCATTTAGAGCTGTATCCACCAGCTTCGCATGGGCAGAGCGACACCATACGGGGCTTGCATACTCGCCTGCAGAAAAGGAAAGCGCTAGCCCGGAGGTCCGCAGAACGTGCGGCGTTGCTCCCCATTTAGTGGTAGTGAGACGCTGCAGCAAGTTATTGCGAGTGTGCACCTTTCTTTTAATCGTTTGGCAGTTCTTATTATACGTAAGCGATCGGTCCAGGAATATGCCAAGATACCTCGGAGTGCTATTATGAACTACAGGCACACCTTGCCACGTGATATTAAGCTTACGACTTGCTTGACTATTGCGGAGATGGAAGGCGCAAGACTCAGTTTTTGAGGGGTTGGGTTTAAGGGAGTTTTCCTGATAATAACTGCTCAGGTTATTAAGAGCTCTGGAGAGGTTTAACTCTACTTCCTCGAAACTGGTCGCCTGAGACGTCAACGCAAGGTCGTCTGCGTATAGAAAACGACACGTGTTTGGGCTAGACGGCTGATCGTTTGTGTAGATATTGAAGAGCAGCGGGGCAAGGACACTACCCTGAGGTAGTCCGTTCTTTTGTGATCTCCAACGGCTTTTGTCTTGAAGAAGGTGAACTTGAAAACGACGGTTATGGAGAAGTTCTCTGAGAATTGTGACGAATTTGTAGTCGCCTGTCATAGTCCCCACTTTCCATAACAGTCGCCTAAGGTTCACTGTGTCGTAGGCTGCGGACAGATCTACAAACACAGTACCAGTTATCTTCCTCAGTTCAAAACCGTCTTCGATGTGTTGCGTTAGTTTCAGTGTCTGATTGCAACAAGACTTAATCGGTCTGAAACCCGCTTGCTCTGGAATCAAAGTTTGGTCAATAGATCGCGTTAAGCGGGACAACAGCAGTCTCTCAAATAATTTGTACGTGTGGCACAAGAGTGAGATAGGCCTGAAGTTTTTAGGACTGTCTGTTGATTTTCCTGGCTTTGGGATGGCTATGACCTTTGATTTTCTCCAGAGGCAGCGACCAATTGACCGACCTATTGAGTGACCAATCGAGCGACCAATAAAGTAACCAATGGAGCTAACAATCAACTGACCAATCGAGTGACCAATCGAGCAACCAATAGAGTGACCAATCGAGCGACCGAACGACCGACTAGTCGACCGACCAGTCGTCCGTACAGTCGACAGACTTCCTAGATAAAACACCATTGCCGTCAGTGGATCCAGTGAATCGGAGGTAGAAACTTCTCGATTCCTTGTGAGATGGTGTCATGCAAGTCGTTCTTTCTGGTATATATGTGGGTACTTTAGTATTGTGTTGACTACAGTCACTAAAATAAATCAGTCAGTCTCGTATCGTGTGGTTTTATTGTCTAAGCTGCTCCCGAAAATACCGTGTATTGGCGACGAGATATTGTGCGTTAGTTTTGTAATTAATTTGAAGAAAATAGTGTCTACTACAATGGCCGTCCAATCTATGTACTTTTTTCATGATTATCATATCAGCTGAAAGACGTCCACTGCTGGACAAAGGCCTCCCCCAAGAATTTCCAAGACGACCGGCCCTGCGCTGCCCGCATCCAGCGGCTTCCCGCGACCTTCACCAGGTCGTCGGTCCACTGTGTGGGACGTCTTCCTACGCCATGTCTTCCGGTGCGCGGTCGCCACTCGAGAACTTTATTGCCCCAACGGCCGTCTGTTCTACAAGCTATGTGGCCCGTGGCCGTGGCCACTCGAGAATCATTGGTGTAATAAATCTACAGTACTTTACAGATAGGTATAATAAATCATAGCGCGCCACTGGATCGCCACCTTTATTATCGCATGACTTCCGTTCAAAGAGGAACATTACATTGTTAACAATGGGTTACTTGAAGTAACGTGCGTGTTGTGAACCCGGTTCCCCCTAACTGGGTCGCATTAGGCTTGCAGTTCACCGACAAAATAGGTAACACAGAATATTTATGCAAATACATTTGTGACATTGTTTTTACCGAGTTTTCGCGATGACGCAAAACAATCGGATCGTCCTTGACAATACCAGTTTTAACACCAAACGACTTTTCGCGTGTAAAAAAACTTATTTTCATGTGATGAAGTAAAACATTAATGTAGTAATGTATATGGACAAATGTTTATGTTACTATTTGTAATTAAAATAAAGTTTCATTTCACTTTAAGTATGCATACTGGAATACAGATGGCCGTTGGGGCAGTAAAGTTCTCGAGTGGCGACCGCGCACCGGAAAACGTAGCGTAGGTGGGCCTCCCACTCGGTGGACCGATGACCTGGTGAAGTTCGCGGAAAGCCGCTGGATGCGGGCAGCGCAGAAACGGTCGTCATGAAAATCTTTGGGAGAGGCCTATGTCCAGCAGTAGACGTCCGTCGGCTGATATGATTATGATGATGCATAATGGAGAGCGTCGGTGGTGTAACTGTTACGGCCGCTACCTCCTGTCCGGGAGGCCGTGGTTCGAATCCTGCCACGTACCAATGTGTTTTCGAATTTCGATTTCATATGTACGTTTATCCGACGCTCTTACGGTAAAGGAAAACCTGCAATAACAAAATTAACGCTATCGTTAATGTAAAAATTTAAAAATAGCTTATACATTGCACACTTAAGTTTATTACAAGCTTCTATTTAACTTGCAATGTTCTAAGTCCGTCGGTACTTGGGATCAATCATCGATTTTAGACCGATTTCCTGGGGTCTGATTGAGCTTTGAATTGGTATAAACCCGCATTCCCGGTGACAATAGATCCTTTAAGTATTTTGAAGTTGATCTGATAATGAACGAAAAAGGTGCAACCAAGGTACCAAGATCGTCTATTGTTTTCAATCAAATCATACGCAGCACGGATTTTTAAAATTTGGAATTTAGCATACTAGGCTTAAATACCGCAGTGTCTCAAGACTAAGGTCTTTGACCAGTGTGTGTTGCCAGTGATGACTTACGGAACTGAGACATGGTCGCTTACTATGGGCCTCATAAGAAGGCTCAAGGTCACCCAAAGGGCAATGGAGCGTGCTATGCTCGGAGTTTCTCTGCGTGATCGAATCAGAAACGAGGAGATCCGCAGGAGAACTAAAGTAACCGACATAGCTCACAGAATCGCTAAACTGAAGTGGCAGTGGGCAGGGCACATAGCTCGTTAAGAACAGATGGCCGATGGGGCAGTAAAGTTCTCGAGTGGCGACTGCGCACCGGAAAACGTAGCGTAGGCAGGCCTCCCACGCGGTGGACCGATGACCTGGTGAAGGTCGCGGGAAGCCGATGGATGCGGGCAGAGCAGGACCGGTCGTCGTGGAAATCCTTGGGGGAGGCCTTTGTCCAGCAGTGGACGATTTGTGACTGATATGATGATACTAGGCTTAAAATTTCTTTATAAATAGACTTATACCTAAAAGTTTTTGAGTTTTTCAAAATGAGCTTATTTTAACGAGGACCTCTTTCCTTTTCTCACAAGTTTAAAACCGTCTGCGAACACTTAGTACGGACACACCCCGGACACTTCATACAACGGGCGCTAAATTACAAATCTAAAAACAAACGTTAGAGAACCAAACTTAAACCAATCTGTATCAACCTGGGTGACGACGGGGTGAGGTCGCAATCTAGAGAGCGGCAGGGAGTTTCCATACTGTATGTTAGTACTAATATAATTATGTACTTTGCTATTGATTGACTTCGTATCTATGGATATTGATTTTCATTAAGGACCGTCTAAAATGATTTCGGCAACAAGTTATATTTCCGTAAACACTGTGTCATGCACGTGTGTGTACAGATTGGTCTATTTCATTCTAAAATTTGATTCCTGCTCTAATGTTTCAAGGACACATCAATATTCATTTCAGTGTCGTCTTGTCTAATTAGATGCTTTGGGCGGGCGGCGCGACGGTAGCGGAGGGCGGGCGGCACTCTCGGGCGTAGTGGTCAAAGCGATGCGCAGACGCATGCACGCCATCGTTGATTCTAAAATTTTAATGTTTAAAAATTAGAAGCATTGGGTTACGAAGATTCGTACTAACCTCACATAATGCAAAGAAAATAACAAATGAAAAGATTGTGTTTATCTTTATATATAAAAATGATTCTCTATTTCCCTTGGTCATCGCATCAAGCGTGAACGGCTGGACCGATTTCGCTAATTATTTTTTTGTTGCGTTTGTTATTGTCAGGAGAAGGTTCTTATGTAGGGTAGGGTAGTGTAGTGTAGTGTAAGGAGGGTAGGATAGGGTAGGGTAGAGTAGAGTAGGGTAGGGTAGTGTAGTGTAGGGTAGGGTAGGGTAGGGTTGGGTAGTGAAGGGTAGGGTAGGGTAAGGAAGGGTAGGATAGGGTAGGGTGTGTAGCGTAGTGTCAGGTGGTACGAAGTTCGCCGGGACAGCTAGTGAAAATATAATTGAAGGCGAAGAGCCGCGAAATATTTTTCATGCCGCTCGAGATGTCACCAGTCTGAAAATATGGAAAAGGTCGCCCATGACGTATTAAAGTTGCGATAATAAAAAATGAGGCCACATACTACCTGACACTAAACATCCAAAACTGTTGCTGCGTAACCAAGCATCACATTATCCTACTTTAAAAATTCCCCATTGCGTTGGGGAATCTTGGTAAGCCCGCTTCTATCTTCGGCAACATCGTCACTTACCACCAGGTGAGATGTTGTCAAGGGTTTACCAATTGCGAATAAAAAATAAAAATAATAATAATATAATCTAGGATCATAGAAAAACTATGTAGGTATTCAACTACCTACATATATTTTCGTTCTCTCAATAATCGCGACATGCGCGAGCGCATCGCTCTGGCGCGGCTGGCATAGACAAACGGCGGCTATTTCGGCACTCAACCCGAAATAATAGAATTTTTCAAATCCCAGACGCATTAATATTTTATTGTCTCTACAATATAAGTTTAAGTATGTATAAAAATACCTAATATACGAGTATCTATTAAAGCGAACATCACGTGCGTTAAAGCTTTAGCAAAGTATATATATTAGTACTAACATACAGTATGGACACTCCCTGCCGCTCTATAGATTGCAAGCTTACCCCTCGTCACCCAGATTAATACAGATTGGTTACAGTTTGGTTGTCGAACGTATAGGATTTCACCGCCATTTTTTTTGTTTCGTCATTTTTTTTTTTATAAAAATTTGAGTGCGTTTGGCTGCACCTCACCTGATGGTAAGTGCCGATGCAGCCTAGGATGTGACACGCAAACTCAAATAGTACGCATTCACTCTCGTTTTATTATTATTCCTTTTTTGAAATGTTATTTCTGGCCCGTTGTATGAAGTGTCCAGGTACGTCAGTACTAATATATATTATACTTTGGTCCAGGGTGTGGCTTTAGCAAAGTATTGTAGAGATCGTATGTCTCGACATTTCTACACTTGCAACTGCTTTAGTTATTTTCTTGCCAGCGCGAGTCGAATTAAGAATATTAATTTAAATTTGAATTGGTATGTCGTTCGAAAGCTTTTCAAAACAATAAATGTTGATTCTATGGTGGACCGTGAGCCAGGACGGAGGTCCTTTTAACAAGAGTATATTTTTTGTTATACGCGCGTCTGGGTTGAGGTCCCTAAAGTTATGGCAAGAAAGTGATAGGAATCGATAAAGAAATAATAATCAGTCAGTCGACAGAGCCTTCTACCTTTTTTTACGTGTTAAATATATGATCATCTCTGATGATCTTTAATACGTTTAATCTTTCCTTTTAAAATATTAAGCTAGCTAAAACCCCCGGCGTCCTGTTGACGACGTCACAGTATATACATAATATTAGTACTGGTATTAGTGAGAACATCTATGGAACATCTATTCAACGAGTACGTATATAGGTAGACACTAGATATGAAAATAAAATCTATTATCAAGACATATAAATGTATACGTATATACAGGGTAATTCGGGAGACAGATCAGGACCAACCCTACATAACTCAGTAAATGATTACAAATTGTTAACGAAACGGTACCTTATATATAATATTATGAGTTAATATGGTTAATCCTGATCACGTCTCCGGAATCATCCTGTATATTCCTTGCGCATTTTATGTAGTTTTTTTTTATCATAAATTTGAGTGCGTTTGACTGCAACTCACCTGATGGTAAGTGACGATGCAGTCGAGGATGATACACGCAAGCTCAAATAATGCCTATTCACTCTTGCCATGAAGATCGAGTACCTCACATCCTCGGCAAAGCTAGTCTCATGCATAATTCAGTAATCACAGTGTCAGTCAATAGGGCGCGCGATTACACAAAGTCGCTAACCTCGCTCGCTCATCCATCTACAATCCGTTTGCGTTGTATTAATAAATCCAACATTGACAAAGACCGCCAAAACAGCTGGCTGCGGTCCAGGCGACGAGACCGACGCACGCGCAACGAAACAATCCAGTGTTGAAGAGCTGTCTGGGAGGCTGGGAACCGCGAACTTTCTCGCCCGAAATACTTCCGAGATTACAACACTGACTCTGTTGTTAAGTGTTGATGTTTTGTTACGTGATACGTGAATTGCTTTAGGGTATTTTAGAGTTGTTTTTTTTTTAAATAAATAATAACAAGTAGGACCCGTACTACTCCGTACTACTCCGTACTACCCAAACTACTCCGCAGCATATTTTTTAATTATAGACATCGAAAGCAAAGTACGAGTATATAATAGATATATATTAGTACTAACATACATGCCCTCTCGCACATCTACCAGATACGCTAGACTTCCAGGTTTATGATATAGCGTCCCCACTTACCTACCCTAGGGCATAACAGTGGGGGCCGCTATTCCTGCCAACACCATAAGGTGAAGACAAGGACCAGTTACGGTAGGTCTTGCCGCCAAGACGCTTGTCCTGATACTCTGCAAGGCGAGTGCCTCGTGGAAGAGAACCACTACCTACTGTCCAGGTAGGTCCCGGAGCTGTAGGCGCGCTCACCTCCCCGCTCGGGACGCCAGAGAAGCTGGCTCCCACATATCCGGTGTGGTACCGGAGCTGTAGGCACGCTCACTTCCCGGCGCTTATCGCACCTATCCAGACTTACTCCTACGCGGCTGGATCGGCCGGAGCAGTACTAGCTTACCTGGCAAGTGCCGGAGATGCTTCCCTGTATGGACACTCCCTGCCGGTCATTCCTTTTTTGAAATGTCATTTCTGGCCCGTTGTATGAAGTGTCCAGGGTGGGACACTCCCTGCCGCTCTCTAGATTGCGACCTCACCCCCTCGTCACCCAGATTAATACAGATTGGTTACAGTTTGATTGTCGAACGTATAGGATTTCGTCGCCATTTTGTTTGTTCCGTCATTCCTTTTTTGAAATGTCATTTCTGGCACGTTGTATGAAGTGTCCAGGGTGGGACACTCCCTGCCGCTCTCTAGATTGCGACCTCACCCCCTCGTCACCCAGATTAATACAGATTGGTTACAGTTTGGTTGTCGAACGTATAGGATTTTGCCGCCATTTTGTTTTTTCCGTCATTCCTTTTTTGAAATGTCATTTTTGACCCGTTGTTGTATGAAGTATCCAGTGTGTGTCGAAAGTGCGCGGCGGGTAAACCGCCACCCGCAAGCACCTTGCCATCGACGTTGCGTGGTGTGCGAGACTGTGCGCGTTTAATGTTCACATAAGAAGCTTAAGAAACTCAACCAGTTTAAGTTGGCAATAGCTCAAAAGAAAGCGCATGTTCGTAGACCAAAACGAACCTCGTACTTCAATTACAACTGGACATATTGGGAAAGAAAGCTATGAAAATCGCGTTTAGGCATAACTTGAGAAGGACGAAAGTTTGATGATTTTCAATGCTGGATGACAAATCTGTGCATCAATACCTTTTATTCAAAATATAGCATAAAGCGCTTCACGCTTTTTTCACAATAATACTAGTATTTTTCGATCATTATTGTTTTCAGCTTAAATTAAGAATTATTTTTCCCTTTTTAGTTTGATTTTCTATAAAAGCGTGTTTTTAGTTTTTTTTTTAACTATTTTTATTTTTCAATTTTTAGTTCAGGATAATGAGATAAACTTATGAAATTATTATATTATCACTGATTCTTGATAAATGTACAAAGTTTGAATTAAATCTGTCCGTTTAAAGTGGGTCAAAATCGAGTGCAAGGGTGTCGGTTACAAACAAGCTAATATAAGCGTGTTAAAAAATAGGCAAATCAGTTCGTTAGAACGCCGGACGGACTCTAATAAAGGTTTCATAGTTTTCTTCATTATTTTATTTATTTGAGAAGTGTGAATGTTAGGTGGTTTCAATGCTTAATAACAAAGTACCTGGTCGACCGAGCTTTGCTCGAAAATACGCGTTTTCTCAGAGATAAGACCTATCTAGATCGATTTCTCGCCCCCAAATACCCCCATATACCAATTTTCAAGCAAATCGGTGGAGCCATTTCCGAGATTCAGATTATATTTATTATTACAGCTCATATACGTCCCCACCGAGGGGCTCGAGCCTACCCTGAATCAGGGCGATTAGGCCTTAGTCGACCACGCGGGCCCAGTGCGGGTTGGTCGACTTCACACACAACCTTCGAGTTTCTTCGCAGGCGTGTGCAGGTTTCCTCACGATGTTTTCCTTCACCGTTAAAGCAATCGGTAAGTATGTACGTAAGTTTTTGAAAAACTCATTGGTACATTGGCCGTCCAGATTTGAACCCGGTACCTCTGGTTAGATGGACCGAGTCGTTACCGGTTGAGCCACCGACGCTAGATTATATACAGGTGTAAAAAATATGTGTAGGACCCACTAACTGGGAGTTCCACTCATCATACTGAACAACTTTCCCCAAAAACCTTCAGTCAATTCTCAAAAAAAACTTGAACCCTCCATACTAAAATGCATAAAATTGGTCAATGATCATACATGATCTTAATACATCACTAAGCAAATTACCAAATAGGAGTAGAAAAAAGAAAATAGTTTTCTAAATCGATAAAAGGTATTGAGCTCTAAATCATGAAAGACAACAACTGACACAAATAATGACAAACATGTAATTGAACACCAGAACTGTAATTGTTAAAAAAAATAAAGATTTATATATATTTTTTATGAATATATAAACTACAATTTAACAAACTAATTTGAGTATTCCTATTTTTAATCACTGGTTATTTATTCATGATTTTTCAAATATCCAAAAGCGATGACGTCACAGGTCCAAATAGGTACCTACTTTAACAAAAACTTTAATAAGAAATGGCCTCAGTACTAATTTAAAACTTATTTAGTGTTATTGAATTACTTTTTATAGTGTCAAATCTTAATATTTCCATTTTTTTTAAATGCCTCGTAAAAAGTAAATAAATCTCAAATGAGAAAGATGTTATAGAAAACAAAGGCGTTTCTCCTCTAAGTCACCAACCACTAAACAACGTGAACACTAATCAGGAACGAACATTGTTTGGGCTATAATTTTCGTTAATATCGATTTGTAATGCAAACAAACAAACCCACAAACGCAATTCAGTTAACTTTACGAGCCTATAGTATTGGCATGCGAACGGTTAAGGGCCTGACATGACACTGTCGTATGGTTGGGACATTTAAAATAGTGCATCTATTTCAAATGTCCCAAGCATACGACAGTGTCTATAAGCTTATAGTATTGGCATGCGAACGGTTAAGGGCCTGACAAATGATACTGTCGTATGCTTGGGACATTTGAAATAGATGCAAATAAATGTCCCAAAAATATTAATTTTATAATATAATTTTAACAGAAGATTACGAAATGAATTTATTTATTTAGTGTTATTGAATTAATTTTTATAGTACCTATCAAATCTTATTATCTCCATTTTTTTAAATACCTCGTAAAAGCTGTAACAGAAACTGAAGACTCATCTCTAGACTTATAATTCATCCTACATTTCTACATTAAACGTTAATCTGTGAACACGCCCTTACCCTACACCTACGACGACGTGTCAAACATTTTCATCTTCGGCATCATCTTCACTTTCCATCAGATAAATAGCAAGAATAAGAAAAAGCAGAGAAAAAATAAAAAAGCGAAAGCAAATTTCGTTTTTTTTTTATAAAAAACTGAAATTTAACATATTATCTGTAATTGCTTACAAAGTTAATCGAATAGTATTTACGAGGACTAAACAATTTGATCAGAAATAATCAAGACTACAATTGTCTGTAGTCACTTTAGTAGTTAATTTTCTGTAGTAGTTCTTAACAGCCTCCATGGCGTAATGGTTAGTCCATTCGCTTCACACCAGGAGGCCGCGGATTCGATTACCGGTGGGGTCATCTTGAAAGACTCGGTTTGGTTGGTGGTAGGGCATTTTGTAATCCCGCCTGGCTAGCTTCCACCATCTATCTAAGTCTTGCCGCCAAACATCAGTGTTAACAACATTGATGTGTTTCGGCGTGAAGATAAGATATCCATTACGTTGAGGAATCTTGATAAGCCCGCTTCCATATTCGGCATCATCATCACTTACCATCAGGTGAGATGAAGCTTAGCAATTATGAATAAAAAAAAGTAAAATAACAAGTTACGCAAAAAATAAAATTAACAGCGCCTTAAGAGTATTTCTGATTCGTGAAATGTACCGATCAATTTTACGAGTTTGGGAACAGTGTTGTTAAATATAACGGTAACAAACCGCGAGTTTAAAACTGAGAGGTAATTAAACTGTTAGACGATATAGTTACCTAGGCTGTTTGATAAGTACCCGTTTACTAAATAAATTAATATCACTGGCCGAAAATAAGTATACCACCTTTTTAAGCCATTTTTCAGAGGCGAGAAAAAAAAAAGAAAATGCCATTCTTGTTTTTTTTTTCATTTGACAGCGATTTAGTGAAAGCGTGAACTTAAAATTGTTAAAATGGAGAAAGAACAGTATCGGTCTGTAATTAGATTCTTGTTTTTGGAAGGAAAAACATGTGACGAAATAAAAGTAAGAATGCAAGCGGTTTACCATGAATGTGCTCCTTCTATAACAACCGTGAGATATTGGTATAACGAGTTTAAGCGGGGGAAAACAACCGTCTTTGATGAGAATCGCCCAGACCGGTCAATTGAGGTGACTACAGACGATATGGTTAAGTAAATTAAAAATATCGTTTTAGCCAAAAAAAAGTGTGTGTGTCAGCTCCGACGCACGACTGGAGTTTACTACTTAAGTACGATTGTCTAAACAGGCACAAAACAGGGCTTGACTTTATTTCTATCACCATAGTGAATTCCTGAAAATGCAAACTAATTACTTACTGTGAGCAAAATTTATTCTTTATAACCTAAAAAACTACTACTGAAAGAAAGACTATTATTTCGCCTTAGCAGAATTAAGGTTACTTACGTAGGTAGTGTTATATTATTTTATAGTACTTACATTGCTGTTTTTACATTTCTCAGCTCTGCAGAATAAAAATCGGGGTTATTTTTAAAGAACATGATTGCGTTCACTTTGGGCAAATTTCTGCTATCTGCTTTCACAAAATTGACACCCATGATGGAGTGGAATACCAAATTATATAAAAATCACAAATTTTAAAATCTTATCAGATCAAAAATTGTAAGACTGCACCAATAACAGATCTGATTTGATTACTGTGTTGTGATGTGACTTCATTTTAGATTTCGTAGTGACTTATATTATTTTTGTCAGATTCAGCCAATCCTGACTGACTGTTTTGTATCACGTGACAGAGGTGCGCACAATAGGTTGCGCGTAAAAACGTAACGCGCAAAGAGAATATAACAAACTACGTTTTCGATCACTAGATTTTACTCCTCATATTTTTTTCATACCGGGCGCCTTATATGCAAATCGATTCTTAAGGAGTAAACTCCAAAAAAATGTCCTGTTGCACCCTTTTTTTACAGCTACAATTTTAATCGAAAAATTATGATAATTTATGAACTTTTTTTTTTCACAATTGACAACATCTCACCTGGTGGTGAGTGACGATGTCGAATACGTATACCATGTTCAACACTCAGCGGTAGCTAGGCGCAATTAATAATATAATAAAAGTTCAATAATTTCGCACACAGTATTTTATAAATATATTTCACAACACAAAGCTTAAGGTTCAAGACTTAGCACGGCATTGAGACAAGAAACAAGTGTTGCCAGTAATCATTACAATTTTATATGTCTCTGACATAATTGGGGGCCTCAAAATGCTAAATACTTATTGGTCTATAGGCAAAATACACACCTAAGTAATGGACCGTCGGTGAGTATGGCCATCAGCGGTTTTTAGTTCGATGACACGAATTATGCCATCTGCCCCTGGGAAAAGGTTAGTTACTCGTGCCATTGGCCATTGCAATGGTGGTGCATTTTGCTCTATTAGTATAACCAGAGAACCTATTTTAACATTGGGCATGACATTGTGCCATTTAGGGCGGTTTTTCAACGTCGTTAGATAATTATTTTTCCAGAATTTCCAAAATGTTTGTTTCATATTGGAACAAACTGACCAGAACTTTAATAAGTTGGTTGGAGTGTTACTGACGTCTTGTTCTGGAAAGCAATTTAGTGGTGCACCAGTAAGAAAGTGACCAGGCGTGAGGTATGAGAAGTCTGTTGGATCGGCTGACATCGCAGTAATTGGGCGCGAATTACTAACGAAACGACTATACGACTTCTTAACAAAACAATATAAAAAGATTTTGTTTTGTTACTTTTTAGAAATTCGTCCCATTTTATTTATAATAAATTAAAAACCACTATTTTCGCACGACTTGTCTTTAGCGATTGGCGTAACAGCCACGTTGCAGTGCGAGCTCACGAGAACTTTATTTCCAAGCTATTTCGTTCGATGTTTTAAGGACGGAGGAGCCTTAAGACACGCGGTATTTGGAACGTGAAGATGTTGCGAAGCTTTCCGAACGCTGCCCGGCCAAGCTGGATTCGACGATTGATCTCTTTCTCAAAGTTGGACCTACCTAACTGGACTGTTTTGTCCCAGGTATAGGTACATAATCGTCAACAACTTCGAGTGTAAAGCCTCCAACCTTCAGAGGAGTAGGTGCAACACGGACAGTTGACACAATTTTGTAAACCTTTACCTAACACGATGAAATACTATAAAACGTAAATCTTGTTACACACTTCGTATAGAGGTGCGGAATAAAGGTTACGTGAACAGTAACAGCATTTAACTACCTATTGTGGATAGAGGGACGGCGAAGCCCCACTAATGCAAGTTTACATGCTAAATATAAGTTTCACGCATGTACCTACACAATTGTTACCTATACGTAACGTTCAGAAGTTTCTACTTTATAAGTAAGTACTTACCTGATATTTTTTATCGGGCTTCTTCTGTTCGTAATGAACTTGCCGGAGGAACCTGTGGCACACCCTGGACACTACATACAACGGGCCAGAAATGACATTTCAATAAAGGAATGACGGAAAAAACAAAATGGCGGCGAAATCCTATACGTTCGACAACCAAACTGTAACCAATCTGTATCAATCTGGGTGACGAGGGGATGAGGTCGCAATCCAGAGAGCGGCAGAGAGTGTCCATACCGTATGTTAGTACTTATATACTTTGCCTGTGGTGAAATCTGAATTCATATTAAATAACTGGAATTAATTAAAAATTCAAAACCCCACTGCACAAAAACTTGACCACTATTTTTTGATCAGTCGGGTATAAAATTTATTCGATGTCACTCACGGGATTAAGACGATCTAACGGCACATCGCACTCCAAAATCTATCAAGTCGTTTAGGCTACAGAGCGTACCAAAGAAATAAATAACATCTTATTATTCATTCATTCATTCATTCATTCATTCATTCATTCATTCTTTTTTGGCTAGTCTGGTAAAAATGCATCAAATGTCACTCACGGGATCAACACAAATCTAACGACACCTCGCAATCCAAAATACATCATCTGACGCAGTCGGGTAATAAATAAAAAATAATTTAATGGGTCTACACGCTCTTTTAAATTGTTAAAAAGCCATAATGTCTATTAGAAATAATGTCGTGATTCAGATTACAGTCTCAGGTTATGGTATCTGCTGGAGGACCAATACATGTCCATATTTATCTGTCATTTACTTATTTTATTATTTTGTACTATCCTCTAGAGCACAGGCATTTTTAACGAGAGTCTTGAGTTTATTACAATATAATACAATACAATATTCTTTACTGCATCACAACACAAAAAAAGAAATTGACAATATAGAAGAAAGCCTATACAATAGGCGGCCTTATTGCTAGGTAGCAATTTCTTCCAGGCAACCTTATTCTCTGACAAACTACACTCGAGAGCGATGAATCCGGGTCACTTAAGAATCCTAAAAATCTCGGAAACTAAGAAGGCTAGCTTCTCGAAATAAATTGTGTATAATAGACACTTTAATACCCCTTAAATGAAAGTAATAAAATTTACTGCTGATCTCGCCTTAAAACAAAAATAGGAAACATGACATTTTTGAACAACATTACAATTTACTTGAATTTTAATACTTCGTATTGCCTCCTCGTGCTTCCATCACTGTGTTTACGCGGTTTGGCATGCTGTACACTAAGTTCCTTATACGATTTTGGGGAATATTCTCCCATTCCTCTGCGAGAGCAATTTTGAGCTCACGAAGCGTGATTGGGGGAGGGCTTCTTTGTTTTACGCATCTCCTAGCTCGTCCCAAGCATGCTCGATCGGGTTGATATCCGGGCTGCGTGCTGGTCACTCCATACGAGTAATGTTCATCTCTTGAAGGTAGTCATTCACAATCCAACCCGTATGAGGCCGGGCATTGTCATGCATAAAAATAGCATCCTCACCCAAATTTACCATAAATGGACCAACGTGTTCATTGAGGATTTCTTCCACATATCTTTCGCTAGTTAAAGAGCCGTTTTCTATGAACACCAGTTCTGTGCGACTCTCAGAAGAAATTCCGGCCCACACATGTACAGACCCACCACCGTAGGCTACTTTTTCTTCGATGCATGCTTGCTTGAATCTTTCCCCTGGTCTTCTATACACTCTGTGTCTTCCATCGTGCTTGTAGAGCATAAATTTTGATTCGTCGGAGAACATAACTTTTGACCAATCTCCAATACTCCAATTTAAGTGGTTCTGGGCATATCTTAGTCTTGAAATACGATGCCCACGCTCCAGTTTAGGGCCGTTTGCAGGTCTAAGTGGTTTCAAGTTAGCTTCAGCAAGTCGTCGCCTTACTGTCGATGCGCTTGGGTTACTTCCTCCGAGGCGTCGAAACTGATTTGTAAGTTCAGTTCCTGTGAGAAAGCGATTACGAAGCATTGTGTTCACCAAGTATCGATCTTCTCGTGCTGTGGTACACCTGGTTCTGCCTGTTCCTGGTCTGCGTAGGTTAGAGCCACATTCCTCGTAACGTTGGAGAACTCTTTGTACTGTTGAGAGCGACACACCGACAGTCGTGGCTGTATCGCGCTGACCCCGGCCGTTTTCCAGCATTGTGAGTATTCTGGTGCATTCTTCAGGTGTAAGCGACATGATTACTGCTTGAATAATAAATATTTAACACTATCAACATGGTTTATGTACCAACTTAAATGACAGATTAAAAACAAAAGCTAAAACAAATGTAGTAATTTCGTAGTTCCATCTTCGAAAGTCTCCCTTTTTCAAATTTGATTTTTTTATGACATAACTTTACAATAACTAAGAAGTTTTAATGACTTCATTTAAGGAGTATTAAATTGTCTATTTAACACAATTTATTTCATTAAGCTAGCCTTCTTAGTTTCCGAGATTTTTATGATTCTTTAAGTGACCCGGATTCATCGCTCTCGAGTGTAGTTGCATTTCCTGGAGGTTTATTGTAGAATCTTATACACTGACAAATCACTAACCTTACTCAATCTCGAGTAGCTGGCTTCATCCATTTTATTTAAAAAAAATATGCCTTAATTTTTTTTATTCTTAAAAACGTACAATTATATTGAACTGTATAGCTTATAGTATGCAAGCAACAATAAGAAGCGAATAATTAAATCATAAAGAATTTCGCAAACAACAATGGCCGTTGTTAATCAATTTGGCCAGAATAACCAATACTGTCACTTGATCTTTTATTTATTAAAAATTTGAGTGCGTTTAGCTGGATCTCACCTCATGGTAAGTGCCGATGCAGCCGAGGATGTAACACGCAAACTCAAATAGTGCTTATTCACTCTCATCTTGAAGATTTCCAAATTATACGAAAGTTTATAATAATTACAAGTAGTAGGTATAGCTGTTTTCCGCGGCTTCACCCGCGTGGACAACGTTTCTATAACTTTCCGAGGGTGCGCAGTGCGCGAGCCGCAGAAAAAAAGTAGCCTATGTGTTAAACCAGGTCCTAATCTGTCTACCTACCAAATTTCAGCCAGATCCGTTCATTAGTTTTTGCGTGAAAGAGTAACAATACATCCATACATTCTTACAAACTTTCGCGTTTATAATATTATATAAGTAGGATTATCGTGAATAAATCTTGTACTTTAGTATCTTAGGTGACTTACAAAGATTCATCGAAATCAATTTAGCAATTTTTGAATTGTTATAATATTTTAATTTAATTATTTTGTTCATAATAATTTTCAAAGGTTAAGCATCCTTAATCCTTAATATTAATATTAATTATATATAATATAATATATAATAATAATATTATATATTATATATGTGTATATATAATATTATTATTATATATTTATTTAATGTGAAAGCGTGGATGTTTGTTACGCTTTCACGCAAAAACTACTGAACGGATTTGGCTGAAATTTGGTAGATCAACAGATTAGGACCTGGATTAAGACATAGGCTACTTTTTATCACGCTCGCGAGCCGCTTGCGGCTCGCGCACTGCGCACCCTCGAAAAGTCATAGAAGCGTGGTCCACGCGGGTGAAGCCGCGGGAAACAGCTAGTAAATAATATAGTGTTTATCAAAGTGGACCTGTACAGGTTTTTGACGTCGCCCAACATAACGATTATTAGTGTTATTAGTTGTTTTAGTCTCTTAACGTCTCACGGGTACCAAAGCCCTTCCGAGACAATCCCTATTTAAACAATCTATATTCGTTTTTTGCTTTGTAATGCTAGTGCCGGTGCATTAAAAAATCTTCTCTGCAGTTCTTGACAGCATTTGCAGCAGCTACATTCTGAGGTGGAACACCTAGTTGCTGTTGGGCGTCTATAAAACTGCACCCAGAGCAAGTTGGGTTCTCATGTCCTCCTGCGTTTTATTTTCTTATTCTCCACATTGCTCACGTACACTAGACGATTTTCTCCAAAATGCACCACTTCTTGAACAAAATCCCAGCAGAAAACAATGAAAATACAACAAAATAAAACTACGAATGCGTCCACCACAAATCCCGCCAAAAAAACTCCTTATTATTAGTCCTGATGCGTATACATGGCTGTGTGGCCTGAACATTGACATTTGAGAATTTAACTGTTCAATAAATAACGATAATTGACTCAGATATTTTTAATCTTTTTTTTTGGCCCTAGAGTCGAACCGTATCATTTTCAAGCATTTCACTTTCGCTCTTCTTAGATTAACTGTGGTCTACTTGAAATAAATAAAAAATATGTTTTTAAATTACATAAAACATTCCTCGAGAAAAGATGTTCAGTATCACAATAGATAGCCCTTTATTCGTGCCGAAGATGGAAGCGGGCTTACCAAGATTCCCCAACGCAATGCAGAACTAGCTATCTTATCTTCAACCCGGAACACATCAATGTTATTAACACTGATGTTTGGCGGCAAGACTTAGATAAGATGGTGATAGCTGGTCAGGCGGGCTAAGAAAATGCCCTACCACCAACCAAACCGAGTCTTACAAGGTGACCCCACCGGGAATCGAACCTACTTATTGGAGACGTCTGAATCAGATAGTGTGTAGTCATTTCCCATCCCCTAAACTATCTCTGTGCAAAAAAAACCACGTCAATCCGTTGCTCCGCTGCGTCACGACATTAAAAGAAATCAACCAAATAGCGAGTTTATTCAGTTCCCTCAGGAACTGAGTCGAACTATGCTATTTTCACGGAATAAAAAACCGGCCAAGTGTGATTCGGGGTCACATATACAGGGTTCCGTACTAAAACTATAATACCAACAGAACAAGACCTCTTAGTACATACTATGCTTTAGGTAAATAGGGGTATACATACACTTTCATACTAATAACATTAGTAAGGATTATGGGGGATTTAAATACAAATTATAAAAATTTAAAAGATTAAAAAAAACAAGTAATATACTTGAAACGCTTGAAACGTGTTTTAAAGGTTTTTTTTTTTGTTTTTGCTCCTCCATTGTAAAAACGGTAATACATAAAACTTGGTGTGATTATAGTATTGATCATAAAGTAACACATCAAACTAAAAAAACCGGCCAAGTGTGAGTCGTACTTGCAGAAACAAGCCCGAACTGAATAAAAAAAAACATTTTGCTGTCGCTCCCGTTGATGTCTTTTGTTTGAAATAAATAGGTCATTGTTGTGCTCGTGTGGAGATGTGGTAGTACGGATCCTCTGGTGTGCGAGTCCAACTTGCACTTAGCTGTTTTTTTTTTATTCACAATTGGTAAGCCCTTGGCATCATCTCACCTGATGGTAAGTGACGATGATGCCGACGATGGAAGCGGGCTTACCAATTAAATGATAATGATTTTTTATATTTCGACAAAATACAACTACAAAATACAAACAGACAACAGTAACTAAGGAGATACTAAGATTTACTAGAATTTACTCCCAAGTAAAAATAATAGTTTGATATTTTTGATGTGTAACATCTTTGCTCTCGCTTTCCTGCAATTTGTGGGAGTGATTTCGTGAAATGGGACGGAAATGTATAACATGGGACGGAAATGTGTAACAGGAAGTCGCGAAAGCGCGCGCTATTCGATCTGACGAATGAGCTTTGCTCTCGCTTTCCTGCAATTTGTGGAGTGATTTCGTGAAATGGGACAGAAATGTGTAACAGTGATTTTTTACACATCATATGCGAGTACTGTAGGTCTCGATTGTTTTTTTTTATGTCGTTTTATTCAATTGGAGTATGGATACAATACTAAGGTACTCGTCTAAGTATTTTCTGTGGCTTCGTTGTGTACGAACCGCGATGGCACGCAATCTTAACCCTTCAAATTTGACCCTGTACCAGAGTGTTTCCGCCAACAACCAAATTTTCATTTTTCATGAAATTTTGCGTTTACGGACTTTACACACTTCAAGCGATTCAATTTATTCTGTAAATAATAATATTCTTACTTACATGAATTTTGTAGTTGACCAAGCGTTAATGAAATACCTGTCTTAATTATTTCGTGCTATCCATGGACCTACAAATCTGCTTTCATCATCATCATATCAGCTCATATACGTCCCCACCGAGGGGCCCGAGCCTTCCCTGAATTATGGCGATCGGGCCTTAGTCGACCACGCGGGCCCAGTGCGGGTTGGTCGACTTCACACACAACCTTCGAGTTTCTTCGCAGGGTGTGCAGGTTTCCTCACGATGTTTTCCTTCACCGTTAAAGCAATCGGTGAGTATATGTACGTAAGTTTTGAAAAACTCATTGGTACATTGACCGCTCGGATTCGAACCCGGCACCTCTGGTAAAGAGGACCGAGTCGTTACCGGTTGAGCCACCGACACTTATTAAATCTGCTTCAAATTTCAAACCAGTAGGTATATGAACCTATTTCTAATTTAATTACCATCGCTTTACAGTCTACACGTAATTTGCCTGCAAATTCGCTCGCTTTCATTTGATATTAGATTTGCAAATGTCAAAATTCGTGGGCACGGCAGGGTTGTGTCACGCGAGCAGCCACGGCAACACGGCCTCGGTACTTGGAACCCAGTGCGCTTTACATTCAGGCTTTAGACGAATGTCTGGGAAATATAAACAAAGGAAAAACCTCTATTGTTAGGTTCGTAAACTAGAATTGGCCGGCCGTCTTCCGATTCGTCCTATTTAGGACGAAAATAGGCATTATTTCTGTGTGAAATCGTATTTCTACCTACCTAGCAGTCTTGGAATGCCTGGAATTGTAATTCTACGATTCCCGCGCATTACTCGGCTTCGGATTTTTTCTCACTCACGGAAGGGTGAAATATGACAGCTTAGGGGGTGGTAATATTACAGATTTTCGTTATTTTTGACGTCAATTACTCCTAAACGATAGTAAACCAAAGGTTGAAAAAAAATACCCTTATTGTTCCCTAAAGTCAATAGCTATTAGAAACACGATTGAGCAGTTTTGGCTCAATAGAAAAAAATCCCAAAGATAGTTCTACACCGTTACTTTCAACTCTAGCTACGACTAATATTTTGAAGTATAAATTTTAAAACAATATGGAGTAACTAGTGAGGTTAGATCAGATTTATTTACATCTTCTTACAGAAGTAAGGATTATTAAACTTTTTAATAAGCTTCATAACCGAAAAGAATATAATCCTACAAATATTATAAATGCGAAAGTTTGTAAGAATGTATGGATGTATGTTTGTTACTCTTTCACGCAAAAACTACAAAACGGATCTTGCTGACATTTGTTAGGTAGACAGATTAGGACATGGAATAACACATAGACTACTTTTTTCCACGATCATAATAAAAGTCATAATACATATCATGGGCCCATGTTGTCTGTTAAATAAATATTAATAATTATTATTATTTTGCCTCGTGCGAAGTTAGCAGAGTAGCTTAAATTTTATATTTTGAAATAATAGTAATATAATTTAACGATTATACGTAGAAATAGACCATTGCAAAGTACTTCTCTCTTATCATTTACATTATATGTATAGGCAGGTGAAGTTTAGTTAGTTTTGTATTATGTGCTTTATACTAAGATCAAAAAGCTCTCATTTGTCTTGGACCCTTGGGGCGCTAAGATCACCCAATCCGAGCAGGTTGATACGTGTTTCAATAATATATTCATTTTAAGTTTAAATCAATGCGGGCTTCAACGCGGCTGTTACGTTGAAACCGAACGCCCATTTCTCGATTTTTACATGTTTTTATTACTATTTTCTTTACTTTCAAATAAGTTTTAAAAAAATGTGTTCAATTAAAATGAAAAGTCTTAAAGCCACCGATTTTTGTGTGTTGGTTTCATTCAACATTAACTATTTGTTTTCGAGAATTTTTGCAATGAATGCCAAAAACAGGGTCTACAGTTTATTTTTTTTTACACCAAAAGTGGTAATAATTTTAAAATTGTATTCAATTAAATCCATTTTATATTACTTTAAGTATATTATGTATATATATTTTTCCATTCTGAAAGATTTACACAGTCTTTCAATAATCTGAATTGAATATTGTCATTTGACCGCTCTAAAGGCCTTAAAGACAAGTACGAGCTATGAAATGTGGAGCAAACATTCCAGTTACTTTTGTAAGAAATTTATGTAGGTATCCATAGCAACAAGACAAAATAGGGTTCCCTTACGCCAGTAATATATAAGTCATTGGGTTCCCTAGTCAACAAGGAACTCTTGTAGTTTCGCCATGTCTGTCTGTCCGTCTATCCGTCTGTCCACGGTTTAGCTCAGAGACTATTAGTACTAGAAATCTGTTATTTGGCATTCATATACACTCACGCCGACAAAGTGGTAAAATAAAATCTTGAAAAAAAATTTAGGGTACTTCCCCTACATGTAATGAGGGGGTGATTTTTTTTTGTTGACGTACCCTTATCGTGTGGGGTATCGTTGAATTGAAAGGGTTTTCTATAACCATTTTTCGATACAGGCTTCCGATTGAGAAATTATTATATCAGCTCATATACGTCCCCACCGAGGGGCTCGAGCCTACCCTGAATCAGGGCGATTAGGCCTTAGTCGACCACGCGGGCCCAGTGCGGGTTGGTCAACTTCACACACAACCTTCGAGTTTCTTCGCAGGCGTGTGCAGGTTTCCTCACGATGTTTTCCTTCACCGTTAAAGCAATCGGTAATTATATGTACGTAAGTTTTTGAAAAACTCATTGGTACATTGGCCGTCCAGATTTGAACCCGGTACCTCTGGTTAGATGGACCGAGTCGTTACCGGTTGAGCCACCGACGCTTTAAATATTACGATTGAGAAATATTAAGTTTTAATTTTTGTTAGAGTCAAGTTAGTAATTAATTAATTAAGTAGACTTTCTTAGTTTAGGGGTGGTAATAGTCTAACAATTTAAGACGTTCAGTTGTTGCAGATTTGTAAAAAGTTCATACATTTTCAAATGTTCTGTTACGACTGCAAAAGCTATTTTGTTTTAAAATATACATTTTTTTTATTCACATTAGGGTATTTGACTGTGCTTAAAATAAATTAAAAAATATTATTCACTAAATCGCATTTCTCATACAAAAGCATAAAAACTAATTCATTTAAAATTTTAATCCAATTTCAATTTTATATCAAAATCACTAAATTAGTTTGCCAAAGATAATTACGTCACAAGTTTGTAACATGAACTATTTCGGAACAAAATGTCTTTTTTGACAGTTGATAAAAAGTAAGTCAAATGACTAGGTGTCAAATACTGGATTGTTAAGCCATTGGCATGATCTCACCTAATGGTAAGTGACTATGATGCCGAAGATGGAAGCGAGCTATGTTTTGAAAAGGCTACGGAACCCTATTTTGAGCGAGTTCTACCCGTACTTGGCCGGTTTTTTACCAAAAATTCTCTAAAGTTTAAAGAACGGAAGGACGTTGTTGGCCTTTCGATTGAAAAAACTGTGGAATTATCTTGTGTGGAGCTGGAGAACCACATCATTATTTGCGTGTATAGGCCCCCATATGACGATAACTTTGTTAGCTTCGAATCGGCAATGGAAGATGTATTAAATATCGTTAGTAAAAGCCGTAAATCCGTGATAGTATGCGGCGATTTCAATGTTGATTTGTTGGAAAAAAAGTCCTTGACGACTCGAATTACATGTCTCTTCAAGTCATTTGATTTAAATTATGTATTTCTGGAACCCACAAGAATAACAAAGACCTCTGCCACATGTATAGATAACATATTTTGTAATTGCTGTTATTTAAATCAAAAGGTTTTTAATTGTTTGAGGTCAGATCATAGCGGAGTAATGGCTAGCTTTCCCGTAAGTATTTCTGCAGAACACATAAAAATTCAAACGAGACCGGTCACTGCTAATCGAATAGAAAAGTTTAAAACAGTGCTAGATGAAAAACTGCCCATACCAGATTTTGATAATGAAGTGCAAGCCAACAGTTTTTACAATGATTTTTTTACAGTACTGGATAGGGAATTCCAAAGTATATTTAAGTCTAAATCCACAATCAGTAACATCAAATTTAAATTCAGTGAATGGGCTACTATACAAAAGTCGCCAAACTTTGTTTGACCTTTATGACAAAAAAACTTACACTTTTGATGAGAACTTTACAAATTATGTGAAACAATATTCAAAAATTTTTAAGCAGGTTTGCCACGTAGCAAAATCTAATTATCTGGCTAGAAAAATAAAATTTTCAGATAATAAAATAAAAACTGTTTGGAATATCATTAGCAAACAAACAGGTAAAGTCAAACCTCGCGACAAAGAATATGTTTTGCAAACAGATCAAGGTAAAATTAGTTCGAATGCCGATGTAGCCAAAGAATTCGAAACTTTTTTCACAAATATTCCACTTAAGACTACTGAAGCCCTTAACTCATCACCCATGTATGCTCAAAGACTGCTAAAGGATAATGTTAGTAATTGTGATCAAAAATTCTCCTTCAGAGTAATTGAACCACAATCTATTGTAAAAACTTTTAAATCTCTTAAAGTGAAAAGAACTGAAGACCTCTGGGGATTATCGGTAAGCTTGATCAGTAATGTAATTGATACTTTAGCGCCATATTTAGCTTGTCTTTTTAATATTAGCATTGATAGTGGCGTCTTTCCAGATCTCATGAAGCTTAGTAAAGTGATACCTTTATATAAATCTGGTTCAAAAACTGATCCAGGCAACTACAGACCAGTTTCTGTGCTGCCAGTTCTTAGTAAAGTGTTTGAAAAGATTATGCTTAACCAAATGCTACAATATTTTACAGAAAACAAACTACTGCATAACCAACAATTCGGTTTCACTAAAGGACGATCAACAACCGATGCAGGAGTAGCACTCATTCGAAACATATATGATGCCTTCGAGGAAACGCAGAATGCAATTGGAGTGTTTTGTGATTTATCTAAGGCTTTTGATTGTGTTGAACACCAAACATTACTTATGAAATTAAAGCATTATGGTGTAGAGGAAGGGGCTCTCAGTCTTTTAAATTCGTATTTGGACAACAGAATACAAAAAGTACAAGTGAATGGCACGAACTCATCTGGATCTAAAGTGAAAATGGGTGTGCCCCAGGGTTCCATATTAGGGCCTTTTCTTTTCCTTGTTTACGTTAATGATTTGCCTTTTATGGTGCAACATCTGTCAAATATTGTGTTGTTTGCGGATGATACTTCTCTTATTTTTAAAGTGAATAGGAAAGAAAACGAAATTGACGAAGTAAACAACACTCTTTCAAAGATACTGAACTGGTTCACTGTGAACAACTTATTATTAAATGCTAAGAAAACAAAATGTATAAAATTTTGTTTGCCAAATGTAAAAAAGGTCAATAATAGTGTAATATTAGACAGTAATAAATTACAATTTGTAAATTCCACGGTGTTCCTTGGTATAACTTTGGATGTTTCACTTCAATGGGGACCACACATTGAAACTTTAGCGGGAAGGCTTAGTTCAGCTGCTTATGCCGTTAAGAAAATAAGACAGTTAACGGATGTAGATACTGCGAGACTAGTGTATTTTAGTTACTTCCATAGTATAATGTCTTATGGCATACTACTGTGGGGGCATGCGGCTGATATAGAAACTATTTTCATCCTGCAGAAAAGAGCTATCCGCGCAATCTATCAGATGCGATCACGTGACTCGTTACAGAATAAGTTCAAAGAAATCAATATTTTAACTGTTGCTAGTCAATTTATATATGAAAACATCATGTACGTTCGTAAGAATTTGCATTTATTTCCTAAAAACAGTGACAGGCATAATTTGAATTTAAGAAATGTAAATAAAATAGACATAGTCTTTTCGAGACTGAGTATAAGGTTAAAAAGTCATTTGTGGGGCAGTGTATAAGATTCTACAATAAAATTCCAGAAAATGTAACTAGTTTGTCAGAGAATAAATTCAAGACTCATGTCAAAAAAGTTTTGTGCTCTAGAGGATATTATAAAATAATAGATTATGTAAATGACAAAGATATATATGTTGATTCTATAACAAATACCATTACCTGAGACTGTAATCTGAATCATGACATTATTTGTAATTTTATTTTTATTTTTATTGTATTTTTTTTTTGTTTTGACTATTTAAAAGTGTGTGTAAACACCTATTTGAAATAAATTGTTTTTGATTTTGATTTGATTTGATTTTGATTTTTTTTGGAGTTTACTCCTTAAGAATCGATCTTCATATAAGGCGCACTGTATGAATAAAATATGAGGAGAAAAATGTAGAGATCGCGTTACGTTTTTTATTCACGAAAGTTTACATTTAGAATTTAGAAAAACAAAGTCTTAAGTCTAGTTGTATATCATAAATCTACTTATAGGAACTCTGTCTACTAAACTGGGCTAGGGAAAGCCTGTATCTTAACAGAAAGCATTTTCAAGTAATGACTGCGGAACTCTACACTATGCGTGGTCCAACACGCACTTCGCCGATTTTTAAGTTTTTTTTAGTAGGAGGAGCTAAATAATGATTTCCTATTTCGTCATAAAGGGAAGCATCGGCTTTCCGCTTCTTTAAGCTAGCCTTACAGACAGAGCTAGATAGAGAGAGAGAGAGAGAGAGAGAGAGAGAGAGAGAGAGTAACTAGCAGGTGTATTGACAATCCTAACTTAATATTATAAATGTGAAAATGTGTTTGTTTCTTTGATACCTCTTCACGCTTCAACGCCTTGACCAATCTTAATGAAATTTGGCACGCAAGTAGCCTGTGTTACGAGGAAGGACCTAGGCTACTTTTTATTTTGGCTTCTAATCTAAGCTGTCATATTTTTGCCTGGCTGACCTATGAACTGAGAATAAATCTGAACCTGAAATTTGACGTAATGTTCGGAAATTACAGAACTGACCCCCAGGTGCGGATACGTCAAACGCTCGTAGTGAGATTTCTCGCCGCGTCACACACAGGGTGAGCTGAGCGAAGGTTGCGCCCGTGACCGCGCCCGCCGCGTGCCACCGCCAGCCGCCTCAGTATCGCGCCGCGCTCGCTGCTCCCCGGACCTCCGAGAGCGATCCGAGATCGAGTGACATCAGTGACGGCGTGTGAAGTGATGTGCCCACGCCACTGATGATGTGCCATCACCGGATTTGTGCAGTGAGAGTGCCGAGACAGCGGCACCGGCCCCCGCGACCTTAATAGTCATGTGGATGTGGACTCTGCTGGCGCTGCTGGGGCTGGTCGCGACCGGCGGACGCGCCGACCTGCGCCATAACAGGGATCTCTTCGAATGCGCAAGGTTCGCCCCAACATTATGTACAGCTGTACAAAACAATATTTTACACCAGTTTTCTGGCAGAGAAATAATCAGAAAAGTTGGTAATTGTGCCAATCCTGCTGAGGCCTCGAATGAGCTACAAAAATAATTTAGATGGGCACGCGAAACACGGGGGCGGCTGCTCATCGCAACGTTTTGGCGATGTAGGCACATCCGGAAATATTTTCACGCTTCGTAAATACTTCAGTACAAAATATAAATAGCTTTAGTTGAAAAGTCAATTGTTAAATAACCCAAATAGAGTGTGTTACAACTCCATTGAAGTTTAAAGTTTTGCATTATTTTTAGTGCTGAGTAATAAGGTTACACGTTTAGACAACACACGTATGAACACTATCACACGTACCTCATAAACGCGTGATTAATTTCGTCTGACTCAAATTAATGTGTCTGTGATAGAGGAACACTTGGAAATGTATAAATAAAAGCGAGTATAAATCTGGCAAGCGCGTCCAGGGCCGCGGAGCCCATGGCTGTCTTCGAGTCCAATCTTGGCACGCAGCTTTTGACATAATATACACACGACGATGCACTTCCAATCAAATAAATTCAATGAAAATCTTTACTAATATTATAAATGTAAAAATGTGTTTCTTTGTTTATTATCTTGACCAATCTTGATAAAATTTGGCATGCAGGTAGCCTGTGTCACGGGGAAGGACATAGGCTACTGTTTATCCCGTGAAAATAGCATGGTCCGATGCAGTTCCTGAGGGAATAGGGATGACGAATGCTAGTCATCTGAGTTACTTTTTATCATCTGTCAAAAACGATATTTTGTTCTAAAAATGTTTGAAATACCTAGGCGTGACGTTATAGTTTGGCAGCGTTATATGTGTACTTATTTTGTGATTTTGGTGAATTAAAAATCGAAGACTTGATGGAAAACAAAACGAGTAAGGTTTTCCAAAGTTTAAATAGGAGGGCAATTTAGTGAACAAAAGCTCATAATTTATTTGTGATGCTGTCGTCACCCCCATTGAAAAAGTACTCTTTTTTGGTTAATTTCTTTAACATCGCAACGGAACATGCCCTCTCGTACATCCACCAGATACGTTAAAGTACCAGATTTATGATAAAGCGTCCCCACTCACCGACAGCTAGGTCATATAGTGAGGGCCGCTATTCCTACCCCCGCTACGAAACAATGGATAGTTGTGATTTTTCGCACAGAGATAGTTGAGGGGGTGGGAAATGACATAGTTTACTAATTAGCATATCCAGCCATAGTTCCCGAGGGATCTGGGAAAAACCCATTTCCTCATGCACTTCGGCGTCGCAATGGAGCAACGGATGAAAGTGATTTTTTGTACAGAATTGGTTGAGGGGATGTGAAGTGACATACACTGCCAATCAGAATAGCCCGATACAGTTCATGAGGGATCGGGAGAAAAAAACAGCACTAGATTCCGTAACGAAACTTCTTTATGAAGATATTAAAAATCGGAAAAGTGTAATATAAGGCCTTGGGTTACGAAACCATGATAAAAACAGCCCTAGATTCCGTAAAGAAACTTCTTTATGAAGATTTTGAAAAGTCGGAAAAGTATGATATAGCCTTGGGTTACGAAACCATGATAAAAACAGCTCTAGATTCCGTAACGAAACTTCTCTAAGAAGATATTGAAAAGTCGGAAAACTATGATAAGGCCTTGGGTTACGAAAGCATAATAAAAACAGCCCTAGATTCCGTAACGAAACTTCTTTATGAAGATATTAAAAAGTCGGAAAATATGATGTAAGGCCTTGGGTTACAAAACCATGATAAAAACAGCCCTAGATTACGTAACGAAACTTCTTTATGAAGATATTGAAAAGTTGGAAAAGTATGATATAAGGCCTTGGGTTACGAAATCATAATAAAAACATCCCTAGATTCCGTAATGAAACTTCTTTATTATATTGAAAAGTCGGAAAAGTATGATATAAGGCCTTGGATTACGAGACCATGATAAAAACAGTCCTAGATTCCGTAACGAAACTTCTGAAGAAATTGAAAAGTCGGAAAGTATGATATAAGGCCTTGGGTTACGAAACCATGATAAAAACAGCCCTAGATTCCGTAACGAAACTTCTTTATTATATTGAAAAGTCGGAAAAGTATGATATAAATAAGGCCTTGGATTACGAGACCATGATAAAAACAGTCCTAGATTCCGTAACGAAACTTCTTAATGAAGATATTGAAAAGTTGGAAAAGTATGATATAAGACCTTGGGTTACGAAATCATGATAAAAACAGCCCTAGATTCCGTATCGAACCTTCTTTATTATATTAAAAAGTCGTAAAAGTATGATATAAGGCCTTGGATTACGAGACCATGATAAAAACAGTCCTAGATTCCATAACGAAACTTCTTTAACTATCATTTCTTGTACTATTTTTAATTTCGGACGTCCATACGTTAAAAGGGTTTTCAAATAAGTTTTTTCTTAAATTAAATTCTTAAATGACGCACTCAATAAATGATAGGATTTTGGAAAACGTTAATGATGACAGTCGACCTTACCGAACAGTGGCACTGATTCGGTCTCATTTATCATAATATATTTGTATGATACTTTCAATCCTTTAAAAACATTATATTATCTTCTTAAGTACAAACTCAAACTCAAAACAATTTATACACACACTTTTAAATAGTCAAAACAAAAAAAAAATTCTGTATATTACAAATAATGTCATGATTCAGATTACAGTCTCAGGTAATGGTATTTGATATAGAATCAACATATATATCTTTGTCATTTACATAATCTATTATTTTATAATATCCTCTAGAGCACAAAACTTTTTTTACTTACTACTTATATCAGAAAAATAAAGTTGCGATCATCCAACTTTATGTCTTCATGATTTAAATACCTACAATAGTGCGGACATATAGAGCTTCAGCAAAACAGAATATGTTAGGCATCATAAAGATAATTTTTTTAGGGTTCCGTACCCAAAGGGTAAAAACGGGACCCTTTTACTAAGACTCTGCTGTCCGTCCGTCTGTGACCAGGCTGTATTTCATGAATCGTGATAGCTAGACAGTTGAAATTTTCACAGATGATGTATTTCTCTTGCCGCTATAAAAACAAATACTAAAAATTTAAAAAAATGAAATTCTCCGTATAAAAAACGTGTTTTTTTTAAACGTGAAGAAACTAGCGCCATCTAGTAAGATGGTAGGGAACACTTTGTACAAGGTTCTGACTCGCACTTTACCGCTTTTGTCCACAAATAAATGCCCTTAGCATCATCTCACCTGACAGTAGGTAAGTGACGATGATGCCGAAAGATGATGGAAGCGGGCTTACCCATATTCCTCAACGCAATGGGGAACTAACATCTTAACCAGATCTAAACTTCATAGTGGAGCATATCAATGCTGATAGATATTATTAATGTTTAGCGACAAGACATAGATAAGACATAGATAAGATGGCGGTAGCTAGCTAGGCGGGCTTAGAAATGCCCTACCACCAATCAAACCGATTCTTACAAAGTTAGATAGCGTGAAATCGAACCCGCGACCTCCTGGGGTGAAGCGGATGAACTAACAAGCATTTCTTCACGAAAACAGTCACTCATGCAAAACTACGTCCAAAATTAATTTATATTCAATTTACATCATCAAACTGAAACTTCCCAAGAACTGAAACACACATTGCGACGCTTATTTTTCCAAATCGCCGTAAACAAACACCTTTAGCACCTGGGGAAGAATATTATGGTTGGTGGTATAAAAACGCATAATATGATCGAGAATGTAAACAGTTTTAATGCCAAAAGAAAATTTATTTTCATTGTATTCAGTTAAGTAAACACACGAAACTAGCAATACGTGTAAATGTGATACGTTATCCCGTACGCTACTTACTACAAAGCAGCAATAGCGCCTTGGGAGGATAATTTATCATTTTAATTTGTGTGACCCCGTTTCAATTTGGGGTTCTACTTGTGATTCTGAACATCTTTCCCCGAGGCATCTTACGTAAATTTGTAAAAAACTTTCAAGTTTCTAGGACATATAGTTTTTAGAAACGCCCCACGGAGAAACCTTGTAAACAGTACTCTCCTTAGAGAGAACCAAACTATAACCAATCTGTATCAATCGGGGTGATGAGGGGGTGAGGTCGGAATATAGAGAGCGCTAGGGGACAATACTGTATGTTAGCACTAATATGTAATATGTACGAGGGCTGTTTGATAAGTACCCGTTTATGGCAAAAAAAAACATTTTTCCTGTATATATGCATTTATTTTTCTACGTAGTCACCTTTTAACTCTATACACTTGTTCCACCTATACTCAAGCTTCAATAAACCATCCAAAAAGTATGATTTTGGAAAGTCATTAAAATAGGCCTCTGTGGCGGCAATGACTTCGTCATTTGATCCAAATCGCTTACCACCGAGCCATTTTTTTAGGTTGGGAAACAAAAAGAAATCGCATGGGGCAAAATCTGGAGAATACGGGGGGTGAGGCAATAGTTCGTAGCGTAACTGTGCTAATTTAGCCGTCACAACTCTGGACGAATGAGCCGGGGCGTTGTCGTGATGAAACAGTACTTTTTTCTTTTTTTAATGGGGTCGTTTGTCCTATAAGACGGCGTCAAATTCATCCAATAAATTAGCATAGCACTGCCCTGTTATCGTTTTCCCCTTTTCTAAGTAGTCAATATGTATAATACCCTGCGAATCCCAAAAAACAGTCGCCATGACCTTTCCAGCCGATGGGACGGTTTTTGCTTTCTTTGGAGCAGGTTCACCCGGTAAAATCCACTGCTTCGACTGCTCTTTCATTTCCGGGGTGTAGTGGTGAACCCACGTTTCGTCCACGGTTACGAAACGACGCAGAAACTTCTTCGGGTTACGTTTGAACACGGCCAAACACTGCCCCGAAGTAGTCAGTCGGTTCCGTTTTTGCTCCTCCGTGAGTAAACGCGGCACCCACCTCGCCGATACTTTCTTCATACCCAATTTTTCTTCTAATATGTGTTATTCCTCTAGATTGAAACGTTTACACCATCAACGATTTCTCGAAGTTTAATTCGGCGGTCGGCTAAAACGATATTTTCAATTTTCTTAACCATATCGTCTGTAGTCACCTCAATTGGCCGGCCTGGGCGATCCTCATCAAAGACGGTTGTTCTCCCCCGCTTAAACTCGCTATACCAATATCTGACGGTTGTCATAGAAGGAGCACATTCATGTTAACCGCTTGCATTCTTACTTTTATTTCATCACATGTTTTTCCTTCCAAAAACAAGAATCTAATTACAGACTGATACTGTTCTTTCTCCATTTTAACAATTTTAAGTTCACGCTTTCACTAAATCGCTGTCAAATGAGAAAAAAAACAAAAGAATGCAATTTTTTTTTTCTTTTTCCCGCCTCTGAAAAATGGCTTAAAAAGGTGGTATACTTATTTTCGTCCAGTGATAATAATATATTTAGTAAACGGGTACTTATCAAACAGCCTATGTATACTTTGCCTTCACCCTCCAAAATACATATCCTTTTTTTTATTTCGTTGTATCAAATTTTGTGCTTGGTTCCCAACACAAAATTATATTAAAGATTTTTTAATGTTTATTTCATACTAGGTTTTGCAAGCGGTTTCGCCCACGTGGACATATCGTTTTAGACTGTCTTTGAGGATAAGTGGTGCGCGAGGCGCAAGCGGCTTGCGAGCGTAGACAAGGGTTTTCTCCAGATCCCTCAGAAAATATATCGGGCTATTTTGTTTAGCATTCTATGTAACTTACCACCCCCTCAACCAATTCTGTACAAAAAACACTTCAATCAATCCGTTGCTGCGTTGTGACGCCGACGTGCGCGAGCGTGTTTTTTTATTCACTATTTACAAGCTCTTGGCATTATATTATCACCTGATGGTAATTAACGATGATGCCGAAGATGGAAGCGGGCTTACCAAGATTCCCCAACGCAATGGAGAACTGGCTACCTTATTTTCATGCCGGAATACACCAATGTTTATCTTAGAACTGGCTATCTTATCTTGAAGCCGGAACACATCAATGTTGTTAACTCTGATGTTTGGCGGCTAGATAAGATGGTGGTTGCTAGCCAGGCGGGATTATATATGCCCTGCCCTACCACCAACCAAACCGAGTCTTACAAGTTGACCCCACCGGGAATCAAACCGTGTTAGGATATGCTTATTAGTTAATTATGTCATTTCCCGCCCCTCAACCATCTCTGTGCAAAAAATCACAACAATCCATTGTTCCGTTGCGATGTTAAAGAAATTAACCAAAAAAAGAAGTACTTTTTCAGTTCCCTCAGAAACTGCATTGGACTATGCTATTTTCACGGAAGTTAGTGGCAAAAATGTGATCTCCAAGCAGTCGAAGTCTAAGGAACAGGAAATGCTAAGTATGAGTAAATAAGAAATTGTTCATTAGTTAGTGCTACGTCATACGTGTACTATAGCTGGACAATCAGATAAATTAAAAAAAACTTAAAAAACACGCTTTAAGAGCACATCAAACTAAAAAGTGGAAAATCATTCTTAATATAAGCTGAGACATGGTCGCTTACTATGGCCCTCATGGCAATGGAGCGTGCGAGTTTCTCTGCGTGATCGAATCGGAAACGAGGAGATTCGTAGGAGAACCGAAGTAACCGACATAGCTCTCAGAATTGCTAAACTGAAGTGGCAGTGGGCGGGGCACATTGCTCGTAGAACAGATGGCCGTTGGGGTAGTAAAATTCTCGAGTGGCGACCACGCACCGGAAAACGTAGTGTAGGCAGGCCTCCCACTCGGTGGACCGATGACCTGGTGAGGGTCGCGGGAAGCCGCTGGATGCGGGCAGCGCAGAGCCGGTCTTCGTGGAGGTCCTTGGGGGAGGCCTATGTCCAACAGTGGACGTCCTTCGGCTGATATAATGATAACCTGAAAACAATAATAAATGAAAAATACTAGTATTATTGTCAAAAAAGCGTGGGTTGCTCGATATACGAAAAATATGGCACATAGCGAGCGCCCCACGCTCTTTTCACAATAATACTAGTATTTTTCGTTCATTGTTGTATTCAGCTTAAAGAATTAATTTTCACTTTAAAAGTGTTTTTTTTTATTATATGTATTTTTCAAATTCAAGTTTGATGTGCATTTAATCCTGGCGATCTTGATCAGGATAATGAGATAAATGTATGAAATTATTGTATTTTCACTCACTCTTGATAAATGTACAAAGTTTGAATTAAATCTGTCCGTTTAAAGTGGGTCAAAATCGAGTGCAAAGGAGTCGCATCCAAACATACGTACACACAGGTAGGTGAAGCTAATAAAAGCGTGATAATAAACTAATTGAAATATTGATATTTGAATGTTAATCATGAACAAACAGTAACCGATTTATTTGTATTCGATAGATCCAGAGGAATTTGCTCTTGTGACAAGAACGTCAATAACTCTTTTACCACTTTATCTCGTATCAACTGAAGATCATTTTAACATGGATTTTCAGATTTCGTTTAAGTGCAGGCACCCAATATTAGTGCATTTTTGCTAGAATATGTTAAGTCGGTTGCAAGCTTGCTGAACGCGACAACTACACAGTTGATTCTTTGAACTTTCTTCTTTCGTATGGCTAAAACAAAAACACGATTTATTGATTATTGCTCGATACTCTTTATTTTGTAAAACTATGTAGTTCTGAGAGATTGTTAGATTTTTCTCCTACGTTACATAAGTCAGGCGCATGAAATAAATACCGACAGAATGAAGACATTGATAAAACGGCTAAGACAAAATTTTCTTAGAATATTTACTAAGCTCGCAAAAAATTAAAATGTGCATTTACGACCGAAGTAAAGGACGTAAGTTGCATTAAGACACTCACGCAAAATTCAACTATAAGACTGATTTTATAAGATTAAATATTACGTTGTTTGCCAGTGCCGCGCCGGGAGCCTGCTCTTGACTATACAGAAAAGATAACGAAACCCTACAAGAAAGAGGCGAAAAAGTAGTTTATTAGTACCACGTCGTCGTATGCTAACTTCCAAGTTACAACCACAAGCAAACCCTTATCTGTCTGTATCTTTCGGTATCTACTTCGCTTAGTAGACTTACTTCTAAGTTCTCTCATGGTACGCTGTAATTTTATAATATTAATAAAAATATAATTTATTTCTTCGACCAACAAAGGATCACAATGGTACTAGCTGTTTCCCGCGACTTCACCCGCGTGGACAACTTTTCAAGGGTGCGCAGAGCGTGGAATAAAGTAGCCTATGTGTTAATTCAGTCCTAATCTCGCTACCTACCAAATTTCAGCTAGATCCGTTAAGTAGTTTTTGCGTGAAAGAGTAACAAACACACATCCATACGTTCTTGCAAACTTTCGCGTTTATAATATTAGTAGGATTGTTTATAATAACTGCGGCTTAATCAATATATATTATAAAAGAAAGTGTACAATGTGCGAGTGCGAACCGCTAAAACTTAGAAACGAGTCCCGGTACGATCAAGGAAGTTATATGGTGTGGTAGCCCTCTATCCCCCATTCATGAAGAAGGTTCCCGTTTTTACCTGAAGGGCGTACTTTTGAAGATATAATGACTGGAAGTTTCGCCCTCTAGAAATTTATAGAACATCCCAGAACATTTGATAGTATTCGAGAGCATTCCCCAACAGCATCCCAGATTATTGTGGAACATTCCAGAACACTTTCAACTGTTGTGGAGTGTTCTGGAACATTTTGGACTATTCGAAGCCTTTTTGTGTTGGTTGGACTACTCCCTGAGCGAAGCCGGATACCCCAGCTATTATCATCATCATTTTATCAGCCGAAAGACATTCACAGTACCACACGTCTTCGCTTTGCCCAGTAGAGGACATCTTTCGGCTGATAACTTATATTTAGGTAGTAGTACTTATATTTAGGTAGTAGTACAGTATTAGCTTTCCTAGAGCGCAATTGTTTCGGCAAATTATGGATTCTATTCCTAAAATAGGCAAAAATTGGCAAGGTCATTGATCTCTTTTCTATGGAGATTCATTTTTCATGTCTCGTTGATGTCTTTTGTATGAAGCTGTACCTAATATAACTTGCAGACCCTGTTAATGTCTTTTATAAAAGACAGGAAAAAACATATTCAGGTAACCTACGCGCCCAGCTATCTACAGCATATGTCTGTGCTGTCTGTATTTCTGCCGCAAGAATTCGGCAGATCATGAAATTCCTAGGCTAAGGATCTATAACGAAGAGGCATTAGGCACGGGGTCAAATTCGAGTTTTTTTTTGTAATTGGTATCCATTTTCACATGACGCGCCGTATTCTTTCTTTTTGGTAGTTAGATATTATCATCATCATAGCAGCTCATATACGTCCCCACCAAGGGGCTCGAGCCTACCCTGAATTACATATATGACACATGATAGAGTAACATATTATGACTTGTTTGAATCCAATAACCAAAAACCGGTCAAGTGCGAGTCGGACTCGCATGAACATGTTCCGTACCGTTCCGTTATAAGTCATCATATCAGCTCATAATATACGCCCTCACCGAGGGGCTCGAGGCTACCCTGAATTAGGGCGATGGGACCAGTCGACCACGCGGGCCCAATGCGGGTTTTTCGACTTCACACACAACCATCGAGTTTTGTCGCAGGTGTGTGCAGGTTTCCTCACGATGTTTTTCCTTCACTGTTAAAGTAATCGGTGAGTATATGTACGTAAGTTTTGAAAAACTCACTAGTACATTGGCCGTCCGGATGTGAACTCGGCAACTTTGGTTAGAAGGACCGAGTCGTTATCGGTTGAGCCACCGACGCTTCTTTTATAAGTAAGACAGTTAATAGTGCTCTAGCGGTACACCCTGAAATTCAGTAAATATCTGCAAATGGTGACAAAAGCATGGAAATTGGAACGATTGATCTTTAGGTCATACGAATCAATTTCACCCGTAGCACCAAAAAAAAGGAGAGGAATTATGACGTAATCTATTTTTGTATGGAAAAAAAATGTTCTGAAACCTATCGTGTGTGGTATCAAAAAAAGGGGCTTTGTAAGCCGATTTTAAAAATATACACATCATGACATTTCAGTCACTTGTTTTAAATTAAAATGATAAATTACCACCAGGTGAGATGTTGTCAAGGGTTTACCAATTGTGAATAAAAAAAAAACATTTTCAAAACATCCCAAGTTTGGGCTCCTCCAGATACGATACGATTTAATCATTTTTGGTAAAATATACCTCAAATGATACGTAATATCCTATCATTCATATTCATATCTAACTCCAAGAAAGTGATTTTGAAAATATTTTCAGTTAGTTTTTTGTTTGTTTGTTTGTAAACTCTTTATTGCTTTAAAACAAATACATTAAATATTTAGACAAAAGAAAATACATTTGCCAAAGGCGGACTTATCCCTTTCGGGATCTCTTCCAGTCAACCTTGGAATGCTGAAAGGACTTCAGAGCATACGGTCAGGTAAAGTGTACGAGTAAAAAATAATATATTTAACTATCATACATAGTACTTATATTAATATATACATAGATAACTATACCAATACAAAATATATACTTATATAAAATAAATACATACTCTACTTACATATTATAATATATTTAGCTTAAAGGAGGATGATTAAGGTAATGTTTTTTTTTTCATTATTTCTTTCTTTAAATTGCATTTTTGTATGGCGGGTGCAAATTTTTGTATCAAAATTGGTTTAAGAGTCGTTAACTGGGGCTTCTACTCATCACAATGAAACACTTCTCCAAAGAACTCAAAAAAAATCTGGATCCTCCATAAATCGTCTATATTCGTGTGGTGCAAATGCAAAACTATCGGACTGACTTCGCTCGGCCTCTACACAGAGTGATTTCGTTGCGATAAAAAATACCCCCAAATCTTTCAGAATAGTAGATATTGTAGATAGGTAACTACTTTTGCAAATAAAAATACAATTGGTTTTGAAGTAAATGCATCGGGCTCGCTTCGCTTGCACTATCACTGGGCGATTTTGCTATGAATAACGAACACAACTCTTTAAAGATGAGTCATAATTTCCGCTCATATACGTCCCGACCGAGGGGATCGAGCCTACCCTGAATTAGGGCGATCGGGCCTTAGTCGACCACGCGAGCCCAGTGCGGGTTGGTCGACTTCACGCACAACCTGCGAGTTTCTTCGCAGGCGTGCGCAGGTTTCCTCACGATGTTTTCCTTCACCGTAAGAGCGTCGGATAAACGTACCATATGAAATCTAAATTCGAAATCACATGGCAGGATTCGAACCACGACCTCCCGGACAGGAGGCGGCGGCCCTAGCCATTACGCTACCGACGCTCTAAGATGAGTAAAAATAGAGAATGTATAAGATAAGGTAACATTTATGTTCTGGTCTGATGTAAATGCAATAATTTTCGGGCTCGCTTCGCTCGCAAGTCGCAATCCGCGTAATCAGTCAGGTTTTTGATAAGAAAAACAATAAAGAAATAAAAAGTGCACATTTTTGTTCTCTGGGTCACAAAAATTCCCACTATGTATCTCGTATGTTTTGTGAGTTTTGGGCGCCGATGTCAAGTTTTTGTCCCAATTCGGATAAATTGTAGATCCCGGGGATGCCTATCTGTTTTCTGGTATTTCTTCTGTCTTGTTTTATCTATAAAATGGCAAGATCTTTAAAACAACATCACATCAGACACTAAATAGGGATGACGAATGCTAGTCATTTGATTTATTTTATCATCTGTCAAAAACTACATTTTGTTCTAAAAATGTTTGACATACCTAGGCGTGACGTCATAGTTTTTCAGCGTTATGTACTCATTTTGTGATTTTGGTGAATTAAAAATCGAAGACTTGATGGAAAACAAAACAAGTAAGGTTTTCCGAAGTTTAAGTAGCAGGGCAATTTAGTGATCAAGACTTCATAATTTATTTATGATCATCCCTATTTTTCAATTAAGTTTTTTTTTTCATTTTTATCTGCTCATATTATAATTCTAAATACAATCTTACATTGTTTCTGAATAAATAAAGTAAACTGAAATGAACTTGAACCTTGAAACATTTCAAGAGAAAACTGTATTTGAGGGCAAAGGTCCTGATTCAACTACAACTGTAGATATGCTTGTGGAACCTTATGTTCCAAGTTTATTTCGAAATCCGCTATTTGGGGTGCATCATTTGCTATTAATCGTGTTCGGTGTGACATTTATATGTCTAACTTTATTTATTTATTTATTTACACTTATAGTACACTTAAACAATTTCGTAAAGCTAATACATACTTTCTAGTTTAGATGGATCTTTTCTTACTGTTCTATCCTTGGATGGCGTTCTTAAGGTGACGCATTGGAAACTTTTGTCGCAGGGATCTCGATTTTTCTCAGCAATTAAAAAACCAAAACCAAATTCTTCATTTTAATTATATCATTATATGTCTGTTGCAGAAACACGATTCGTTAACTTTTTTAACAGAAAAAAAATATATCAAAGAAAGCTCCTTTAAAACAGAGATTGGCATTCTACAGGCAATCCAGAGCTATAATATAGTGTCTCCAAATTTTCTTAGTCGATTAATCTAAACACACAATTCAATATGCCGGTTAATTTTTTTAAAATTAATTGTAGTTTTTACTTGAAACGAAAAAACTTTGAAAAAGTGTGTTTATTTTCTTTATTCTTTGCACGTAAAGAAGAAGGCAGAGACAACTGTTCCAAGAAATGCCTCGCCTTAAAAACCCTTTAAACAGGTTCCTCACAGTAAAACATAAATAAACAGTTTATAAAGCGGTGTCTGTGAGTAGTTGTACAGATATCTTAGGACCATATCAATTTAAAAAAAAATTATTGAACTTTAAAAGGCACGGTTAAAACATTAACACCTTGGGTTGTGCACAACTGCAGTAATTGATGAAATATCTCATCATCATCATATCAGCTCATATAGACGTCCCCAGCACCGAGTAAGGGACTGAATTAGGGCGATCGGGGCTTAGTCGACCACACGGGCCCAGTGCGGGTTGGTCAACTTCACACACAGCCTTCGAGTTTCTTCCCAGGTGTGTGCAGGTTTCCTCATGATGTTTTCCTTCACCGTAAGAGCGTCGAGTAAAGTACATATGAATGTAATTGAAATTCGAAAACACATTGGTACGTAGCAGGAATCGAACCACGACCTCCCGGATAGGAGGTTTAACCGCCTCCGTGGCGTAATGGTTAGTCCATTCGCTTCACACCAGGAGGTCGCGGGTTCGATTCCGGTGGGGTCAACATGTAAGACTCGGTTTGGTTGGTGGTAGGGCATTTTCTAAACCCGCCTGGCTAGCTACCACCATCTTATTTAAGTCTTGCCGCCAAACATCAGTGTTAACAACATTGATGTGTTTCGGCTTCAAGATAAGATAGCAAATTCTCCATTGCATTGGGGAATCTTGATAAGCCCGCTTCCATCTTCGGCATCATCGTCACTTACCATCAGGTGAGATGATGGCAAGGGCTTACCAATGGTGAATAAAAAAAAAATAACGGCCCTTGCCGCTGCGCCACCGACGCTCTCATTATAAAAAAAAACTAGCTGTTTCCCGCGGCTTTACCCGCTTGGACAACGTTTCTATGACCTTTCGAGGGTGCGCAGTGCGCGGGCCGCAAGCGGAAAAAAGTAAGTCCTAATCTGTCTACCTACCAAATTTCATCCAGATCAATTCAGTAGTTTTTGCGTGAAAGAGTAACAATCATACATCCATACATTCTTATTCGCGTTTATAATAAGTAGGATAGTAAGAAGTAGGATCTACAGATTAGTTAGTATAATATATTTTTATTATTATTATATCAGCTCATATACGTCCCCACCGAGGGGCTCGAGCCTACCCTGAATCAGGGCGATTAGGCCTTAGTCGACCACGCGGGCCCAGTGAGGGTTGGTCGACTTCACACACAACCTTCGAGTTTCTTCGCAGGCCTGTGCAGGTTTCCTCACGATGTTTTTCCTTCACCGTTAAAGCAATCGGTAATGATATGTACGTAAGTTTTTGAAAAACTCATTGGTACATTGGCCGTCCAAATTTGAATCCGGTACCTCTGGTTAGATGGACCGAGTCGTTACCGGTTGAGCCACCGACGCTTTATAATATACGCTTATTATAATATAGTGAGCTGGTAAATTTTCGCCTGGGGTGCTTAATTACTTACTTACTCCGCTGGCTCAACGACCCAAAGTGTGTCATGGCCTCCAATACGAGAACTCGCCATTCGTCCCGGTCTTGTGCGGTTTCGCGCCAGTCGTCAGCTTGGAGCTCGCGCCATCGATACCTGGGGCGACCGACCGGGCGTCGACCTGTTGGTTGACCCGATAGGCTCTCTTCACATACCGATCTTCTCCCATTCTCTCTAGGTGACCAAGCCACCGGAGTCTGTGAGCTTTCGTCTCTCCGATAATGTCTAGAACAGCCACCAGCTCTTTGATCTCGGCGTTTTTTAGGATTCTCCAATTGCCATCGATTCTCTGCTTTGGGCCAAGAATTGTATTTTTGGGAGCTGGATATGTATCTAACGTGATCCACTGCCAATAACATTGAAGTTTTACAATAGTGAAATTCTGACCCACTAACAATAGATTCTCTGGCTGGGCCAAAATTAAACCCTGATAAACGGGTGCTATTTGCGTCAGAAATTCCAAATATAAACTGCGGCCCGTTCGGTTACTGTGACAACAGAAATAAACTCTTGTTCTGAATACCACTCGCTGCAACCGACGATGTGCGTCTGTCGTGGGTATTTAGGCGGCGCCTACGTTGCATATTGCAGGGCTGGATACGCTTACAAAGTTTGCATAGGTTAAGAACCATTAATTACGAAACTAACACTCGCTATAAAAAAAAAATTAAAACCGACTTCAAAATGAAATTTACTCAAAAGTATGAAATAATATTATTATACTAAGATACAAACGAAATCAAAGTTGGGTACGAATTAAATTAGGTGCCTAAATTTTTTTTGAGGTCGGTACAGTTACAGCACACAGCTACTCACATTTTACTTATGGTATTGCTGACACCGACCTCAAAAAAAAACTTTAGGCCTCTAATTTACTTCATACCCACCTTTAATTTCGTTATTGTTGGTTTATGTCGTGTATCTTAGTTTAATAATATTATTTCATACTTTTGAGTGAATTTCATTTTGAAGTCGGTTTTAATTTTTAAACTTTTATTTTTATTTTATTTATGTTTAGTGATATTGCAACTATCAAATCATAATACAGGTGTTTCATTAACAGATACAGATTCCTGTGGCTTCCATCATCATCTCAACAGCATGAAAGTTAAGGAGTTAAATCTTCCATCATCAGCTCATCTGAATAATCTGAAAGAATACAACTATCGCTTTATTTATACGTACCTACGTAAAATATTTGAAGAATCATCTTACAACTCCTAACCGTTAAGGAGTTATACCTTCCTTCACCAGCTCATCAACATGAGATGATGACTACCAGACGCATACTTTAATAATTTTAGAAACACATGAAACACGAAAAACGTGCCTATAAAATTTGAGGGTTGCCTTCGATTTCCCTAGGATCCCATTATCAGATCCTGACTTGGTGACAATGGGACCCCTTCGGGAGAATGCTCTTTCAAATAAAAAAATAATTTTGAACCTCCTCCTTTTTGAAGTCGGTTGATAAATAAGTGAAGCGCATTAGAAAAATAATTTTTAGGGTTTTGTACCCAAAGGGTAAAAACGGGACCCTATTACTGAGAGTTCGCTGCCCGTTTGTCCGTCTGTCTTTCGGTCCGTCTGTCACCAGGCTGTATTTAATGAACCGTGATAGCTAGACAGTTGAAATTTTCACAGATGATGTATTTCTGTTGCCGCTATAACAACAAATACTAAAAAACAGATTAAAATATTTTTTTAAGGGGTCTCCCATACAACAAACGTGACTTTTTGCTTGAAATTAATAACGGCAATAGGTAGACGCTTGAAATACTTACAGAATATTTAGTTATATTTACTTTAAAATAAATAATTAAATTAAAATAAAACAAATATTTAAAGGGGGCTCCTATACAAAAAACGTGATTTTTTTGCTCTTTTTTGCTTGATATTGATACGGCACCAGGTAGACCATTGCTCCATTGTGTTGGGGAATCTTGGTAAGCCCGCTTCCATTTTCGGCATCATCGCCATTTACCATCAGGTGAGAAGGGCTTACCGATCGTGAATAAAAAAATCACATAATATTAAGTTGTATTATTCACTTTGATAATAAATAATTAAGTAAATTAAATTAAAATTAATATTTAAGGGGGGCTTACATACAACAAACGTCATTTTTAAAGATAATGGCACGGAACCCTTCGTGCGCGGGTCCGACTCGCACTTGGCCGGTTTTTTATATAGAGTTTAGTAAGTGATTTGAGTCACATTTTGACCTTCTTGACCCCGTAGTACAGTACATACAAACTTAGGGTAGACGAAGTATTGTTATCGCAAAAAAAAAAGTTTTGTCTATTTTCGTGAAAATGTGTTCTATATCATTAACACATACCAAAAAACCGAATAGGTATCTCAATTCTGTCCGTGCGTCCGTGCGTCCGTGAGTCCGTGCGTCTGTGCGTGCGTCCGTCCGTCACGCTTGGCTCTGGAGGCTATATCTTTAGTCCGATTGGGACCAAATTTGGAACTAAAGAGTTTTAAATTATTTCATCCAGTTTTTCGTGCCGTCAAACCATAGAGTAGCTATCATACAACAAAAACTTAAATTATTTATTTTCTCATAAACGGCTTTAACGATGTTGATGAAACTTTGCACGTCGGTGTTGCTTATGTTTATCTCTTGCTCTGGAAAAAATCGTGTATGTATGGTTCTCCTACAAATGAAATTGAAACTTGGTTGGAGCTATTTAATTGTAATGTATTACGAATAAGTATATATTTAGGGATGACAACAGCATCAGAAATAAATTATGAGCTCTTGATCACTAAATTGCCCTCGTACTTGAAATTCGAAAAACCTTACTCGTTTTGTTTTCCATCAAGTCTTCGATTCTTAATTCACCAAAATCACAAAATGAACTTATGACGCTGCTAAACTATGACGTCACGCCTAGGTATTTCTAACATTTTAAGAACAAAATGTCGTTTTTGACAGATGATAAAAAGTAACTTAGATGACTAGCATTCGTCATCCCTTGCGGGCTGCCGTACAATTGATTTCCATGCGCGAATATTTTCCATGTATCCTTACACTTATAATTAACTAGCTGTCCCGGCAAACTTCGTTCCACCTTATACTATACACTACACTACCCTACCATACCCTACACTACCCTATCCTATCCTATCCTATCCTATCCTACACACTACCCTACCCTACACTACACTACCCTACCCTACACTACCCCACCCTACACTACACTACCCTATCCTATCCTATCCTATCCTATACACTACCCTACCCTACAATACACTACCCTATCCTACACTACCCTACCCTACACTACACTACACTACCCTACACTACACTACACGACCATACCCTACACTACACTACCCTACCCTAACTATACTACACCTACCATTTACTACACTATACAGCACTACACTACACTACCCTACCCTACCCTAAAATCATTTTTTTTATTGATAAATATCATATTTTAATACTTATTATCCTATTCCTGACGAAGACAAACACAAAAACACAAAAATCTTAAAAATTGGTCCAGCCATTCTACACGACTTTCTTTAATATATATAGATATCATAACGATAAGAAATAGAGTCAATATAATTTAAAGCGCTAAACACGTTAAAAAACCGACTTACATCGCAACAACTTATGCTTTTTTGCATTATTATTTTTGGTTTTTGTTAATTTTCTAATAAAGTTCTACATTGATTTTGAAAAAAAAATATGGAATCACACGGGAAGCACTAGCTTTCAAATAAAAAAAGAATCATAAAAATCAGCCAAAAGTTCTGAGGTAACACACATAAAAAAAACATACAGTCCAACTGAGAACCTCCTCCTTTTTGGAAGTCGGTTGAAAAGATATATCTACCGTAATGCCTAAATTGCTATGGCGCACATAAACAGACTTAGACGTAGTGACTCTACAGTTTTCTTTTATAATGTTGGGTTAATCGACCATATAGTCGATAGTTAGTTGTTAATCCGCGCAATTTTTAACAATATTTTTCCAAGACTGACACAGCACAATCTTTTGTCAAATTAACTAAATAACAGTTTTGCTGTAAGGTGATAATACCCTTAGACAAGCTAATTTGTCAGGATAATACCTGACCACTTTGTGTTGTAAGTAGGTATTTAACGTCAGTAGTGTATTTCGCTAATTTGTCAGGATAATACTTGATCTGATCACTTTGTGTTGTAAGTAGGTATTTAACGTCTGTAGTGTAATTCGCTAATTTGTCAAGATAATACCTGATCAATCACTTTGTGTTGTAATTAGGTATTTAACGTCAGTAGTGTATTTCGCTAATTTGTCAAGATAATACCTAATCAATCACTTTGTGTTGTAATTAGGTATTTAACGTCTGTAGTGTATTTCGCTAATTTGTCAGGATAATACCTGATCACTTTGTGTTGTAAGTAGGTATTTAAAACGACAGTAGTGTATTTCGCTAATTTGCAAAACTTCTGGGCATAGCTATATAATAAATCTCTACATACAAGGTGACTTTAATTAGTTCTTGAGAGTAAAGGATATGAATGTGCTCGTGATTACAAACAACTTTCCCAAAGAAACTATATGTAAAATCAGAAAAATAATTTTAAACCGCCATACATGTCATCCAATGTTACTTGTTATCAAATCAACAAAAATGTATCAAGGACCAATTTTGTTTTTCATATTTGACATAAAGTTTATTTGGGAAAATTGTTTTTAATCACGAGTACATTTATATCCTTTGCTATCAAGAAATAATAAAAAAATACCCCATATAATAAAACTGTGTAACGGGGTCGTGTCTGTACATGAAATATTTGAGAAAAATAATAACTGTAGTGGACATCACTAAAGATCTAGAGGCCAAAAAAACAAATTTTGAAATTTTTGTCTGTCTGTATGTTTGCGCATCACGCAATAACTACCAGGCTGATTTTGATCAAATTTTGTATGGTGGTTCCTTATAGTTAACATGTAGGATACTTTTTATCCCGGAAAATTTAAGAGTTCCCGTGTGGAAATTCAAAACCTCCACGCGGATGAAGTTTCGGGCTCAGGTAGTAATACATACATATATTATATTTGTTTGTGATTTATACAGGCTTTTCCTATTGATTAACTATAATATCTACTAAGATCTCTACAGTAAAATGTTTCAACAAGTTAAATTTTGAAGCATCCAAAGTGATCCAAATTGTAGCCAAAGTAAATGTGACAAAACATAAATATTATTATAAAGTACTTCATCATATCAGCCGAAGGAAGTCCACTGCTGGACATAGGCCTCCCCCAAGGATCTCCACGACGACCGGTTCTGCGCTGCCCGCATCCAGCGGCTTCCCGCGACCTTCACCAGGTCATCGGTCCACCGAGTGGGAGGCCTGCCTACACTACGCTAATACTAATAAAGTACTTAGGTAGATTTTAAAAACAAAAAAAAAATTAGTATACGAAATAACTACATAGTAAAGACGTTCTTTAAGGCAAATAAAAAAGTTATAAATCAAATGAATTAATGTTATTTTTCTTGCGTGCGCTTCGCTCAGAGTGCGTGTTCGCTGAGCTGGCCCGCCGCCAGCAGATGGAGACAGACTCAGAACAGAACACGACGCGACGCACTCTTGCGCATCGCATACTGTACGCGAACCGGAGTGAACTGGCTCTCAATGCTGTCTGGGAACGATTGTAATATTTCAATTTCGGGATAAACTATCAAGTCTTTATCATCAGCCGGGTTATTTCCAGTGACTGCACGAAACCTTCCAAGTGACTCCACGAAATTGTAGGCAACAATAAATAAAATTAAAGCTTCCTAACGACTTCACGACGCTTGTAATAGTTTATTTTTTTGAGTTTCAGTAAATTAAAATGACCATAAAGAGAATGTATGCACAATATTTGCACAAGAGCAAAGGAGTATCTATTAAAGTATTGAAGTGTACCATAGAGTTTATTTACATATATATTAAGGAAATAATATATAACGGGAAGCGATCCCAAATGAAAACCTGGCGAGGGAACGCCTTTGCCGACGCGTGGGACGCGTCGGTCAGGAGCACGACGAAGCAGTTCTTGATGGTGGAGGACACCCTCTCAGGCGCGGGGAGCGCGGCGGGACAGCTCGCCAACGGAGTGCCCCCAAGGGCACAGGAGCGCGCGCGTACGAACGCACGAGGCAGTGGGCTCTGCCAGCAGCCAACCGGAGAGCACTCGTGCCGCGGGGGGCGGACGCGCCAGGCACGCGCCAGGCAGCGTCAGCAGCCCAAGTGGGAGCGCCAAGGGGCAGTCAAGCCTCAAGCCACTGGGTCCAGGATACGGGAGTCAACGCGCAGTAAGCCCCTGGCCATCTCCCAGCTTCGCGGACCCGGGGAGTTGGGAATTCCCTCTGAAACGGTTCTGTTAAGGGCCTGCTGATGGAGATCCAGACGGGGTCAAGGGCCCATCTGGACGACGTCGTGTGTCCGCAGTCCTCAAAGGACAGCACCTCCAACAGTGGCGTCACCGAGAGGCAAGACTCCCTTCGTGCAGACCTCCTGGCTGTCCGAGGCGATGTTCAGTAGTCACTTGTTTGACAATGAGTTCTGAAGTGACGTCTTGAATTTATTAGGTTTATAAGAAGATTGAAAGTGACCCCGATGAAGCCCGGCTTATAAAGATTTGCATACATGCGCAATACACATATACTGTTAACACCTACACAAGTATACCTAGATTCTAATTTCAAAAATACACTTTCAAAATTTAGAATCGTACTGAGAGGAGACATTTAGATTGAGTGTCATAAATATTAGTACAAAGAGAATTTTGAAAGTGAATCTCACCAAAAAAATACCTTATCTTTGTAATAAAAATTATGCTGAAATTCAAAAATTAAGTCCCATTGAAATTTATTATAAACGCTCATATATACGTCCCCACCGAGGGGCTCGAGCCTACCCTGGATCAGGGCGATTAGGCCTTAGTCGACCACGCGGGTCCAGTGCGGGTTGGTTGACTTCACACACAACCTTCGAGTTTCTTCGCAGGCGTGTGCAGGTTTCCTCACGATGTTTTCCTTCACCGTTGTTTTCCTCATTGAAATATTCCTAACAAATTTGCCATGATAAGTGTCATGAAATATTTACAGTAATTTGCGAAAAAAGAACGGCAATTTACAAAGTTTTAGTGAGAATCAATATAAGGAGAACATATTTGTACAATAATTACAGGATACAAGCAAAAATAGAAAAGGATATATCCAGTTAAGTTCAATGTGACAATCTTAAGCTGTGATTTCGCATGTATGAAAACTATTTTGCAAATACAACTATTTTTAAAAGCTTTTTTTTACTTGCAATGTTCATATGTATGTATGTAAACAGAGATATGCTATATGGGGAGGTAGATAGGTTACATGCGTCCAAAAAGTGAAGCAAAAAAAAAATAGATGCCACTTGGCATCTCTTTTCTTAGTAGTATTCGTTGCAATGGAAGCGAACAACCTATCATGTTGTGCGTGTAAATAGATTCGATTTTCGAATGTTGTTTGTTGGTGCTTAACCCATCTAATATTGTTCGCTCAACATTTGCTACTTAAATTTGCCCCACTTCTCGGTATTCGATGGAGCTGAAATTTGGCTACTTATATACACTTGGTGACAGACAATGCAATATTTTGGTAGCATCGATCCGATGTGATGATGGAGCCGGAAGGTGGCCACATGAACCCAATACTAAAAAAATGCATTAAAATTGAGTTTGGGCTCGCTTCATTTGTCTTGAAGATGGCAGTTTGTACCTAAAAGTTTTAAGGTTTAAAAAATATTACAAAAAGGTTTTCTTTTTTACTTACTTCCTTTAGCTTTTTATGTTAACCGCACTCCCGTGGAGTCGCTGGGGATTAAAATATTAATTAATTTTTTTTATAGAAAATCCGTGGAGTCACTGGGAACAATTTCATAAAGCTCATATAAAAATTTAATTCAGTGAACAATGGCCGTGGAGTCACTCGGAATAACCCCATCAGCCTATTTTGCCCAATGCTAAACATAGCCGTACGTTTTTAAGGTTGCGTACACAGCATACAACGGTCGTGTAATGACATTTCTTAAAAACAGATGACGGAGCAAACAAAATCATGGCGGAATCCTATACGTTCTAGAACCAAACTGTAACCAATCTGCATCAATCTGGGTGACGAGTGAGTGAGGTCGCAATCTAGAGAGCGGCAGGGAGTATCCGTACTGTATGTTAGTACTAATATATATACTTTGCCCAAAGGGTGACCAACGGGCGGAACCGTATAACAAAAGTTTTAGTACTAACATCTATCACTAAGCCTCCGCTGTCCGTCTGCCGGTCTGCCTGTTTGTATGTCCGTATGTCTGTGAGCGGGCTGTATTTCATGAACCGTAATAGATAGACAGTTGAAATTTTTGCGATGTATATTTCTATTGCTGCTATCATCATATCAGCTCATATACGTCCCCAACGAGGGGCTCGAGCGTACCCTGAATTAGGGCGATCGCGCCTTAATCGACCAAATTGTAAAACAAATTAAACATACGAGAAACGTGATGTTTTGCAGTTTTATCAGCCTACGTGGCGTAATGTTTAGTCCATTCGCTTCACACCAGGAGGTCACTGGTTCGATTCCCGGTGGGGCAACTTGTAAGACTAGGTTTGGTTGATGGCAGGGCATTTTCTAAGCCCGCCTGGCTAGCTACCAGTATCTTATCTAAGTCTTGCCGCCAAACATCAGTGTTAACAACATTGATGTGTTCCGGCTTGAAGATAAGATAGCCAGTTCTCCATTGCGTTGGGGAATCTTGGTAAGCCCACTTCCATCTTCGGCATCATCGTCACTTACCATCAGGTGAGATGATGCCAGGGCTTACCAATTGTGAATAATTTGATGTAGAACTAGCAACAGCTATTAGGATATAGGAGTAGTTGATTTACGTACTAGTTAACAGCAATATAAACATAGATTCACATATGTACCCCTTTATATCTATAGATGGCGCTGTAGATAAAAATTAGTTTTTTGGTACGGAATTCTCAGTGCGTTAGTTAGACTTACACTTGTTCGGTTTTTACAAATAACTGCAGTTCGCGAGACTTAAACTCAGCTTTGCATTTATGTGAGTGATCGCCAAAATTAGAAGGGAGGAGAAGCGAGACACTATGAGGGTGCACTCAAACTGTACTTAAGCAGCTGACGCCAACAGATCATAACCCCGTATAACCTGTGACAAAAATATTGGGAAACGGGGATAAAAACCCTTACGGAGTTTGCCACATATGATACGTAAGATTTAGAGGTTCGGGCCTAAACGGAGTATTAAGGAAAAAAGGTTATGGGGTAAATTAGAATATATGTATTTTTATGATTATTTTAAAAGGAAGGAACAATAAACAATATGAGTATAAAAAAAAGGTGCGATTACATTGGTTGACCGTGTAGACAATTAAAAAAACAATGACCTAATATATTTATGGAGAATTTACGGAAATAAATTTAAGGTTACAATTTTATTTGTGTATAAAATGGTTATTTTATAGTATGCCGGCAGGCAACGATCGTCACCGTCCCTTCGGTACTTAAATAAGTTACTAAGTTTAAAATTTCAGTTTGATCTGAATTACCCTATCTTTTAACAAAATATGTATCAGATACAAAACACATTTTAAAATTTAAAATAAATAACTAAAGGTTAGATACTGGAAACAGGAAATCTTCTAGGTCGGCAGAAAGGTCAGAGAGTCAGAGAGTCGCTTGGGATAAAAGATAAAATAAATTCACTTCCCTTATGGCGAGCAGCTGGGCGGGCAGTAGAAAGGACTGGCTGGTGATCAGCACTGCTCCATCCCAGGATTAATCCTTTATTGTAAAACTTCGGGGACGTCAACCTCGTAGGGGCTGGATGAAACCCTACGGAGATATAACAATGTAATTCGCCGCAGAACCAAAAATACACGCAAAGCGGTTTCCTTATACAAATTACTTACCACAGAATAAAATTGTGGGCCTCAATAACGACTTATAAAACAATTTATCAAAAAAAATTAAAATTCGCATCTGTAGACGGGATCACGGTCAACCTTTTTTTTTTTCTTGTCAAAAAATAACAACAATTTTCAAATTCAAATACCATAGAGCAACGACATCAAAAAAGAATTTAATTATGAAACGCGACAAAAGAGATCGGCTCGAAACGATAGTTAGCGTTTCAAAATACCCACAAACTCACAAAAAAAAGGCGAGATGTCCAAAAAATTTTTGAAATTTGGACAACCCTATAGACGTTGGACAGCCCTGAAGAAGAAAAAAATAAAAACTCTCTAAGTAACTAGTTAACTACGAACGTTTACTTGAAGCTGGTAGAAATTGACATTTATACACGAACGTACACATACAAACGGCAAAAACTCCATCTAAAAGTGAACCAACTTAATAACCCCAACAACACACTAGTGTTAAGGGATCGCTATGCACAGCCTAAAATAGCCAACTAATGCCGAAAGAGCATAACTAAACAACTAATTAAAACTAGATAGTATAAAGAGAGAACGAAGAAGGAAAAAAGGAGCACTCCGCACAATAGGCAAGTAGGGCTGTCAAGCTTAACACATCTCGAGGGAAAAAACCCCAGAACTAGTAAAACATTAAAGACCAGTAGGGTTGTCAAAAACTGAAAAAACTTGCGAAACATAGTCGGTTACGCCAGCGAAAATGTGGACAAAAACGGTAAAGGCGGATGCGTGAAAATCCGACTCACGGATAAAATCAACACCGGAAGTCTGAAACGCGATACGCAAGAGTCTAAAGGGACAACACTACCGAAAAATAGGCCATTTGAGGTAAGACAAGGGCAAGATTAATGAAAGAAATTTGAAAAATGGAAAATTGTTATAATACCTCAAGAAATCTAAACAATACTGCGAAATACAGAAACGTTGTCACATAAAAGTGAACAGGGTACGCCAAAAATTTAAGAAGTACCTCGCAAAGCAACGCGTAAAAATATTCCAAACAGTAACCCTTAAAGATTTTTCCCTTAAAACAACGTTAAATAATCGTGAACTAAAAGTAAGTCTGTCCCGACTTTCGATTGAAAGAAATCTAGAGTCTGGCCATTGACTACTTAAATTAAAAATTCTCTTGGAATCGTAAGGGAATACACAGGCAAAAACAACTCATCAACACGTAAGCAATTATCCGAAAGAGGTATAATGCCATTAAGCCGGGAAAAACGACCCGTGCGAAGAGAAGCAAAAAAATACCGTGCATACAAACAAAAAAAACCTTACGTTTCAAAGAAAACTGCACGATTAAATTAAGTAAGGGTCTTGAGGTATTAAAACTTGAACCATAACATCCGGAAAACGGATACACCCACGAACGACAAAAAAACGGGTTCGTTAAGGAAAGATTAAAGGCAGAAAAGGGGATAAAACATTAGTTCGGGCGCCATAAATATGTGACAAAAATATTGGGAAACGGGGATAAAAACCCTTACGGAGTTTGCCACATATGATACGTAAGATTTAGAGGTTCGGGCCTAAACGGAGTATTAAGGAAAAAAGGTTATGGGGTAAATTAGAATATATGTATTTTTATGATTATTTTAAAAGGAAGGAACAATAAACAATATGAGTATTAAAAAAAGGTGCGATTACATTGGTTGACCGTGTAGACAATTAAAAAAACAATGACCTAATATATTTATGGAGAATTTACGGAAATAAATTTAAGGTTACAATTTTATCACTACATAGTATAAAACAAAGTCGCTTTCTCTGTCCCTATGTCCCTTTGTATGCTTAAATCTTTGAAACTACGCAACGGATTTTGAAGCGGTTTTTTTTAATAGATAGAGTGATTCAAGAGAAAGGTTTATATGTATAATATATGCTTAATGTAGTAGAGAAACACTGTTAATTTTGGCGGTTTCTAATGTGATGTCGTAAATAAAAACATTTTTTGCACTTACATTGCCAACGCTGGATCAACCCTACGAGATAGATCAAAATAATGTACTACAGTATTGTGCAACTTAAAAAGGTCTACAAAAAAGTCCGCGATGGTATATGTCTATCTCTTAGGGATAACCCACAATAACCATTTTTTATTCGCGCACCACTCACCCTCAAAGACAGTCATAAAAACGATGACCACGCGGGCGAAGCCGCGGGCAAAAGCTAGTTTGTGTATAAAATGGTTATTTTATAGTATGCCGGCAGGCAACGATCGTCACCGTCCCTTCGGTACTTAAATAAGTTACTAAGTTTAAAATTTCAGTTTGATCTGAATTACCCTATCTTTTAACAAAATATGTATCAGATACAAAACACATTTTAAAATTTAAAATAAATAACTAAAGGTTAGATACTGGAAACAGGAAATCTTCTAGGTCGGCAGAAAGGTCAGAGAGTCAGAGAGTCGCTTGGGATAAAAGATAAAATAAATTCACTTCCCTTATGGCGAGCAGCTGGGCGGGCAGTAGAAAGGACTGGCTGGTGATCAGCACTGCTCCATCCCAGGATTAATCCTTTATTGTAAAACTTCGGGGACGTCAACCTCGTAGGGGCTGGATGAAACCCTACGGAGATATAACAATGTAATTCGCCGCAGAACCAAAAATACACGCAAAGCGGTTTCCTTATACAAATTACTTACCACAGAATAAAATTGTGGGCCTCAATAACGACTTATAAAACAATTTATCAAAAAAAATTAAAATTCGCATCTGTAGACGGGATCACGGTCAACCTTTTTTTTTTCTTGTCAAAAAATAACAACAATTTTCAAATTCAAATACCATAGAGCAACGACATCAAAAAAGAATTTAATTATGAAACGCGACAAAAGAGATCGGCTCGAAACGATAGTTAGCGTTTCAAACCCTACTATACGGTTGCCACAATGGTACAAACTTAGGTAGGGTTTCTCAACTATACGGTTGCCCCAACGTACGAACTTAGGTAGGGTGTCCCAACTATATGGTTGCCCCAACGATATGAAGTTAGGTAGTGTGTCCTAAATATATGGTTGCCCCAACGGTACGAACTTAGGTAGGGTGTCCCAACTATATGGTTGCCCCAACGGTATGAAGTTAGGTAGGGTGTCCTAAATATATGGTTGCCCCAACGGTACGAACTTAGGTAGGGTGTCCCAACTATATGGTTTCCCCAGCGGTATGAAATTAGGTAGGGTGTCCCGAATACATGGTTGTCCCAAAGGCACGAACTCCACTGCAGCTTCGGAATAACTATCGGTTGGTTTGCGAGAATAAGGACACATCGCAGTGGGAAAGGGAGAGATAAAACTGATCAGTTGGCCAGAAAAGAAAACTATCAAGTTTCTTGGCATGATTCAATAAAAAAATGGATGACGGGCCACGCGAAAGTAGGGTTCCATAGTCTTTTGAAAAATAAATGTTCATTTTAAAAAATATTTATAAAGTTGGTATTTAAAAAAAATATGTATAACTATAAATGTACCTATTACTTTTTACGAATCCAACTACACATGCAAAGTAGGCTAAACTTAAGTGGCAGTGGGCGGGGAACATAGCTCGTAGAATGGATAACCGTAGGGGTAGAAAAGTTCTCGAGTAGTGACCGCGCATCGGAAAACGTAGCGTATCGGTGGACCGATGACCTGGTGAAGGTCGTGGGAAGCCGCTGGACGCGGGCAGCGCAGAACCGGTCGTCGTGGAAATCCTAAGGGGAGGACCATGTCAAAGTATATATATTAGTACTAAAATACAGTATGGACACTCCCTGCCGCTCTCTAGATTCCGACCTCACGCCCTCGTCACCCAGATTGATACAAATTGTTACAGTTTGGTTGTCGAACGTATAGGATTTCGCCGCCATTTTGTTTGTTCCGTCATTCCTTTTTTGAAATGGTCATTTCTGGTCCGTTGTATGAAGTGTCCACGGTGTGCCTATGTCCAGCAGTGGACGTCCTTTGGCTGATATGATGATGATATAAAGTAGGTTGACATTACTCCTATACTAAGAAAGCTTTCTTGGCCTTGATAATATTCCTTTTAAATAGTTATTATATGCTCTCCTGCACTACTACGGACTTTAGGGGGTGGGGACAGTAACTCTAACAAGATTCATTATATTAGGGGATTTTAATTTTGGTGGCAACATTAATTGGAGTTCGACTACTGGAGACCTAGATCTTACCCTGACCGATATCACCGGTGACCATTTTGTAGATTTCATAGACGTCCTTAATTCCTGCTGTCTTAGCCAATTCCATTATGTGCGTAACCATATGGGAAGAATACTTGATTTAATTTTGGCAAATTTTCCAGTTAGAGTGAGCGCTTGTGAGCAGCCTTTAACTCCAGAAGACTCCTATCACAAAGCGCTCTGTATTCAATCGGATTTCGTCCAATTACATAATCTCGAATATAAGCCTAAACTTAAGTATTTATTTGACAAAGGCGACTATGATACTCGATAATACCGACTGGCATCAACTGCTGAGTGTAGGTGATGTCGACAGCGCTGTGTCCCAATTTTATAGGATCCTCTACGAGTGCAGAGATAGGTACATACCTACCAAATCGATTAGACCAAATTCTTATCCTGCCTTGTACAGCGCTTCATTAATAAAGACACTCAAAGAAAAATACACTTACCATAGGAAATACATGGTCTACCGAAACATATCGGACTATCATTCCTTCTCATTTTTGCATAGTCCGGATAAAGCCTTGGAAAAGAAGTGTTTTGATTCCTACATGGAACGCATCGAAACCTCAATTGCTAATAACCCTAAAGCTTTTTGGTCATATGTTAAAAGTACAAGCAAATCTAGTAGCTACCTCTAGTGTCATGAGGTACCAGGATGCCACTGCAGACTCGGGAGAGGCCATAAGCCAATTATTCCCACATCATTTCCAATCAACCTTCCTCTTACCGGAAAATAATGTTGATATACACCCACTACCTGCAACTTCCGATCGTGCCTCGGCGAGTACCTGTAATATTGGGACAATAGAAATCACCTCGTCGGAAGTCCTCAGGCTATTAAGAGGGTTGGATCTTTCCAAGTCTGCTGGCCCTGATAATATACCCGCTTCATTTAATGTTAATTGCGCTGATAGTCTTGTTACCCCGCTATCCATATTGTGTAAACGCTCCATCTCGGAAGGAGTTGTACCGTCTACTTGGAAGTCAGCGTTCGTTACACCTATCGACAAAAAAGGCGATAAGTCAGATGTACAAAATTATAGACCTATCTCTAAGTTATGCCTCTTCTCGAAAGTCTTTGAAAGGGTAGTATATAATCAATTGTACTCTGCGCTTAAATGTTTGTTTAGGGATGAGCAGCATGGCTTTCTCAAAAAGCGTTTAACAGTATCCAACTTAATTTTGGCTAACGACTTTATTACTAAGGGTATGGACGATGTGGGTCAAGTGGATGTCGTCTACACTGACTACAGTAAATGTTTCGACCGGATAGACCATCGCATACTGTTGGATAAATTGGCTGTGGCTGGCATCCACGGCGACCTCTACAGATGGTTTTGCTCGTATGCTGACAATCGTACTCAGTCTGTTGTGTTGAATGGTTTTGCGTCTGACTGGACATATATACCCTGTGGAGTACCCCAGGGCTCGTTAATGGGGCCTCTTCTTTTTACTATATTTATCAACGATGTCCATGAATGTTTTCATAACTCGAAGATACTTATGTTCGCGGATGATATGAAAATTTTAAAAGTTATTAGAGGCATCTCCGATATCGACGACCTGCAAGCTGACTTATCTAGGTTTGTAATGTTCTGTTCAGCCAACAAACTAGATCTTAACGTTGCCAAATGTTATTACGTATCGTATACGAGAAAGCTTACTGTCCTTAACAAAGGTTATACTTTGAAAAATGTTAGCATCTCAAAACTATCGGTGATTGAAGACCTTGGAGTGATTCACGACAGTAACTCCTATTTGACAAACATGTGGACCATATTGTCAAAAAATCATCTAAGGCCCTAGGATTTATTATGAGAACGTCAGCTGTATTTCGTAATTTAAAATCAGTCAAAATTCTCTACTGCTCGTTCGTTCGAAGTCATCTCGAATATGCCTCACAAGTTTGGAACCCCCAATACGAGACTTATAAGTCCCGTATTGAGTGTATTCAAAAAAGATTCCTACGTTATCTTGACTACAAAGCTCACCAAAGATCTACTGATTACGAGCACCGATGCAAACGGTATCACTTCCTACCACTCTCACTGCGCCGTCAAGCTAGTGATATTTGTTATTTAATTAACATAGCCAATGGTTCCGTGGACAGCCCTGACCTACTCTCAAATATTGGAATGCGATTTAATATGCCACGCTTGAGACAGCGAATAAGGTTAGCTGTGCCCCTAGCTAACTCTAACTATAGACGTAACTCATTTTTTCCCACGAGTTACCACTGAGGTCAATAAAGCTAATTATAATCTCGATCTTTTCTGCTCCAGCACCGCATCCGTTAGGAAAAGCATTGCGAACAGCTTCTTTTCTAACTAGTTTATTTTAAGCTTCAAATTGTTATTAATTTTTATTAATTAATGTTGCTCTTTCTTGTTGCTATATATAGTTACGTACTAAATACCTTAGTTAATTGGAACTTTGTAAATATTAAGTCGTTTTCTATTTTTGTTGCATATAGGTGGAGACTTGTTATTAGCATCGCCATGTATATTTAGTTACTATTGTAAAATTTTGCTGTAAGACTCCCAAATAAAATAAAATAAAATAATAAATAAAAATCATCACTTAAAAAAATAATATTTAGTTAACCAACCATTTATTGGAAAAAAAAGATCCATTCAACAAAACTCCACATGACAGGGTGCGTGAACAAGAAAAAAATCAGCCCCACTTCGTGTAGGGGAGGAACCCGAAAAATATTTTCTTTTACAAATTTTATTCCATTACTATATTTTAAAAAAACCGGCCAAGTGCGTGTCGACGCGCAATGTAGGATTCCGTAGTTGCCATTATCGCGTCCATATCTAATTTTCAAATTTCCAAATACAGTGGTTTAGTTGTTAGGGGGTGGGGGGACACTCGACTCCAACAAAATCTATCACTTTCAAGCCTACTTTTTTCGAAAACGGAACCCTAAATTATAAAATGGTCTTAGAAGACTCACAACTATTTTTTAAGCTCTAACCAACGATTCCCCACACGACTGGGTTTGACGAGACAAAAAAACCACTTTACTTGTAGGGGAGGTACCTTTTAAAAGTTTTTTTTCCAATTTTTTTTTACAGTTCTTTCTGCGTTATTATTATATATATCTTTGCCAAATTCCAACTCTTAACTACTAATAGTCTAGGAGCTAGTCCGCGGATAGACAGGCGGACAGACAGACATAAAGAAACTATAAGGACCCCTTGTTGTACTACGGAACCCTAAAATGCATAAAGTAAATTAACATCAGTCGTTTGGTCAAAAACAAAAACCAGCAAATTGCGAGTCGGACTAGCACAGCGAGGGTCCCGCACCACCATAAAGTATATTTGTATGGTAATGGGCAAACATGAAAACAAAACATTTTATCATTAATTACATTTTATCTAAATAACATAACATTTTGGAAATCAAGCATGTTCTTATGAGCATTTTACTTATTTAATAAATAAGCTTATTTAGATTAACCTAAAAACTTTTAAGTACAAGCTTTTTAATTTAAAAAAAATATTTTTAGCTTACCTTGCATTGTCATCCAAACTGAACGTGTATACAAAATTTCAGCTCAATCAGTTGAAGATATCTGCTTCAAAATTGAGTTGCAAGATTCCACCCAAACAAGCATACATACATTGCAAGTTAATTATAAGCTTGTAAAATAGCTGCCATATTGAGGGGAAAGATGCCTGGCGAAAGATAACTAGGAGAGCCGAAATGAAATGGGATAAGGCTAGGCAAAGAGAGAGAGCTGCCATATAGAGGGGAAAGATGCCTGGCGAAAGATAACTAGGAGAGCCGAAATGAAATGGAATAAGGCTAGGCTAAGAGAGAGAGCTACCATATAGAGGGTTAAGATGCCTGGCGAAAGATAACTAGGAAATCCGACCCCAAATGAAACGGGATAAGGCTAGGCAAAGAGAGAGAGCTACCATATAAAGGGGTAAGATTCCTGGCGGAAGATAACTAGGAGAGCCGAAATGAAATGGGATAAGGCTAGGCTAAGAGAGAGAGCTGCCATATAGAGGGGTAAGATGCCTGGCGAAAGATAACTAGGAGAGCCGACCCCAAATGAAATGGGATAAGGCTAGGCAAAGAGAGAGAGCTGCCATATAGAGGGGTAAGATGCCTGGCGAAAGATAACTAGGAGAGCCGACCCCAAATGAAATGGGATAAGGCTAGGCAAAGAGAGAGAGCTGCCATATAGAGGGTAAAGATGCCTGGCGAAAGATAACTAGGAGAGCCGACCCCAAATGAAATGGGATAAGGCTTGGCAAAGAGAGAGAGCTGCCATATAGAAGGAAAAGATGCTTGGCGAAAGATAACTAGGAGAGCCGAAATGAAATGGGATAAGGCTAGGCTAAGAGAGAGAGCTGCCATATAGAGGGGTAAGATGCCTGGCGAAAGATAACTAGGAGAGCCGAAATGAAATGGGATAAGGCTAGGCTAAGAGAGAGAGCTGCCATATAGAGGGGTAAGATGCCTGGCGAAAGATAACTAGGAGAGCCGACCCCAAATGAAATGGGATAAGGCTAGGCAAAGAGAGAGAGCTGCCATATAGAGGGGTAAGATGCCTGGCGAAAGATAACTAGGAGAGCCGACCCCAAATGAAATGGGATAAGGCTAGGAAAAGAGAGAGAGCTGCCATATAGAGGGGAAAGATACCTGGCGAAAGATAACTAGGAGAGCCGACCACAAATGAAATGGGATAAGGCTAGGCTAAGAGAGAGAGCTGCCATATGGGAAGAAAAAAATATTATAATAGTTCTTCACCTATAAATAACAGGAAAACCTTTAAGGCGAGGCACCGGTGGAGAAGCGGAGAAACCCTTTTGCTAGATCAAATTTTTTGGGTAATTAATTACTACTAAATATCGGTCCTGCAAAAAATATTGGACATACTTAAGGATATTGTCTGAGGAATGTGTTAATATGTTACACGATAGTGTGTACTTTACTCGATCATAAAAAATCCCCAAAACAGGTCTAAAACGTTTAAAAAAAGGCTAAAACGAATTGTTTATTAATAAATTTTCTAAATTTGCACATAGTTTTTATATGGAGATATTTCTTTTTAAGTACTACAGAGAACATATTTAAGTACTACAGAAACCGGTTGCAGTATAAACAAATTTGTGTTTTATTTATATAAATTGTGGAATAGTGCAAGGGAAAACCTAAATATGTTCAGTTCAGTATTCCACCAAGAACCTACTATCGCAAGCATACATATAGAGAACCTGTTAAATTTTAGTTTTTAAATTGAAGTCTTAAGAGAAATAACAACGTAAAACATTGAAAAAGTGCAAAAGTGTGGTTATTGTCTTGACTCTTTACACGTAAAGGAAAACACAGAGACAACTGTTTTACAAATGCCTCGCCTTAAGAAGTCAATGGTATTTGAAGTTACACTAGTTACATTTTAACCGCCTCCGTAGCTCAGAGGCAAAGTTCACTGGCTTTATACAGGAGGTCGCGGGTTCGATTCCCGGCGGGGTCAATTGTAAGACTCGGTTTGGTTGGTGGTAGGGCATTTTCTAAGCCCGCCTGGCTAGCTACCACCATCTTATCTAAGTCTTGCCGCCAAATATCAATGTTGATTTCATTGGTGTGTTCCGGCATAAAGATAAGATAGCCGTTACCCATTGCGTTGGGGAATCTTGGTAAGCCCGCTTCTATCTTCGGCAACATCGTTACTTACCACCAGGTGAGATGTTGTCAAGGGTTTACCAATTGTGAATAAAAAAAATAAAAAAAACATAGGAAAATTCTCAATCAACGTAAGGAACCCTCTCCACGCGAGTTTAACTTGCACTTGTCCGATTTTATTCGTTGTTGTGTTACTTTCAACAATTGTTGTGCCAATAGTTAATTTTTGTATCGACCAAACCGTACTGGGTCCGCGTTGTCGACTAAGGCTCGTTCGCCCTAATACAGGGTAGGCTCGAGCCCTTCGGTGGGGACGTATATGAGCTGATATGATGTTTTACTTAGGGCACATAGCTCGTAGAACAGATGGCCGTTGGGGCAATCCCTCTCGTATATCTACCAGATACGCTAAAAACTACCAGGTTTATGATATAGCGTCCCCACTCACCGACACCTAGGTTATGAGGGTTGTGAGGGCCGCTATTCCTGCCAACACCATAAGGTGAAGACAAGGACCAGTTACGGTAGGTCTTGCCGCCAAGACAAAGTAAAGTAAAAAAAAGGTTTTTATTAAAAGTAAGTTGGGCCAGTAAAGTTCTCGAGTAGCGACCGCGCACCTGAAAACGTAGCGTAGGCAGGCCTCCCACTCAGTGACCGATGACTTGGTGAAGGTCGCGGGAAGCCGCTGGATGCGGGCAGCGCAGAACCGGTCGTCGTGGAAATCCTTGGAGGAGGCCTCTCAACCAGCAAAGACGTCCTATAACAATAACTTACATCACTAAAAAGCTTTTTAAAATATGTATAGCAGCGTCGCGGTGACAAGCTTGTTATATAACAACGTTTAATGAGATGATTTTGCTCTGTAGTCATACACAGCAAATTTGTTGCATAATTAGGTGATGTAAACGTTTATATCACCTTTTTATACGACATTTATAGAGTAGCACTTTACCAGATTTTAATACAGCGATAACAGAGCGGTATTACCGTATAACAGAGTTGGTAAACCCTTTTTTAAAGCAAATCGGTGCAATATACGATTCCAAGGTAACCTTTATAGTCCCATGCCTATAGCAGCGCCAAAATATCGACAACAGGACAATTTAGTGTTGTAATGGTATTCCTTATTGTTATTATAGCACTGTGAATGTTCATGGTTTCTAAAACTCCATAATAGAGCAATTAGGTGATATAACCGAGTTTTATATCACCTCTTTGTAGCTTAATTGAACTATATTAGTGTTTTTCTACCCACTATAACGCAGTGATGTAATAGCTAAATGCTCGTAGTTATAGGACTGATTTACTGTATAAAAGAGTTGGTAGCTCTGTTACATAGCAAAAACGGCGTATAAATGTAGTAAAATACGACACTTAAGAGAGATATACGACCTATAAGAGAGTTTCTTTCACTTTAAAAGAACAAAAATCTGCCATTTTGTCAGCGCCGTATCGTACATAATTGAAGGGTTCTTTTTATTAATTATGGATTTACGCTAGGTAGGTAGTACACATAGGTAGGTATTAAGTACTTCCATTATTTTTTGTGAGCTGGTATGTCTACGATACAGTTAAAAGAAAAAAAAGATTAAGACAACGGACTCGGAATAAGAAAAAAAAATGTATTTATGTGGCATGAGCACAGACTTCACATTCATCACAGATGTAATGATCATTAATGGCCGTAATAGGACAATCCCTGCACCAGAAATCATTGACGTCTATCAATATTTGCATGTTTTTTTGTATGATAAAGTGATTTGGTAAAGTACAATCTGTACTAAGTCCACAGGCGAAACATTTTTTCGATAATATAAAATGAGTCAGTGTCCATGGCCATTCCATTTCATTAAGTTGCTCGAAATCATGTCTAGTAAGAAACTTGTCAACATCCAGTACGATGACCATTGTCGATCTTTTAATTTACACTAAAAAATACAAGAAAACATAGTATGTTTTCCGTAATATTATTACGGATTTTCTATTTACATCGGGGAACCCTAATTAAATCCATTATGATATAACAGTTGTCAAAATATCAAGAACTGTATTGCGGACGTATAGTAGCCACGGAGTTACTATTTCGCACCCTATGCAGCAACTTGGTGTAAAATTAGTTTTTAATTACTTAAAACTCAATAATTCGAGGGTGGTATTAAAAAAACACCGTAATCATGCATATAATCTATCAGTCAAATTTCATTCACAAGTCAATTTAAGTATCTAACATAATTTACAACGTAACAAAAATGAATGGTCACGATGATTGTTTCTATCGTTATTATGAATAATATTTTAATATTCTTGTTTTTTCACTCCAAAACTCAAAGACGCAATAGAAGTTCTACACGGTTTACCATTTTGTACTATAATAGCGTCGCGGTGGCTCTTACATCACAACTTCGCGCTATAAAAGATTTGTAGTTACTATTATAACACAATTTCGTGCTATAACAGCAGCGCGGTTCCTTTTATACCACTACTTCGCTCTATAACAGCATCGCGATTCTATAGATGTACTCTTCTATAGGTCTAAGTGGCATCTAAATTGCTGCTACAGCAACACAATAACACCAAATGGCTTTATAAATGCGCCACTTTCGGGTTTATACAACGTTCTTATCACCCTTATGGGACTACCGATTAGCACCTCTGAAACGTTCTTATCCCTTCTATAGAGCAACGATTTGCTGGTTGGGATGTCCAGCAGTGGACGTCCTTCGGCTGATATGATGTTGACGGTTGTATGTATCACCTATGTATACATATTAGTAATAAATAACGTAGTTCTTACTGTTTTTCGACAGAGTAAAAACAAAAACCTTTGAAATCATTCTTGTACTGTTTTTTACTATTTGTTACTATTAATATTATTTGTTAGATAAATCTGCAATAGAGCGTCGTTGGCGCAACGGCAAGGGCCGCTACCTCCTATACCGGAGGTCGTGGTTCGAGTCCTGCCACGTACCAATATGTTTCGAATTTCGATCTCATAAGTACGTTTATCCGTCGCTCTTACGGTGAAGGAAAACATCGTGAGGAAACCTGCACACATCTGCGAAGATACTCGAAGGTTGTGTGTGAAGTTGACTAATCCGCACTGGACCCGCGTGGTCGACTAACGCCTGATCGCCCTAACTCAGGGTAGGCTCGAGCCCCTTGGTGGGGACGTATATATGAGCTAATGTAACGAGATAAATCGGTCATAATAACACATATTATGTAAACAATCGGATAACCGTTACCTATTACATTTAAAAGAAATATCTACAGCACTTATTATATAACCGCGAAACGAACCGAACCGACGGAGCTTCCCTAGTTTTACTCTAGTATAGCTCCCAATAAAATTAGCTCACCTAACGTAGAGGCAAAGTGTTGCCATCCTTGCACATCCTTGCTTCACCCGCGTGCACATCGTTTCTAGGACTTTTCGAGGGTGCGCAGTGCACTAGCGTGGAAAAAAGTAGCCTATGTGTTAATCCCGGTCCTAATCTGTCTACCTACCAAATTTCAGCCAGATCTGTTTGGTAGTTATTGCGTGAAAGAGTAACAAACATACACCCATACATTCTTACAAAATTTCGCGTTTAATTGTAAGACTCGGTTTGGTTGGTGGTAGGGAATTTTCGTAGCCCGCCTGGCTAGCTACCACCATCTTATGTAAGTCTTGCCGCCAAACATCAGTATTAACAGCATTGATGTGTTCCGGCTTGAAGATAAGATAGCCAGATCCCCATTGCGTTAGGGAATCTTGGTAAGCCCGCTTCCATCTTCGACATCATCATCATAGCAGGTGAGATGATGCCAAGGGCTTACCAATTGTGAATAAAAAAAGCAAAAGGCAGTCACATTTTATCTATCTGCGACTCACCTTTATACTGCTTCAAAGAAAAAAAACTGACTTTACTAAAATAGTCAAATTGTCTCATGTCATTATAATATGATGACTCATTTCGTTCAAGTAAGTAAATAGCATGCGGAAACATAATTAATATCCACTTTAACCTTCTTTCTTTTAATTTACAAATAAAATCCATTACTACTTCATTGCAAACCGATGACCTACAGCGATACGTATTTTTTTATTTTTAATGTTCTAAATCTTTAACCGCAGTGACCACACCACTTCACGTGACAAATGCAAGACATGCAATACTCGAGTGTTATATTAATTATGCAAGAAACCTTTTCTCTGTAACACAGAAATTGGAATAATACTCTGTAAATTATAAGAAAGTGGAGCTGGACTTTAGGTAGTCTAGGGGCGTTCTTCCCGAGCAAGAACCAGTTTTTTACGAACCATTTTGACGGCGTGGATTGACGGATTGTGGATTTTGACTTCGTAGAGAAATTGGAAAAATATTTTGTAAATTCTAAGAAAGTGGACTTGGACTTTAGGCAGTCTAGGGGCGTTCTTTAGGCAATCTAGGGGCGTTCTTTCCGAGCGAGATCTAGTTTTTTACAAACCATTCTGACGGGGTGGGCTTGAAGGACTGTGGATTTTGACTTAGTAGAATAGATAAATTGGAATAATACTCTGTAAACTCTTACAAACTGGACCTGGACTTGAAGTAATCTAGGGGCGTTCTTTCCGAGCGAGATCTAGTTTTTTACAAACCATTCTGACGGGGTGGGCTTGAAGGACTGTGGATTTTGACTTAGTAGAATAGATAAATTGGAATAATACTCTGTAAACTCTTACAAACTGGACCTGGACTTGAAGTAATCTAGGGGCGTTCTTTCCGAGCAAGATCCAGTTTTTTACAAACCATTCTGACGACGTGGATTGACAGACTGTGGATTTTGATTTCGTAGATAAATTATAATAATACTCTGTAAATTCTAAAAACTTGACCTAGACTTTAGTCAGTCTAGTGGCGTTCTTTCCAAGCAAGATCCAATCTTTTACAAACCATTCTGACGACGTGGATTGACGGACAGTGGGTTTTGACTTCGTAGAGTAGAAAATTTGGAATAATACTCTGAAGGTTCTAAAAAACTGGTCCTGGACTTTAGGCAGTCTAGGGGCGTTCTTTTCGAGCAAGATACAATTTTTTACAAACCATTCTGACGACGTGGATTGACGGACAGTGGGTTTTGACTTCGTAGAGTAGAAAATTTGGAATAATACTCTGAAGGTTCTAAAAAACTGGTCCTGGACTTTAGGCAGTCTAGTGGCGTTCTTTCCAAGCAAGATCCAATCTTTTACAAACCATTCTGACGACGTGGATTGACGGACAGTGGGTTTTGACTTCGTAGAGCAGAAAAATTGGAATAATACTCTGTAAATTCTGAGAAACTGGACCTGGACTTTAGGTAGTCTAGGGGCGTTCTTTCCGACCAAGATCCAGTTTATTACAAACCATTTTGATGGCGTGGATTGACGGATTGTGGAATTTGACAACGTAGAATTAGTCCATTCGCATCACATCAGGAGTCGCGGGTTCAAATTCCGGCGAGGTCTAACTTTGTAAGACTTGGTTTGATTAAATAAAATAAATAAATAAATATTCTGGGACAAATCACACATGGTCATCTGGCCCCAAAGTAGGATTCGCTATAAAATATTCGCTTTATACATTCAAAAGTGGGCAGGCCACATAGCTCGGTGGAACGATGACCTGGTGAAGGTCGCGGGAAGCCGCTGGATGCGGGCAGCGTAGAACTGGTCGTCGTGAAGATCCTTGTGGGAGGCCTATGTCCAGCAGTGGACGTCCTTCGGCTGATATGATGTTGATGAACGTTTCGTAATACCTTACGTACTTTTTGAATACATCATAGTTTCATGAGTAAAAATTATGTAAAAATTGAGCAACGACGGCCAAATAATGAATGAAAATAAAATCCGATATTTAGGTGGATTCTTAAATAAACCTACGTTTGGTGTGACCAGAATTAAATAGGGATCATGCTTTGATAATGTTTTGAATTTTACACACTATCAGCTCACATTATGACCATATTCACAAAATCGTTTCACATACAAACTTTAAATTAATACTTCTTGAAGTTGAATGGGCCGATTCTAATGAAACTTTATATACATAAGCAAGTCACAAAATCCTAGTCAGTGGATATAGATTACATTTTCCTTGCTCTCCCTACTTAATAGGTACTTAACTAATTAAACGTTTGAGGCAACGAGATCCTATATCTTACAATAGAGAAGCAATGTCTTTTCACGGCATGGTGGTAAAGTGGAGTCATTCAAAGACGTAGCTAAGAAAAAGAAATTGTATAAAAATTACACTATATATTGTCTCACTCTCACTACAGCAACGTATGAGAAGGAGTATGCCGCACGGCATCAATCTCCCTCAAGAGATTATGTACCGGGTTGTCTGGAAGAAATCGCTTTGAGTGAAAAGACCGGCCAAATTGTACCACTATAGTACCTACTGTGACAAAAATAATGGAAACAGGGTATAAAAACCCTTACGGAATTTGCCACATGATACGTAAGATTTAGAGGTAATAAATTAAAATATAATTTAAAATTTGTATTTAATAACAGCTAGTATCAAAAGGAATTGGTCACCGCGAAATGTAAAATGGTACTTATAATAATATCAATTTTCAATAGGTTGAGAGACTATGACTAAAATTGAACATGGAGTACAAATGTGTGATTACACTTTAAGTTATTTTTAAACCTTAATAAGTAGTAGAAGGGACAATCCATACGTATAGATTGTTACTCTTAATTCTGTGATAGATAATACCTTAAATTATACGTAAAAAGGCACACATAAAATAATAACACTGTTCAATTTCTAAAGTTCATGAAAACCAAAAGGAATCTTGACCGGGGAATAGGGAAATGTGAAGAAAAAAAGGTGACTACTTCCCTTCGCAGGCGGCACGACGGTGGTAGATGCTCAGGCTGACGAAAAAGGTGTTCGAGCTGTTCCAGCCAAGACTCGATCAGTTATTTGCTTAGCCTGCTGATGTAATACGTCGGCTATTACGCTGTTATTATATTAGTTGTCCATTAGGTACTCGGTAAAAACCCTCGAAATATCGGCAAAGGATCTGTAATATACTAAAAAACTGCACCATACCACTTTGAAAACAGCAAAAGGCAACTTATTAAATTTATAATCTTATTTACGGTCAAAAATAGGTTTGCGGTGACCACCATTCGGTTGTTATTTTTTTAATCTCTCATCTTCTTGTCAAAAAGAAACAAATATTTTCAAATTCAATTTCCATAGACGAACAAAACCAAAAGAGCATTTAATCATGAAACGCAAGAAAGGAGATCGGCTTGAAGCGATACTTTGCGCTTCAAAATACCCACAAACTCACAAAAAAAAGGCGAGAAGTCCAAAAATTTAGCAACTACCTATATAAGTTTCTTTATCTACACTCATGTCGTAAATCCTTCATTTACTTATCAGAAACGCTAAGCAAATGATATACCTTTCGATGGAGCCGTGACTAAGGATCCATACAAATTTCATTTCGTTATCGCAAAGTTGTAACAAAATGAAGTTTTTTTTTTTTAATTTTTACGCAGATGCTTGCTATTTGAGCACACTAGCGTGTTTCGGAACGCAACCTTGGCGGCGCGCATGCGCGGTGCGATATTACTGCAAATTTATTTTCGCGCCATTAACGTTTGTATTTTTCCTTATGCAGTTTGTATAATAATAAGTCGTTATTACAAGTTTTTTTACTAAAAACCCAGTAAAATGTCTGAAACTGATAGTGATATAATCCGCAAATATAACCTTTAATAATTGTACCATACAAAATGTCAATAATTATTACAATAAACAATGATTACTTTATTTTGTCTTTAATTTAAATTTGTTGTATGAGTGTAGATAAACTATTGTATGCAACTGTACATAATTAGTATTTAACACTCGTGTATACTTTTATGAAACTCGCTGCGCTCGTTTCATAAACCACACTCGTGTTAAATACCCCTCATTATGCAACAGTTGCATAAATAGCTATTTTTTATATTGTGTTTGTTTTCTTATATTTTTTGAGGTAAGATTTTAAAGTTTTAATAACGTACTATGTTTTTAACTAGTTTGTACAATAAAGAGTGTTTATCTTCATCTTATGTGTAAAGAAACTTTTTGGTTTGAGGCTTCAGGCGTATGCAAAGGCAGATTTGATTAAGTAGGTACCAACGAATCTTGAGTATATCTACTTCATTAATATTTGACAGTGTTTAAAATAAACTAAAAAATATTATTCACTAAATAGCATTTCTCATACAAAAGCATAAAAACTTATTCATTTAACATTTTATTCTAATTTCAATTTTATATTTATCAAAATCACTAAATTAGTTCGTCAAAGAAAATGACGTCACAAGTTTGTAACACGAAAAAGTTCAGAACAAAATGGCGTTTTTGACAGTTGATAAAAATTAACTCAAATGACTAGCAGTCAAATACGGTATTCACAACCGCACAGCAATATAAGAATTAGTGTCTTCGTTCGTGTGTTTACATGACTACCCCTACCTATAAATTGATTAAGTAACCTTTCTTCGGCAGTTAAATGTATTGTATCCTAATAGCTACTCAAGCGAATTACGTGCACGCCGCTGTTTGAGCATACAAACATAGGTGTGTAATATAATTGTTCAAGAAAAAGCTTCTGTTCTGATACATATTATATGGGATTTCACACATCTTTCGGCGTGAAATCAGCGTCGGCAAAGGCCGCTACCTCCCGTCCTGGAGGTCGTGGTTCGAATCCTGCCAAGTACCAATGTGTTTTCGAATTTCGATTTCATTTGATGTTTATCCGACGTTCTTACGGTGAAGGAAAACATCGTGAGAAACCTGCACATGCCTGTGAAAAAAGACTCGATGGTTGTGTATGAAGTCGACCAACCCGCACTGGGTCCGCGTGGTCGATTTTTTTTTCTGCCATCTCCGTCAATACTTTCTTCTGTTCCGGGTCTGCTGGAAGAAATTTCTTTAGAAAAAAGCTGTAAGCCCGTTGTGTGACCTTACTGTGTAAAACGTGTATAGTTTACGTATCCTGTGTACTATAAACTATAAAATAAATATATAAAATAAATGTGTATGAAAACTCGGAAAAACGTTCGACTGTTTCGCTCCCAAAAACCCCCATTTTGCAAATTTCAACGAAATCGTTATAGCTATTTTCGAGATCTCAAAACATATAATGATGAAGAAAGATAGAAGCAGGCTTACCAAATTCCCCAGCGCAAACTGGCTATTGTGACAAAAATAAAGGTAACTTGGGAATTTGCCACATATGACACGTAGAATTTTTACTCGCTGCCTAAATATGAATTTCGGAAAGAAAATAAATTTTGGGGTAATATAGAATACTTTTATTTTAAGTTGATGTTAAGTTGATGAGTTAAAGTTGTAAAGAAAGGATGACCATAATATTTAAAAAAATAGGTAAAGGCGTAACAAATAATTGGTATAACAAATGGATGACCGTGGAACTAGTTAAATATAAAAATAACACATTACCTAAATTTAAAATATAAAAAAGGTTAGGTAACGATCGATCGTCCCCCCAGGTGTAAAAAATGATCGAATAAATACCTAAAACATAAATGAAGTTAATTTATCGGGTGTCTAAATAACCCCCCAAAGTTGTAGGAAATACTTTGGGTGTACAATACTCTTAATGATTTTAAAATAAATGCAAAATTGACAAAGTGAACGGAAACAGGAGAACACGTAGGCTAGCAGCTGCGCTTGGAGGAAGACAGCAGAACCTTGCCGGGCAGTAGCAGTCCTTGGTCACCAGTGACTCAGAATTTATTCGGATCCAAAAGTAAGGACTTAACTAAACTCGACGAGATTTTCTGTGAGTGCGCATCAAAAGATTAGAAGAAAACAACTAGAAAATTCTTATAAAAAATTTAATCATGCGCACTGTTTATAATTGTACAGGGAGCGTTAAATGAAACACAGATGTTATCCGAAATGATTTATTATGGCTGAGTAATGGCATTTTCGTAAACAAGACATCACATCAGGTTCATAACATATATTCAGTGGATTTTGATATTCTAAAACATGTAGGCGCTAAAGAATGACCATTTAATGTGTTGGATGGCTATCGTTCTATGCTGAATCATAATGGTTGATAAATAGTGAATTTTATGGTATCTGAGAGCTTACAAATCTGTGACTAGTTCGCAAATTTTGTAGCTTTTTAGAGAATGAACGAAAATACACATCAAATGTCACAAATGAAGTCTATACACTCTATAAAAACTTAATGAAGATAATGTCTAATTACACATATAAAGTTTCAGAAACAAAGAAATCTTTTTACAACTCGAGATAATAAATAATAACATAAAAACATTGGCAGTTTTCACTAGCAAACAAAGAAGAAACCTAAATTACTCTATAATTATATATATGACCTATTTCTTCTTAAGTAAAACATTAATTACGAAACAGTAGCTCTATGCATATCTTTATACACGATCCTGAACTATATAAACTTATCTACGGTATTAATGTCGCATATTTTAAATTTGCATAACTTTTATGTATTTTTTTTTACATTTTCATTTCCTAAGACCCTTAAAATTAACCCTTACCTCTAAATTAGAAAGAAAAAGACTATTTTACTTATATTATTTGACCACGAGGTGGTGTCATGCAATTGCCAGATACCAATAGCAGTACCGTACTTCCGTCGGAATTTCCCTACTCTCAAAATAATACTTTGTCCTGTTAGATAACGACTGCAACATACATATTATTAATATAAAAAGCACACGGAGAAAAAAATATAGTCAGAATAACTATTCAAAGTTATAGTTAAATTAGTTAAATGACGTATCGTTGATGTAGTCAACTGTTTTCTAGAATTGAGGATCTGTATAGCCAATTCAGCGATACAGATCCTTAGTTTGACGAAACAGTTGGCTATATTAACGATACGTCTTTTAACTAATTTAACTATAAACTTTGAATAGTTATTCTGACGATATTTTTTTCTCCGTGCACCCTAGGTCAGTCGGGCCAATGGAGAAAGAAAAGATAAGAGAGAGAGAGGACCGTCTTGGAATCTGAAGATTGTCTGAAAATTTCATCGAAATCGGTCCAGCCGTTTTGGAGTCTATAAGGAACATTTTTTTTTCCTTCACATAACACAGAGATAGACTGGATTCAAGTGCTAATAACTACAGCCTCCCTGATATAATAAAAGGATTTGAATGTAAATCACATGTTAAACGCTCATAAGAATTAGAAATGATTTGAACGATTAAAAATTATTCAAAATGATTACAAATCAAATCATTTTTAATCCTTTTTAATGATTTTGTTTAATCAGGGCTGTGATTAAAATAACTAAAAAAGAGATTATAAGGTTTTCTTATTTGTTTACTTAGCTTAAGTAATAAAAATATGTATCGTTTATTTAAGTAAATAAACTTTAAACAAAAAAAAATGTTCTGAGGACAGGTTATAGCGGTGAATACTTATAACCTGTTTTGTCCGTTAAATTTGGAACCATGTTAAAATAAATAAACTCATGTGAGTCCAACTATGTAACTTAATTAATTAATTCATTAACTTTAATTATCTTAACGTTAGTTAAAAAACACTATAATATTAAGAAATTATAAAGTCACATGAACAATGCGTTCATAAATCTTATTATTGGTCAACTGACAGCCAAAACCGTGTGCTAACACTGGTCTTATGTACAGTTGGTAATATTACAAATTATACAGTCAGTCATTCAAATCACCTACCCAGATAACCAGGGTTGTCAATTTTGAACTACATAAATATAATCATAAAGTTTAAAAGACACTTACAATTACAAATTTTGAAATTACATGAATACAAACGCAAATTTAAATTTCCAACTAATTAACCAAGAAAGTGTAACAACGGTACTTTTTAAAGATTATTTTAATTTAATTAAATCATGGTAGATCTTATCTATGGTTTCTGTATCTTTCCTTTTATTAATTAAATCTTGATGCCTCTCCATTTACATAGATTCCATAATCAGACGCTTTTTATAATTATGTTCTGTATTTAAAATTTTTAATATTTTAAGATTTTAGCCTGCTTACCCTCGAGTAGGCTTTATCATTACAAAATACAAAAGCTTTAGCTCAACCTTTTTTTTTAAAATAAAGACAAAAATAATATAAAACTCATGGCATTTAAAAAAACAGAAACAAAACGATTTACAAAAAGTATTGTATCATATAACACTTGACAGCCCTACCAGCACATCACACACCAGAAACTATGCACTCGCGACTTAGCTTGCTCAATAGCAAGTAAGTGGTTGTAGCATCGTCTTGAATTCATCCAGGGAAGCAGCAGTTGAAACAGCAGGTGGCACAAAGTTCCAGAAAGCAACTCCAAGGACAAGAAAAGAGCTCTTGTACATTGATGTACCCGGAATCGGCGATAACAGCGTATAGTCCGGTTGTTCTCAGATCATTGCAGAGTCGGATCGATAATAGCTTCCAGGTTCTTGAGAATACTAACTTACTCAATATCTTTACCAGCTAACGACAGCACTGGCTTCTCACTGCTATCTATGAGGATAGTACGTTTAGACAAACACCAAAAAAAATGTTAGACACGAAATTCATGATGTGTGAACGGAAGATTAACACTTATTTTTTTTTTTTTTTCTTCTCCTCCTCGATAAATTTATTTATTCCGCAGTCTCTGCACCACCTCCAAAAAGGGCTAAAGTCGTAACTTCGGCCACAATTGATACATATTTTTTTTTGGGACTCCATTTGACCGGAATGGTTGCAACAATATGAATCATTTCGACCCTCCGTCTCCGTTTAAATAGCAATGCTTATCAAAACTAGGGCTACCACTTTCTCATAACATTTTTTTTTGTTTAAAGTTTATTTACTTAAATAAACGATACATATTTTTATTACTTAAGCTAAGTAAACAAATAAGAAAACCTTATAATCTCTTTTTTAGTTATTTTAATCACAGCCCTGATTAAACAAAATCATTAAAAAGGATTAAAAATGATTTGATTTGTAATCATTTTGAATAATTTTTAATCGTTCAAATCATTTCTAATTCTTATGAGCGTTTAACATGTGATTTACATTCAAATCCTTTTATTATATCAGGGAGGCTGTAGTTATTAGCACTTGAATCCAGTCTATCTCTGTGTTATGTGAAGGAAAAAAAATGTTCCTTATAGACTCCAAAACGGCTGGACCGATTTCGATGAAATTTTCAGACAATCTTCAGATTCCAAGTAGGTCCTCTCTCTCGCTTATCTTTTCTTTCTCCATTGGCCCGACTGACCTAGGGTCCTTTTTACTTTTAAATTGCATATTTTTAAGACCGTTTTTCAAACAACTATCAAATGTCCACGTAAGTTATTTATCTCTTGTTATTGAAGTCTGGTTTTCCTTAATAAATGCGATGTACCTATGCCGACCACTCTTATCTAAAAAGTTTTATGTTTACATATTTTTAGTTCGGGAATTCACATGACTAATATAATGTGTGTGTTACAGTCGTTATCTGACAGAAAAACATATTGTTTTGAGCGTAGGGAAAATCCCAAAGTTCTGTCATCCACGGATTGTAAGTACAGTCACCATCAACCAACTGATCTATCTCAACTGATCTATCTCAACCAGTTCACGTATTTTGGGTACCAAGAAGCTAGAAGCTAAGAAGCTAGTGGGTGTTTGATAGACATAAAATTAGCATATTATTTGACTAGGTTAGGGATCATCTATTTTGAATGGAAATTATTTATTTAAAAAAATGGTCAGATTTCAGACAAGTTTTGTCATCAAATAAATCCTATGTGATAGAGTTTGGTCACCAGTGACAACCAACTTCAATGGGCCTTAAAATTTGATAGAAACAAAGATTCCACTTCCCTTTGAGTGAGCGGCAGGCAGATGCAGAGCGGCGAAACAAACGCCGGTGGAAGACTAGCAGTAATCCAGGATAATAGTGTTTCGTTCGGGCCGGGTGGAAGACCCTACAACGATGAAATAAAATTTAGTTCGCAACGGCACTAAATAAAATTGGACAGCTATCTCCAAGCATAAATCACTTACCCCTGTTAAATATAGGAGGTCTTGTAAACAAAACCAAAATCACAGATGTTTAAAATAATTTACTTTCACCAATTTCGACGGTCATCAGTCATCCAGAATCAATTTTTGTTTTACACTTGTCAAAAAGTCACAAATATTTTCAAATTAAATTTCCATAGAGGAACAAAATCAAAAGAGAATTTAATTATCAAACGCACGAAAAGAGATCGGCTCGAAACGATAGTTTGCGTTTCACTATCTTATCTTTAAACCTAAATGCATCATTTCTGTTAAGATTGATGTTTGGCGGCAAGCCTTTAAAGACATGGTGATAGCGAGCCAGGCGAGCATAGAAAATTATATACTACCAACCATATTTAAACTTGTAAGACTCTCCAGGAGGCTCGAGTTTCCATCCAATTGTAGTTCCGCTTTACTACAAAAACTACATGCCGGATTGAATCCAAACTTTGTAAATATATTGAGTAGACACATATCGATGTTTGTAATTAGTTTTCATCGTAGTAAATTTGAATGTTACTAAACGAAGGCCTAAATTAGTTTTGTACTGAAAGTTTGAAACTGCTCTTATTTTTTTCAGTTTTATATTAGTACATCAAAAACTAATTACAAACATCGATATGTTTCTCCTCAATATATTTGCAAAGTTTGGATTCAATCCGGCATGTAGTTTTTGTATTAAAGCGGAACTACGTTTGTATGGAAACTCGAGCCTCCTGGCGGCCCATAAATGTTCTTGCGGATGGTGGTGCATTGGGAGCCGGGTCGTTCCTTCTCCTCTAATATGGTCGAGAGGAGCGATGGCCGACTCTCGCGTTATACTCGTGAACGGGTGCTGTCCTTGTTAACTGGCCTACTCTTGTGAAAGGCATTTACAAAAAATTCAATAATTTTCATGTGTCACATTGTTTTCATGTCCAAATGACATTACTTGTTTTATATCAATGATTTTATTGACATTATTAACTGATGATTGTTTTTTTTTTATTAACAATTAGTAAACCCTTGACAACATCTCACCTGGTGGTAAGTGACGATGTTGCCGAAGATGGAAGCGGCGTTTGTTAACAATTTTTTTGCAATCTGATATTATGTAATATGATCGCTATCATATGACCATCAGGCCTCCCACGCAGTGGACCGAAGACCTGGTTAAGATCGCGGGAAGCCGATGGATGCGGGCATCGCAGGACCGGTCGTCGTGGAAATCCTTGGGGGAGGCCTTTGTGCACCAGTGGACGTTTTTCGGCTGATATGATGATGACCATTAGAAGAAGTGTAACATGCACTTATTTTGATTTAACCGCCTTCGTGGCGTAATGGATAGTCCATTCGCTTCACACCAAGAGGTCGCGGGTTCGATTCCCGGCTGGGTCAACTTTGTAAGACTCGGTTTGGTTGGTGGTAAGGCATTTTCATAGCCCGCCTGGCTAGCTACCACCATCTTATCTAAGCCTTGCCGCCAAAAATCAATGTTAACAGCATTGATGTGTTCCGGCTTGAAGATAAGATAGCCAGATCCCCATTGCGTTGGGGAATCTTGCTAAGCCTGCTTCCATCTTCGGCATCATCATTACTTACCATCAGGTGAGATAATGCCAAGGGCTTACCAATTGTAAATAAAAATAATAATAAAAAAAAATGATATCTTGAAATCTAGTTATTAGAGATTCTTGTCCGGTTTGTGAGCAGTGTATAATTGCTTGACTTTGTTTCTTTCAGCCAGATCCTGTTCATGGACCAACACACGTACCAAATTCCAACAAACTACAATAGAAACATTCCACCCGGCAAAGTCGGAGGTGAGTTGGGCTAATTTTATTTTTTATGATTTAAGAAATATGCGTTTCTTTTCTGTATATCCCATTACTTATGCCATTTTTACTTTCTCTAACCCCGTAGTACTACGTACGTTAGGGTAGAGGGAGTATTGTTATCGGGAAAAAAAAGGTAAACCTATTTTCGTGAAAATGTGTCGTATATCATTAACACATACCGAAAAACCGATTATCTCAATAGGGTATCAGACTGCTAGTCATTTGAGTTACTTTTTATGATCTGTCAAAAAAGACAGATCACTTTTACCGCCTGCGTAGCTCAGAGGCAAAGTTCACTGACTTTACACAGGAGGTCGCGGGTTCAATTCCCGGCGGGGTCAATTGTAAGACTCGGTTTGGTTGGTGGTAGGGTATCTTCTAAGCCCGCCTGGCCAGCTACCACCATCTTATCTAAGTCTTGCCGCCAAACATCAGTGTTAACAACATTGATGTGTTCCGGCTTGAAGATAAGATAGCCAGTTCTCCATTGCATTGGGGAATCTTGGTAAGCCCGCTTCCATCTTCGGCATCATCGCCACTTACCATCAGGTGAGATGATGCCAAGGGCTTACCAATTGTGAATAAAAAAAAATTAAAAGAAAAAGAAGTTTTGTTCTAAAAATATTTGAAATACCCACTAGTGACGTCATAGATTTTAAGCGTCATTGATGAACTTATTTTGTGAATTTGATCAATTAAAAATTTAAGACGTGATGGAAAAACAAAACAAGTAAAGTTTTTTGAAACTTCAAGAGGAGAGCACTTTAGGAAATCATATTTCAGATTTTATTTTTGATGCAGTCCGATCCCCTATTCCGTCCGTGCGTCATTGCGTGTGTCCGTCCGTCACGCTTAGCTCTGGAGGCTACATCTATAATCAAATTGGGACCAAATTTGGAACGTAAGAGTTTGAAATTATTTTATCGAGGTATTATCAAAAGTTTCGCCGTACCGTCAAACCATAGAGTAGCTGTCATACAACAAAAACTAAAATATTTTTTGTCAAAAACGTCTCTAACGATTTTGATGAAACTTTGCATGTCGGAGTTTCTTATGTTTATCTAATTCATAGTTATACCCATTGGTCTGGGAAAAATCGTGTTTGTGTGGTTCTCCTACAAATGAAATTGAAACTTGCGATTTACTCACAAATGGTTAGAACTATTGAATAGGGGATCGGACTGCTAGTCATTTGAGTTACTTTTTATGATCTGTCAAAAACGAAATTTTGTTCTAAAAATGTTTGAAATACCCACAAGTGACGTCACAGATTTTAAGCGTCATTGTCGAACTTATTTTGTGATTTTGATCAATTAAAAATTGAAGACGTGATGGAAAAACAAAACAAGTGAGGTTTTTTGAAACTTCAAGAGGAGAGCATTTTAGGAAATCATATTTCAGAATTTATTTTTGATGCAGTCCGATCCCCCATTGTCATGTAATACGAATAAATATGTATGCAATATGAATTCATCAATTTTTTTTTAAACAATTAAATTTTTGTATAAAAAAAACTAATGAAAACAATTGTCGAGAAAGTTTAGTGCGAGCTGCCGTACACTTTATTTCCACTGTCCCACTGACCGACGGGACCATAGTTAAATGCCTATTTTTCAAAGAACAGTAAGTCTTTGAATAGAAATAGGAAAAACGGAAATCTGTGTAAAAACGCCGGAGCCATGTAGATAAACTAGTAAAGTTAGGAAGTACTCCCGTTACCAAAGAGCAGTACCTATACCCTGTAGATCTGTTATTGTGAGGACCCTTTTTGGTGATTGGATGATTGATTTGGCCTAGAAGTTCTTTTTTTTTTTAAACCAGAGGGTGCGCTGTGGGGTTTTTTTTTTCATACACACACCTAAGTTTGTACAATAGTCAACGTTTTGAAGTGTGTTTTTATTTTAATTTTGTGGAATTCCCTGCTGGCGTGTGTATTACCTGCCCGATTCATATAATTTAGGAATCTTCAAGTCGAGAGTGAATAAGCACTATTTGAGCTTGAGTGTTACTCGTACATCCTCGGCTGGATCGGCACTTACCATTAGGTGAGGTGCAGCGAAATCACAGAGCAGAACCAATAGCGAAACGCACACAAATTTTTAATTATAAAAATACTTTTTCAATTTTAAGTGGTAAGTTCCTTGTTACTAGAACTACCTTCGCATAGTTAGTTATATACGAGTATAAGACAATATTCACCGCATACCAAAATACTCATAATTTTTAAAACAAAACTATTAAATGAAATGGCCATCGATTTCCGGATGCCAAGTATGCAAGCAATTATTTGAGGCTCCTACTGTTTGTTGTTCACATGTCAAAACCAACGATGGCTATGGTTACTTCTATGGTTACATTAGGTTACATCATAGCCTTCTGAACCTTAACCATCCGAGTCAGGGTGCTCCGAATTCCTGAGCTGAGTAGTTCCCCTCGGCTGCTTGCCATTTTTAACCGCCTCCGTGGCGTAATGGTTAGTCCATTCGCTTCACATCAGGAGGTCGCGGGTTCGATTCCCGGCGGGGTCAACTTTGTAAGACTCGGTTTGGTTAGTAGAAAGGCATTTTCATGGCCCGCCTGGCTAGCTACCACCATCTTATCTAAGTCTTGCCGCCAAACATTAGTGTTAACAGCATTGATCTGTTCCGGCTTGAAGATAGGATAGCCAGATCCCCAATGCGTTGGGGAATCTTGGTAAGCCCGCTTCCATCTTCGGCATCGTCGTCACTTACCATCAGATGAGATGATCCCAATAGGGCTTATCAGTTGTGGTTAAAAAAAAACATCTGATCAGCTGCAGGTCACTTTTTTTATTTTCACTCGAACTATCTATGTACGGCAAATTGAGCGTCGGTGGCGTAACGGCTAGGGCCGCCGCCTCCTGTCCGGGAGGTCGTGGTTCGAATCTGCCACGTACCAATGTGATTTCGGTTTAAGATTTTATATGTACGTTTATCCGACGCTCTTACGGTAAAGGAAAACATCGTAAGGAAACCTGCACACGCCTGCAAAGAAACTCGCAGGTTGTGTGTGAAGTTGACCAACCCGCACTGGGCCCGAATGGTCGACTAAGGCCCGACCGCCCTCAGGGTAGGCTTGAGCCCCTCGGTGGGGACGAATATGAGCTGATATGATGATGATGATATCTATGTACGAAGTTAAATTTAAATGAGTTTACGGAAAGTACCTAGGGGAAATTCAATCAACAAGATTCATCCTCTAAAAATGTCGATGGTAACATCAACCTCGAGACATATCTCGATAAATAAAAAATATCATCAAAATCGGTTCACAATTGGCAGAGATACCGCGTTACAAACACACAAAAAAATATTTACAGTCGAATTGAGAACCTCCTTTTTTTTTGGAAATCGGTTATAAATTAGGGTTTTTTTTATATATACTTGATTAATTTAATTACATAAAACTCAGTACCCGAAAATCCCGGGAAAATCTGATTCTATTCAGAAATTTTGGAGGAGAAAACTACAGACAACGCAAAAAGCAAAATAGTTTTACAAAGGCATGGACCGGCCTTATCCATACCACACCCCGGACACTTCATACAAAGGGCGCGAAATGACATTTCTAAAAACAAATAACGAAACAAATGAAATCACGGCGAAATTCTATACGTTCGTGAACCAAACATAATCCAATCTGTATCAACCTGGGAGACGAGGACGTGAGGTCTGAATCTAGAGAACGGCAGGGAGTGTCCATACTGTATGTTAATACTAATCTAAATATATATTACTCAAAGGTGACTGACTGACTGACTGACATAGTGATCTATCAACGCACAGCCCAAACCACTGGACGGATCGGGCTGAAATTTGGCATGCAGGTATATGTTATGACGTAGGCATCCGCTAAGAAAGGATTTTGGGAAATTCCCACGGGAACCGCTAAAATCAGGATCTGCGCGGGCGAAGCTGCGGGCATCCACTAGTATAATATAACTTTTAAAATAGCCTACACCTACTTTCCTTCAACGCGTAGCCCAAAGTTGATTTAATCACTATACGTATGCGTAGCTGAATAAGTGAGCCCAAAAACGATCTGTGTGTGCGTAAATTTGATTTATATTATGGAATAATTAAGTAAGTATGGTAGAATGTGACATTCGGACGTTTATTTCGTCAGATAGAAGTGTTGTTATCTTGTGGTATTGATACAAATACAACATTGTTGTCTTAGTCTTAGGGTTTAGGTGCCTCAAAACTTGGACGGCAACGCTTCTTCTCTATCTTCTTCAAACTTCTTTGGCGAAATTTTCTCTTATTAACAGAATAAAGTGTCATAAACACAGAATAAAATTAGATTATGAGCACAAGTCACAGAAACAACAGTTTACCGCTTGATTATTTTATTTTTAACATCATGTTTACATTCTGGCGTATTTTTAGGCTGTGTAAAGGTACTTAATTTAGCTCGTCACTGACACGGGTCGTCCCATCCACTTAGCAGCGGATATTATTCAGCAAATCTGATGTACAGCCTTTAGTCTATCATTAGTCAAACGTTAGTTCTTCTTGATAACACTAACAAGCTCTTCTGAGTGATCAGAATATTGCATAACGACTAATTAATTATGTGCACAAAATAATACTGAACTAAAAACCAGAGAGATGGGAGCGCAAATTCACTGCGATTCTAAGTCTTCATAACAACAGAGAAATTGAGATATTTGTTTCTGTAGGACAATACTAATTGTTATTGTAGGACAATAAAAAGTGTTGTGTTGTATCGCTCAGACATTAAATAGATTATAGTGGTTTTCATATTTTCAATAATATATGTACATACTCGAGTAGAATCCAAGGCAAAAACGGCTGCCAAAAAGCTCGGAATCCTCTCGAAGGTGACACTTTGCTTCACAACAAAGCAGCATCTGTTATATGAAGCTCAAGTTCGGTAATTTATTGAGTACTACTCTCACTTATGGGATAGACCAGCTAGATGCCTTGGATTCTATCGACCGACGTGCTAGGAGACTCATTGGCGACGAGGAACTTGTGTCTTGCTCCAAAGCCTCGAGAATCGCCGCAAAGTCGCCTGCCTATCGTTATTCTATAGGATTCATTTTGAAAAGTGTGCCCTGGAACTTCATGACTCCATACCACCTTCTCTATTCCATTATCGGACGAGAAAACGCGGGGGGTAATTCCATCCCTTTGTTGTTAATGTACGAATCGTTTTGCTTCGTGCAATGTTCATCATGCCAACGGCCAAGGAGGGGATTTTCCTGCCGTCTGTATTCCCTGATTCGTATAAATTAGGAATCTTAAAGACGAGAGTGAATAGTCACTATTTGAGCTTGCGTGTTACATCATCGGCTGCATCGGCACTTACCATCAGGTGAGGTGAAGTTAAACGCACTAATTAAAAAAAAAATAACATCGTGATTTTTGCTATTATCACTGCTATTAAAACTTCGCTGGCGTGTAGAACGTAGTATAACGTATAAATTATGTGATACAGCGAGGAACAAGTAATTCGGTGAAAAGTTCCATTCCAGATTTTAGTCTGCTACTATTAAACGACCGCAAACACGAATGTTTGTAGATATTCGTTCACGAATCAAATGAGGCATGTTCATTTCCTACGACAAGCCATTTTTGTGACTGCCTTCCTTCCATAATAATATCAACGCTGGTTTAACGCCCTGAATCGATATCCTTCGAGTTCGATTCGTTACAAAGAATCGACGAAAAAGTTTTTAACGAATTCGAGTGTTTCGCCGTTCTATTCTATCTTATCTAAGTCTTGCCGCCAAACATCAGTGTTAACAACATTGATGTGTTCCGGCATGAAGATAAGATAGCCAGTTGTCCATTGCGTTGGGGAATCTTGGTAAGCCTGCTTCCATCTTCGGCATCATCGTCACTTACCATCAGGTGAGATGATGCCAAGGGCTTACCAATTGTTAATTAAAAAAAATTACAATGCCATTATCAAATCTGTTCGACTATTTTGCCAATTTCGCGTAACAACTCGAACTAGAAGAGTTTACTTTGTTGCTTTTAACTTATCGTGTCATATTGTTTTCATGTTCTAGTAGTGACATTATTTGTTTTATAGCAATGATAATATTTTAACGTTATTAACATGACATACCTCTTAGAATTGCTAAACTTAATTGGCAGTGGGCGGGGCACATTGCTCGTAGAACAGATGGCCGTTGGAGTAGTAAAGTTCTTGAGTGGCGACCACGCACCGGAAAACGTAGTGTAGGCAGGCCTCCCACTCGGTGGACCGATGACCTGGTGAAGGTCGCGGGAAGCCGCTGGATGCGGGCAGCGCAGAACCGGTCGTCGTGGAAATCCTTGGGGGAGGCCTATGTCCAGCAGTGGACTTCCTTCGGCTGATATGATGATGCTGAACATAATATTATGTAATGCAATTACTATTTCATGACTATTAGTAAGAGTATAACTATGCACCTACACGAAATATTTTGAAAGACTCCGTAAACCCGTTTTTTCGGAGCCCCGCTTATGCGGCTTGGGCTCCATTGTGCGGTAAAAAGTAGTTTAAACTAACCTAAAAATTATCTCCCGGTACATAATTATATCACGGATTTTTCTATAAGTATTACTGCGACAAATCTAATAATCAGTTAGCTAATCGATTTGTAGGAAAAAAATCGATTTTTTTTTAGAACAGAAGTCGTTCAGTTTTGTTAGTTAAAACCCCCCTTTAAAAAAACTGGCCAAGTGCGAGTCAGAACCTCACACAAAGGTTTCCGTACCATCATACTAGATGGCGCTAGTTTCTTCACGTTTAAAAATACACGGTTTCTGTATGGAGACCCCGTTATTTTTTCACTTTTCCTAATGATCAGTATTTGTCGTTATAGCGGCAACAGAAATACATCATCTGTGAAAATTTCAACTGTATAGCTATCACGGTTCATGAAATAGATAGGTACAGCCTGGTGACAGACGGACAGACAGACAGACATACAGACGGATGGACAGCGGAGTCTTAGTAATAGGGTCCCGTTTTCACTTTACGGAAACCTAAAAATAAGCTCAATTTTGCCTAAAATCCTGAACCTATGCCTACCTAACGTTTCTTAGGGAAACACGACCAGTTCTACGCAAATAGATCACCTTTGTCCAATTTAAAAAAAGAGAGCCCATGACAAAATTGTTTTCAAATTACGAAGTTTTTATCCACAATTATTTTATTTTATTTTATTTTTATTAGGAGAACACAAACGGTAATGTACATTGATACTTAGGTTATAAAATATAAATAGAAAGGTAAGTCTATACATTCCAACAACGAGTTCCACAATTATTTAAAAATATAAGCCTACTTATCAATCTACCGCTATAAACAGTCAAAAAGCTGTCATTAAAAAAATTTGATATTTCTGCCTGTGCCCTGAAACAGAACAAAGAAACGAAACAGTACGAAGCGGGGATGTCTCCGTGCGTCGCCAACTAAAAATATTGTCGTACTTAACTGGGTATAATTATTGTAACTAATGCTTTTGTGTATTTCAGATAGAAACTCCACAACAGTATACGTAGGAATTAATGTAAACAGAGTCTCAGGCGTGGACGAGAATAAAGAAGTAAGTACTATTTTTTTTTTTTCTATAATTTTGTTCTATTTTGATGCACACAACTGATTAGTGAAATAAGGAATCTTTAGGTACAACAGAACATTTAAGGAAAATTTTCCACCTAAGTTTGGAAAGCCTCAACCGCCTCCGTGGCATAATGGTTGAGTCCATTAGCTTCACATCAGAAGGTCCGGGTACAATCCCGATCGGTTTGGTTGGTGGTGAAAGGGCATTTTCTAAGCCCGCCTGGCTAGCTACCACCATCTCATCTAAGTCTTGCCGCCAAACATCAATGTTAACAGCATAGATGTGTTCTGGCTTGAGATAAGATAGCCAGTTCTCCATTGCTTTGGGGAATCTTGATAAGCCCGCTTCCATCTTCGGCATCATCGTCACTTACCACCAGGTGAGATAATGCCAAGGGCTTACCAATTGTGAGTAAAAAAGCAAACGTTAAAACAATGCCTTACTTTTTAGTGACCAACGAGACGCTATCTAAGCCTCCGCTGCCTGTCCATGCCTGTAATAGGTAGACAGTTTATATTGCTATATTATCTGTTGATGCTATAACAAGAAATACTAAATATTTGAAAAAGTGAAATATAAGGTCTCCATACAAAAAACGTGGATTTAGTAGGTCTTTCTTTAGAAGTATTTTTGATTTAGCTCTATCGTAGAAACGGTAGAACACACAAGCCTGAAACTTGGTGTGATAAGAAATGCTACTACTACTTATGCTTAAAAAAACAAAAATAATAAAAATCGGTAAGTGTGAGTCGTACTCGCGTTAAGGAGTCCGAACTGAATGACAAAAACGCATATTATTGTCGCCCGCGTTGATGTCTGTTGTTTGTAATAGGTATCATCATCATTATACTATGTATAATAGTTGTGTAGAGAGATGTGGTGGTGCGGAACCCTCGGAGTGCTAGTCAGACTCGCACTTGGCCGGTTTTGTAATTATAGCCCGCGCGACGGTTTCAGATCGCTCGGCGAAAGTGGAGAGGGATATTCGAGTATACGCATCTCTCTCATTTCAAATTCAAATCATTTATTCGCTGGAAACATGGTGGTTAAGATGAACAAATATATATAAGGTACATCATGTCTCGCTTATAAAAATAAGCATGCAAAATAGTGTCAGTGCAGGTAGATATAAATCAAATTGTAAACAATATTGTCAGTTCGAATAATAAAGTATTACATAAAATGGATTATTGCAAGAATTATTTTACATTATAATAGTTTTTATCGTTATGCCATTTGTAGAATTTTGTCTTGAATATTTTAATAGGTAAATCTTTGATATTATTCGGTAGTTTATTATATATACATAGACAACTCCGGTTGTATTTTTCTGTCAGTGGAGTTTCAAAAAAAAACTAGTCTGTGAGGGTTTCGTCGACATCTAGGGTTAACGTCAATTGCCTTAACAAATAATTGTGAGGGGTAATAAACCAAGATCTCCTAACAAAGGTTTACACGAATCTAATTTCAATCATTTACGGAGTGAGTGAGTCAGAAAAAGCATAATTATGCGAGTATCCCTCTCCACCTTTCCTCCACAATCTTAAAACGTCGCGCGGACTGTAGGCTGTAGGTAGGTACCTAACTAAACAGATGAACTCCAAATTATATCGACGTGAGAACCCAACTTGCTCTGGGTGCAGTTTTATAGACGCCCAACAGTAACTGGGTGTTCCACCTCAGAATGTAGCTGCTGCAAATGCTGTCAAGAACTTCAGAGAAGATTTGTAATGCACCGGCACTAGCATTACAAATCAAAAAACGAATATAGATTAATTAAATGGGGATTGTCTCGGAAGGACTTTTGTACCCGTGAGACGATAAGAGACTGAAAAAAAAAGAACTTTATTTTGTTCTCTATGATTTGGTATTGTATACAGGCTGTAGCAAAATTGGTGTAGGATGGTTAACTGGGGCTTCTACACATCATACTAAACTCTCCCCATGGAACCTACAGTCAATTCTCCAAAAATTTGGATCCCCCTCCATACAAAAATTCACAAAGTTGACCAAACATCTAAACGATTTGTATAAAAACTCCTATTTTTTCAAATCGAGTGCCTTGGAGAAAGTTGTTCAGTAGGGCTTGAGTAGGACGAGCACAAGTCCCAGTTAACGGGTCTTACGCCAGTTTTGTTATACCATGTACTTATATTTTAAGGGTTCCGTGCCTCAAAAGGAAAACACAAAACCCTCATAGGATCGCTCGTGTGCCTGTTTGTCCGTCCGTCTGTCACAGCTAATTTGCTCAGAAACTGCTGGACCGTTTGAGCTGAAATTTGGTACACGTATGTAAGTCCCAAGATGACCCAAAGATGGACATTAAATTTTAAATATAGGAGCCAGTTTTGGGGGGTAAATTAGAAAATATATTAAAAAAGTTTTGCAAACTATATATTGTTACATATGAAATGAAAGGACTTGTTGTGATAACCTCATAAATATTTTTATTATAATTTTAATTTAAAGTGTTTTCAAGTTATTTAAGAAAATAGGCAAAAATTTAACATTCTCTCCCCTTATCTCCGAAACTACTTGGCCCGAAATCTTGAAAAAATCATAGTATATGAGGTTGAATACATAAATTACAGAAAAATGTATGAGAAAATCTAAAGTCCTTCCGTTCTCACAGGAAAAATGAAATTTCTAAAGGCCATAATAATAAGTAGACCCCTATTTACCTAGAGCAAAGTATGTACTGACAGGTGTTGTTCTGTTGGAAGTTAAATTTATGGTGCAGAACCCTGTTTGTGTGACCCCGAATCGCACGTGTCCGGTTTTAAAAAAAAACCTATCTTTTCCAATTTGCAGGAAATAACCCTAGACGCGATCTTACAAGTGTCGTGGGAAGAATCTCGCCTGCAAGTGCCAGCCAACACCCCCTTCCTGGACCTGCCGTGGGAGTCACGCCAGCTGATCTGGATGCCGGACCTGTACATAATGCAGCTGCAGACCATGCGGATCGTCTCCGTGCTGCAGGAGATGGCCAGCCTGCGGCTCTACTCCAACAGCACCGTCTCAGTCAGTATTGGGTTCGTCCGTTTCCTTATCTACTTTTCGATCTTACCTTCATGAGTGAATTTAAACATTTTATTTTGTTGAAATCATTTTTAAATAACTAGGTAGGTAGGGTAAGAAAAGGTATGTTGGTGGTAAAGGCAACTTGGTAAAATTTTTTTCAAATGTATCTCATATAATTACTTGAACAAGCACGTTTACGAGACAGCGCTATCGAGTTTACACAAGTGCGAAGAAGACAACCATAATATGTCTTCCGTTTCGATTGGCCGCTCGAGTAATTATGTGAGTTACATTTGAAAAAATGTCGCCAAGTTGCCTATACCACCAACATACCTTTCCTTACCCTACAGATTTTCTTAATTTTCAGGAAAACTGTACAAACTAGGACGGAACGATCAAGGAGTAAATAAGTTTTGTACAAATTATTACTAACATTCATTTTAATACAAGATACGACTCTTTGTGTAATTTTTTAACGGTTCGTGTTGGTACGGAACCCTCGGTGCGCGAGTACAACTCTTAGCTGTTTTTATTTATATTTATGGTTTTAATTATACAGTGTCAAATTTTATTAATTTTGTTCCCGTTAACTGCGGCTTCTAATCAAAAAACTAAACAATTTTTCCCAAGAAACCCATAAAATCGGAGCAAAAAAATTAATTACCAACTTTGTATGGAGAATTTAAAAAAAATTGCTTCGGTTGTATGGGTTTCTTGGAGAAAGTTGGTTAGTTTCATGAATAGAGGTCAAAGTTAACGCTAGCAAAATTAATAAAACTTCAACCTGTAGAGAGTGCACTATAATAATTACACCAAGTTTGGCGTCCATGTAAATTACCGTTTTTAGCAAAAGTAAAAAACTAAAAAATCACTAATTTATGTTTATTTTTGTTACTTAAAAGAAAACCTGTCAGTAACACATATTTTGTAAAAAAAAAAAATACCTGTTACGGTTTCCTGTATTAGATTTTTTTTCTAAGCGTAGTTTTTGGTCTTTGGCTCACTAGGTATAGGATGTAAAAAAGTTGGTTCAAGACCCGTTAACTGGGGTTCTACTCATCATACTGAACAACTTTCCCTAAGGAGCCCATAGTTAATTCTGAAAAAAATTCGACGCTCCCCCCATATATATAGCATATCTCTGACGCTCCATACAAAAGTGCACAAAATTGGTCAATCAGCTGATCGGTTTGTGCGAAGATTTTAAATGTTTGGTTTTGCTTATCGGCTACCTATGGGTTTATTGGGAAACATTGTTCTATCTACTGATATGAAGAGGGTCCTAGCACAATTTTGTTACACCTGTATAGCTTAAAAACCATTATATGACTCGTATCAAAATGAATAAGTAGTATAGTTGTCATTTGTATAGTAAGAAATCATTTACTACTTGATCATTCTGTCCTAGCTTGTACAGTTTTCCTAAAGAGGGGGAGGGGTGAGAGTTTTTTCATGTACCTTGTCACTCATAGCACAGATGATTTCAATAGTACTTACTACGCATAGGTTTAACACAGCAGCAGTTTAAAAAAACTATAAGGTTTGCCGTACACTGATATCTAGAGTGAATGTAGGTAATATGTAGTCGCAATATTATAGAATTGACCATTTCATGAAATGTTCGTCATAGAATTGGCTATTTCACGAAATGGTCGTCATAGAATTGACCATTTCATGAAATGTTCGTCATAGAATTGGCTATTTCACGAAATGATAGCCATAGAATTGACCATTTCATGAAAGGTCGGCATAGAATTAACCATTTCATTTAATGTTCGTCATAGAATTGGCTATTTCACGAAATGGTCGTCATAGAATTGACGATTTCATGAAATGGTCGTTATAGAATTGACCATTTCATGAAATGTTCGTCATAGCATTGGATTTTTCACGAAATGGTCGTCATAGATTTGGCCATTTCAGGAAATGGATTGACCAGATCATGAAATGGCCGGCCATATCATGCGAAACAAATCAAACCTAAATTGCCTTTCAACAACTTCGCAAGGCTCTTCGACAATATCATCAAACCGAACGAACCTATTTATCGCTCGCTTCGCTCCTTAACTCAGATCCGCCCGGGAATTTCATGATCTGGACATTTTAGCATTTAGCTGCACTGAATTATTCATTAATCTGGCCAGCGGATATTGGCCATTTCATGAAATAAAACAATTTCATAGAATGTCAAACATTTCATGAAATGAAATAATTTCAAACCATTTCTTGAAATAAAATCATTTCATGGAATGTCAACCATTTCATGGATGTCAACCATTTCATGGAATGTCAACCACTTCATGGAATGTCAACCATTTCATGGAATGTCAACCATTTCATGAAATAAAACCATTTTATGGAATGTGGACCATTTCATGAAATGTCTACCATTTCATGGAATGTCGACCATTTCATTGAATGTCAACCATTTCATTGAATGTCAACCATTTCATGGAATGTCAACCATTTCATAAAATCGACAATTCTACGATATTGCCACAACATTTATACATATACTGACGTCCTCTATTTTTTGTGTCAACTTTGTTGATATACCTAGCATTCAAAATGTTGACTGCCCAAATACTCTCGTCATACAAAGTAGGCTAATCAATCAACTGATCGACAATACAATACAATATTCTTTATTGCATCACAACATTAAAAAAGAATTATACAACATAGAGGAAAGCATATACAATAAGCGGCCTTATTGCTAGGTAGCAATTTCTTCCAGGCAAACTTTGAGTAGGGAATCAGCGGTAGAATAAGTTAAGGATCGGTGCAATGATCAAATCAAAACCCACCAAGTGCGAGCGAGTCAGAACCGCACACAAAGGGTTCCGTACCATCATACTAGATGGCGCTCGTTTCTTCATGTTACAAAAAAACAAGTTTTTTGTACGGAGTTTTTTTTATTTTTTCACTTTTTCTAATTTTTAGTATTTATTGTTATAGCGGCAACATATATACATCATCTGTTCGACTGTCTAGCTTTCACGGTTCATAAAATACAGACTGGTGACAGACGGACAGAAAAAATGCAAATAAAGTAAAATGACTTGTACGAGGATAGCATGTGTTTTTTTTTTAATTTCCTCCAAAATAACAAAAGTTGTTCAGCTTCTTGAGTAGAATCATAACTAATTTGGTTATGTATACCATATACCAAACAAAAAAAGCACAATGTAAACATACTTAGTAGGAATTTGACAGTTTCAAATGATTGACATTTGTAACTGTCAAATACATACTAAGTTTGTTTACATTGTGCTTTTTTATTGGTATATGGTATAGGTTCGCATTTATAATATACCAAAGAGTTTGTCATTAATATGAGACTAAGGAGATTTCTTACCAATGAGTATAACATATTAATACCGAGAATATATTGAACTCCCTACGTACCTACTTATTTGGCTGCGAGTGCTGAGACGTATCCATCCATTTGTTTTGATGGGGTTTTATGAATAATAGTGAAGACGTTTTGAATATATTTATTATAGCAACGCGTTTCGAAGATGCATATGTAGAGGAAAAGCTATTCACACAATAATTTGGTACTTTGGTATTTGGCAGTTTTACGACTAAACACATGATAAACATGTGTTTAGTCGTAAAATATTATATTTTATTCAATATTATGACGTTAAAAAACATTAAGTGGTCACTGATCATCACACAGAAATGGTGCTTCTTCCAACACGATACGAATCTATCTGTTGTAAGTTTTTGAGATTTTAATATGCAGTTCGTTGTTTTGTTATTTTTACAGAGCTACAATAACTATCAAGTGCGACATGGACTTTGTGCTGTATCCACTAGACGTGCAGAATTGCGCCATAGATTTTAGTAGCTGTAAGTATCAGCAAACTTTCATCTACTTACATTGTCGTATACTTATTCCTTTGCTATTTTGGAAATAACTGTTGTTCATTTAGACCAGGGGTGGGCAAATTACGGCCCGCGTAGTCCTTTAATCCGGCCCGCCAACCAAACGTAAGTTAGGAATGAAAAAAAAGGAAATATAACGTCGACATATAAAAATATGAGTAAATAATCTCAGCTCTCATTGATATCTTTTGCAGTTTTACACTATGTAATTGTTATTCAAGGACACGCACGAGACTTTGAAAGTCAACGTCAAGTCATTGAAAAGCTTGTTATTTTGTACTTATACATATGTATGGAGGAAAAATGATTGACGAATTCAATAAATTTAAAAAGACTACAAAAAGAATTCAAAATTAGGTTTAATATCATTTGTTTCCCCCTCCCCCCGCCCCCTGTAAAATTTCTTATGTCTCTATGGCCACTTTTGAAAAAAGTTTGCCCATCTCTGGTTTAAATTTCATTACTATCAACGATTCAGAAATGGTCTTTATAGGGAAGCATTCCGATCTTGGCGGAACAGGCGACCGCGACCGGCGACCCGTGCGACCGCATATACAGGGTGTAACAAAATTGGTGTAGGGCCCGCTAAATCGAGCTACTACTCATCATACTGAACAATTTTTTTTCTACAAGTTTGCTGAAATTGCAAAAAAAGATATTGAAATCTTCATACAAAACGATCAGCTGATCGACCAATTTTGTGCATTTTTGTATGGAGCGTCGAATATTTTTTTTTTTGAGGATTGACTATGGGTTCCTTGGGGAAGGTTCTTCAGCATAATGAGTAGAAGCTCCAGTTAATGGGACCTGCACCAGTTTTGTCACACCTGTATACGTTTTTTGAAAAAGACGGAATACAGGGACATAGATTACTCTTATCAGATCGTAAATATAAACGGATCTTTTTTACAAAATCTTGTTTTCAAATTCTCAGTTTACTGCAATTTGTACGGGGACCGCGGCCAGGGACGCGACCGGGTCGCGCGACAGTATCCTACAAAACAATCGGCCACCTCGGTCGCTTGACGCCGTCGCCAAAATCCGAATGCTACCTTTAGTAGTTTATAGCTTGGCTTCTCAAACCTGCAAACTCTAGAGAATCTACGACTGATTATGAACTAAACTACCATGGGTACTATGCACGGAAATAATAACAAATAATAAAGTCACCGACGACCTGGTGAAGATCGCGGGAAGCCGCTGGATGCGGGCAGAGCAGGACCGGTCGTCGTGGAAATCCTTGGGGGAGGCCTTTGTCCAGTAGTGTACATTTTTCGGCTGATATGATGATGATGAACTATAATTGAACAAACTCGATGTCGTTTTGGGATGATAGATATGCTATAAAAGCAAAAAGCTATAATTCGACTATAATGTGTCTTGTAGACAAATACACGAATCAAGACGTCCGCTTCGAGTGGCGGGCGGTGTCGCCCTGGACCGGCGTGGACATAGAGCAGCCCAAAAAGTTCCGCCTGCCGAAATACGTGGTCAGCTTCGTCACGGACAAAAGTAATCTTATTCAAAATTATGGTGAAGGTAAATGTATTTTTATTGCTTTGCTTTAGGTTGCGCTGTGAACTAAACACGTAGGTACCCCACTAATGCTGGATGAGCTGCTGGCATGCCGCATATACTGCTTGGCGCGGCTGTTCGGTGGATACTAAAGTGTCCGCTATTTGTAAAGTGATTCCGTACCAAGAAAAATAATGAGCGTCGAATGGTCGTTGCGTCGAAATAAGTCGTTTTGACGCTGCATACCAGTAAAGTTCGTTCGCTGAATTATAACTAAGTCTTTGATTACTGCCGACAGCCGGTGGAGGCGACAGTTAAACCCTCCGACAAAGGGGCCGCCCTGAATTAAATCGCGGTGCCGACAACGTCGGCAGCGGCGCGGCGGGCGACGCGATTGAACTCAGAGCGGTCTCATTGTCTTAATGTTTGTCGCGAGCCATCAAAACTGCAGCTAATTCAGTAAACGAACTATATTGATTGATAACGACGACACTATTGCTATTTTAATAATTGAAATGATAGATTTAATGCAATCGACATAGTCACAGAGTTTCTATAATATCGCTAGAGACGAAATGTCTTTTCTCGGCTTGACAGAGTGGAGTAAGTACCTAACAGATTCAATGACGTAGCTGAGAAAAATAAATTGTATTTGTAATGAGAAGAGTAAGAAGGGGTCGTATGGCACACTAAAACGTGACATAGAATGTGTTACCGTTGTTACCGTTGTAACCGTCATCCTGGGGGACCCTGGTAGCCTCTCCTTGAACCGAACAACAGCAATCTGGCTATCTGGAGTACAGGTCTGCACAGATGTCCATGGGCTGTGTCCAATTCACAACTCGGCTCACTTCATCCAGTCTTCATTGGAGCGGCGGCAGATCATCGTCTTTGATGAGCACGAGTTCACCAACTTTAGTAGTTGAAGAAAGGGAGAGTCATTTAGAGCAGGTTCGAAGGTTATGGAGGTAGGGTCTTGTCCACAGTGACCAAAAGCGCTCGGAAAGAGCTTGTATGAGCTGGAAACGTTTTAGACCAGATAGTGACCTGTCATCAAAGAACGGCTGGGGCAGAGCAGTGAGCGGATGGCCTATAATAAAATATCCCGCGGTTAATGGTTCAAAGTCCGTGGGTCGGACGTAAGTGAGCAGAGAGGTCTGGAGTTGAGTACAGCTTCGATTCGTGCCAGAAGTGTTGAGAATTCCTCAAAAGTAAGGTGTTGCTCACCAATTACACCATAAAGCGACTGTTTCGTAGATTTAACGTTAATTTCATCAACCAGGTTATATGCTGGTTGGCAAGTTTGCGTGATTGCATTATTATTTGTAATGAGATAGTTTTTAACTTCGGTGAGCTGATTTCTAGAGCCTACGTTATTTGTGTTGCATTCAGATCTAATAAGAACCGGTGTACCACGCCGTGAGATGAATCGTTGTAACGCCGCAAAAAAGGCTTCCGTGGTAAGAGCCAAGGCGGCTTCCAAATTAACTGCCTTTGTTGAGAGACACACAAATATGAAAAAGTACGTTTTCGAAAGTTTCGCGTTCCGTAACGTGCCAGACGTAACGAGAAACGGGCCGGCAGTTAGTAGTGACTTGAGGGATAACCCTGTCTGCCAGAAGGTAGGCCATGAATGGGGCTTTAGGTTGAGCGCGGCATTGGACACATCTAATATATTTAAACATCCGGCTTCTGATCACTCGGCTTGCGGAAAGTATCCATGATGCTGGCGTAGAATAGCGTGTAGAGTGTCAGTGCCAAGATGGCAGTGGTCATGAGCGGGCTTGAGCTAGGCAGAATGAGTGGACGTTGAGCGTCATAACTATTTGGAGCATTATGGTTTATAAGGTTAGATACTTATTTTTTGGTAAAAAAAACTAACGATAAAGATTGGCAGGAGAGAAAAGGACAGCGCCATACAAAGTTGTTTACCAAAAGATAAGTACCTAACCTTATAAACTATAGAGAGACGATCACAGAATGCAATAGAATTAGTTTTAGACTCATGTCAAAAACACCTGTGCTCTAAGAGGACGTTATAAAATAATAGATTACGTAAATGACAAGGATATAGGATATGTATTGATCCTCCAGCAAATACGATAGTCTAAGACTAATCTGAATCATAACATTATTTGTTTTTGTTTTAAAATTTAAAAGTGTGTGTAAACACCTACTTAAAATAAAAAGTTTTGGAATAGTTTTCCCTCCGGAGACATTATATAAACTCTTTGGACATAGCGCACACAGACGCAGCAACGCGTACGATCCTACTCATATCGTATTTGATCCAGCAACATTCGCTACTTTGTACGGAACCACAAAGAATCTAATCGACGAGGATGTCGTCATCTATTGCTAATGCTTATCATCTTTACTATGCCACTCTGAATCCTAGCATAAACAACCGCGCTAAGCAGTTGACATATTCATATTTATTTAATTTTATATGTGACGTTTGTGTGTTTGTATGTTAATTAAATAAGGAATAACAATGTGTCTAATCCTATGTTATGTGTGATTATGTAACATTGTGTATTTAGTTTTGTTATGTATTTATTTTGTGAGGAGCTACCCCCACCTAACTAGCGGCCACTTTTATCACTCATTCTATCTGTAACTACAGCTAACTCTTTTTTGCAGAGTTGATATATTCTAAATAAACTAAGTACAGTACTTATTCTTGATTTTCATCGTTTAAAATTTCGTTTGTACGCAACGAGTAATATTTTTTTACTGATGGCGGCGCTATTTAGGTAGGGGGGATCCCCTTAAAGTGGTGCGTAAGACCGCTTTCATCTTTGGCATCATCGTTAATTGCCAATTACCATCAGCAATTGTGAATAAGAAAAGCCGGCCAAGTGCGAGTCGGACTCGGGTAAAGTAGGGTTCCGTAGCCTTTTCAAAACATAAAATTAAGTGTATATTTTAAAAAGTCCGTTCCGAATTTGGAAATTTATTTTTTTCTGTAAGAACGGAAGGTTTTTATATTTTCTCATGGATTTTCCTGTAATCTTTGCATTGAACCTCATATTCTGTGACGATAGGCCTTGTAGTTTCGGAGACAAGGGGGAATGGTCAATTTTCGCCTATTTTCTTAAATAACTTCAAAACGATCTATTTTAAAATTATAATAAAAATACATTTGAGACTCTCACAACAAGCCCTTTCATTTGATATGTCACACGATATAGTTTACAAAACTTTTTTTATATTTTCTAACTAACCCCTCAAAAGTACTTGTCCGTCTTTGGGTCACCGACTTACATATGCGTGCCTAATTTCAATTTAATCTGTCCAGTAGTTTCAGAGCAAATTGGCTGTGCCAGACGGATGGAAGGACAGACATACGCACGAGTGATCCTATAATAGTTTCGTTTTACCTTTTGAGGTACGGAACCCTAAAAATGGCGCAAGTTTCAAGTTTTTCAAGATTTTTTTGTTTTTTTATTTATTTATTTTTACCTGTTTTTCGACAGTCCTTACATTGTTTTCTACCAATTTCAATGACTTTGTCGAATGTGAAATTCTTTATTTTGGATATTTGGCGATAATCCGAAAAATATTATTAAGATATTTTGTGATTATTCCTCATAATCCTACTAATATTATAAATGTGAAAGTTTGTATGTATGGATGGATGTTTGTTTTGTTACTCTTTCACGCCTCAACCACTGGACGGATCGAGATGAAACTTGGCACATATATAGGTTAGATCCTGGATTAACCCGATTTTAACCCTTTTTTTATCCCGATTTCTTAAGTGGTTCCCGTGGGATAGCTATTAACTCTCTCTCTTCTTTGTTAATTTATGTCACGTCGCAATGAAGCGAAGGATTGACGTGCTAATTAATACTGATTATCTAATTGACTACTAATTAGCATAACCCGACATAGTTCCCAAGGGATCTAGAGTTGATTATGTTCACGCGAAAACTAATTAACTACTGAACATATCTGGCTGAAATTTGGTAGGTAGACAGCCTAGGACCTGGAGCCACTTGTGGCTCGCGCACCGCGCACCCTCAAAGACAGTCATAGAAACTATGTTCAAGCGAGCGAAGCGAAATAAGGAATTTCACATTCGACAAATTCATTGAAATGGGTAGGAAATAATGTAAGACTATCGCAAAACAGGTTAAACTTGTTAAAATATTAAACATGTTGATTCACAAAAACAAAAAAAAACAAAAATTTGAAATTTGCGCCATAACCAAAACTATGTACCTAATATAGGTACTTGAATATATTGCACGGGGATAGCGCCATCTCGACGTATTGATAAAATATACTTCAATGTTGATGTTGGTACACCGTAAATTTTCTAAATGATTTAATATCTTGTATGCGTTAATTATTGCAAAATACCCGTGTCTAAACTTTGGCTAATCTACGTATATAAGGTGTAACAAAATTAGCTGAAACTATTTAACTGGTGCTTCTACCATGAAACTGACCAACTTTCCCCATGGAACCCATAGTCAAATCGCAAAAAAAAAATTTGACTCTCCCATACTAACACGATCAGCTGATCAGCCAACTTATAGTATGGGAATAATTTTTTTAGAGATTTGACTATGGGTTTCATGGAGAAAATTGTTCAGTTTCATGGGTAGAAGCACCAGTTAAAACAGTTTCAGCTAATTTTGTTAGACCTTTTATAGGTATGTCTGTTTATTGTTAATGTATTGTATATGTTATGTTTGGTTTGTGTGTACTTTGTTTAGATTAGAAGAACTGAAATAGTTTATATTCCCTGATATTGTAAGTGACACAGTAAAAGAAACAAATTTTAGGTGTAGAAAAGTACGTTGAAAAGAATAGAGAAAACACAGCTTTAGATTTTCTCAAATTATTAAATAAAGTACCTATACAGGGTGTAACACAATTGATGTAGGTCCCGTTAATGTGGGACTTCTTGCTGAAAACTCAAAAAAAATTATTAGATCTTCATACAAGTCGATCAGCTCAATGAAAAATTTTGAGCATTTTGTATGGAGGGATCCAATTTTCTTAGAGAATTGACGATAGGTTCCCTGGGAAAAGTTGTTCAGCATGATGAGTAGAACCCTCAGTTAACGGGTCCTACACTATTCTTTTACACTATTCTTTTACACCCTGTATAAGTACACAGTAAAACTAACGTACTTTTAAGTGTAGATAGTAAAATAAAGTAAACACAACTTTAGATTTTCTCAAATTATTAAAATAAAATAAAGAGTAAGTACACAGTAAAATAAACGTACTTTTAGGAGTAGAACGGTGAATGAATTAAGAAAACACAGCATTAGATTTCTCTATTAAAAAAAACTAGTGAGTACACATTAAAATAAACGTACTTTTAGGAGTGGACAGTTGACTAGAATAAAGAAAACTCAGCTTTAGATTTTCTCAAACTATTAAAATAAAGTTGTAAGTGCACAATAAAATAAACGTACTTTTAGGAGTAGACAGTTGAATAGAAAAAAGTAAACACTGCCATAGATTTTCTCAAACTATTAAAATAAAAGTAGTATGTGCACATTAAAATAAACGTAATTTTAGGAGTAGACAGTTGAATAGAATAAAGAAAACACAGCTTTACATTTTCTCAAACTATTAAAATAAAGTTGTAAGTGCACAGTAAAATAAACGCACTTTTAAGAGTAGACAGTTGAATAGAAGAAAGTATACATAGCTCTAGATTTCCTCAAATCATTAAAATGTAAACGTTAAAATGTGTAAACAAGTAGATAATTTGTAAGGTACAGATTTCAATCCAAAGCAACTGATTAAATAGGTACTTATCATCACGCAGTCCACACACACACACACATCTTCATATGCAGTCTTCACTGTCACGTAAATATGTAGGTCACAATCCAAAACTTCACAACCACAAGCAGGCAGGTGTTTGAATGAATATCTAAACCTAATATTATCGGGTCTGTTTCCTACGTAGGGGACCACTCAGCAGCTCGCCTCAGAATCAAGTTGTCAAGGGAACTCCGAGGATACCTCCTTGAGAGCTACCTTCCGTCATCCCTGTTCGTCATCATGTCCTGGGGCAGCTTCTGCGTTATACCGGAGATCGTGCCGGGTCGGATGGTTCTACTGGTGACGACGCTGCTGTCCCTCGTAACCATGTTCGATACAGTCAGGTACCTCAACTTTGTATTATCATTTACTTCACAATCATCTTTTGGTAAGATGCAGGTTACATAAGCAGCTGGTAGAGTATTCAGATTAACAGAGAGCACTTAAAATTTCGCGGACGGACTTCTTTTTTTTGGAGTTTATTCCATAAGAATCGATTTTTAAGTAAGGCCCCCGGTATGGAAATTTTGTGAAGAGTAAAATTTTGCGTTAACTAAAAAGCGTTACGTTTTTTTGCGCACTGTACCTTGCGCACTTTTCACCTTTAATTAAATCGCGTTTCTCAAGTACATCTTTAAACTATTTACTGTCTTCAAGCATTGTTAACTAACGAAGGTCCGTAAAATAGGCAGTGTAAAATCGGCGGATATAAAAAATTAAAACGCCAAAATTTTTTGCTTTTTATTTTAGTTGCTAATTAGTTGCCAAAAAAAATTGTTTGGTTCACCAAACAAAAAAAATCGGCAACAGAGCTTAACGTTAAGTTAGCGTGGAAAAATAAAAATTAAAAAGGTGAATATTGCGTATATGCAAGTGAATTTTTCGCAAATTCTTTGCTTTAGAAAAAAATTGCAGTATTTTTTTTTTCAATTATATGTCAAAATTAATACTGCCTACGCTTGCTTGACTTTCAATTTTTGACGGTAAAATTCTGTTCGAAAATTAGTTGCTGCTCACGAGATTACTTTTCAGTTTGCATAGAGTCAGCAACAAAATATAAACCGGAAATCGTATAAGTTTGGAAACCGGTTAACTAACAAACCGGTCATGCTAAATTAACTCCCTTTCCATTCTATTTAATTCAATTCAGTTGCTAGCTTAACCCCTGATATTTTCTAGATAAATTTTGATAAAAATTTGTTGCTGCTCACTACATGACTCACTTCGTGTGTAGAGTCAGCAACCGGTTTATCAACAAACCGGTCACGCTATCTTAACTCCTGATATTTTCTAGTAAAATTTTGTCAAAAATTAGTTGCTGCTCACTACATTTCTCACTTCGTGTGTAGAGTCGATAACAAAATTAAAACGGAAAAGTTTACAGACCGGTTTAATATGGGCATGCTCGCTTAACTCCCGCTTTTCCCGAATAAAATTTTGTTAAAAAAATTATTGCCGCTCACTGCACGACTCGTCAACGTGTGTGGAGTCAGCAACAAAATAAAAACAGGAAACGGTAAAGTTTGGACATCGTTTTACCTACAAACCGGTCACGCTAGCTTTATTGCCAATTTCTGAAGGTAAAATTCTGTTTAAAAATTAGTTGCCGCTCAAAGCATGACTCTTCAATGTGTAAGAGTCAGCAACAAAAAAAACGGAAGTTGGTAAAGTTTAGAGGTCAGTTTACTTTTATGACTTTCGGTTTTTAATTTGTTGCTGACCCTACGCACGTTGACGGGTGAGCAGGCTGTGGGCAGCAACTAATTTTTAACTGGCCTCTAAACTTTTCCGACTTCCGGTTTTTATTGTGTTGCTGCCTCTACACACGTTGACGAGTAATGCTGTGAGCAGCAACAAATTTTTAAATTGAATTTTACTCGGAAAAAGCTATCGTGACCGGTTTGTTAGTAAACCGGCCTCCAAACTTTTCCGACTTCCGATTTTTATTTTGCTGCTGTCTCTACACACGTGACGTTGAAAAATCGGGAATTAAACTAGCGTTACCGGTTTGTAACTAATTTTTAAATTGAATTTTACTCGGAAAGTCGGGAAATAAGCTATCGTGACCGGTTTGTTAGTAACTCGGCCTCCAAACTTTTCCGACTTCCGGTTTTAATTTTTTTGCTGACTCTACACACGTTGACGAGTCATGCTGTAGCAGCAACTAATTTTTAAATTGAACTAGCTTAATTCCCGATTTTTTCTTGTAAAATTCAATTTAAAAATTAGTTGCTGCTCACAGCATGACTCGTCAACGTGTGAAGAGTCAGCAACAAAATTAAAGCCGGAAGTCTGAAAAGTTTGGAGGCAGGTTTATTAACAAAATAAAATTGTACCTTGTACTGCAACTCTTGAGCTAACATAAGTATTTTCATATTAGTCTGTAAAATGTAACAATAGCACAGAAATGTATGTTCGACTCTCATTAAGTTAAAATTTGGTTTGTATAACTAACAGTGTACCAAATTTTAGGAGGGGTGTAGTGTAGCGGTACATATTACATGATATTGTTTGCGCTGCGTAATCAGCTAGCTGATGCACTGGGCTCGGCTCGCCAGTCGTTCCCCACCCGCGCCATGCTATATAGACTTAACACCCAAGAAATAACCTTTCTTTCTGTATATCAATTTATTTAATTCCAAATAAATTCGGACTTTCGTGAACTGCAAACTTAGTCAGTTTAAATTATCTCCACGCAACCTTCAACTATCGTACAACCGTACATTGGTGACTCTCATCACACTGTTTGGTCTTGCAGTCCTCCAAAGATAATACTCAGTATATAATGCGATAAAAACAGAGAGATTTCCAGGTTCCTGACTCGCGACTTATGCGATTGAGCACAATAAAGGCTTAAAGCTATTCGCAAGGGATCTGTCTGTTAGACAGAGCCAACTAACCAAGCTGAAGACTGAGGACGGCAGGATCATATCGTCTTAGCCCGAGTTGTTGGAAGACCTCTCTTAAAAGTTCTACGGACGATTATTCACGACTACAAGTCTACATGTCAACGATCATCCAAGAACCAGGTAATCTGACACAAGGTATACCGAAGATATCCCGGGTGAGAGAATTCAAGAAGAAAAAGGCACCGGGCGATGATGTACTTACTTAAGGCTGAATTTGCAAAAGCAGATGGAACACTGGTACTAAAATCTTTTCGCAGAAGTTGTTCGATTCCGTCATACTCAAGGAACAAACGCCTACAGCTTGGCACAGAAGTGTGGTGGTGCTCTTCGTCAAAAACGGTGACAACACCCTACTGAAGAACTACGGACCCATCTCACTTCTGAGCCATATCCACAAACTGTTTTTGAGAGTAATTACGAATCGTCTCGCACGCAGGTTTGACTTCCAGTCTCCCGAACAAGACAGTTTCCGAAAAGGCTTTAGTACCATAGACCACATATATACGCTGTGGCAGATTTTACAGAAGACCGAAGAGTACAATCAGCCACTATGCTTAGCGTTCGTTGACTATGAGAAATAGGGGATGCAGTACCGGTTCCGTCTCAAGAACCGGGACTGGATTTTCGGTTCTGTACTTGGAACCGGGATTTACCGGGAAATTCGGTACTTTCGGTACTTGCTTAAATGATGCTATTAATTTATTGTGTAAAAGGCGCGAGTGCATGCAGTGAGCATATAGTTAAGTAAACTGTAGAAAATGTGCTCATTAGAAATGGGTTGGTGTTTTATTTTTTTTCTATTCTGTGTCTTTTATTGACATTAATCATTAAAACACAATCAGTATCATTAAACATACAAGTATTAAGATCAAAATAGTAACAAATAATCAAATAGAACTAAATTCGAGTTACATTTTGAATTAGAATAGTCTTTGTTTCTTCCACTATAAACTATAATCTCACTAAACAAACATATTGAGCAAAGCAAAACTGAAACGCTTCTTCAAGATCAAAATATTAGAAAATATTAAAAATCAACAAAATTAGAGGTACCTACACACGGTGGCATCTCAAGCTATACAAAACCAATATACACGGGCCTCACGTATTTTGAAACGCACAGGCATGTGGCGCCGTGTGTATATTTCCAAGTTACAAATAATAATATAATTACAAACGTTATTCTTATAAAAATAAAAAGTTTAAAAAACTAAAAATTGACCTCAAAACGAAATTCACCCAAAAGTATTAAATAATATTATTAAACTTAAATACACGATATTTACCAACAATAACGAAATCAAAGGTAAGTACGAATTAAATGATGGTCTTAAATTTTTTTTTGAGGTTTTTGCCAGCACACAGTTACTTACGTTCCAAATGTTTTAGATTTAATGGTATGCTGACACTGACCTCGAAAAAAATTTAAGGCCCCTAATTTAATTCTTACCCACCTTTATTTCGTTATTGTTGGTTAATATCGTGTATTTAAGTTTAATAATATTATTTCATACTTTTGAGTGTATTTCGTTTTGAAGTCGATTTTTAGTTTTTTAAACTTTTATTTTTATTTTCTTTATTTTAAGTAATAATGCTATTTATATTACAACGTTAAACCCAATCACCTACTCGCCAATAGTAATAATAGTCATAATGCATGTTTCATTAAAATATATACAGACTTGTATCATCATCTCAGCAGCATCAAAGTTAAGGAGTTAAATCTTCCTTCATCAGCTTATCTGAATAACCTGAAACAATACAACTATCGGTCTATGCGTACCTACGTATAATATTTCAAGAAATATCTTCCAACTCCAAACCATTAGGGAGTTGTACCATCCGTAATCACCTCATTAACATAAGATGATGACTAAAAGACGCTAATACTTTAATAGCTTTAGAAAACATATTAATCACGTAATACGTGCCTATAAAATTTTAGGGTTTCCCCTTGATTTCCCTGGGATCCCATCATCAGATCGCAACTTGGTGACAATGGGACCCCCTCGGAAGTATACTCTATCGAATAAAAAAAGAATTTTGAAAATCAGTTTACATCCTGCGGAGATATCGCGTAACAAACATACAAAAAAAAACATATAGTCGAATTGAGAACCTCCTCCTTTTTGGAGTCGGTTGAAAAGTAATTGCAGTAAATACAATTTAAAACTCAACTTTTGGAATCATCATCATCATCATCATATCAGCCACAAATCGTCCACTGCTGGACAAAGGCAACACTTTTGGAATAACTGATAAATATACTCATCATTTACATTCAAGAATAGCTTTTCTATCTCGGTAATAAGTTCTAAGGAAACATAATATATAGCATTAACGCTTCTGTCACTCAACTATGTTCTGAGCTTATTACAAAGTATACATAATTAATTAAAAATAATACTTAAATTTTAAATAAATGTTGGTGTGACTGTAAATAATGCAAGTAAAATTGTGTTACTTTATAACATTGTATAAAAAGTAGGTTTTTTTATTTGATTTTATCGTATATTGAAAGACAGATAGTGAGAAAATGATATGCGCTTTAAAGTACCGAAAGTATCGAAAGAACCGGGATTCGTTCGCTGAAGACCCGGTACTGGGTTGTTTAAAAAATCCCGGGATTTCCCGGTATTTTCGAGACCGAGATTTCCCGGGAGCATGCCCTAATGAGAAAGCCTTCGATTCGATCGAAACTTGGGCTGTGTTACAGTCTCTTCAGCGGTGCCAAATTGAATATCGATATATCGAAGTGCTGAAGAAAAAAAGCGTCGGTGGCTAAAAAAGCGTCGGTGGCTAAAAAAGCGTCAGTGGCTCAACCGGTAACGACTCGGTCCATCTAACCAGAGGTACCGGGTTCAAATCTGGACGGCCAATGTACCAATGAGTTATTCCAAAACTTACGTACATATCATTACCGATCGACTCGGTCCATCTAACCAGAGGTACCGGGTTCAAATCTGGACGGCCAATGTACCAATGAGTTTCTCCAAAACTTACGTACATATCATTACCGATTGCTTTAACGGTGAAGGAAAACATCGTGAGGAAACCTGCACAGGCCTGCGAAGAAACTCGAAGGTTGTGTGTGAAGTCGACCAACCCGCACTGGGCCCGCGTGGTCGACTAAGGCCTAATCGCCCTGATTCAGGGTAGGCTCGAGCCCCTCGGTGGGGACGTATATGAGCTGATATAATAAAAATATCGAAGTGCTGAAGTGTTTGTATAAAAACGCCACCATGTCGGTTCACCTCCAGGATCAAAACTCGGAACCTATCCAGCTGCATCGAGGGGTGAGACAGGGAGACTTATATCTCCGAAACTGTTCACCACTGTTAACCCTCCGCATGCCTGGTGAGGTCCAATGGACCCCACTCGATACAAAATCTATCATAACTTAACAAATACAAAGTTGAGTGACCTGTGACTCTCGGTAGCTTCCGTAAATGAACCGTACGTGCTAATAATCGCCTCTCCGCAGTCTTAAGCCGGCTTTCTTCCGAGGTAGACGCGATCAAAGTGTGGTAATTGTCTCCAAAACGTCGGTCAAGAACATGATGAAGAATAATTTTGCAGTTTTGAAGGTTTTTTCTTAAGGTTCATTATTATGCTAATTTGGTAATATTTGATAAGTTTTGACTCATTCATATAAATAGATATAAAATTAATCGTAGCTAATTAAAAAAATATAATATTTGTACATTTTTCTACTTAAAAATCTAACAGTCATTCTAATTGGGGTCCGATGGGCCCCACCAGGCACGCCGTGTGATTTTCATCCACCACGCATGCGGAGGGTTAATAGTACAATGAAGCACTAGGTATGCATGGCATTTGTGACTACGAAAAGCCTTTGATCAAGAGTCATTAAGATTATCTTCATACTTCATAATTACGAGTTATGCAAAGAAAACCGTGACCTTGAACAAAGCACAGTTTTCTTAGCACCAATCTACATTCTAAAACACTTAGATTTTAATATTTTCGTTGCTTTTATTTTTCATTCTTTAAAAAACTTATCCCTAATAAAAAAGGCGCGCTGCCGCCGCCGACCGTTTCGGGCACAGTATTACAATATGGCGGCTTACAGTACTGCAACGAATGTACTTACGCAGAGCAACGGAAGGGTACTTGCGGGGCAGCAGGCGGCGGGGCACAGCCTGGCACCAGGCTGGCTACAGGCTAGTACTGCCAGTACCTACGCCGTGGCGGCATCGTGCGACATCAAAGGCGTTGCGCTACTGTAAGCCATATCTATAATACTGTATTTCGGGCCAGCGCGCCGCCGCCGGAAAATTAAGGGCTCGGCGCACATGTCTAGTCCGTGTAAGGCGAAGCTCGGAGCGTTTCGTGCGAGGCCAGAGGCCAAGCTCCACTTAATGCGAAGAGAAAAATAGTTTCATGAGTAAACTCGTGTCGCGCGACGGAGCTGACACGCCCATTGTTTTAAATCTTCAATTTGTAAGCCAATTGTAATGCAAGTTCAATTTGTAAATGAAACCATAGCTGGGAATCGAACCGACATAATGTGAAAAAAATTCAATTGAAGTTTTAGTTAATATTCTAATACAGTTGTCCTATTCTCAGCTACGGCACAATTTTATGTATCTACCCCCTTTTTTCACTTAAGAGCGGACGCTAGCTGAGACATTTGGAAAATAGGTATTTAAAACAACTGTTGCTGTTGCGCTTTGACTAAACCGCCTCTAAATACCGTGCGATAAGGACAACTGCAGATCCCAGTGAATATTTCGATTAAAAATTGCAAAATTCGAGGTTTGGCTCTCGACGATTTTCTCCTCCAAAATGAGACCTATGTTAAAGAAATTGTTCACATAGAATAATAACTAGTTGTGCTAGGCCCCTATGTTTAACTTTTTTTGTAAATACTTTTTGAATCTCCACTGTAGACGTATTTAGTGGTGATAAAAATTAGGTATTTTTCTAGCATTTTTGAAGGCTTCCAGTTGCTCGTAAAAAAAAGCTAACGAAAAAAGGAAGACAGGAGCAATAGAAGAAATTAATATTTATTTTAAGTATAAAAATCATTTCTTTAGTGTTAAAAATCAATGAGAAAACTGTCGAGAACGTTTGTATGGAAAAAACAGTGCCCGCCTCCCCTCTTATGCATATATTTATGAAGTTCTTTTTATTTTTTGTTTTTATTTTTGTGTATCACTGTACCTTGTAATGTACGAGTAGCTTCGAATAAAATATGTTATATCTATCTATTTTTTAAATAGAATAAAGTCTTCTTCGAGATAAATCCCTATAATAATTAGTATTTAAAGTGCGTTGCTTCCATGACCCATACTGCTGGTAAACCGAGTTAATTAACCTTCGCTAGTAAAGCATGGTAATAAATTAACAATACTACCAAATATGACACCTTAACATCCTCAAATCGTCTTTTCCAAAATTTCCTTTTCAGTACGAACTCGCCAGACGCGCTAGAGCTGAAATGCATCGAAGTATGGCTGATCTCGTGCACGATATTCGTGTTTCTGGCTCTCCTTGAATACTTTGTGGTGCTCTTCGGCATCAGATATGACAAAAGCTGGAGCCGGCGGCGAGCTGACCTGCGACGGGCCGCGTCTGCTGTGCAGCTGGCGCCCCCGCTTCATATTAACCACTCACAGGTCAGACCTTAGCAAACATTTTATGGGTCCGTTAAAACTAACCTACGGCGGGCCGCGTCTGCTATGCAGCTGGCGCCCCCGCTACATATCAGCCACTCACGGGTCAGACCTTAGCGACACTTTATGGGTCTGTTGAATCTAACCTACGGCGGGCCGCGTCTGCTATGCAGCTAGCGCCCCCGCTACATATCAGCCACTCACGGGTCAGACCTTAGCGACACTTTATGGGTCTGTTGAATCTAACCTACGGCGGGCCGCGTCTGCTATGCAGCTAGCGCCCCCGCTACATATCAGCCACTCACGGGTCAAACCTTAGCGACACTTTATGGGTCTGTTGAATCTAACCTACGGCGGACCGCGTCTACTGTACAGCTGGCGCCCCCTCTATATATCAGCCACTCACAAGTCAGACCCTAGCGAACATTTTGTGGATCTTATGAATCTAACCTACTACGGCGGACCGCGTCTGCTATGCAGCTAGCGCCCCCGCTACATATCAGCCACTCACAGGTCAGACCTTAGCAAACATTTTATGGGTCCGTTAAAACTAACCTACGGCGGGCCGCGTCTGCTATGCAGCTAGCGCCCCCGCTACATATCAGCCACTCACGGGTCAGACCTTAGCGACACTTTATGGGTCTGTTGAATCTAACCTACGGCGGGCCGCGTCTGCTATGCAGCTAGCGCCCCCGCTACATATCAGCCACTCACGGGTCAGACCTTAGCGACACTTTATGGGTCTGTTGAATCTAACCTACGGCGGGCCGCGTCTGCTATGCAGCTAGCGCCCCCGCTACATATCAGCCACTCACGGGTCAGACCTTAGCGACACTTTATGGGTCTGTTGAATCTAACCTACGGCGGGCCGCGTCTGCTATGCAGCTAGCGCCCCCGCTACATATCAGCCACTCACGGGTCAGACCTTAGCGACACTTTATGGGTCTGTTGAATCTAACCTACGGCGGGCCGCGTCTGCTATGCAGCTAGCGCCCCCGCTACATATCAGCCACTCACGGGTCAAACCTTAGCGACACTTTATGGGTCTGTTGAATCTAACCTACGGCGGACCGCGTCTACTGTACAGCTGGCGCCCCCTCTATATATCAGCCACTCACAAGTCAGACCCTAGCGAACATTTTGTGGATCTTATGAATCTAACCTACGGCAGACCGCGTCTGCTGTACAGCTGGCGCCCCCTCTATATACCTATCAGCCACTCACAAGTCAGACCCTAGCGAACATTTTGTGGATCTTATGAATCGGACCAGCGGCGGGTCACATCTGCTGTGCAATTTATCACTCACAGGTCAGACCTTAGCGAAAAATTGGTGATCTGATAAATCTGACATGCGATGGGTTGCGTCTGCTGTGCAGCTGGTGCCCCCGCTACATATCAGCCACTCACGGGTCAGACCTTAGCGACACTTTATGGGTCTGTTGAATCTAACCTACGGCGGGCCGCGTCTGCTATGCAGCTAGCGCCCCCGCTACATATCAGCCACTCACGGGTCAGACCTTAGCGACACTTTATGGGTCTGTTGAATCTAACCTACGGCGGGCCGCGTCTGCTATGCAGCTAGCGCCCCCGCTACATATCAGCCACTCACGGGTCAGACCTTAGCGACACTTTATGGGTCTGTTGAATCTAACCTACGGCGGGCCGCGTCTGCTATGCAGCTAGCGCCCCCGCTACATATCAGCCACTCACGGGTCAGACCTTAGCGACACTTTATGGGTCTGTTGAATCTAACCTACGGCGGGCCGCGTCTGCTATGCAGCTAGCGCCCCCGCTACATATCAGCCACTCACGGGTCAAACCTTAGCGACACTTTATGGGTCTGTTGAATCTAACCTACGGCGGACCGCGTCTACTGTACAGCTGGCGCCCCCTCTATATATCAGCCACTCACAAGTCAGACCCTAGCGAACATTTTGTGGATCTTATGAATCTAACCTACGGCAGACCGCGTCTGCTGTACAGCTGGCGCCCCCTCTATATACCTATCAGCCACTCACAAGTCAGACCCTAGCGAACATTTTGTGGATCTTATGAATCGGACCAGCGGCGGGTCACATCTGCTGTGCAATTTATCACTCACAGGTCAGACCTTAGCGAAAAATTGGTGATCTGATAAATCTGACATGCGATGGGTTGCGTCTGCTGTGCAGCTGGTGCCCCCGCTACATATCAACCACTCACAGGTCAGACCTTACTGAAGATTTTGTGGATCTAATAACAATGTTACCTGCGGCGGGCCGCATCTTCTGTGCAGCTTGCGACCCCGCTGCATAACAGCCACTCACAGGCAGGACTGTAGCTAGAGTCGAATTTGAGGTAGGGCATCACAGATATTAGTATAATTAAATTTAGCCATCTCGCTTCATGTTGTGGCGCTTCAAATGCCATCTATACAGAGAACAAAAAATATTATAATATGAAATTAATGTCACAAACTGTGGTATGTTCGGAAAAATTTAGATACCTATCGCTACAATTTTTTTATCTTAAACTATGAACAAACAATTTAAGTAGAATAATTTATCTTAGTTTTTAGTATTTTAAAGGCAGAGCATTGTGATTTTAAGGTAGGGCTTCATTGCCCCACAATGCCACCCCCTAGCTACGGCCGTGCTCACAGGTCAGACCCTAGCGAAAATTTTGTAGGTCTAATAAACTTGATCTGCGGCGGGCCGCATCTGCTGTGCAGTTGGCACCCCCGCTACATATCAACCACTCACAGGTCAGACCTTAGCGAAAAATTGGTAGTCTGATGAATCTTGACCTGCGATGGACCGCGTCTGCTGTGCAGCTGGCGCCTCCACTACATATCAACCACTCACCGGTCCTATAGCGAATACACATACATACCTACATATTTTAACCGCCTCCGTGGCATAATGATTAGTCCATTCGCTTCACACCAGGTGGTCGCGGGTTTCTGTTTGCGTAAAATCGCGAGAAAACTGTAAGCATACGTAACCATTTTTCGTGTAGGTATGAAATCTAGCAACAGAGAATATAATTCAAAAAATATGAATACAGAGGCTGAGTACTCCCGCGCCGGGGACGCCGCAGTTTGCATCGCAGATCACGACCGAGGACGACGGCCTCAAGCAGCAGTTCGCCCATTCCACGATACAAAGGGTAAATATCCTCCCACTACAAGACCCGCGCTCCAGACGAGGGACGCTACAGGTCGTAAACTAAATAAGGCTGTGGGTTAAGGCCATAAACTATTCTGCATTTTGGACACAAGTACTGAACCAGAGAACAAAGCTTTCGATATGCTGTACCTACACATAATAGATCATTCTACTAAGTCCTAAACCTACGCCACCTATACGCTGGATTACGTTCAGTTTGGTCGTAGTCATTATATAAGGTGTAACAAAATTAGCTGAAACTATTTTAACTAACTGGTGTTTCTACCCATGAAACTGAACAACTTTCCCCATGAAACCCATAGTCAAATCTAAAAAAAAATTTGAACTTCCCATACTAAGTTGGCTGATCAGCTGATCGAGTTAGTATGGGAGAGCCAATTTTTTTTGCGATTTGACTAGAGGTTCCATGGGGAAAGTTGTTCAGTTTCATGGGAAGAAGCGCCAGTTAAAATAGTTTCAGCTAATTTTGTTACACCTTATATAAAATAGATTTTTTAAATTTATGGACTGTGTATGGAGAAGTGATCTACGATTATGTGGTCATGTCCTACATACGCAATACGCATATTTAAACACTGCATGTACGATAAAAACATTAAGCTGTGTCGTGTGAATGTCACTCCAGGGAATAAAATTAAAATTAGAGGACACTTTCTAGTCACCTCCCTCGAGGAAACGGAATTGGCGTCAAAATAAGGTTGCCAGTGAATCGAGATCTGTTAGTAAGGTAAAGACAACATATGAGTGCACAGAGTGGCTAGCTAAGCAGTAACGGTGTACCTAGTAACGACACATTCTTGGTTAAAAACTAGATTAGAAAGTTGTATTTTGGCTACAATTATTTTGAAAATTACCTACGCTAAAAATATGTAGAAGTAGCGAAGATGAAATAAAGGAGCACTGCTTTAAGCGCATGTGTACATGTGAGCTATACATAAAAATATAAAATGTTTAGCAAATGGTTATTAGTAATTAAAACGTAGAAAATAATTACGAAAGCAATATTGACATTCCTACACTCTAAATTCAAAGCACCTGACATGTGGATTTTCTCTCATGGGTTTTGCATGAGTGCAAGTGCACACCGATAACCCGTTTTACTTTACATAACTTATTATATTATCTGTGCCCCCTGCCTCGCACTCACCGCACCTTAAGGGCCGCCAGGAGGCTCAAGTTTCCATACAAACGTAGTTCCGCTTTAATACAAAAACTAAATGCCAGATTTAATCCAAACTTTGCAAATATATTGAGGAGATACATACTTATCGATGTTTGTAATTAGTTTTCGATGTACTAATATAAAACGGAAAAAATAAGAGCAGTTTCCAACTTTCAGTACAAAACTAATTTAAGCCTTCATTTAGCTACGTTAAAATTTACTACGATGAAAACTAATTACAAACATCGATATGTGTCTACTTAATGTATTTACAAAGTTTGGATTCAATCCGGCATGTAGTTTTTGTATTAAAGCGGAACTACGTTTGTATGGAAACTCGAGCCTCCTGGAGACTCTTAACCCCCCCCCCCCCCTGTTACCTGTGCACGTCACACGAATGCAAAACTCATGCGAGGTGATGTACATACATTTCTAGTCCGAGTTTAACGCAATTATAATACATAGACCCAAAGTGTTTCTATAATATCTCTAGAGGGAAATTCTATGTCACGTAAATGGTCCCACGTTTGAGAATGCCGTACGGCTTACTCCTCTCAGGTTGCTGTAGTGAAAATGAGACATGTATAGTCTGAAATAAAAGAGTTTTGTTTTATTTATTTTTTAGTGTTATTTTCATACGATTTGATTTTCTAAGCTACGTCTCTAACTCCGCTTGTCCGTCGAGCCATGAAATGACATTTCGTTTCTTTCGAGATATTATAGAAACTCTGTGCCTAGAACATCTAGATAGATAGGAAGGTGATCTGTAAAAAAAGTTAATCTTATACGAGTATAGCGTCTTCAACTCATCAGTTCACTACTACAAATTCTCCAGGATTCGCCGCCAATAATGGAGACGCGACCGCGAGGCGCCGCCGCGGGCAGCTGGCTCCAGCGGTTCCTGGGCTGCGTGGACCGGGGCGTCATGTTCTGTGGCGCCCAGCACGGCGCCCTCGACAAGTACGCGCTCATCTTGTTCCCCGTGTGCTTCTGTCTCTTTACCATCATCTACTGGACCACGTACCTCAGTGAGGCCTACCAAGCGGCCAAGGTTAACGAGAACTAGTGCCTAGATTACAGTGACTGTGACAGACTAAGTGCCTGAGTCAGTGCCTAAACGGCTCCGTGTACTATCGGCAATGGCCGCGCCTACCCATTACTCACTATTGGAATCTATACATAAAGAGTCCAAAAGAGGCAAGGCAGATTATTTGCCAATAGTAAGTCTAGCGACCTAGCGATTAAGGTCCGCTAGATGAACAACAAAGCCTAAGACGTTGTGATGAACTCTATTTTATAAATACAATAAAGAACATTATTTATTAGACAATTGCTAGTCATTTTGTTCAAAATGGTGTGATCAATTTTAATAGTTATATAAGATTAATAAAATTACAACGAACTCAATACAAATTAAATTTTAGATAGGAAAACTTAATTAAGAATACACGAATTTTATAGACACTACTTATATTCAAACAAAATATTATCTAAGCTTGTCTTAAAAACGTTGTTTAAAAAGATTACGATTTTAAAAAGTGTTCTGTCATAACCACAGGCCTATCGTAGGGCTGTTCTATGATGACCGCTATGTCTTGATACTATTTCACCGTTTTAGTACACTCCGTTTTTATCTTTTTTGTTTGTTAAAATAATGCAAGCAAAAGGCGACATTTATTTCGCCTAAGTATTCATTTTTTTCGCCTTTCTTTTTACGCATTTTATCTGCGACTAATCCTTCAAATAAAAAAACTGGTTGTCTGTAAAGTCGGTTTACGGACGATAATTTTACGTGATAACGTCGTAAGAAAACATTCATCACAAGCCGAACGCTAAGGCCGATCGTGCCTCTCTATCGCTTGTTCCGCGCTCTCGCTTGCACGCGGATAGTGACCCTTTTTGTGCATGCAGCAGGCGATCATCGATTTATAACACATTAACACGTCAAAAACCGGTTGTCTGAAGTCGGTTTACGGACGATAATTTTACGTGATAACTTCATAAGAAAACATTGATCAATCACAAGCCGAACGCTTAGGCCGATCGTGCCTCTCTATCACTTGTTCCGCGCTCTCGCTTGCACGCGGAACGTGACACTTTTTCGTGCATGCAGCCGGCGTTCATCGATTTATAAGACGTTATCACGTCAAAAAGAAACTGAGTACTAAAATAGTGGAATAGTATCATGCATGACTTAGCGGTCATCACAGAACGGCCCTACTTTGATTTCTGTATTATCAATTTATCACATAATTATTATTATGTAACAAGATATAAAGCAGTTTCAGAATGTTTAATACCTACTTTACTATTTAAGACTTAGTGCCTAAGTTTAGTGCTCACTTCCCCTTTCAACTATAACTCAGTAAGTTTATATTGACTTAAGAGTAGGTAGCCTACAAGGTACTTAGATATTATATTGTACAGAGGCCAGCATATCAAGCTAGACACTCGTAGTAGTAACTAATTAGTAATCTGTGCTCGTAGTGCTATTCTGATCCATACGCGAACGGCATAAGAACGGTACAAAGTCCACAGTGTCAAGCTTGATGTGCTGGCCTCTGTACTTAAAAACTACTCTATTGAATCATAAATAAGTTTCTAATATCCATACAGTTCCAGTGCTTTATCCACTGATAAAACTTATAAAAATCTAAAAAAACATCTCGATATAAACTTTTTGATGCCTGTCTGTTTGTGTGTAGTGGTATGATAAGGTCACAACAAATATACATAAGTTGTAAGTATTTATTACCTACAGTTAGGATACAAAGTTCGCCATTTTTCAAAATATTCCATTAGCAGGCTGGTACATATTACGTTTTCAAACTATGCTTAATAAGGAAATCGATGTTCCTAAATTAAATTACATTGATTTATTATTAAGTCCTATGAAATTTCCGATTGGATGAAAAAGTACAAAGAAAATAATATTAAAAATAAAATTATTCAAAACAGCATTAAACTATTAGAAATTAAATCAAGGTTTGGATCTCTTTAGAGCACGATGGCTTCAATCTCAGAAATCGCCATTTTCTTATATTTTTAAAGCTTTGAGTTATTGTAGCAGTTTCTTCGTTATTACTGTCATATTTTGTCACTTTCAGAAAAAATCAAGAAAATTAATAAATCAAAAATTGCCCAACCTGACCACTACGAAAACGCCTTCAGCTTCGGGGATTGTAACAAGAGAGACTATTCACTAATAAAAGACCTTAATAGTCAGTAATAAAATAAAATAAAAAATCAAATTTCTATAAAAAATGGCACTGAAGATTAAAAACTGAATTGGAAATTTCATAGGTAAGGACCTAATATTTTGGTTCGATCAACTCCAAAATTCAAGAACCGGACAACACTCACTTTATTTTTGCAACTTCCCACTCGGCTGCTAATGTATTTTTTTTGTTAAATTATGAATTCAATATAACACTGTGGAAGCGAAAATAGATCTAATACCTAAGTCCAAGGCCAAGGTAATGAACCTAGAAGTATTTTACTCCCACTGTACTTACATTGGTTCCTTAATTAAATTTAGTAATTATTAACTTATTTAAATGTTATTTAATAAATAACAGAATTACACCAACACAAACATGTAATTGAAAATTTAAAATAGATACTTTTGGTATTTTGAAGTTGATCTGATGATTAAGTTTGGAGGCGGAGTCAAGGTTCCAGATCGTCTATTGTTTTTTTATAAAATCTTAAACAGGTATTGTGCTCGCCTTTTTTTAAAATCTGGTCGTATGTATGTATGTATGTATTTATGTATGTTTGTATAAATTCTTTATTGCACACAAGGAATAATCACAAAATGGTTTTATGTTCTTTTTGTACACTGAAAAGCATTGTGATTACTTTAATCGTTTTTTTATTATTTACTCCTTAGGTTATGGTGTCCGACAGTCAACCTACTATCAATTCGCAAAACATTTTTTGATTTCCCGTATAAAGTTAGCCAGTCAGCTGGTCGATTTGTCTGAGAAGTTCAACCAAATTTTGCGAATTGACCTTAGATCCCATATAAAAACTGGATCCCCCTCTTTCATATAAAACAAACTTCAAAGAACATCCAGACAGTTGTTTGACAGGAAACAAGGATAGAAATATAGCTATGTTAGACAGAGAGGGAGAACACGAAAGTACACGGCAGTCCGTGAACAAAAATCAAAATGGATGACTTTATGTTCGGGACAATTTTGATAAGGAATGGACCATAACTTCATTGCGGAGAGTTGTTCAGAACCTCTCATCAAAAGGATAATTGTGTTGTTTAAGTAGGAACGATGTACATATCATATGAACACCAAAGACAAAATCTAGTCAAAATCAAAATGAATTATTTATGTGCATAAAAGTTCTAGAATAAGATCCCTGTTAATTAGCACAAAATCAATTTTATCTCTGGCACAAATTTTTAGTATAAGTCATTCAAGTATGTCTTCATTAGATGTAAGTATTATTATCATTATTATTTTTAATTAAATATTATATTATTGTTGCTCCATTAAAAGATTCTATGTCTCCTTATTCAGATGTACTTACATATAGGTATATTATTATATTATTAAATAATATACACATTGTGCCTTTGCAGATACCTAGTAAGTACCAAAGACAATATAATTCTTGGTGTGTTAACAAATCCAATCCGAGCCCAAGCCCATAATATGATAACATATTATAATAATATCATATTATGATAGTTAAATGATCATGTAAAATAAAATAGCTAAGTATATATGAAAAAGAAAATAAATGAATAAATAAAAGACATTATTTTAACATTTAACATGGATTTTATTTTAACAATATGGATCCTAATCTTTTCATATTTTACTTAAAAATACTATCTACAATGATTTCTGATAACAATATTATAATTTATTCATACCCATAATACGAAGCCTCTCTGAATGCCCGTGTCATGTCTTCAGAGTTACGCCGTATTCTCCTCCCGATTGGCTCCAAGTCCTCGTAGCACTTTGGGAATACTTTTTCTATGACTTCAACGGCCTCTAGTTTGCTTATTTGTCGAACCGCCATTACAGAATATAAGGCTTTTGTTTTGACACAATCCTGGAACAAAGTACCGTATTAGATATCATATAATCGACAAAAATACACACTGACTACATAAAAATAACAAAAAAGGTTGAAATAACACAAAAAAAAGTAGAAAAATATGAGTACGATACGGTTGTGAACGTACTATGTGCACTTTGCCAAACCGGCCCTGACTCAGCATAATGCTGCAAGCAGGGAGACCTAACCTACTGCGCTGTTATTCTGCCGGTGCCGAGAGGAATCGTCGCGTGCGTCATCGCAGAGCAAAATATGTAACTATTATTGCGAAATTTTACTTTAATCAGTAGTCTACTAGCTGGTAACTTTAGGAACAATTGTGATAGGTTTGGGGATCCGAAGACTACAATGTATCTTATTACCAAACTAGTTTCTTACCAATCACAAAGTTAAAGGAAAGCGAACCTACACGGCGGTGGTGCATAAGACACAAAGGGGTTGCAACTGGTTATATTTTTTAAATAAATGATTTATCTAAATTTTTAACGGCAATAAAAAAACTCAAGATTTTCGAGTTACGTTTTGAATATTACGTCACTACTTGGTACTTCTGGCAATAAGGCGATAAGGTCCCTAGATAAATCGGTCGAGGCGAACTTTAGCCGCTCGTCCTTACCTCTACTGCTGAAACCCGATGGAACGCTGGCTCACACGGCAACTGACAAGGCAAACCTGTTTGCCGAAAACTCACGTCTAGATACAGCGAATAGTATACCACCAGTTACCTCCTTGCGGTTCTACTATGCCCCCCATTCGTACCCGTCTGTTTTTCGGTATTCTATTGAATTCGTTCTAGAGAGAGCGTGCAAGAACTACACGATCTCATTGCTCCCCCTGCTCCATTCCACCTTCGGTTAACAAAACGCAGGGAGAGGTTCCACCCCTCTATTGTTGACATTCAGCCTATCCGCACGAAGCGTTACGCTTACTCATTTATTATTCGGTCAGCGATGGAGTGGAACTTCTTACCTGCGTCTGTGTTTCCCGGCTCTTACAATTTGGGTATCTTCAAGGCGAGAGTAAACATTATTTGAGTTTGCGTCTACCATCCTCGACTAAATCGTCACTTTCTAACGGGTGAGTTGTAGTCAAACGCACTCAAATTTTTAGTAAAAAAACAACCTAAAAGACCGCCACTTACAGCGTTACATACAAATACGGGCTCTTTCGAGAGCACTTCTCATTAGATTTCTCAGAACATGAGGAGTTATAAACCGTATTGCAGCTAAGATCTTTAGCTGCTCAACAGGGATGACGACAGCATCAGAAATAAATTATGAACTCTTGATCACTAAATTGCCACCCTACTTAAACTTCGGAAAACCTTACTCGTTTTTTTTTACATCTAGTCATCGATTTTTAATTCACCAAAATCACAAAATGAGTACTTAAATGACGCTGCTAAACTATGACGTCACGCCTAGGTATTTCAAACATTTTTAGAAAAAAAATTCGTTTTTGACAGATGATAAAAAGTAACTCAGATGACTAGCATTCGTCATCCCTATTGTCCAGGGTTTGTTAATTACACCTTCTGTTTTAATAACTCCAGATAAAATAGCATGGCGCTGTTAAATCTGGGAAACAAGCGGACGAGTAAAATTTTAATTTAAAAAAATAAAAACTAAACGAATTAATTAAAAACCAAACTGCATAAAAACTTCACCCCTTGTTTTTGGCCAGTCGGGTAAAAATGTATCCTACGTCACTCACGGGGTCAAAACGAATCTAACTACTCGTACACCTCGCAATCCAAAATCCATTAAGCTACAGAGTTTAGGCTACAGAACGTGCCTAAGAAATATACATACATACATACATTCGAAAAACATAACTCTCCTTCTGACGCAGTCGGGTAATAAATATAAAGGTCAGCAAAAATGTCATATTATGTGGGGCACACTGAAACATTCGCGTAACTAGAATAAAAAATAGTTTATTGTTCAAGTAAGATATTGATTGTTTCTCGTAGTATTCATTCTCCCTTCAGTTTGATACTTTTTCATGCACTCGAACCACTTGCGGAAGCGGAAACATTAACATTATTCATACGTCAGTGTCTACGTGACAAGACTTGGAAAAAAAAGCAGGCGATCATTTGTTTTCAACACTTTTCGTATGTCAAGATTTGGTTGGAATGTTGTCTTCTTCGAAGAACCGTTCGCAAGATTGTTGCTTTTTTTCTGGCTCATAGCAATAAATCCAAATCTCGGCACCGGATCGGTAACGATGTTATAGACGGAATTTAAACATCGTTAATTTTTTTGCGCATATCCTAGCACCAGACCACACGCGCCCGCTTTTGCTCTGAAGTGAGTTCACGAGGGATTCATCATATCAGCCGAAAGACGTCCACAGCTGGACAAAGGCCTCCCCCAAGGCTTTGCACAACGACCGGTCCTGCGCTGCCCGCATCCACCGGCTTCCCGCGACCTTCACCAGGTCGTTGGTCCACCGTGTAGGAGGCCTTCCTACGCTATGTCTTCCGGGGCGCGGTCACCACTTGAGAAATTTAGTGCCCCAACGGCCATCTGTTCTACGAGCTGTGTGCCGTGCCCACTGCCACTTAAGTTTAGCGATTGTGTGAGCTATGTCCGTTTCTTTTGGTTCTCCAATGGATCTTCTCCTTATTTCTGATTCGATAGCGTAGAGAAAGCATAGCTCGCTCCATCCATCTCACTCCGTAGGGATTCATCGACAACAAACCTTCCCGACTTTAAGATATTCATGCAGGATCTTTTCAATTTGACACATACCGATCCCCAGTTGACGCCTAATTTCCTCGTAAATGGTATGTCGGTTCTCTTCAATTAAATGCCTGGTAGTAGCCACATTCTCTTCGGTGACTGCCGTTGATGGACGGCCTTCCTGACCAAAAGCACTTTGAAGTCAAGAACAACACTCACTGGTCAAACATTTAATAGGGATGACGAATGCTCGTCATCTGATTTACTTTTTATCATCTGTCGCAAAGGCAAAAACGACATTTTGTTCTAAAAACGTTTGACATACCGTGAAGTCATAGTTTTGCAGCATCATTTATGTACTCATTTTGTGATTTTGGTGAATTAAAAATCAATGACTTGATGGTAAACAAAACAAGTAAGGTTTTCCAAAGTTTAAATAGGAGGTCAATTTCGTGATCAAGAGTTCATAATTTATTTCTGATGCTGTCGTCATCCCTATTGTAAAAAATCATGTCTTGAAAATATCGCTCCAATTCTTTTTTGAGTGAGACTTCTAAATTTCAAATTAATATTGCAATTTCCTACAAATTTGAATTGTTCTATTTTTTAAAACCTTTTTTTTTTATTTTAAAATATTTGTTGTTGGCCGGGAGCGCAAAACTTTCAGTGTGCACTTTGTATTATTTTCAAATCTTGTCGTGAATTTTGCGCCACCCAGTACTTACATTGAAGGATTTCAACAACAATCTACCTGATGAGCCTTCTTTATCCTAGTCCACGAGGCGTCACCTTGGGACCAGGCGCTGACAAATGAACAGTGTGTAAGGTTGGCAGCACGGATCTCGGTGCAAGCAAGATGCTCCATATTCTTGAAGTCAAGCTGGTTGCGGCAGTAGTCAAACATGTGGATCATTTCGTGTGCTAAGACTCCTTGCACCATGCCTTTGCGTGTTGAAACATTTTGGCATACAACTATCTGTAAATGAAGTGTGTATCAGCATAATAACGATGAATCATTTTTAATATTTGTTTTTAATCCTTTTATAAATTTGTAAATGTGTTTGTTACCTTTTCATGCTTCAACACCTTGACCAATCTTATTGAAATTTGGCATGCAGGTAACCTGTGTCACTGGGAAGGACGTAGGCTACTTTTTATCTTGTGAAAATATCATAGTCCAATGCAGTTCCTGGGGGAACAAAAAATACTCTTTTTTTGGTTAATATCTTTGACATCGCAACGGAACAATGGATTGCTGTGATTTTTTGGTTGAGGAGGTGGGAAATGACATAATTTACTAATTAGCATTACCTGCCACAGTTCCCGCGGGATCTGGGGGAAAACCCGTTTCCACGCTTGTGTACGTCGGCATCGCAACGGAGCAACGGATTGAAGTGATTTTTTGTGTAGAATTGGTTGAGGGGGTGGGAAGCGACATAGACACTACTAATTGGAATAGCCCGATATAGTCCCTGAGGGATCTGGAGAAAACTCATGACCACGCTTGCGAGCCACTTGCGGCTCGCGCACACTCACTCTCAAAGACAGCCATAAAAACGATGTACACGTGGGCGAAGCTGCGGGCAAAAGTTAGTTTAATATAATTAAATATTCGAGAAGTGTGATTTACCTGATTTAATTGTGGGTCATATCCACCACTGACTGAATAATCGCAAACTTCACATGATATATGTCTTCGAATGTCAATAGGACTGAAATAAAAATAAAATTATTAAAAATCCAACAACTTAGTAGGTAGGTAGTTTTATAATTTTGTGATGTTGATTTATATTATATCTTATACTAATGACATTTTGTTTTATTTTAGAGTCAAGTCGTGATTTATCTTAAAAATATTTATTTATTAAATTTTATAGGCTTTTTGTAGCTGACTGTACTTATCTCCCTTAGATTGTCACTGTCGGACGTAACGACGACATGAAAAGTAGGTAAAATTGAAAGGTGCTGTTACGTCCATTCGGACGATCTTTTTGGATGTAACGACGAAGGACTCATAACTCATAATAACAAAGTAAAATAAAATATGAAAATGTAATAAACTGACCAACCAGAACTTTTGAGTGCAGCCATCATCACCTTGACTATAGGACCTGTGAAATAATAACATATTTCTTAATTTTTTTTACTCCCCAAGTTTACGGCTTTATTGCCTACTCTTTTTGGCATTTTTGTTGCAAAACTGAGTTCTATAACACATTCAGAAGCCTGTGTCTTTGCTAACGACGTGAAATATGTCGGAAATCATCTTCTAAACAAAAGAGCCTTCTTAAGACTTAGATCGAATACGAGAGTCGACAAAAAACTGTTTCATACGACTTAACCCTGCTAAATGTACTGTTTTACATCTTGGTTGAAATAATCCCAGAGAAATGTACAACATTGGGAAACCCACAGAAGGATTTGAGTGTCCTAATATCATTCGATCTTAAGTAGGCTGCTCACATTGATGGCATTGTCAAGAAGGCAAACAGTATTCTGTATGCAATTATGCAAGCATTTCAGCACCTGACGATGGCGAAGATCTTTAAAACCTACATCAAACCCCTGATAGAATGTGGATTCCAAATCAGGAACGCCTATTTTGCCAAGGATGTAAATCTTCTGGAGAGCATACAAAGAAAACCTTCAAAAATTATGTTCTGCCTTTGTAAGAAAGGTTAAAAATATTAAACCTAACGACGTTGGTATCTAATCGCATAATAGGAGGCCTTATCAAGACCTACAAAATTCTGTCCAACAAATACAGTTGCAAAGGACTTTATATTTTTAACATAAGCAGCATCCACTGCGCTAGACATGCCAATGATATGAGATTGGCTCATAACCGCTCAAACACGCTTCCACCGCACTAGACATGCCAATGATATGAGATTGGCTCATAACGCTCAAACACTAATGTGGGACATCACACACTAAATAACAGAGTGATAAACATCTAGAACAAGCCGCCTCAGGATATGGTTGATGCCCCTCCGTGAATAGTTTTAAAAATAGACTGGACAATGTACATCGGCTATAAGCTACTCACCTATTAAAACATCCTAGTAATATTATAAACGCAAAAGTTTGTTTGTATGGATGTATGGATGTTTGTTACTCTTACATGCAAAAACTACTAAATGTATCAGGCTGATACTTGGTAGCTAGACAGATTAGGACCTGGATAAATGCAAGGCGCACCTTCGGAAACAGTCATAAAAACTATGTTCACGCGAGCGAAGCTGCTGGCAAAATCTATTAATAACAATAATTAGGTAAAGTTTTACAACAAGGACTAAATAAACCTCTTGTACCCTTTTATATGTGCGCAAAATACTCAATGATTCATGAATGAGTAATTATTTATTTCTATTGGCGGCACTAGTGTGCTAATCGAACCACCTTCAGAACCTTTGCCTGCCTCACAGACTGATTCTAATGTTATGCCAGTAAATTAAATATGAAATATACAAACTTGCTAATGTAACTTACTATTCTTGACACATTCATAAACATTTTTCTCGCATTTCCGTTTATCGATGTTTTCCTTGCCTTCGCTGCCGATAAGTATCTTGCTCAGACTGGGGGAGAATGTCCCTCGCCTCTCTGGATACAAATCGTAACCCCAAGCCTCCCCTGGCGGGTCTTCTTTAGTCTCACCACTTTTCTTAGGATTTTCAGTCACTTGCGGTTCTGATTTGCTAGGGTTTTCCGAGGTCATGGTTCTGCACTTTGAGAGGTTATGTTGGATTTATATTCGGTAATAAATATCATGCAAGATACAACAGTAACCTGAGCAATATTATGGCAACAGTCTTCTAGCTCTCTAAACAAAAACTAATGATACAGAATACAGATCAAATAAACTGCAATAATTGTAACAATCTGTATAAATATTTTGCCCACAGGTAGGCCACACAGAGTACTTTGTATTGTAGGCCATGGGTAGGCCTCCCTCAGCCTTCGCAGTCAGTCCAACCAAAGCGAAGTAGCTATTCCTACGGGGCACAGATAATTTTTACCCATAAAAATTTATTTTTTTTGTTGCTCTGGGTACAAAATATATAAATTTTTTCACCAATTTCGGTGGTTTTTTTGTGAATCGGTAACTTCCAACTCTACAATATTTTTTCCTGAATGTTGGCTGTTTTGACAATTTTAGACAACGAAGAAACAAACAAAAGTCAACCCTAATGACGTTTGTTGTGGCTATTCTCACGGGTTGCTATGGGTTACCAGACAGAGTATCGTGACGTCATCACACCGGCCAGCTAGCCAGACGGAGTTGATTTTAAGCTTCACAAAACATAAATGTGAAAGGGAGCCAAGTTCGATATCAACAAATTACGACTGAATGGGTAGGTTTGGTACCAAGTTCTATAGTGGTTCTTAAATCATCTTTAAATAGAAATATTAATTTTAGACTTCTCCAAATAATAAGGAATGTACAGCGGTTTTCAGTTGCTTAAAAAAAATGTGTTATGTGCTACTACATGGTGTAACTTGGCAAGTTTTCACTATCCAATTTTATTTTACACACAGAACATAACACATTTTTCTAACCAACTGAAAACCGTTGTACATTCTCTATTATTTGGAGAAGTCTAAAATTAATATCCATAGCCATTATTCAGGAGCCACTATGGGTACGTTTCACTAAACGCCCGCAACGCCATCGACCGCGACCGCTGAAACTGCCGTTCCACTAACGGAAAAAGGCCGCGGGCGTTGTAGGCGAATGTTTTAGGTGGAACGCACATCTTGAGCGCAGTGTGCTCGCAATATGGCGGCATGGTGAAAGTTTTCTGTTTTCTCGTATAAATAGTTCAATAAATAATCGATATTAAATCTGAATACTATAGATTTTTTTTAACTGCGTATGAAAACTTACACTATTACACTTACTTTCTAGTTTTTCGAAAATGATCATGTAATCTCTCATAACACGTAAAAAAAAGAACTTAATCGATAAAACTAATTACTTTTTATCAACTAATTTAGAAAGTAACGCGAGAATTTTTTCGTCCATTTCCAAGCGCTCTTTATGTCGTTTGGCACGCGCTTCCTCCTCTTCTGATTTTTGCCGGAGTCTCTTCTTCAATAGGGAGGCCACATTCTCTTTGGTGAAAGCCCACTCTGACCCACCAATATTTTGTGGGCGAAGTGGGCGCGATGTGGTCGCGAACAGTGACGTCATCTATGACGTCGAGCGATCACTCGCGACGACCACGGGCCTTAGGTGGAACGATACAGAGGGTGTTACAATCGTTGCGGGCGTTTAGTGGAACGTACCCTATAAAACTTGGTACCTAGTCATTAAGAACGCTGTGTTTTTTTATATCAAACTTGGCTCCATTTCACATTTATATTTTGTTGGTAGGTATATCATTAATTTTTGTAAAATATTAATACAAATTTCCTATCGTTATTCAAGTAATACACATACATATAAGATATTTTTGGTGGTACCGAACCCTCGGTGCGCAAGCCCAGAGTTTTTTGAAAAATGCCAGTTTTTTGAATTTTTACTCAATGCGCCCAATTAACCTATTTCAATTCCAAACCTCAAATTAAAAAGTCACCTGGAAGTGGTCTATATCATTATTCCCATGTGTTCTGCACCACCGCTGTACGGAAAACAAATTTCGTGATTCCGACTCGCACTTGGCTGGTTTCTCTTTTTTCTTTGTATACGCCTATTAACCTACCAAAATGCCAAACTAGTATCTAAGTCACCTGGAAATGGTCTATAATGTGGTCGGTAATGGAAGGAACCCTAATTACGCATTTTTTTTGTATACGCCTAATGTAATAACTTACCTCGATGCCAAATTTCAAGTTTCTAATTTACGTGGAACTCGTGGAAGTGGTCTATAATTTTGATACGTCAGTCAGTCAGTGAGTGAGTTATAAAAATAGTGATTTTCGGACGTCATTAACCCAAAAATGGTAAAAGATGTATTTATGAAAATTGGGATTTTAGGTGATAGCGTGGGTCTTACTAGACACGCGAAATCGCAAGTGTGTAAGTCAAACAGATTTTAAGTTACTGGTATGTAGGTCAAAAGTTGCCCGAAATGGTTTGTGTAATAAAACTCACGGCCGGTGTCGCCTTGTTCTTTTCGAACTTGGCGGACACACTGCCGTGTGTCTCGATATTATTAGTTTTGATTAAACTTAGTGATTTCTATACTCTTTGGTTTCTTTAGTCGCCCAGACGCTAAGATAATAAAATAAAAACAGAATACAACTGTTTTACTTTACTACAACTAATTACTAATAATTTCACAACTTAGCGGACCTACCAGACACGCCTATCTGTCTGTGCTGTCGTGGCAATAGCAAACAAACAGCTTTGGGCGCATCAAATTAATAAATTAAGGTAATTAATTATCAGATTGCTGCAAGCAAGTGTAAGTAGTAAATTTCTCTTAAACTTTGCTGCTTGCAGTAAAGTACTTACTGTAAGCAGCAATTTTCTCATTTGTCTGTGTTTAAGTTTCAACTACATGGTCCTAATGGGCCAGTGATAACTCGAGCCTAAACCATCCTTTATGTATGACAGACGGCTTGATAAATTAGTAGTTTAGAACGCTCTGTCATGTAAAATCTTAACTGAGAAAACAGTTAAGATTTTACATGAAATTTCTCTTCCATTTCAGGTATACTAGGTTAGGTTCCATAGGTTCCATGTCGATAGGATTAACGAAGAGGAACTATGCAACCTGGAAATCAGTCGCATAACGGAGTACTGTAGAAGGAGTTCAAGGTTTGAGGGTGGGATGCCACTGGGGTCACAGTAACCATCGTACCACCATGGGAATAGGATGTAATGATTCCACTTAGACATGAACACTCGCCTGTACCCCGCAGGCGTCCCACCCAATAACAATAATATTTATAGTGTGACTGCAAGTTGGACCTGGAATTGGTGTTGGTACAGTAACGGCAGAATGAAATGATTGTGAGTGGACAAGAACAAGCAACAATATTGTACATTAGAGTGGAACTGTTATTTTCAGAACAGAATTCTAACCAAACGAGGAACTGGAAGTCAATGTGAGCCACTTCATCTGCCCACAGAGTACTAGGACCTATAGGTTTTGCCGAACCAGTACCTAAAAATCCATCATTTTCTGTTAAATTTAAAAGCTCAAACTGATGGTGCCTTAATTTCAAACTGCATGAAGATCTGTAACATGTATTTCCAACCAATGAAATGAGATGCTCCTCTTTTAGGGGCGTAGATCCAAGTATATATTCCTTGTATTCTTTTACCATTATCAACTAGCCATCTTTGTGAATACTACTTGGAGATGTAGCATAGGCAGGCCTCCCACTCAGTTGACCGACGACCTGGTGAAGGCCACTGGAAGCCTCTGGATGGGGGCAGCGCAGGACCGGTCATTGTGGAAATCCTTGGGGGAGGCCTTTGTCCAGCAGTGGACATCTTTCAGCTGATACAATCTTTGTGAATTCCAAGTATATATTTCCTTGTATTCTTTTACCATTATCAACTACCTACCTATCTTTGTGAAAGTGGTATTACAATGCTGTTGGGAATAAAAACGAAACAAAGCAAGGGACTACAAATGTTGAAAATGATCTCCGTTGTGCACTGAGAAGCCAAGGAATCACTTATGTACTGTATGTTTTACTTTTGTTAATTGATTACTTACAAGTGCTTGTCATTTGAATAAAAATGCCCATTTTTATTTTTTCATTTGTTTATTACTTATTTTGACACCCCATTTCGGCTCCTCTTGCAAAGTAAATTATTGAGGGCATATGGGCATAGTATTTTAGCAGAGAGGTGGGTGAGCCGCATAGGGTATAAGGTTGATCCCTGTATCCCTGATCTTGAAGAAGAAAATTATTAACCTATGTGTAAGTATAAAGTTGTGTGCATACAACTTTACCACAACCACCACCGTGGCGTATTGGTTAAACATATAGAAGATAAATGCGAAAATGTGTTTGTTTGTTACCTTTTCACGCTTCAACACCTAAACCAACCGCCTCCGTGGCGTAATGGTTAGTCCATTCGCTTTAAACCAGGAGGTCGCGGGTTCGATTCCCGGTGGGGTCATCTTGTAACTCGGTTTGGTTGGTGGTAGGGCATTTTCTAAGCCCGCCTGGCTAGCTACCACCATCTTATCTAAGTCTTGCCGCCAAACATCAGTGTTAACAACATTGATGTGTTCCGGCTTGAAGATATGATATCCAGTTCTCCATTGCGTTGGGCCAGTATAATAAAGAGTACTGCGTTGGGGAATCTAGGTAAGCCTGCTTCCATCTTCGGCATCATCGTCACTTACCATCAGGTGAGATGATGCCAAGATAAAAAAAAGTGAAGTCAGTGATTAGTTCTCCATTGCGTTGGGCCAGTATAATAAAGAGTACTGCGTTGGGGAATCTAGGTAAGCCTGCTTCCATCTTCGGCATCATCGTCACTTACCATCAGGTGGGATGATGCCAAGGGCTTACCAATTGTGAATAAAAAAAAGTGAAGTCAGTGATTCAACACGGACGTAGGACTTTTGTCCCTTTGTTCTTAATGGAATTGTAAAAGTAAGTGCTAAGTATTAAACTTTTAAGGACATGTCAAGTTTTCCGCCCTTAAGTCAGCCCCTCATGCTTTCCCCGCCTTGATACTCCCACATTCCCATCGGATCCTAAGGTTTGTTGATCAAAATTGTTGGCGGGGGCTACGCTTATTATAAATCTTTCGGAACGAAGTTGTAGGGTTCGGTCATCTTTAGTCTCATATATACACTCCAAAGATGTCATACACTGCATTGTTTCCAGATAATTTTATTTAAAGGAAGTAAGGGGTAACGTACTCCCTTCTCGTAGGGACCTCCTCCCCAGCCTCCCCCTAAACTCAATACTTTTTCAAAAACAAACAATTTAGTGTATGTCATCTTTGGTGGTGTGTATTATATGAGACTAAAGATGACCTAACCCACTAACTTCGGTCCGAATTTTTTAAATTCTGTAATGTCTATGCTTTCTTCTTTTCTGCTCGTTATTAAAATGGACAAGCGTTTCCTTGTCGATTGGCACAATAAATTAGTTAAAAAGGAAAAAGAGTCTTTTAACTTTCTCTATCATTATTAAGTTTTCTCATTTTTAACTCGAAATATCTCGGTACATATAACCATCGAAGTATTATGCACCACAACACAGTAGCAAAGTATATCGTAACAATAGGTAGGGCAATAGATTAATGCCCGCCGATTAAGGGTGGAGTGCGGATAAACACTAGGAAACGTAGAGAGGTGCACGCGCAACAGGGGGGGGGAAGGGAGCGAGCCTCACTTCGCGGGGCTCTTGACAGTATAATCATTCAAACCTAACTGAAACTAATATCGCTCTCAAGTCGGACCTGCATGCTTTTCCCGCCGTGATACTCCTACATCCCCTTCGGATCCCGAAGGTTTTTTGGGGATCGAAACGGATAGCGAGGGCTACTAATTGACTCTAACCAAACCTTGCACCTAACGTAACCTCGACCCTGATCTTGGTATTGAAATTACCTTGACAGATTATCTGCCAATATTTCAATTTGTTACCCCCACGTTTTCCTGTAGCGGACCCTTAATTAAAAATCTTTCGGAACGAAGTTGGTGAGTTAGGTCATCTTTAGTCTCATATAATACACTACCAAAGATGACGTATACACTGCATTGTTTCCAGATTTTGAAAAAATATTTTTCAAAAAGTATTGGGTTTCGGGGGGAGGACGTTGAGAGGGGTTAGGGGGAGAGTAAACCAGATGTAAACTAAGAAGGGGAAGTACGCTATTTCCCTCCCTTAGTTAAATTGAATTTTGAAAATATTCTATATGGTCATCTTTGACAAGAAATCTGGTACGGCTATAGATTAATGCCCTGGAATTTAGGGGGGTAGGATCCGGGAGAGTGGGATAAACCTCTCCCATGGGAGAAGGGTGAGAGCGTGAATGATCCCCATTTAGAGAATATGAATTTTCAAAATTTAAACTATAAGGTAATCTTTGACCAGAACTTCGTTATTACCTACCGAAATCTTAATCATTGCCTTCGTGATCCGAGGGGGACGTAGAAGTACTAAAGCTGGGAAAATATAGGGGTTCCTTTGCTTAGGGTAGATTGCGGAAAACACAGTTTCACAAACACAGGTTTCGACATACTGATCTTTCTAAATTTATAGGTTATGCTACTTTTCATCTACTTAGCGATTTAGGAATGCGACTGCTCCGGGACTGCGGGAATGGCAGCTCCTTTGCCCTTGCGTAATAAAGAGCAGGTACTCAGGCGAACCGTAGTGGCTGAGGCTGGTCGCCGAAAGCGGGGCTGCCCTCCCTCCGCGCCCCCAATTTAAAAAAAAAACACTAGAGAACTTAAAGAAGTGGACTCGTCCTACCTAACCAGCCAGAGTCCTACATTTTGACTTTTAGGTCAACAATGGAGGGGGGGGGGAGGCTCTTGATAGTATCATCAATCAAATCTGACAGAATCTAATATCGCTCGCTTCGCACGCTCAAGTTTTTTTTTCCAATTTCAAGTCGAACTCTCAAGCTTTCCCCGCCCTAATACTCCCACATCCCCCTTGGATCCCGAAGGTTTGTTGGGGCTCGAAACGCTTAGATGGGGCTTCGCCTTCGGAATGAGCCATTTAACCCTCACTGAACTCTGAATCTAACCTAACCTTGACCCTGACCTTGACCATGAAATGACCTTGACGCAGTTTACACAGTTTTTGTGATAATGATTTTTGAAATTTTTATAGGATATGCTACTTTTCAACCAATTAGCGATTTAGGAATGCAACTGCTCTGGCGCTGCAGGAATGGCAGCCCCTTCGCCCATGCGTAATGAACCTCAGGTACCCGGTCGAATCGTAGCAGCTGAGGCTGGTCGTCGAAGGCGGGGACTGCCCTCTATCCGCACCAACTGATAAAAAAAAGACTAGGGATCGTAGGTGAACGTGTGCTAAGCAGCGAGAGCTATAAATTTATACTTTCGTAACTGGTAGATCTGCGATCTACGCTGCCTTAGCCGAGCACGGCTTTCACGCGGAGCACGGAAAGGCCATCCGGGCGCGCGCAGGACGCCCTGGATGCCTCTTTTACGTGAGATCCGGCGGACCTCCAACATTGCCGCCCTCTACACCATCACGGAGCTCCTGCACATGCCGAGCGTCACCATCGATTCCTGGCGTGGCAAGCGAGGACCCGCGTAGTGCCACCGATGTCAAGGATTTTGTCACTCCTCCCACGGCTGCCACCGCCCGCTAGCCTGCGTCCGATGCGGTGACTCTCACGCTGCCAAGGACTGCCCACGGCCGCGGGAGGACCTAGCGACCTGCGCCAACTGCGCGGGCCCGCACCCTGCCAATCACGTCTCGTGCTCGGTGTTCCGCAGGGAGCTCCGGAACATGGGGGCCCGGGACAGTCGCCCGGATAACCACCACCCCTCGCCCTGAAGTGTCCGCCGCCGCCACCGCTGAGCGCGCCGCACCAGCAGCGCCCGCCGTGCTGAGCGGCTCGGCCGCCGCAGACGCTCCCAGCCGAAAAAAGTGACGTAACCGCCGGAGGAGGAAGAGGCCCCTAGCCCCCGCTTCCGCCGCCCCCACTGCCGCCAACACCACCGCCGTGCCCTCCCAGAGCGACCTCCTGCAAGCTCTGGGAGTACTCCAGCAGTTACTCGCCCCAGCCGGGGCTGGAGCGGCTGCCAAGGCCCCTGCGCCCACCCAAGGACCCGCTCATCGTGATGCGCTAAGGAGGCCTCGCCTCGGGAACCTTTCCCCGTAGCCCCCTTCGGGGGCAACGAGAAGAAAACCACGGTAGATCTGCCACAGGAGGGGTGGTATATTCAATCAAACCAGACTGAACCAATTGGCGGGGGCTACGAATTATGTATACGTGTAATAAATCTTTCAATAGTTAGTGGGTAAGGTTATCTTTAATACTATATGTATAATATTATACTACCATACTACCAAAGATGACCTATACTCTATACTGTTACCAGATTTAGAAAATATAATTTTCAAAAAGTATTGTTTAGGGGGAGTGCGGTAAGGGGAGAGTGCATTACCTCGCTCCCATAATAGATAAAATTAATTTTGAAAATATTCTATGTGGTCATATTTGACAAGAAATCTAGTACGGCATTAGCTTAATGCCCTTAAATGGGGGGGGGGGGAGCGGGAGAATCCGGGAGAGTGGTATAAACCCCTCTCTAGAAGGGGGAAGTGTGAATCCTCCCTTTTAGAAAAATGAATTTTCAAATTTATACTGTAAGGTCATCTTTGATTAGAAATTCTCTTTACCTACCAAAATCTAATCATACTATCGGGATTCGAGGGGGATGTGGAAGTACTAGAGTTGGGGGACTCCTTCGTTTAGGGTAGATTGCGAAAACGCAGTTTACGTAGTTTTAGTTATTGGTTTTTAAAAATTTATAGGTAAGTAGCTTTTTCCCGCGGCTCCGCCCGCGTGGACATCGTTTTTATGACTGTCTTTAAGGGTGATTAGTAAAATATGTCATTTCCCACCTACTCCACCATCTCTGTGCAAAAAATCACAACAATCGAGTATTTTTTTAGTTCCCTCCGGAACTGCATCAGATTATGCTATTTTCCCGGTATAAAAAGTAGCCTATGTCCTTCCCCGCCCGTGACACAGGCTACCTGCATGCCAAATTTCATAAAGATTGGTCAAGGCGTTGAAGCGTGAAAAGGTAATAAACAAACACATTTTCACATTTATAATATCAGTAAGGATGCTACTTTTTAGAATGCAAATGCGGCAATGGCAGCTCCTTTGCCCTTGCATAACAAAGCGCATGTACTAAAACCCGGGCGAATCGTAGATGAATGTCCTTAAAGTTCCGGTTTTTGCAGCTCTAGTGACAAGTATACCAACATTAAAACAAGTGTTTGTAGAGTGTTTACATTCTTTTTGCAAGAGTGTTTACATTCGCTTTGTTAGAGTGTTTACATTGATTTTGCGCCGTACGAATAGGCCCCGCCCAACCAAAGAGTACATTATACAACAGTCAGTCAGTTGTTGTGAATTTTTCTTGGCCATGGAAACTAGTCCTGTTGGGCGTCTATAAAACTGCACCCAGAGCAAGTTGGGTTCTCACGTCCTCCTTCGTTTTATTTTCTTGTTCTCCACATTGCTCACGTGCACTAGACGATTTTCTCCAAAATGCACCACTTCTTGAACAAAATCCCAGCAGAAAACAATGAAAAAACAACAAAATAAAACTACGAATGCGTCCACCACAAATCCCGCCAAAAAACTCCTCACAGTCAGTCAGTTGTTGTTGTTGTGAATTTTTCTTGGCCATGGAAACTAGTCCTTCAGCCGGATTAGTCAATAATTTTCACTTTCTTCATTTGTTTTTGGATTTGTAATGCTAGTGCCGGTGCATTACAAATCTTCTCTGAAGTTCTTGACAGCATTTGCAGCAGCTGCATTCTGAGGTGGAACACCCAGTTGATGTTGGGCGTCTATAAAACTGCACCCAGAGCAAGTTGGGTTCTCACGTCCTCCTTCGTTTTATTTTCTTGTTCTCCACATTGCTCACGTGCACTAGACGATTTTCTCCAAAATGCACCACTTCTTGAACAAAATCCCAGCAAAAAAACAATAAAATAAAACTACGAATGCGTCCACCACAAATCCCGCCAAAAAACTCCTCACAGTCAGTCAGTTGGTTGGTTGTGAATTTTTCTTGGCCATGGAAACTGGTCCTTCAGCCGGATTCGTAAATAATTTACACTTTCGTCATTTGTTTTTGGATTTGTAATGCTAGTGCCGGTGCATTACAAATCTTCTCTGAAGTTCTTGACATCATTTGCAGCAGCTGCATTCTGAGGTGGAAAACCCAGTTGCTGTAGGGCGTCTATAAAACTGCACCCAGAGCAAGTTGGGTTCTCACGTCCTCCTTCGTTTTATTTTCTTGTTCTCCACATTGCTCACGTGCACTAGACGATTTTCTCCAAAATGCACCACTTCTTGAACAAAATCCCAGCAAAAAACAATAAAATAAAACTACGAATGCGTCCACCACAAATCCCGCCAAAAAACTCCTCACAGTCAGTCAGTTGGTTGGTTGTGAATTTTTCTTGGCCATGGAAACTGGTCCTTCAGCCGGATTCGTAAATAATTTACACTTTCGTCATTTGTTTTTGGATTTGTAATGCTAGTGCCGGTGCATTACAAATTCTTTCTGAAGTTCTTGACAGCATTTGCAGCAGCTGCATTCTGAGGTGGAAAACCCAGTTGCTGTAGGGCGTCTATAAAACTGCACCCAGAGCAAGTTGGGTTCTCACGTCCTCCTTCGTTTTATTTTCTTGTTCTCTACATTGCTCACGTGCACTAGACGATTTTCTCCAAAATGCACCACTTCTTGAACAAAATCCCAGCAGAAAACAATGAAAAAATAACAAAATAAAACTACGAATGCGTCCACCACAAATCCCGCCAAAAAACTCCTCACAGTCAGTCAGTCAGTCATAGTGCTACCAACTCTTTCAAGCGGAAACGCGCTGTCAGGCCTTCAAAAAAGCGCTAGATAGGAGAATGGCGAAAAAGCTCTAGAAAGCGCTAAATAGGAAAGGATAGAATGAGTGCTATATTTGGCGCCAATTACAAACATAACATTATAGTGCAAGCCGGCTTCTGTCAGTTTATTACCGTTTTATTTTGATAAAATGGATAGAAGAGATAAATTATTGCATTATAAACAAAAGAAATATAAATTTAAATTATGTAGGAATCGCTATGTAAACGTACTCAAATCATCATCATCCTGACACTTCTTCAAAGTTTGCTGCAGATGTACATGGTTGAACTTGGTCAGATTTCGCACTTAGGACAAAATAGTCAGAAAGGGGAATCCCTAACCATAGATTATGATAAAAAATCAGCAGTAATCAGTGTTGCTAGTTCCTAAAAGTAAAATAATCTTGTTTACGCAAATCATTTCAAAAAGCGTCAGATTTATTTATAAAACGAGCTGTAGGCCAAAAAAAGTGCTAGAACTAGCACCGAACGCGCTAAGTTGGCAGCCCTGGTCAGTCAGCACAGCAGCCCAGCCAAAGATCATTTAATCACTACATTATCATTATAATTAATTATTAAGGCTCGGAAGATGATGATGATTATCAGCTGTTTTTCTTTTTTAATTCTTGGCTATTGCTTGATGTCTTTCAGTCCAAATCATAAAATTTTTAACTTCTTTCAGTTTTATTTTTTAGTAACGTACGGTTTCAGTACTGTACGGTGTCAGTGCCGTACGGTTTTTAGTATCGTACTGTTTTATTACCTTACAATTTAAACGGTTTATACCGTATGATTTTTAGTACCGTACGGTTTATACCGTTTGGTTTTTGGTACCGTACGGTTTATGCCGTATTGTTTTCAGTACCGTACGGTTTATACCGTATGGTTTTTGGCACCGTACGGTTCATAGTACCGTTCAGTTTCAGTAGTGTACGGTTTCAGTACCGTACGGTCTTAGGTACCGTACGGTTTCAGTACAGTACGGTACGGATACCGCACGGTACTTACGGTATCAGTACAGTACGGTACTCTTACGGTATCAGTACAGTACGGTACTGATACCGTACGGTACTTACGGTATCAGTACCGTACGGTTTATAGTTCTGTATTTTTAGTAGGTAACGTATAGTTTTTAGTACCATACGCGTGGGAGGCCTTCCTAAGCTACGTTTTCCGGTGAGCGCTCTCCACTCGAGAACTTTACTACCCCAACGGCCATCAGTTCTACGAGCTATGTGCCCCGCCCACTGCCACTTAAGTTTAGCAATTCTGAGAGCTATGTCCGTTACTTTGGTTCTCCTCGTTTCTGATTCGTTCACGCAGAGAAACTCCCGAGCATAAAAATATATGGAGCTTTTTTCCACTGACCGGCAATGGCGACGGCTCCGTCCCAATGGAAAAACGAAGCCCGGTGCCGTGCCGGCTAGTGGAATAACAGCCAATGTTTCAACATTACGCTAGTAATAATAGGTCATCTTTGTCTGTATAAAAGTGCAATATTTTATTATGTACTAAAGTAACTCCATCGTACAGTGCTTACTGTTAAAGATTCACTTAACTTAGGAAGATATGCTTAGCAAACATATTTTTATGCTTTGGTCCCATTCTATATACCTTTCAGTGTGTGTTAAGGTCTTCCATGTGAAGGACATAGAACCTGGAAAGGGAGAAGTTTATAAAATAAGATACTTACTCAACCAACAATTGAGTAATCTTTTACCGATACCAAACAATTGCAAGGAAGTTCCAAAATTATAGAAAAAAATTATAAAAACTTACTCAATGTTTTTACAAAATGATGAATAGTATCTTCATTTCGTACAACATTAGCAATAATTATTTTTAGGTCTCTATTCCTTTTACAGATTTCCTTCATTGCATTACAAAGAGGCCTAATGATACTTGGATCATAAACTATATCAGCACCTATTAATATATCAGGCACTATATTGTAAGGAAAATTGACACTATCATCCCAGTCTAATTTCATTACTCCTGGAACAAAAGACAGTCACATGTATGTACTAAAATAAACTTTGTTTTTTTATTCACAACTAGTGAGCCCTTGGCATCATCTCACCTGATAGTAAGTGATGATGATGCCGAAGATGGAAGCGGGCTTACTATGATTCCCCAACGCAATGCGGAACTGGCTATCTTATCTTCAGGCCAAAAACCATCAATGTTGTTAGCATTGATGTTTGGCAGCATGACTTGAGATGGTGATAGCTAGACAGGCGAGCTTAGAAAATGCCCTTCCACCAACCAAACCACCACCAAGTTTGAGTCCGCTGAGAATCAAACCCCCAACCTCCTGATGTGAAGCCAATGGACTTAACCATCATGCTATGGAGGTGGTTAAAAACTGTGAAGTGATATGTACTAGTAAAACATTTCACTGTTTTGGTAAAAATACTTGTTTTGGTAATAAATAACTTACCTATACTGGTTTGATCTGTATTAAATAAGTTATAATTGTGTTCTGAAAGTTGTTTAACATTTGGAAAATTTATTTTAATATTATTGCAAACAGTATTCAGTACATCATCGTGACAATCCGTCATGATAATGGAGTCAACATTGCACTGTTTAGCTATAGTGATGCCAGTGAAACCGACACCACAGCCCAGTTCTAGAAGTTTTTTACTTTTTATTATGTCTTTGTTGCTGAGAGCCCAGTCAGCTAGCATACGAGCAGCCTGAAAACATATTATGAATTAGACAGGTAGGCACCTATAGTGGCTCTTCTAGAACATGTTCCCTCTGTCCATGGTATCCGAACGGATACAAAAAATCCATGTATCTGTCGCAGCCGTAATGTAGAATCAGCTGGTTTGCAAAACAGAACGCTGCTTTGCAAAACGGCGGCATTTTGTAAAACAGCGGATTATGCGCCGCTTTGTAAACTAGATACTGAGTAAAAAACTCAGAATAAAATAGGGGGGGGGGGCAAGTATAATCAATCAAACCTCAGCCGAATTGCAATCTAGCTGAACGTGATGTCATCGCATCAAAAAATTATGCAGTTTTACAATCTGGCGTTATTCAGCATGCTGTTTTGAAAAATGGTGGATTCTACAATATGGCTTCCAATTACAATACATATCCAAAAGGATGCATTTAAACTGAATTCTAGAGAACCCAAGGAATGAATATTTAATAAATATTTAAGTATTTATTTATTTTTTCTATGGGGGACAGGGAACATGCTAAAAATAATTACTAACCTCCCATGTCTTCATACCAGTAGTACCATTAACTACCATATTATTAGTTTCCTTTATCGTAATAATGTTATTTGAATGGCCACCTATAATGTAATGGCGATAGCAATAGGTTTCATTCTCTTGAATCTCCATTGCAGAGCACAAAAAATTGTAAAGCTCATCGTGCACCTCTTGTACAGGCTCTAAAAGCTCTATTAGTTTCTTGAAAAATAATTTGGAGAATTTGCTATTTACAGGGTACTTTGTCAAAATTTTGCTATTGACTGTGGCGTCTAGGAACTTTTTTTGGTTATCCCATGTTAAAGCTTTGATTTCACTTTGTTGAATCTGAAATATTAAGACATTTAATTCAGGATATTATAAAAATTTGTCTACTTAATCTGGGTAGCAGAGTATACATTGTAGTGATTGTAAAGATTTGATTTTATTCCACAAACTAACCTGTTCAAAACATTTTAATGAACCCTTGAAAAAGTCTAAAATAAATCTCTGAACTAACAAATCTAACGAGCCTGACATGGCTTTTCAGTTTTCACTTTCGGGTATCTTGTCTCAGCGCAAAAGAGCAGAAATACAATTCAATACACTGATTGATCAAAGTTTGAAGAAAAAATTAATAACACTGAAAAAACTTGTGCCTTGTGGATGACTTTGAAAGTGATTGGTTGTTGAAATTATTTAACGTCTCTGGGTACAAGCCCTTTTGAGACAATCTTCATTTTTCCTCTTCATTTATTTTTGGATTTGAAATGCTTGTGCCAGTGCATTACTAATCATCTCTGGAGTTCTTGACAGTATTTGCAGAAGCCTCATTCTGAGTTGGAACACCCATTCACAGTAGGGCGTCATAAAACTGCACCCAGTGCAAGTCAGGTCTTTACGTCCTTCTTTATCTTATTTAAGTTTACAAAACAATAATAACATAGCGTCGGTGGTGGTTAGATTTCATATGTACGTTTATCCGACGCTCTTACGGTAAAGAAAAACATCGTGAGTAAACCTGCACACGCCTGCGGAGAAACTCGCAGGTTGTGCGTGGAGTCGACCAACCCGCACTGTCGACTAAGGCCCGATCGCCCTAATTCAGGGTAGGCTTGAGCCCCTCGGTGGGGACGTATATGAGCTGATATTATGAATAACATAGCAAAGGTGGACTTAACTCTTTCCTTTATAGTTACCTAGTTATGGAACCCTAAAAAAACGCTCACGTCGAATCGCTATTTATGAATAACATCTTTGGAGAAAATCGACCTGCTTCGTCCGATGCGAAACATAAGTTTAGTGTGGTCAGTTAGTCACAACAGTAGGTCGGCTGCGCCGCGGCGGCCGCTTCTTTTTGCGGCTTGTCCATAGCGGCTCAGTCGCTCAATATAATTTGACCCTAAAAATAGGGTACATAGTAACTAGTATCTCATCTATGACATAAATACCTAAACTATTATAAAACTTAAATTAAAAATAAACAACATTCCCTATCAACAGTCCGTCTCCACGGCAAAAGGAATTAAACTGTAAATGAGGCTCCGACTCAGGTGGCTGGCGGCGACCGTGCTGACGCAAGTTGCGTCCCCTATAAAGGCACTTGCCATTCTTCCAGGGCACAAGAATCAAACCGTCCGGCCTCTTGCCGTCAGACCTGCACAAAAACGGCGGCTCCAGCAAACATGGCATGTTGGCCGAGACAAGTGCTCTGCGGACGATGTCGTTCAGGGCATGGTGCCGCAGGAATCTCCTTGTGCAACGACGACAGCTCAGAGCATGGTGGCCATCGGCCCCCACTATAGAGCCGCAGGTGCGTATGTGGGGTTCACACCTTGCAGCCCAGGAGCAGAGTCACTGCCACTCGCAAAGAACAATCGTCCATTAAAGTGCCCAGGCGAGACAAAGGTAGTTCGAACAACCACGCCCCGGACTCGGTTGCGACACCGCCAGCAGTCTGGCCCTATCTGCTCCCGAAGCACCCCTAAGCAGGTGTTCCAGAGTCCTTTTTACCGGAACATCATCCCACGCCCGCTGTACATGTGCAGCCTCCGGAATCGACTCACCCACGCTGAGAGCCAGCCAAGCCTTAATGGCATCCGACACAAAGGCAAACTCCCCCCGTCACCCTTGGTTGGAATAATAGCAGTGACAAGGTTTGCGACCCCATGCGCAGATGCCAGAAATGCCGGCAGGCCCACATCCCGCACACGCCGTATCCCCAGACCCCCAAATCTCACTGGAAGAGTCGCCTGATTCCATTGGGGCTCCTCCAGGGAGACATTGAAAACAGACTCAACCACCGATTTCAGGGTAGCGTCAAAGGAAGACTCTTCCTCCAAGCAGCGCCATCTACATTTTATACTTTACTCAATTAGGTTTTGAAATGGGGAACCAAAATTTAATTTATTAATAGGTCATATTATTACAGCTCATATACGTCCCCACCGAGGGGCTCGAGCCTACCCTGAATCAGGGCGATTAGGCCTTAGTCGACCACGCGGGCCCAGTGCGGGTTGGTCGACTTCACACACAACCTTCGAGTTTCTTCGCAGGCGTGTGCAGGTTTCCTCACGATGTTTTCCTTCACCGTTAAAGCAATCGGTAAGTATGTACGTAAGTTTTTGAAAAACTCATTGGTACATTGGCCGTCCAGATTTGAACCCGGTACCTCTGGTTAGATGGACCGAGTCGTTACCGGTTGAGCCACCGACGCTTAATAATAGGTCATATGTGGTATCAAATGAAAAGGCTATATCTACACGTTCTTAAATATTTTATTTTATACCCCGTACATTTTTAATACCAATAAAATATTCGAAAAAAAAGCCAACCCCCTGACCTCCTAAGTTTGCCAGGCAAAAAATCCGAAAAACATCTGACTAATAAAAAATATATCTATTTTACAGAACAAATAGAGCGATAAGTCCAGGCATTTGTTCGTCTTCAGAAGGTTAGCTAAAAGCTGTGCTGAGCTTATAGTATGCTCACAAAAATGATTTTAAGACATAAACTGTATTTACTCAAAAATGCATGTAATGTGGTCATTATTTTGACAACCTTGTTTGAGCAAAGTCGACCTTGCCGTTCTGTTTCAAGGAGCGGCCGGCTAAGTTTTGCTGGCCGCTCTAACAGGCCGGCAAAACATTGCCAGCCGATATTTAGCCGTTTCAACGTTTTAAAAAATCAAATGCAAAAAGACTTTATTTAAAACACAGCTGTTTGTATTTATAAAGATAGGTACCAAATGATTTTAATCCATATTTGGATGTATAGTTCCAACTACCATTGCTTAAAAAAAAAAACAAAGAAGTAATAAAAGCGCGGTTAAGCGAAAATTTTGTTTTTATTTAGTGACTTTTTTGCTAAAAATGAGCTCTCAAAGCAAAAATTCTTCCGATTCAATGTGTTTAACACCGCCAGACATTAAAGATGAAGCAATAATAGTGGTTGAAAATTTTATACCGCGAAATTCAAAGGAAAAATATTGCGTGTGTGCCCTGCGTTGATGTTGTTTCTGTGTAATAGGTACTCCAAAAAAAAAATCGTGTTCCGGACCCCAGCAAGCACATGGTTTTGGCAGTCATCATGTCAAGTCTCAGACTTTGAGCCGTTACACTTATACAGGATGTTTGTGGTGGGGCCATTTGCTATCCCTTCAGCCCCATAATCCTTCCTATGCCCCACGTTTTTTTTATTCAACTTTTTATTAGGAAAACCCGAAATTCTGCATTTAAACTTAAATGTAAAAAAAGGTATGTAGCATCCAGATTTCAATTTTATTTTGGTGTGCACTCTTGTATGTTTCTATCATATTCAAAATTACTGGTTGTTATTCATCTTTTTTTTTATGAACTCTCGAAATTTTCGGAAGAGGTAAAGATAAACTTAAAACTTTACATGACTAAAAAAAATAAAGTAAAAGCGAACGGGATCTTCTAACTCCCTCAGAAGTTCTCTAAGCTATCCTCTTTCTAATGGTATGCCACATGCCATTAAAAAAAATGACTTCACTAACTCGCTAAATTTGTGTATCGGATCACATCAAGCTGATATTCAACATTTAAGTTTTTTTTGTGTAAATAACAAATTGAAAGCAAATATTAACTCTTTCAAGTAAAACCTCTTTCTACATAGCATTCGCAAACTGATCTGAAGGACGCTTTAGTTTAGTACTACGAAGTAAGTAGTATAGCATCTGTGCTTAAGTTTAAACTTTGCTTTGGTCGAGGTTTGACTGTCTCTGCTGCCTGTCTGTTACTTCACCGCAACGCCACACGCCGCGATCTTTCATTCTATTAGTGTTATTTTGCTTCCGTCAAGTTTTGTTACTGTTTTTGTTAAGTTTCGATGGGTACTTGTTATTTTTGCAATGGCGACATTCTTTAATGAAGAATATGCGGACATAATGATGGTTTCTGGAGCTAGGTGTTGAACATGCAACGCAACGGAAGCTAGGTGTTGATCATGCAACGCAACGGATTTACCAACAACGATCTACACATCGGCGTACAATTAAAAAACGCGTAAATAACAGTAACAGAATCAAAGAATCGCGGTGTTGCGGTGAAGTTACAGACAGGCCGCAGAATCAGTCAAATCTCGACCAAAGTTCAGTTTGCGAATGCTATGTAAGAAAGAGGTTTTACTTGAAAGAGTTTTTTTACTTCGCACATGCTATTTACGCAGAAAAAAATTACCTGAATTTTGCATATTAGCCTGATGTGACCCAATACACAAAATTAACGAGATAATGAATTCATTATTTTTTTAAATTGCATGTGGTATACCGTTAGCAAGAGGAAAGACTAGAGAACTTCTGAGGGAGTTGGTAGATCCCGATCGCTTTTAATTTATTTTTTATAGTCATGTAAAGTTTTAAGTTTATCTTTACCTCTTCCAAAAACTTCGAGAGTTAATAAAAAAAACAAAATGACAACTGCCAGTAATTTTGAATATGATAGATACATACAACTAAAAAAATTTGGAACCACAATTACGGGATTTTTTTTAAAGTTGAAAAACAAGTCCGTGGCCAATAGGAAGGATTATGAGGACTGAACTATAATCCTATCTATGAATTATGAGGAATGATAATAAACTGTCAAAAAATTGAACCATAATTAGATAAAGTACGAGTACCTAACGATTACTCCTCAGCTCTGGTCAGAAGGAATTTTAATAAATAAGTTTATTTCTAACCCATCTAGTAATAGTGTTGAAAAAAATAATTTTAACAAAACTGAAATACACAGCTTATTTCTACGGCAATCGTATACAGATAGATAGACAAACGTGTTTGACCCTAGATAATGGAGAGCCCTTGTGTACCTAGTCTATTAGAATGGAATTGCATATTTTATTATCGTGTTTTATAATTGAGTAAATATTTATTAGAGACTAGAACGAGCAATACATAGTGTGCGTTTAAGTGAATTCTAGGTCGGTCGACCAGTCGAGCCACGAACCTCGCTGCGTACAGTGCGTATAACTGCGAATTCGCTACTTTCACTTTATCAGCTACAAAATAAACAAAGTTACTCTTTATCTTTTTTATCAAAATGGAAGTGCATCAGGAATACTACCCTTGGGAAATGAAGGATGTGGAGCCGGAGTTAGCAAAGGTGTTAATGGGATATTTTACAGGTAACAAAAGTTTTATATAATTAATATAGATTTAAAAACAGTGAAAGTTTTGGAAATTTATTGACGACCTGTTTGTAATATAAGGTGAAACTCATACAGATAGAGAGTGTTAGTTAAAATGGAACACATTTTTAAACAGGTGCTTCTACTAGTGGAACTGAACAATTTTATTCTACAACTTTTGTACAATTTCAAAAAAATACGTCGGCATAATTATTTCAGCTGATTTACCAGCTTTTTATGGGAAGACCAATTTTTTATAGAATTTAGTAAAGTTGAAAAAGCAAAGGTTTATGTGTAGGTCACGTCAAAAAATTCTACTAATATTATAAATGTGAAGTATGGATGGATGGATAATATGGATGTTTGTTACTCAATTGCTGAACTAAACTGGATGAAATTTGGTACGTAGACAGATTAGAACCTGGATTAACATGAGGAAACCTGCACATACCTGCGAAGAAACTCGAAGGTTGTGTGTGAAGTCGACCAACCCGCACTGGGCCCGCGTGGTCGACTAAGGCCCGATATTCAGGGTAGACTCGAACCCCTCGGTGGGGACGTATATACTGAGTGTACTAAAATGGACATCATAGGACGGCTCTATCAAAAAGTTAGCAAGCGGAGCCGCGGGCAAATATATATAACATATATATCGAAGACAGTCATATAAAATATTTTCACGCGAGCGAAATATATACATATAAAGGGTGACTTTTAATTAGTTCTTGATAGCAAAGGATATGAATGTCCTCGTGATTACAAACGACTTTCCCAAAGAAATTACATGTCAAATATGAAAAAAAAATTTGGTCCTTCATACATTTTTGCTGATTTAATAACTTATTATGTATCGAGGGCCAATTTTTTTTTCTGATTTGACATATAGTTTCTTTGGAAAAGTTGTTTGTAATCACGAGTGTGAATATCTTTGGTTATCAAGAACTAATTAAAAGTCACCCTGTATATATACATCTGTGTAAATAAATAAGGTCTAACAAAATTAGCTGAAACTATTTTAACTGGTGCTTCTACTCACGAAACTTAGTATTTAAAAAAGTCCGTAAATAAAATAGTGTACTTATTTACAAACGGCACAGATGAGATACTAGTTACTTCGTCAAACGGTTAAAAAATCGGCCATGTGTTTCCAGACTTGTGTATTTTTTTCCAGAGTTTTAAATCCAACCTAACCAATTTAATTAAAAATTAAAAACCCGACTGCATTACATTACCTTTCCTTTTTACGGTTCCGTACCCAAAGGGTAAAAACGGAACCCTATTACTAAGACTTCGCTGTCCGTCTGTGTGTCTGTCACCAGGCGGTAGTTTAACCTAGTTAAAAATTGATGATGCTATCAGCTGGTAATAGACGGACGAGCTTGCTCACCGTACTTAGGGCTCCATTGCCTTGTTCGCCTGTGTGTCCCCAGGGACCGCGAATGAAAAAGGTAATGGAGCCCTAAGTACGGCCACAGATGAGATACTAATTACTTGGTACGGTTAGCAAGCTCGCCCGTCTATCACATATAAAATAACTAGCCGTCCGCCCGTGGCTACGCCCGCGTTGTTTTCAGTTTTCCCGTGGGAATAAGACGTTTTCCCGAGGTAAAAAGTAGCCTATGTCCTATTCCAGGACTAATAGGAAACTATATGTGTGCCAAGTTTCATTCCGATCCGTCCAGTGATTGAAACGTGAAATATTAACTAGCAGCCATACATACATCCATCCATACAAACTTTTACATTTATAATATTATTAGGATTGGAAACGCTAAACACGTTTATTAAAACAATTTTGTTTTTTTTTTGTTTTTGTTAATTTTCTTAAACAAGTACTACACCGATTTTGATAAAAAATATATATGGTACCAAGCTGGCAGCACACCCTAAAAAAAGAATCATAAAAATCGATTCACAATCTGCGAAGATATCGCGTAACAAACATACAAAAAAAACCAGTCGAATTGAGAACCTCCTCCCTTTTGGAAGTCGGTTGAAAATAGTTTTATTTTGATCTAAGGACGAGATGGAAAACAAAACAAGTACCTACTTAGGTACCTAAGTTTTTTATTTATATTAAATTTGGCTTCGGAACTCTAAAAACGTAGGTATAATATTTATACCTACTAATCTATTAATCTTGCCGTATGGTTCCCGGCTTAGAATAGGGCCATCATATTACATCCAATAGGTGTCGTAAGAGCCGACTAAGGGACTCAAACCGGAGGATGGGCAGCAGCGTCTTTCCTTGACTTGCAGCCAATCTGCAACACTGCGATCGCCAACCCGCCTGCCAAGCGTGGCGATTACGGCAACACCCCCCAAATGACCGACACAAAGAAAAAACCGCCCCTAGTCCCCGGCGGCCCCGCTATTCCTGGCTCCGGTAGCGGTCAAGGTAACGGCGGGGCATGGGGTGCGAAGAATCCCCGGCAGATGCCTGGCTACCAAAACAAAAGACCTCTGGCCCTGGCAACCTACAACACGCGCACACTGCGAACCGACGTAAAGCTAACAGAACTCAAGGAAGCATTGAGCAGGTTACGACGGGACATCGTAGGATTGTGTGAAATCCGAAGAGAGGGGGAGGACACCATAATCCTTAAATCCGGAAACCTGCTCTATTTCCGGGAGGGCGACCAACTGTCCGAGGGTGGTGTCGGGTTTCTAGTCCACAAGTCCCTCATTAACAATGTGGTCCGGATCGAGAGTGTTTCGACGAGGGTAGCGTACCTTATTCTCCGAATTACCAAACGGTATTCGCTAAAAGTTATTCAGGTTTATGCACCGACCGCGCAACACTCCGACGACGAAGTGGAGCTCCTATATGAGGATATCTCTAGAGCTCTACATAATAGCTCCCGGACTCAATTTTTTTTTATTTTTTTTATTTTTATTTATTTCATTTCAAAAATGATACATTTACATAGTAAGCGCAACAGATACATGATTAATAATGAAAAATAATTCAAGGTCTTACAGAATTACATCTCCTATACCTATACTAAGCATTTTCAATACTTGTGTTATAGGTATAGAAGACACTTCCCATTTGATTATGTCAAAAATTAACATAATGCGCAGTAAATTAATAGTTTTCAAAATTACAGTTTTTGTACTAATAGTTTTCGATTTATAAGTATATTGATAATAAATTACAAAAAATTGATAGTGTAAGAATATAAATATTAAAAATTAAATATTAAATAATTTTTCGTTTAAAATCATTACATTATTTATAAATATTTGTATTATTAAATTATTTCATAAATTATTCATAAATTTAACAACATATTTTAATAACTTGCCTACTAAGTAATAAGAACAGAAAAAGCAACGACAACTGATAAAATGCAGAAAATTATGCACGTGTGTGTGTGTGTGTGTGTGTGTTATTGTGCTCTATGGGTGTGTGTTATGTGTGTGTTGGTTATGAAACAATTAGCAACAACTTTTCGGTTTCCTCATAGGATAAGGTTAGTAGAAAGTTAGTAATAGTTTTCTTACATTCATATTTAGATTTTGAAAATATATCTAAACGTTTGTTTAGTTCATTGTAAATTCTTGGTCCTTGAAAGCAGAAAAAGCCATTTATAAAGCTAGTCCTGAATAACTCCAACTTGCAGACCCTGAAATTTTGTCTTGTAGTGAGTTTATTACTGTTAGTGTAGTCGGTAAGTGAATGTTGTTTTAACGCTATGTGAAGAATATATAACTGCCTTACAGTAAGAACTGCCGTTAGATTATATAGATCTTTCGTAGGGAATAATAAAGACTTAAATGTAGATACCTTAAGTAGTAGCCGTTGTGAGCGTTCTACAAGGATCGTGTGTGTTTTAGCCGCTCCACCCCAAGCCGTTAAACAATAAGTGATTACAGATTGACATAGAGCCAGATATACTTGCTTCATAGTCTGCCCATCTGCCACGTGTCTCAGCTGTTTGAATAAGTATACCAATTTCCTTACTCTCGATGCTACACCTTTAATGTGTTCACGAAATGAAAGATTATTATCAATGACAACACCTAAATATTTAATGTTGTCAGTGGCCTGTATTTCCGCACATTGACAAGGAATAGAGTTGTCGTCTGAATTTTTCAATAAAGGACAGGAGTGTGCTATTATTTTAAGGGTATTGAAAGATTTTGAAAAGTTGTTTCTAATGGAGAAAGCAATGTATTTAGTTTTTTGTGAATTTAGAGTTAAAGAATTAGCATTTAGCCAGTTACAAACTTTATTAAGACCTTCTTGGGCATGCTTAAAGACTTCATCCCATGAGTTTCCACTAAAAGTCAAAGTAGTGTCATCTGCGTATGATATTATTTTGCAGTTTTTAATATTTAGCTGACACAGGTCGTTAATGTAGCACAAAAACAAGGTAGGACTCAGTATACTACCCTGGGGAACCCCAAAAGTTACATTTTCTACGTCACTTGTAATATTGTCAATTTTGACCCTTCTGTTTGTTAAGTAATCCTGAAAAATTTTTAGTTGGATTCCTCTTACACCTAAGTTTGAGAGCTTGTCAACAAGCATAGGGATAGAGACTGTGTCGAATGCTTTTGCCAGATCCAGAAAGATTGTCAGGCATTTCTTTTTGTTATCTAATTTTCTTGCTACAAAGTTCGTAAATTCATAAATTGCATCTTCTGTTGATCTGGATTTTCTAAAGCCAAATTGGTTATTTGAGAGCATATCATATTTATTTAGGTAATTTACAAGTCGCTTGTTTAAAATTCTTTCAAAAATTTTTGATATCGAGGGAAGGATTGAGATAGGTCTGTAGTTATTTACATTTTTTCTATCGCCACCCTTGAAAATTGGTGTCAAAGTAGATTGTTTAAGGGCATCCGTCCCTCCTTCATACATGAGTTGATAATACTTACTAAAACAGGAACTAGAAGGGTTCTAATATGTTTCAAAATAGCTGCGCTTAGTCCATCAATACCAACGGCAGAGTCATCACGAAGGGCCTGCTGAATAAAACCCACTTCCTCCTCAGTGGCATCCAGCAAAACCAAAGAATTGTTATGATTCGATGCAGAGAAGTAGTTAGTGGGATTGACATCATTACTAATTTTAGAAGCCAAGTTTCTCCCAACGTTAGCGAAGAAACCATTCACTAGGTTTATTGAATCCTTTTCATTATCCTTTAAATTGAGGAGCTCAAGTGGTAGGTTATTTTGTCTATTTTGACTGGTGACTTCTTTTATTGTAGCCCAAAGTTTTTTACTGTTGCCCTTGGCTCCGATTAACTGCTGTTTGTCGTAGTTGCGTTTAACTTTTTTAATTAGGTTTGTGCAGAAGTTTCTGTACCTTTTGTACGTTAGTTGTAGAATTTCATTTTGTGGTTCTAATTTTAATTTTTTGTGCATTCGATCCCTTGTACGAATGCATCGCAACACGCCTAAAGTTATCCATGGTTTGCGGGTAACTTTATTATTAGAGACTTTTATGTACCTTGAGCTGTCTAAAAGGGAAGTATGTAAATAATCAAACAAAATATCAGTAGCCAAGTTAGGATCTTTAGTATTAAATATTTGCTGTAAGTTTGATTTTTCAAAGTTTAATTTAAATTTAGTAAAGTCCGTTTTCCTAATTATTTTGTTTTTAACATATCTGCTTACATTACGATAGGGTAAACAAACGAGGTTAGCGCCATGATCCGTGACCGCCGAACTTATAACAAATGTGATGCATTTAGTTCTAGTTTTAAGGAATGTGTGATCCAGACAACTGTTCTTCCTAGTAGGAATGTAGTAAGCTGAAAGTAGACCATGGTAGGCTATTGTTTCCAGTAGGTCGCTCGCATACTTGTCTTTTGAGTCTTGGGCTATATTAATATTTATGTCACCTGTTACAATTATATGCTTATACTTATTTAATGAACTTAGGAGAGTAGAGAAGGAATTGATAAAAGCGACGGGATTTTTAAAACAGTGTGGTCTGTATAAAGCTATAATCGCGACGTCGGTACCTAATTTTATAACAAGACAATTTACTTCGGGTGTCAATTAAATGGTTAGCATAGTATTGTTATTTCTGTGAGCAGAAAAATATAATCGGTCAGCAGAAATAGCTAATTGGTCAGCAACTCATGGTCAGCAAACATTTCAAAATCAATCAGCAATTTATGTCATTCTGGATGGCTGTAATTATTTTAAACATCCCCGTACTACACTCTTCCTACAGTGTTGAGTGGTCGACGGAGCCCCTTCGGGGCTCCTACTTCTGTGTTCTCATGTTAAACCTAACACTACGACTGTGCGGGGAGGCGAGCTTAGCTCGCCTCCCCGCACAGTCTCCGAACCTAACGGATCCGAGTCGGGGTGCTCCGCAAGTCCGAGCTCGCTTCGCTCGCTCCCGCTTCCATTTAGAACTCCCCGTACCACACTCTTCCTACAGTGTTGAGTTGCTGCTTATAGACATGTTTTTCTGCCGCTCAATCATGAAATCTTGCCGCTCAAGTAGTTATTTTGCGGACTGAATGTTTATTATGCAGTTACATTATATTTATTCCATTTACTTCAGACACAGTCGGCTCCTCTATTTCTAAAAATAAGTTATTTTTTATATATACCACCACTCCGTCATTCTGATTATAATTGTCCGTTGTGCACTGAGCGGAATAACCGGTTAGTGTAGGTATAGCTCGAGCACAAGACAGCCAGCATTCAGTCAGGATTATTACGTCACAACTTAGATCAAGTCGGGTCAGAAAAACAGATAATTGATCAAAATTGCAGTTGAGGCTTCTAATATTCTGATGAAATACCTTTATTTGGGAGTCCGAATTTGTTACATAATTTTTACAATCCCCAACTTCACAAGAAATAACCTCCGATACGTTGTTAAGGTCAATATTATTTAGTAAACAGCTATCCATAATCGTTTACAAAGACAAGAAATTGACTCTGTGATTTATTGAGGGTAGTTGAACATTTGGACGGTTTCCAATGACTGCAAACGTAACTTATACCCATATGTACCCGCGTACTTTGAGAAGGATCCCTTTGTGAAACTGAAAGTATAGTGTGATGTGTAGTGTACTTATGTATGTATGAGTGCATATTATGTGACGAAGTTATTTGTAGGTATTGTTTACATTGATTGGATTTAGTGATAATCCTTACAGCTGGGGACGTAACCATTGATAATTTATTAGATAAACAGGCATGAATGCATATTTGTATTAGCAGAACAAAACAGCTTATGTTGAGTAACAACGGAAATAAAACATCTAGTCAGGGAGTTTTTAGTTTTTTGAGATCTGCTTCGGAACCTATACGTATAACTGGATCGCCTTGCTTCTCTCGCATGTAAACTTTTCCGTAACTTGTCCAGCAAAACGCGTAGTTGTTTGATTTCGAGAAATCTCTGGCCTTGGAGTAAAGTTGTTTAACTCTTGTAGTCAAACTCTCCGATATGTATATAAGTTTGGGTGGGCCTTCAATTTTCAGATCAGCTGTGCTTATTTTTTTGCCGTTTCCCTGCTTATTTTGTAACTTAGCAGCCGTTAAAATTTTTTCCTTCTGCATACCTGAGTTTAGTTCTGCGATAATGGGTCTGTTTTCGGAACTTTTAGCCGGAATCCTAAATACATTTTTTATGTCCGATTTCGTAATCGGTACTTTTAGGGTGTGACTAATGTTTACGATGTGATTAGCCAGGTCATCGATGGTTTCGGACTTTTTTGAGGGGAGATTTCTTATTTCTAAACTGGTAGCCCTGGAATTCCTTTCCAAGGTTTCTATTTTCTCCTCTAGGGCTTTGACGTAAGTCTGGTTCAAATTTCTGTCTTTTTCGTAACTTTCCATCTTTTTAGACATTTCTTCGTATTGATTAGAAATATATCGGAATAGGCCTGTGATGTGTTCATTTTGAACCTTTATTTCATGGATGGATTCCATCAAGTCGGACATTTTTTTATCTTGCAGTTGTTGCCAGGTTGCAAACATGTCTTCCACTCTTGTTGTGAAGCCATCAAAGTCATCTCCTTGCTTCCTTTTTGGGGCCCTGGGTTGATGTGTGAATTCTTCATTTGGTTTTCCGAGAATATTGGATAGTTGAAAGTTTATAGGATTACCATCCGCTGAGTTTGGTTTGTCGTTTCCAGAGTTTGAGGGCGTCGGCGTCTGCGGCGGCGAGCGTTCGGTTGGCATGGTGTGTAGCGTAGGCCTATTTAGTTTTAAAAAATCAGCCGCCGTCGGCAACTGGGATGGAAAAATACCAGAGAGCGGGAAGGAGACAGCAGTTGTCACGCTCGCCCAGAAATTGCTCTAATGCAGGTAGGTGGTGGGGCTAAGTGTGTTGATTTTTTGTTAGAAACAACATGAAGAAACTGTAGAGCTATATATGTCTCACTCACCCCTGTTTCACTCTTTCCACTAGAACTGTTTAACCTCTTAGAAACGACTTTTAATACGATTTTATTTTGTAAAAGTAGTACGGATTATCAAGAACACGTCCGCACTGCGCGGTATCCGGAGGGGAAGTTAAACCATTGTTATGGGGGACTTTAACGCGAAACTGGGCAAACGAAGTGATGGTGAGCTGAGAGTGGGGCAATTTGGATATGGAGAGAGAAATGCACGTGGCCAGCTGCTGGCCGACTTTATGGAGAAGGAGGGCCTCTTTATGATGAACTCCTTCTTCAAAAAGCTTAAACAGCGAAAGTGGACATGGTTGCATCCCAATGGCGTAACTAAGAACGAGATCGACTTCATCTTGTCGACAAGAAGGCAAATATTCAATGATGTCTCTGTGATCAACTCAGTCAAAACAGGAAGCGATCACCGAATGGTAAGAGGCACATTGAATCTCAAGACCAAGATAGAAAGATGTCGACTGATGAAGTCCACACTCCGACCAGCGCCCATCCAGCTCCAAAACCCCGAAAACTTTCAGCTCGAGTTGCACAATCGCTTCGAATGCTTAGGAGACTGCCAGAATGTGGACGATTATAACGACAGGTTCGTGGAAATTGTCCAAACGGTCGGGTCTAAGATTTTCAAAACTCGCCGTTCAAACAGAACCAAAAAAATCTCTGACTTCACCAGCAACCTCATGGAAGAAAGACGCAGATTGGTTTTGCAGTCCTCTGAAGACGCTACTCAGTATCAGCAACTAAACAGGCAGATCTCTAAGTCTCTAACTCGCGATTTGCGCCACTTTAATACAAATTGTATTAAAGAGGCGATTGAGAACAACAAAGGCTCAAAAGTGTTCGCTAGAGATCTGTCTGTTGGTCAAAGCCAACTGACCAAGCTGAAAACTGAGGACGACAGGATCATATCGTCTAAGACTGAGTTGCTGGAAGAAGTTGAGAAGTTCTACGGACTATTGTACACGACCACACGTCTGCCTGTCAGCGATCTGGCTAAAGACCCAAGAGCTAGACTTACCCGACACTATACCGAAGATATCCCGGACGTCAGCCTGTACGAGATTAGAATGGCTTTAAACAGCTTAAAAACAATAAGGCACCGGGTGATGATGGAATTACGGCTGAACTTCTGAAAGCAGGTGGAACACCGGTACCTCAAGCTCTTCAGAAATTATTTAATTCCGTTATACTTGAGGGACAAACGCCTAAGGCATGGCACAGAAGTGTGGTCGTGCTTTTCTTCAAAAAGGGCGACAATACCCTGCTGAAGAACTACAGACCCATCTCACTTCTGAGTCATGTCTACAAACTGTTTTCGAGGGTCATTACGAATCGTCTCGCACGCAGGTTTGACGACTTCCAGCCTCCCGAACAAGCCGGTTTCCGAAAAGGATTTAGTACCATAGACCACATACATACGCTGCGGCAGATTATACAGAAGACCGAAGAGTACAATCAGCCACTATGCTTGGCGTTCGTGGACTATGAGAAAGCCTTCGATTCGGTCGAAACCTGGGCTGTGTTACAGTCTCTCCAGAGGTGCCAAATTGACTATCGATACATCGAAGTTCTGAAGTGTTTGTATGAAAACGCCACCATGTCGGTTCGCCTCCAGGATCAAAACTCGGAACCTATCCAGCTGCAGCGAGGGGTGAGACAGGGAGACGTTATATCTCCGAAACTGTTCACCGCCGCCCTGGAAGATGTTTTTAAGCTTTTGGACTGGGGTGGACTCGGCATCAATATCAACGGCGAGTACATCACCCACCTTCGATTCGCTGACGATATCGTGGTCATGGCTGAGACTATGGACGACTTAGGCACAATGCTCGATGGCCTCAGTAGAGCCTCTCAACAAGTGGGTCTTAGAATGAACATGGACAAGACGAAAATTATGTCAAACGTCCGTGTCATACCTACTCCTCTGAAGGTTGGAGGCTCTACACTCGAAGTTGTTACCGAATATGTATACCTGGGACAAACAGTCCAGTTAGGTAGGTCGAACTTCGAGAAAGAGATCAATCGTCGAATCCAACTCGGCTGGGAAGCGTTCGGGAAGCTTCGCAATATCTTTACGTCCCAGATACCGCAGTGTCTTAAGACCAAGGTCTTCGACCAATGTGTGTTGCCAGTAATGACGTACGGAACTGAGACATGGTCGCTTACTATGGGCCTCATAAGAAGGCTCAAGGTCACCCAAAGGGCAATGGAGCGTGCTATGCTCGGAATTTCTCTGCGTGATCGAATCAGAAACGAGGAGATCCGTAAGAACCAAAGTAACCGACATAGCTCTCAGAATTGCTAAACTTAAGTGGCAGTGGGCGGGGCACATTGCTCGTAGAACAGATGGCCGTTGGGGCAGTAAAGTTCTCGAGTGGCGACCACGCACCGGAAAGCGTAGTGTAAGCAGGCCTCCCACTCGGTGGACCGATGACCTGGTGAAGGTCGCGGGAAGCCGCTGGATGCGGGCAGCGCAGAACCGGTCGTCGTGGAGATCCTTGGGGGAGGCCTATGTCCAGCAGTGGACTTCCTTCGGCTGATATGATGAATCTATTAAACTAGTGATGATGTGATGATAGATAACTGATAAGAAGTACCTATTTTTGTGTATGTACGGTATTTATTTTTGTGTCGCTTCTTTAAGTAGGTCGGTCATTGACCGATAAAATACAGTAGGTCAATGAAATAAGATACCTATTTTACACTTTAAATATCGTTGCAGTAGTTAAGTAATATGGTAGGTAAGTTTTTAGGTAGATTTTTTATGTATGACGAACTCCTCGGCATATTGAAACTTTCCTTTTACTGTGCCCTCGGTCAGAAGTTTTCAAGCCGTTAAATAATATTTTTAATGGACGTTTTCGGGAACGATCGCCTTTTTCGAGTATATACATAAGTATGTGCCTTAAATTAACTGTTTTGGGTGGCGGCACATAGGTAACCGACTTCGGTATAGGCAAAGTATATTTATATTAGTACTAACATACAGTATGGACACTCCCTGACGCTCTCTCGATTGCGACCTCACCCCCTTGTTGCCTAGATTGATACAGATTGGTTACAGTTTGGTTGTTGAACGTATAGGATTTCGCCGCCATTTTGTTTGTTCCGTCATTCCTTTTTTGAAATGTCATTTCTGGCCCATTGTATGAAGTGTCCAGGGTGTGGTATAGGTATACTGTTTTCGTATACTTCGAGTCATTGTATTAGCCCTATTCCAAGTAGGACCACGAGTACAAAGTGGTATACCGTGGTCCCACCACCAGTAAATAGGTCAATTCTATCGGTGGGACCAGTCACAGATGAGATACTAGTTACTTCGTAACACGGTCCCTTAACGTTCATTTCAGCTGATGATAAGTAACGATGATGCCGAAGATCGCAACGGGTATAACAAGATTCCCCAACACAATGGGCAATTGGGAACTGGCTCATGCTAAATAATCCTACTACCATAATCTCACTGCGGAAATACATCAATAGTGTTAACAGTGATGTTTGGCGGCAACACTTAGATAGGATGGTGGTAGCTAGCCTGGCGGTTTTAGTAATGTCCTTCCTCCAATTAAACCGAGTCTTGCAACGTAGGACTTCGCTGGGAATCGAACCCGTGACCTCCTGATGTAAAGCTTATGAATAACCAAAGTGCTAGTAATTAACAATCAATTTTGTTCTTTCCACTATTTGATAACATCAGCATCATCATTATATCAGCCGAAAGACGTCCTCCACTGCTAGACAAACACCAAAAAAAACTACGAGGACCGGTCCAGAGCTAGCCGCATTCAGCGACTTTCCGCGACCTTCAATAAGTCGTCTGTTCACCCAGTGGGAGGTCTGCCAATGCTTCATCTTCCGATGCACTGTTGCCACTCGAGAACTACCCCAACGGCCATCTGTTCTACGAGCTATATATGTGCCCTGCCCACTGCCACTCCGAGCAAACCTCGCTCCATCGCCTTCTTATGAGGCCCATAGCACACCCTGGACACTTCATACAACGGGCCAGAAATGACATTTCAAAAAACGAATGATGCAATAAACAAAATGGCGGCGAAATCCTATACGTTCGACAACCAAGCTGTAACCAATCTGTATCAAACTGGATGACGAGGGGTGAGGTCACAATCAAGAGAGCGGCAGGAAGTGTCCATTCTGTATATAATTTGCCCATAGTAAGCGACCGTGTCTCAATTCCGTATTTCATCACTGGCAGTGGCAACACACACTGATCAAAGACCTTAAATAAGTCTTGAGACACTGCGGTATTTTGGGACGTGAACATATTGCGAAGCTTCCCGAACGCCTTCCAACCCTTTTGGATTCGACGATTGGATCTCTTTCAAGAAGTTGAACCTACCTAACTTAACTGTTTGTCCTAGGTACATATATTCATCAACGTAATTGCTGATAATCAAAGTAAATATCCAATTGCTCTATCGTTAAAGTTTACGCGAGCATTTTATTGGTACTCAACCTTGTATTTAAATAACTTCCCTGTATGTAGGTATAGCCTAGCCATATACCTATCTGTCTTTCTATGCCTACATAGGGAGACCGGTTGAACGACGGACGCATTTCAGGGGTGTAATAAGTTGACGAAAATATACAACTTTTCCAAGAAAACACAATTTCACAAAATAAGAAATCATTTTATTTACAAATTGAGAAAGCTTTCGTCTTTTATGAATAGCGTATTCACGAAATCGTTTCCCATACCAACTTAACATCACTACCTACTTCTTAAAAATGGATGTGCCGATTCTAATAAAACTTTATACACATAAGCATGCTAGTCAAGTTAAGTCAATTTTAGTTTGTCGATAGATTACGTTTTCGAAATACTTTATTTTAAAAAGGATTACCTAGCAAATTTTTAGGATTACTAAGAAAACCTTAAATCACTATTACTTAGTGACAACACTATTTTTCCTCATATCAGCTCATATACTTTTCCACCGAGTGGCTCGAGCCTACCCTGCCTACCCACGGGCGATCGGGCCTTAGTAGTGTCACAGTATATATATTAGTGGTAGTGTATATATTCTTTGCCTTAGTCGACAACTCGGGCCTGGTTGGGTGCGGGTTGGTCGACTACACTTTGACACTATTTTTATGAAAATATAATCTATTCAAACTAGAATTTCGTGACTTTCTTATATGTATAAAGTTTCATTAAAATCGGCTTATCCATTTTCAAGAAGTAGTATACTCAATTTTAAGTATGTATTGGAAACGATTTTGTGAATACGCTCTTAAATTCGTTTGTCATTCAACCAGATATACAGGTGTAACAAAATTGGTGAAGGACCCGTTAACTGGGGATTCTACTAATCATACTGAACAACTTTCCCCAGGAACACATTGTCAATTCTCAAAAAAAAATTGGGCCCTTCATACAAAAATGCAAAAATTCAATTCAATGCAAAATTGGTCGAACAGCTGATTGATTTATATGAAGAGTTCTTGTTTTTGCGATTTCAACAAAGTCATAGAACAAAAGTTGTTCAGTATGATGAGTGGACGTCTCAGCTAACGGGACCTACACCACTTTTGTTACATCCTGTATAAATATATAATGAATATTATTATGTAGTTCATTTTTATTCTTAATCTAAGGCTTGTCGTAGTATTTTTTATCCTACGCTCTTTCCTTCAATCTCTGGTCTGACTGACTTAAATTGTTAAAATGAAATGAAATGATGAAATGAAATGATTATTTATTTGCAGTGAAATAGATTACACCAAGGTGTTTTGCAATAAATCGTTTCTCTATTCAGCTGACTGCACAGCATGCAAATAGTAAACTAGTTAAGATTTTACATTAAGGAAATCTCTTACAGAATAAAAGCTAAATGACATGATTTACTAATAAGCATAACCTGACATTGTTCCCGAGGGATCTGGAGAAAATTCATGTCCACCCACACTCGCACCGCGCACCCTCTAAGACAGTCATAAAAACGATGTCCACGCGGGCAGCAGCTGTGTGCTGGTACCGACCTTACCTATCAAATGATTCAGATTCGATGGCTTTGCTGGCATCAACCTAAAAAAAGTTGTAGGCCCGTAATTTAGGCCCTACCTTTGATTTCGTTAATTTTGTGTCTTCATTTTATAATAGTTTTCATACCTTTGAGTGAATTTATTTTTGAAGTCGGTTTTTAGTTTTTTTAAACTTTCCTTTTTTATATTTATTTTTAGTTATATATAATGCTATCTCACCTACTCGCCAATAGGAATCATCATATCTTAATGCATTTGTTTCATTAGCCGATACAGAATCCTGTGGCTTCCATCATCATCTTAGCAGCATGAAATTTAGCGAGTCAAACCATCATCAGCTCACCTGAATAACCTAAAAGAACACAACTATCGGTCTATAAAATGAAAAAAAATCTTTTAATATTATAATATTAGTTATGGTATAATATTAAAAAAATATTTCAATAACAATTGGTAAGCCCTTGGCATCACCTCACCTGATGGTAAGTGAAATGCCGAAGATGGAAGCGGGCTTACCAAGACTCCCCAACGCAATGGGATCTGGCTATCTTATCTTCAAGCCGGAACACATCAATGCTTGTAACACTGATGTTTTGCGGCAAGACTTAGATAAGATGGTGATAGCTAGCCAGGCGGGTTATGAAAATGCCCTACCACCAACCAAACCGAGTCGTACAAAGTTGACACCGCCGCGAATCGAACCCGCGACCTCCTGGTGTGAAGCGAATGGACTAACCATTACGGGACGGAGGCGGTAAAAATTCTTCAACTCCGAACCGATAAGGAGTTGTACCTTCCATAATCAGCTCATCAACATGAGATATATGATGACTACCAGACGCTAAAACTTGAATAGCTTAAGAAAATATATGAAACACGTAATACGTGCCTATAAAATTTGAGTGTTGCCCTCGATTTCCCTGGGATCCCATCATCAGGTACCGACTTGGTGACAAATACAACTATCGGTCTATACGTACCTACTTAGTATCTACATATAATATTTAAAGAATTACCGATCCTCCAACTCCTAACCGTTAAGGAGTTGTACCTTCCATCATCAGCTCATCAACATGAGATGATAACTACCAGACGCAAAAACTTGAATAACTTTAGAAAATACCTGAAACACGTATTACGTGCCTTTAAAATTTGAGGGTTGCCGTCGATTTTTCTGGGATCCCATCATCAGATCCTAACTTGGTGACAATGAGACCATCTCGAGAGTATACTCTTTGTAAAAAAATATTTTTGAAAATTGGTCCAAAATTTCGGTGAACGTATACTTAAAAAATATACATACCTATAGTGGAATATAGAACATCCTCTTTATAAAAAGTCGGTTAAAAAAGGGACAAACATACCTACATTAAACAAGATAAAAAAGTACAAAAGATTCTACTTATTTCTAAAGGAAATTACTAAAAATAGACCTTGGAAAGAGAAAGTGAGAAAAAAATATTATGGCAGAAGACTCGAGACGCGTATACTCATCAAACGAGAGCGACAGAAAAATGATCTTTTTATTCAGTTGGAATAAGCGAGAGTACGACTCACACTTGGCCAGTTTTTATTATTTGTTGTTTTTTACACACTCCATTAGTAGTGTGTGTTATTAGTGTGTAGCACACCATTTTTGTAAAACACGCTTGTTTGTATTACCGTTTTTACAATAGAGCAAAAACAAAAAAACTTTAAAAACACGTTCCTTGTATGGGGATTCCTTTTTTTTTATGTCTGTCATAAAAACAGTATTCTGGAAAAAAAACATCCCGCTACCTAACGACACAGTTGAGATACTTAGTTACTTCGTCTAACGGCACAGATGAGATACTAGTTACTTCAAACGGTTTATAAGATACAACCTTTTAAAAGTCGGTCGTACAGACAGACAGCATAAGCTTACATTTTCATTTTAGTAATAGGGTCCCGTTCTAACTGGTACGGACGGAACCCTAAAAACAGAATCTATTGCATTGCAAGCGAGGTCCATTACAAGTCGGTAAGGTCACTAACAATTTAACTAAAGAGGAAATCAATGGACATAGCTAGCTAGACATTATTATATTCCACGGAAAAAAACTACAAGGTTCCATGCTAAACATTACCTTGTAAACTTTGCTGGTGATTGATCATGATCAGTAATATTTGGCCTAGACTAATACCCAAGCTTCGTTCGAAACGCAATGATAACTTCATGGCCGAAACTAAAATAGCTAGCTAACTTATGTACAGTGGCCACCACATCAAGCGAGACACTTTGGACTTTGTATCGTTCTTAAGCCGTATGCGCATAGATCAGAATCGCACTACAAGTGTCTAGCTTGATGTGCTGGCCTCTGTACTTACTTGTTATAACGTATAAACTAGGTACTCGTGTAAGAATATTATCTGAGAAATAGGTGTAATATAGAAATCTAAGTCATATGTTATCTATACTTCTATACTAATATTATAAAGTGGAAAGATTTGATTGTTTCTTTGTTTGCATTGAATAGGCTCCGAAACTACTGGACCGATTTGAAAAATTCTTTCACCGTTGGGAAGCTACACTATCCGCGGTTGCTATAGGCTATATTATATTTTCAAAAAAAATAGGGATCCTTACTGAAAGTCTAATAATGTAACCCAAGGTGTAAAAAAGGACCTCAAATTTTTGCGTTACCTACAAAAAGCTGTGTAGTGTAGTGTAGTTATACTACTATAAGGCGGTAGGAAGTTTGCAGGGACAGCTAGTAAATTATAAATCACGCTCGCAGCGTGTTGTGTAGTTGCGTAGGACTCAGAATAAATACTTACCTATCTACTTAGTATTGTACCTATTATTAACATGATAAATACAAGCTTCGATAGAGTTGCATAAGATTTACAAACACATATTATTATGAGTATACATAAACTCGCACTTACATGTAGAAAATTTTTACACGTGTACCTGCAATACCCTACCGTCGTCGTCGACCCTAAATTCGCCCGGTTTTGACACTAATTGTGAAGTATTTTAGATCACACTTAAACAAAAACTCTTCTATTTATCTGAGACAACAGCTAAACACTGTTGAGCGTCGGTGGCGTAACGATTAGGGCGGCTACCTGTTCGAATCCTGCCGCGTAGTATTTTTTTTTCGTATTTCATATTTAAGTTTATCCGACGCTCTTACAGAGAAGGAAAACATCGTGAGGAAACGTGCACACGCCTACGAAGAAACTCGAAGGTTGTGTGTGAAGTCAGCCCGGACGGCCCGCGTGGTCGACTAACACCCGATCGCTCTTTTTCAGGGTACGCTCAAGCCCCTCGGTGGAGACGTATCTGAGCTGATATGATGATGACAGCTAAACACCACCGATACTTAATAACCAGAAGGCAAGGCAGTGCGTCCACGCCAGTTCGAGCAGACAAGCACGACCGTACAACCCCTTTCTTGAAGCAAATCAATATTTTCGAGCTCTTAATATCTTTGTTAGGGACTGAAGAAACTTTCTTAATTTTATATTGTATTATTTACGTAATGTAGACATGTATATTCCATTTTACAAGATTCCACCTATAGCTTAAAATAGTTTTTAAAATATCGTTTATCGAAGTTTCGATATTTCGTCACTCACGAATCATAAAAACATATACCACTTCCAGGTGACTTATGAAAGTTGAAATTTGGCATGGAGATAGGTGATTGGGAGTTTACGAAGGGAACAGTCTGAAAACAGCAAATATCCACCCTTAAGGGGGTGAAAAAGGGGTTGACAGTTTGTGTGAAAGTCCGTCATTTTCAAAATAAGAGACATAAAGTTGCACAAGTATATTTAGAGGCTTCTAATATGGTTAAAAAATTAAATTAAAAAAGTGTAACAGAAAATAAAAAAAATTTCTAACAAAAAACCGGCCAAGTGCGAGTCAAACTCGGGCACTAAGGTTTCCGTACCTACCAAAAACTAATTTTCATTTACAGCGCCATCTATAGATATAGGTAAAAGAGAACTAATTGCTGTTGTCGCATTACTGCGTAAATTAACTATCTAGAAGATACTACTAGATCCCACTAGGTGCTGCTAGTTTCAGTTTCTAAACAATCGAACTTTGGATATTTCATTTTTCATGTAACAACGGATGTAATAACTGTAATCTATGTATTTAATCTCCATATGTCTCCATAGAAAAAAAACGTTTTTTATAGGTATTTTTGATTTAGCTCCATTGTAAAAACGGTAATACATAAAAATGTGAAACTTGGTGTGTTTATGGTACTAATACTGATGTAAAAGAACTAACAACAAAGACCATCTAAGTGTTAGTTGTACTCGCGCTAAGTGGTCCGAAATGAATAAAGTAAAAAAAAATATTTTTGTCGCTCACGTAAAGCTCTTTTGTTACAAACAAATGTAAATAGGTATCATTGTGATAGTTGTGTTAAAGTATATTTATTAGTACTGACATACAGTATGGACACTCCCTGCCGCTCTCTAGATTTTGCCGTGACTTTGTTTGCTCCATCATTTGTTTTTAGAAATGTCATTTCACGACCGTTTCTATGCAGTGGCCGGGGTGTGGTTGTGTGTAAAGGAGTACTCTTTATTGTACTGTGGTAAAGGTGTGTAGTACGGAACCCTCGGAGCGCGAGGTCGACTCGCAATTGACCGGTTTTTTATTTAAAATCAATATTCAGCAAATTGCACCGTAGTTCTCTTTTAAACATACTGAGTAAATAATTATGCTGTAATTAATGAGCAGTTATATTTTATGCATCTTTGTTGCCTAGAATTTTATTTCAACGCATTTATGAAGATACTTTTTGACTTGGCAAGCACGAAAATTGACCCAAATACCTGTCGAAACAGGCTAGAGAGTGCTAAAAACCTGAGGACGATGCATCCACAAGCCCTCTCGCACATCTACCATTTACGCTAGACTGCCAGGTTTATGATATAGCGTCCCCACTTACCTACCCTAGGGCATAACAGTGGGGGCCGCTATTCCTGCCAACACCATAAGGTGAAGACAAGGACCAGTTACGGTAGGTCTTGCCGCCAAGACGCTTGTCCTGGTACTCTGCAAGGCGAGTGCCTCGTGGAAGAGAACCACTACCTACTGTCCAGGTAGGTCCCGGAGCTGTAGGCGCGCTCACCTCCCGCGGCTTTCGCTGCTGGCGGTTCGATCCCCGCTCGGGACGCCAGAGAAGCTGGCTCCCACATATCCGGTGTGGTACCGGAGCTGTAGGCACGCTCACTTCCCGGCGCTTATCGCACCTGTCCAGACTTACTCCTACGCGGCTGGATCGGCCGGAGCAGTACGACAGTTAGAAAAAAATTACATGCAAACAATAGTACATTACTGCAGCGGCCAGCAAAAGAGGCATTGATGGACGAACGTGTAAATGTGGGCCGAGGCACACATACGTAAGTCCATCAATGCCTAGTTGTGGCCAAGGCCTGTATAATACTTTTCTCAAATAATGCGCGGAAAACGTAGCATAGGCAGGCCTAACTCGATGGACCGATGGCCTGGTGAAAGCAGTGGGAAGCCGCTGGATGCGGGCAGCGCAGATCCGGTCGTCGTGGATATCCTGTGGAGGCCTTTGTCGTCCTTCGGCATATATGGTTAAGTTCTGATTGATGTACTGATTTTTAATTATTTTTTATCTCATTTTAGGCGAGCACACTGGCTTCGTCCGGGTCGGCCCTAAGGGCTACTTCTTGCCCCACAAGTTCCGAGAAGAGGCCGCTAACATCTACAACATGGATCTGAGAGAAGATGACATTTTTGTCGCCAGCTACCCGAGATCAGGTATAAAAGCTATCTTGAATAGTATAACAATGCTATAATTGTGAAAGTGGTGGGAAACCGCTGGATGCGGGCAGCGCAGGACCGAAGTTGTGGAAATCTAACAAACTGAACGTTCGGCAATTTCCAGCAAAGGGACGCGTCGCTTTTTTTAGTGGAATCTTTTTTCGTTGACGTATCCTACAGTATGGGGTATCGTTGAATAGGTATTTTTCGACTCAGGGATCGGTTGGCAAAATATTTAGCATTAATAGTGCAAATTTTTGTAAGAGTCAAGTTACCCCCTCTCCACCAGCTTAACCGCTAGTATAAGGACATCAGAAAAAAATATTAAATAATTTATAATCAATTCAAAAGGAAACCTATGACGGGTAAGTAAACTTTCTTAGTTTAGGAGTAATAGTCGAGCAACTTAACATGTGCACTTCGATTTGTAAAAATTTCATAGATTTTCCATGCAAAATGTTCTATTACCAACTGCAAATAAAATTTTGATTTTTAAAATACACATGTATTTTTTGAAAATACTACAGAACCCTGATGATGATGAGATGATACCAATGGCTTACTAATTGAGAATAAAAAAAAACCTTAATTTGCGCGAGTCCGACTCGCACTTGGCCGGTTTTTGTTTTTCGCTTTTCAGTTCCTTTCTTTTTTCGTCGGTTTTATGCACCTAAATCAATGGGTGTAAACGTAAATTTATCTGTACAGCAAGCATTTAGTTTTGTAGCTTCTTATCTTACCGTATTATTTATATTGCCATTCATACTGAAATTGCTGAGACTACAAAATATAACACTTTTTTGGTTTCAGGCACCACTTGGACTCAAGAACTTGTTTGGATGGTAGCCAATGACTTGGACTATGCGACATCCAACGCCATACCTCTAACTGAAAGATATCCATTTTTGGAGTAAGTTGGCATACCTACTTACGATCGGTTTAGGTATATTTGGTTAGTTCATTATTATGTCAGCTGAAAGACGTCCTATCTGCTGAACATATATGCCTCACCTAAGGATTTCCAGAACGGCCGGTCCTATTATGCGCTTCCCTCATCCAGCGGCTTCAAGCGACGTTCACCAGGTCGTTGGTCCACAGAGAAAAAGGCCTGCCTTACGCTACGTTTTCCAGTGCTCGGTTGCCACTCGAAATTTGGGACAGTAGGTACATAAGTCACACACGACTGCTGTCCGTTCTACATAGCTATGACAACTCGCGGGGAATTTAAACCTTCCTCACGAATCACTCGTCCGTTGGTGAAAGCTGTATATCCGTTCTGTAGATTTTGAATTTAACGCGTTCAGATTCAGATTCAATCATTTATATTATTATTATTAGACACAACACTACAACTCAACACAAAACAATATAACAAGAGACAAGAAACATGTAGGTAAACAAAGTAAAAGATAGAAAAAAAACAAAATCTACCTAACGTCGCCACATATGGGAGGTAGGTGTGCGTTGCACTGTAGTGGCAGCGTGATGCCAAACAGGACCCATTTCAGCATATTATGTTGCAGCCACAGCCACAGCGCTGGTTTTCGAATGCGTCCTGGTGAGCTTGCGTAAATAAATTAAATCGGAACATGCTATCACACAATATTATATTAATATTATAAAGGCAAAAGTTTGTGAGTGTGTATGTTTATTACTTCTTCACGCAATAACTACTTAACGGATCTGGCTGAAATTTGGCAGGTAGCCAGATTAGGACCTGGCTTAACACATAGGCTACTTTTTTCACGCTCGCGAGCTGCTTGCGGATCGCGCACTGCACACCCTCGAAAAGTCATAGGAACGTCCACGCGGGTGAAGCCGCGGGAAACAGCGGTAGGTACTAATAAGGAAATACAATGGGGAAAGAGGTTCAGACAGACAGATGCGGCTGGGGAACTTTCTTTTATAATTATGTAATTTTACTTTACTAGAATCTTCATCCAGTTGTTGTCCGCCTCATTGTCCGATCTTCCCGCGGATCATTTTAATTGAAGTACAAGAACATTATAGCAAAAGTAGTTAAAACATATTATATTCAATCTCTCTGCATCCTTATATATACCTAACATGTGACTAATCCACAGGTTCTCGGTCTACGTCCACCCTGTAATGAAACAGCGTTTCATAGAAGAAAACAGTAACAGTGATCGCAATCTGAAACTTCTGGAACAAGTAACAGAATCGGGGACCGAGCAGATCGCTCGCATCCCCGGCCGTCGCTTCGTCAAGACCCACCTGCCGATGTCGCTCCTACCACCAAACCTTCTCGACACAGCCCGAGTGGTATACGTCGCTAGGGATCCAAGAGATGTCGCTGTATCCTTCTACCATCTGAACAGACTCATGAGAACTCAGGGATACATTGGGGACTTCAAAACGTATTGGAACTTTTTTATTCAGGATTTGCGTGAGTTTTCTAAACTGTCTTTTTGGAGAAATAAACTATTATATAAGTAGGTATTTATGGTACCTTTTAAATAGGAACGCAGCAGTGATCTTGAAGACCTGTAAATTAATGGCTTAGATGACCTACTGTAACCATAAAAAGACATCTACAGCTCTCTTGAACCAATGACCTGGTAAAGGTCGCGGGAATCCACTAGATGCGGGCATCACAGGACAGGTCGTTGTGGAAATCATTGGGAGAGGCCTATATTCAGCAGTGGACGTATTTCGGCTGATAGAATAAAATGATGATGACCTGATAAATGTGGTTGTATTTATTGTTCAATTTCAGACCACTGGACACCATACTTCGATCATTTAAAAGAGGCTTGGGAACAAAGGCATCACCCTCATATGCTGTTCTTATTCTATGAAGAACTATGCAAGGTACTGGTCTATCATTATGAGTTATGTATGACTGAGCAAATATCACTTGTCGTATCACACTATGTCATTCGTAAATTCTGTTTAATTCTTCTAGGATTTACCGGCAGCGGTACATCGAGTAGCCAGGTTTTTAGGCAAGGACTTCTCGAAGGAACAAATTGCAAAATTATGCGACCACCTCAGCATTGAGAACTTCAAGAAGAATAAGTCGGTCAATTATGATGTTATGAAGGAGCTGGGAATTTCTGTGGCTGGAGAACAGGGCTTCATTCGGAAAGGTATATGTACTTACTTACTAGGAACTAAGCTAGTAGATAAGAGTACCTATGTGAATACTTTACTTGCCTACCTTTTGTAGATATAATTGAGTATGGAGGTATCTCCTATAAATGCATTGCCATCTTGTAAAAGCCTGTAATATAGGTCTAATCTCAGCGCTTAGAGGCTTACATGGTCAAGTCTAGAAAGTGATTAAGCTAACCGCACTGAAACGGTATCCGCTTCCTTTTAACTACAAAGGCACATACCGCAGTGGCATTATTATTACTATCGTATGGCCTTATTTAGTTCCTGCAATATGAATTACTTACAAATTAATATCAAGATTTCGGATCCAATTTTTTGCCTACGGGTTGATTTTGTTCAGATCCTCCTACCCATCCCTGAAGCACCGATTCGGACACTCCATTACGATGTGCCACGTCGTCTGCTCGGCATTGGCATTCATTACCATTTTTAAACAGAAGTGAAAGAAGTTTGCCTTTTCCACTGCCAACTTAGTCATTTCCTAGTCAAAAACAGTCTTCTGAACCCGTTCTAATCTGGTTTCCGTCCTGGCTATAGTAGGAATACTGCACTTAACAAAATCGTTGACTACATTAGATTTGGTATGAAGAATCAACAACTCACAATAAACTCTGCTGGACTTCATCAACTCATTTAATACTGTTGATCATGACATACTGCTTGGGTTGTTGAGTTCCCTCAACATATCGCCGCTGGTAATTGATTGGTTCCGTAGTTACCTGCAAGAACGCCGACAACGCATACGCATTGAAGATTCCTTTTCATCTTGGTGTTCCACTAGTGCCGGCGTGCCACAGGGTGGCGTTCTCTCCCCTCTTCTGTTCGCTATTTTTATTAATCTGTTCCTTCAGATCTCCTCGTCCTGTCATCTATATGCAGATGATCTACAAAATTATACACACAGGAACCTTTGGATGACCTTTCATATGTCATTAACACTACTAATAAGGATCTTATCGTCATATCAGAGCAAATCTTACGGCTTAAAAGTCAATCCAATGATCACGCAATGTATTTTGATTGGCAGTCCGTATTTTGTCCCTAGGATAGATTATTTTAATTTACCTGCCATTAATTTCGACGGTGTTACTGTCCCTATCAGTATAAACGTAAAAAATCTAGGAGTTTTCATAGACCATACCCTGTCTTGGGTCATCCAGATTGCTGAGGTCAGTCGGAAGATGTTTGCTTCAGCCTGTTCTCTAAATCGACTGCGCAATTTTCTTCCAACAGCCTTCAAAATTGCTTTATCCCAATTCTTCTTCCCATTCTGGGTAACGCAGACGTGTTATCTTTATCTTAATCTCCTAAATAAGCTAGACCAATTATACAAAAACTAGTCGGATTTATTTATGGTATGCGTAATTATGATCTGATCATATATTCGAGTAGTGGCTTTCAGTGCGTTGTCGAAGGGACGCCCATTATCGTGCTCTTCTCTATTCAGTTCTTTTTGACCGCCGTACTCCCTTTATCTTAAAAACCGTTTCCAATACCTCTCCTCCTCTTACATATTAAGTCTCGTTGTTTTCATCATCATCATTAATCTGATTATGTATGTACATATATACTATATGTATTATGACAATGTTATGTATGTACTTATTATGTATTTTAGTTTATAATATAATTATTATTTACGTGTATTACGTATTTTAAGAATGTGTCATTCATATCAGATCATATACGTCCCCACCGAGGGGCTCGAGCCTACCCTGGATTAGGGCGATTTAAGAATGTATATCTATTTATATATTTTTTTCTCTATGAATTTGTTTATTTCCCACTAAGTACAACCCCACAATAATGATTGTTCATGTTTCCTCCACCTAAAGGTTGTCTGGAAGAGATCGCTTATATGTACAACTTCCTCAATCATTGTCTCTTTTTTTCCTATGTTGTGCAATAAAGTGTTTTCAAGCAATCAATCAATAAAGTTTTAGCGTTGCCGTCATCGAATTCAGAAAATGGTGAAAGCTTAAATTTTTATAACTGATTTGCCGTGGTTACATGTCAATAAATTGCCTTTGCAGGCAAGGCGGGCGGCTGGCGCGAGTACTTCGACGGGGAGATGGCGCGGCAGGCGGAGCGCTGGCTCGCGGACAACCTGCTCGGCACCGACCTGCGGTTCCCGCACATGTCTGATATCTCATGAGAAGACCCCAGTTCATAACACAAACAATTTTTCACAAATAGAAGCACCGCTATTTCACAAATAGCACCAACTAACATACAGAATATAAATAAAAAGGTACGGCCAAGAAGCTTTAATTAAAACACGGTGAAGCAATATTTTTATAGCGGGCTTCTACTTCTCGTGAAACAAATTCTGTTATCTACCTTGACAAAAATTGTGGGAATGAATTTACCCAGAAAAGCGGTTAGAGAGGAATTAGGGTCCAAATTTTTGTAACAAAATTGGTGTAGTCGTTAACTGGGGCTTTTATACTCATCACTATGAACAACTCTCCCCAAAGAACACACTCGATTCTCAAAACAAATTGGACCCTCCATCTTTAATATACTCTAGGCCGTCCATACAAAAAAGCAATTTAAAGAATGAAATAATGAATATTTAAAAATAAAACACTAAATGTAAATATGTATTTTCAAAATTGCTTTTTTAGAGTTAGATATGAGAATATTACGTATCATTTGAGGTATATTTTACCAAAAATGATGGTTTTAAATTATTTTATCAAATGATTATCAAGTTTTTTTCGTACCGTCATACCGAAGAGTAGCGGTCATACATCAAAAACTGAAATTAGGATAGGATAGAATATAATTAATGTTTAATCAGTTATAAGTAAAGTGAAATATTGCGCAGGTTGTCAAAATACATAGTTTGTACCTCTATCACTGAAAAGGTAGCAGCTCAGCATGCTGTCATCATAAAGATGACTACAATGGACCTAAAGTAAACAGACATCATATTTTTTAAATTTAAATTAAATAAAAAATTAAAGATAGTAAAAAAAGTAAAATTAAAAACTAATTAGCCTACAATTTTGTAAGATAAATTATTATTTTCTCAAAAACGGCTCTAACGATTTTCATGAAATTTCGCACGTCGTAGCTAGTTGCTTATGTTTGTCTATTACATAGTAATACCCCTCAGTCTGGCAAAAATCGTGTTTGTATGATTCTCCTACAAATAAAATTGAAACTTGCGATTTATTCACAAATCGTTGGAGCTATCGCTACAAAAGATTGGTTGTAACACCTTTGCGCTCCAAGAGAATGGTGGTCTATTAGAGTGACAATCCGAGATTTTATTTGTATAAAATTTATGTATTTCACCATATTCATTGTTGTTGCATCATCTCTGGTGCAGTGGGACTGAAGAAAATTCGAAAGTTCAATTACCCGTACCCCACTGTAATGCAGTGAGTAGTAAGTCGTAGTCTCCAGGAGGCTCGAGTTTCCATACAAACGTAGTTCCGCTTTAATACAAAAACTACATGCCGGATTGAATCCAAAATTTGTAAATATATTGAGTAGACACATATCGGTTTGTAATTAGTTTTCATCGTAGTAAATTTTAACGTAACTAAACGAAGCCTTAAATTAGTTTTGTACTGAAAGTTTGAAACTGCTTTTTTTTCCGTTTTATAATAGTACATCGAAAACTACTTACAAACATCGATATGTGTCTCCTCAATATATTTACAAAGTTTGGTTTCAATCTGGCATGCAGTTTTTGTATTAAAGCGGAACTACGTTTGTATGGAAACTCCAGTATAGCCTTGGTAAGCATTAACGCAATAATTAAGGGTGTTACCCTACTATGACGGAAATATAGGTTACCCATTAAATTATTTTTATTTAGAAAATAAGAAAAGGTCAAGATAAGGTGATAACCATTTATTCGAATAAAATGCTCTATTTTAGTATTTCTTTGTAACACCATGATATTTAAGTTTAGGTACAATGAATGACAGTAAAAACTAGCGATTAAGTAAACATTCACTATAGCTCGTAATCAACACTCTTAAATAAACAATATTATATCAGTCCTCGTTCGCAATTTTATTTAAATAATACGGTTATACAAAGAGAATAAATTAAAAGCCAGATTTAATTCAATTATTCGTCGGTAATATAAAATTCTAAACAGACTCATCATATTATTGGATAATAACCGCGCGAGTAGACGCCCCGGCACATCCGGGCCGCGCGCACTCCGCTGCTGCAACGTACATCTCTATAAAAGCGACTCTATAATATAAAAACTGGGGGCGTTCCCCCCCGCACCCGCGCCGCCGCCGCGGCGCCTGCTGTATAGTACACTTACAAAATCACAAAATTCAAGCGGAAATAATAGGAATCGTTGTGTGTTCACGCAATAACGTCAGGCAACTGCGCCTCGGCGGGCGGCGGCGGCGACGGCGGCAGCTTGGCGGGCGGCGGCGTGGGCTCCAGCGGCGCGGGCTGTGCGTCGCCGCCGACGTTTCCGTTGCACTGTGCGGGGCCATTCGTCGCCGGCTCCTCTTGCTTTTTCTCGATCGGCTTTTTGGGTACTTTAACGGGTACCGTCCTTCCAGCTGGCGCCTGGTTAACAAATTGTAATATATATGATTGTAGTACTGTAGTAAGGCTAGACTTTTTTACATACCTAAGTATATTTAGGGGAATGTAACAATGTGCCTGTTTGTTGGAAACAGTTTGGTATCAAAGGAGGCATTGGCAGCACAATTACCTTAAACCAGGGTTGGCATGAATAAATCACTTTGAATTAAATCCTGTGATTTTTTGAACAAAAATCATTGATTAAATCAAATTAATGGATAGATACATGCATACAAATTTATGTTATATATCACGTTAGAATTTTATTTTATTCAAGAACTATTTTAACACTTGAATAACATTAATACTTATTAACCCCTTCTAACGCCCGTGGAAACCACTATAGCAAGTATAAAAACATGTTTTTTAATGTAAAATAAAGCAAAATTGAGTCAAAGAAGTACATTAATATTACATTTCGTAGACAAAAAAACAAAAGAACATGTTAATCACGTTAGAATTTTATTTTATTTTATTTTATTCAAGAACTATTTTAACACTTGAATAACATTAATACTTATTAACCCCTTCTAACGCCCGTGAAAACCACTATAGCAAGTATAAAAACATGTTTTTTAATGTAAAATAAAGCAAAATTGAGTCAAAGAAGTACATTAATATTACATTTCGTAGACAAAAAAACAAAAGAACTTATGTGTAAAATACTTTGAATTTGCAATAAGTACAAGTACAACACAAAATTATGTACGACTCATACGTCTTATTTTTTTAGTTTCCTGTATTTGATAAGCTGCTTATCTTATCGAATCGAATATAGTTCATATGACGTCATGTTGGCTACAAAAGTTTACGCAGTATTTGTGTTTCATCATCATCATATCAGCCGAAAATCGTCCACTGCTGGACAAAGGCCTCCCACACGGATTTCCACGACGACCGGTCGCGCTGCCCGCATCCATCGGCCTCCCGCGATATTCACCAGGTCGTCGGTCCACCGCGTGGGAGGCCTTCCTACGCTACTTTTGTGTTTAATACGGTATTATCTAGTATCGCAGTACCTTGGGTGGGGCGGTCCGGGGAGGCGCGGGGCGCGCGATCCGCTTGTTGGCCAGCTCCTTGCCCGCCTTGTCGCCTTCTTTACTGTCCTTCGCGGCTGTGGCCGACACGCGCGGCGCCGGCTTCGGTGCGCTCCTGTTTGGTATAAAAATGAGCTGATAAGTACCTGTGAGACACTTTGAATAATAGGTTAACTTGAAATAATAGAGTATTTTCCAGTTCTCAATAGCACAGGTACAGTTAGCGCCAAACTGTATTATTTATAGACTAGGAGGTCATGGAAAAATTTGGTAACGATAACGGAAATGGATAAACTTAGGTTCAGAGGATAAACGGCAACCCTCTGATATTAAATATGTCGGTCTGCCTGCGCAAAGTGGTTGCGTTATGTGCTTATAGCGCCTGAAAAACTAGTTATCGTGACCTAAAAAAAAAACGATGAGGGAAATGGCTGAAAATACTAGTTGTACTCATGGCAACAATGCAAAACTGACCAAATATTCGATTGCGTTATGGAGCAACGCCCGTTAGTAGTAGGAATAGCAAGTTTTGTGTGTCAGGTTTCCCTTATCGTTTTTTTTTGGTCACGATAACTAGTTTTTCAGGCGCTATAAGCACATAACGCAACCACTTTGCGCAGGCAGACCGACATATTTAACATCAGAGGGTTGCCGTTTATCCTCTCGACCTAAGTTTATCCATTTCCGTTATCGTTACGAAATTTATTATCAATTTATTTTACTATTCTATTTTTATATATTTATTTATTATCTGAACCGTAATGCGAGTGCTTCGTGCGCCGGTACAATCGAGTAGAAGGTACCTTTACGTCTAACACCCAAAGTTTCCTACTGCGGAGCGTCTTGCGACTCACTTCAGAGCCGTAATAAAGTATGGCGCGAGCTTTTTAAAATAAAGGAAAACCTTTCTTGTTTGGAATTTTCATTAATTTTAATTTTTACAAATCACAAAATAAGTTCGTCAAAAACTTTACAGATTTGTGACGTCTGTATGTGTAACATGAATATTTTTTTAACATAATAGCGTTTTTGGCGATGATATACGTAAAAGTAACTGATTTGACAAGTGGAAAATACCCTGTTGTCAAAGTATATATATTAGTACTAACATATAGTATAGACACTCCCTGCCGCTCTCTAGATTCCGACCTCACCCCCTCGTCTCCCACGTTGATAGTTGGTTTAAGTTTGGTAATCGAATGTATAGAATTTCGCCGTAATTTCATTTGTGACGTCATTTTTTTTTAAATATCATTTCGCGCCCGTTGTATGAAGTGTCCGGGGTGTGCTATATTGTCACTAATGATGAAAGCGGCGGAAAACGGAAGTTGCGTCGATCAGACAGGTTAACTGACCTGAAGCACAGTCATTACCTGAATGAGTTTTGCTATTGTTAGGACCCTTTTCGTGATCGCAAGACACGTTAAGCTGTTCGTGCCGGTTGCAAATCACTAGATAGCGTCTAGTGCCATATCTTACAGACGGCTTAAAAACTTCCGACAGGCAAGTTCGCTAACCTCCACCAACCCGAACTTGGCCCCCATGTGAGAAGTAGGCCTAACCTTCTTGAGTTTGAGAAGTGGGGATGTTTATGTAAAAGCAAATGGCGGCGAGGTAAATATGTTGAGCTACATGCACATATTCGGCAAATTCTGCTCTATTATAAACACAGATAGATGTATTTAACGTATTTTCCGAAAATATGGATAATTTGATTGATAATTTAATTTATTTGATTTTTAATTTTGTTTTTTTTTGAGATTTTCCATCCAGAGTTGGAAATACTAGTAGTTAAATAAATAAATTGCTAGTGTTAGATATATTAAACACTACAAAGTAAATAAAATCTACAAATTCTGATACTACTTCTTCTTCTCTTAGTGTACGGATTGGACGTCGGCCATCATCTTCCGGAACTTGTATCTGATCTGTGCGTCTATAGAGGCTGACACTAATATTACTATAAATCCAAATGTGTGTCTGTTTGTTACTATTTCACGCGAAAACTACCATACCGATTACGCAGAAATTTGGCATACAGCGAAAGTAAACTGCAGAGAACATAGAATCATTTGAAAGTTTACATGCGGAGATATGACACTTTTTTCCCGAAAAATTAATACGTTATCGAGGGATCTGGGGCTAACTTAATTACATGCTTGCGAGCTGCGGCTCACACACCGTTCAACCCCGATTCACGATCATAAAAACGATAACCACGTGAGCGAACCTGCGCGCAAAAGCTAGTATAACTAATAAATAGGTACTGACTTAGCAGCTGTGGGCGCAGAGGGTGCTCGCGGCGGGGCACGCGGGGCGGCGGTCGTCGGGCGCGATATGGGAGCCCGCGGCGCCGGTTTGCCCGCTGTCTTCACGTCGCCGTTGGTCAGCGGCTTCCTCTCCGCCGGAGCAGCCGTCGCGGGCTTGAGGCGCGGCGCGGCCGTGGTCGGGCGGGAGATCGCTCTGGGGGCAGGTTTGGCTGCACCCGTGGCAGCAGCGGCGGTGGGGCGCGCGGGTGCGGCAGCGGGGCGTGCAGGCGCGGAGGCGGGGCGCGCGGCCGCGGGCCGTGGCGCAGCGCGGGGCGCAGCTGTCTTAGCCGCTGCGGTCGCTTCCATTGCCGGGGCGGTCTTCGGAGCGGTCTTCGCTGCGACTGTGCTCTTAATAGCAGGTTTGGGTGCCAGTTTCACTGCAGCGGGCTTGGGAGCTGCCGTTGTGACGGGCTTGGAAGCCGAGGCAGGTTTCGCCGCACTGAGCGGTGTCCGCGCCGGCGTCGTCTTGGCTGCAGGCGTCGTCTTGGCTGCAGGCGTTGTCCTGGCAACAGCCGGGGATTTCGCGACAGGTGTGGTAGCGGTCGGGGCAGTTTTCTTCGCCGATAGCGGCGTCCGCGCTGCGGTGGTTGTTTTAGGGGCTGGTTTCGGTGTCGTCTTGGTCGCTAATGTTTTCTTGGCGGCGGGAGAGGCTTTAGCCTTCGCGGCCGTCGCAGCCGCGGTCGCCACGACGGCACCCGCCGCCACCGCCGCTGCTACTGCGGCAGTGTTGTCTGTTTTCGAGATGTCGGCGGCGATAGGCGTGTCGCTGAGCGGAGCGGAGGGCGTGGGGGGCGGCGTGCCGGCCGCGGGCTCTTCCACGATCTCGCTGGTGACGGGCACGCAGATCTCCTGCGCGCGCGACTCTGGGATACCGATGTCTATGTCGGTGACGAGGTCTGAGCGCTGCTCGGGCACTATGTCCGGCGCGGGTCCGCTGGGTTCGCACTCAGGGGCAGGCGGCAGCGCTTCCTCTACGGTAGCTGACGTCACGTCGATGGCCTCTTGGGCGGGTTCAGGCTGCGGGGAGGCGGTATCGGGCCGTGCCGGGACGGGAGACTCCGCCGGCAGCGGGACTTCCACTGGGGCGGGAGATTCTGACGGAATAGGCGAGGGTATAGTAGGTAATTGTGAAGGAATCGGCGAATGTACAATTTCCACCGGTAGGGGCGATTGCACCTGCTCCGGGACCGGAGAATCTGATAGTGCAACAGGTTGCTCGGGCAGTGGGGAGTGTGCGGGCTCGGGGGGCGGAGACGCGGCCGCCTCCTCCAGAGCAGATTCCATCTCGATCGCCGGGATCGTCTCCTGCGGCTCGGACACACTCTTTCCGAGCTCGAAGTCTGTTTCGAACCTATTGTCTGAGCCTTGATGAACGTCTACGACGACATTCTCCTGAACGTCGTGCGACAGTTCGGGTGAAATAGCACCATCGTGCCCCGGAGAGGGCGACACTGAATTTTCAACAGGCAATGGAGACTGTGACAGCAAGTTATTTTCCTTAATTTCTATATGTAGTTCCATTTGTTCAGTTAGTTCCTCCTTGTGTTCGGGACTCAAATCTGGCTGTATTTCATCGCATGGTGAATCTTCGAATTTGCTTTGCATTTCTACATCTTGGGACATCTCTTCCTGTGGTGTGCTAGCTCTAATGTCCTTTTCACTCTCTGGGTCGGGACCATCATCATTACAGAATCCTAATTCTGAACTCTTACCATCTGGGATTTCGGGAATTTGTTCAAATAGTAACTTATGAGATTCGGGCGTATCAGTTTGTGCTACCTCCTGTGGTGCGTTTTCGAATTCGACGTTAGAGAAGTTCTGCGTGTTATTGCTGCTGAAGTGTAAGACGTGGTCGGCTTGTCCGAAGTCGAGTAAGTTGTCTGATCTGTCGTCGAATCTGATGATGTCGTTGTTGGGTTCCGTGTGCAGAGTGTGTGGTGGGTCGCGAGCTGGGTCGATGTTTTCCTTTTGGTCGTGGCAGTCGCCGTTGGTCTGCAGCTCCTCGTCGTCGCTGTCGCTCGGCAGCGGCTGCACGGCGTTTAGGTCGACGCAGGGCTGGCTCGGCGCGAGCCGCTCGCACGTGTCGTCGTCCTTCTCCTGGTAGAAACTCATGTTCATCGGATCTCCTTCTTTGTTCTTCAGCCTTTCTAAAAGCTCCTCATTGCCTTCCACTGCGAAGGGATTGGTTTCTGTGTGCGCTTGGAACACCTGTAGAGAGGAAAATTTTAATTAATACTCATTATTTTGGTCCGGCGGCGGCCACGACGACAAATTTTAAAAGTTTATTAGTATCAGGAAAATGAGAATATTATTACAAATAAAATTAATATTCGAATATTTATATCGTAATGTCGCGGTAAAGATCGCGGGAAGCCGCTGGATGTGGGAAGCGCAGGACCGGTCTTCGTGAAAATCCTTGAGGGAGGCCTTTGTCCAGCAGTGAACGTTTTTCGGCTGATATGATGATTTATATCGTCCTTTCTATATATTACAATGAGTTTCTAAATCTTATCGTCATGCAAATAAAATGCTCTTACGACGAGGGGTCATTTGACCGTTCGCCGTCTTTTTCAGTGAGAGTATTTTTTCGTCTTTCTAGTGTTAAGTTTAGCTATTCTGAGAGCTAATGTTGGTTACTTTAGTTCTCCTATTTATGGATGTATGTATAGCACTAGTATCTCATCTGTGGTATAGCCTAACCTTCTCAAGACCCGTGCCCAGGGTTCGAAAGGTTATCAATGATAATTATCATGAAAATTATCGCGATAATAACAAATGGATAATTATCGACTGATAATAACAATTGATTGCGTTCGTGAAAGTGAACTGTATTCGAACGTGTATTTCCGAACTTGCGTCTATCCGAACGCACAAAGTGTCAACGTGCCGCTCCGTAGGGTTCCCCCATACAAAAAAAAACAGTTCAGATTACAGGATTATGAAAACTTATGTGAACTTGAGTGTCATTGGTTTTATAAGTTAAATATTGTTTATTGAGTTGAATTTGAAAAATGCCTCGTGAGAAAGATCCAATATGGTCATACTTTATTTGCATAAAGACAAAAAATACTGGGCTATGTGCTCGGTGCAAAAATGTAGTAAAGAGATGCCAGGAATAATAAATAGTATTTATAAACCATTAATTTCTTACACTGGTGATAATTATCCGATAATTATCAAGAAGTGTAATTATCTTGATTTTTTCGAACCCTGCCCGTGCCCCAGCAGTAGGAACATTATGAGTTGTAAAAGATATGTCCTTGCTCTAGACTCGTTGACAAGCAGCCTAATAATAACACATTAAATTTTATATCCTTAATGAATCTTATGAGCGCGGTGTCGGGTGCCTTGACCGGCCCGAAGCCGAGCTACACACATACGCATCGCAACATAAGTTCATCTTCTCACCTGCAAGTTACAGAAGTCAGTGGTATCCTTCTGTACGCGCTGAAAGTCTTGTATGAGCGCGGTGTCCGGCACCTTGTCCGAACCGAAGTCGAAGCCCAGCGTGTCGAGGCACTTCTCGTTACCGTTCAGCTGCTCCTTCACACCCTCCATTGAGACGTTCTGAAATGTAAGAGTTGAGCTGTTAACATAAATAATGTACTCTCAGCAATAGGTTTCTTCAGAAGTGATATATCAAGTCAAAAAGTCGACCCCGGACTTCACACCTTATCCAAAGGTACACCTACGCTAGCTGCCTTGCTTCGTTATACTTCGGGTTCAGTGAAGAATATAATAGAATATCCTAGAATTGCATAACATTTTATTAATTATTAGAAGTTTTTTTTTTCTAGAAGAAGTTTGCATGTTTGTTAACCTATTTTTACTTTCGATCAACTGAGGAGCGACAACGGAGTGAAGAAAGTATTCTGATGGCAAAAAAAAAATCGAAGTTGAGAATTTGATGGGGATCGATTGTCTAACACAAAGAGAGTCTAACAAGTAAAAATTAAAAAAATAAGGAAGTACGTATGTGTCAGTGCGTCCGTTCGGCGCTCTAGCGCCTAAAGTACTTAACGGATTTGGGTACATTTTTCAATGTTTTCCTATTTAGATTTTTATAGGGTTGCATGCAACCTTAGTTTAAAAAAATAAATGATTATTTTTTTGATGAAAACATGAAACTATGTACATTACTACATATTTATACGGTCTACTACAGTATGAAGTTCTTTATTCCTAGAAAAATCAAACTTATAAATAATAAAAATAATAATATAAAAAATAAAAATAATTAAAAAAATTCAAAGAACTTGGATTTGTACGAAAAAAATACGAAGTATACCTTAATCCGTTTTTTTCCTGGAATAATGTAATTTGTGGAAACATACGTACAATTAAAATTGTTCGAGTAATTTTAGTGTTTTTTTTGTACTATGGTACCTAGTAAGTTTAAAAAATTACGAAACGGCTAGAGATATCAAGAAGAACATTGGCCTTACCTAATTGGACTCAAATCTGTTGAGTATATTAGGCGCTAAAGCATCGGATGGACGCACAGGCTCACACACATTTTTATTTGTTTGGACTCTATAATGTAACACAATCTATCCTCATCAAAATGTTATTTTTTTTTCCAATCACAATCAATATATTATTTACTCTTTTCGTCGCTCGTTACCGCTCGCTCCAAAGTAACAATCCTTATTATTTTTTTACTTAAATATGGCTTTAAAAAATTTGATGAAACTTTACACGTTACTATACTTTTACATGAATTTTTTTCTTGATCTTGAGTTTTTTTCGAAACTCGAGCTGGCTATGGTCTGGCAGAAAAAAAAACAACAAAATAGGCGCGATTGCAAAGAATATGTGAAACAAACGAAGGGTTTTCCCCTCGCTTCACTCAGGACTCTACATAACTCCCAAGCGAAAAGTCCTTCGTTACGCTTGCAATATGCCGCCCGTGACGTAAGACACTGTTTTATTCCCTTGTTGCATAATCTACTACTTAAAACCTTACTTAGTCTCGAATAGGCTACATCAATTTTATTTACCCTTTACACCTTTACCCTTGTCCCAATGATCATATGAACTAAGCTCAGTAGCCGACGTATATTGTGAGCTGCGATTTTAGTGAGGTGCCCTAAGGTGCACGCAATTCGTATCCTACAGTCTTTATGCAGCAGCTGGGGCGGCAAAATTTTAAGGGTCGTTACCGTGATTTATAAAGAAGCAACTTACGTGATGTCCGTTGAGGTTTTCATTTAACCAGATCCAGCCTCTAGCAGTTCAGCAGGCAGCACCACGTTCGGCAGCCCGATATCGTCCATCGGCAGCAGCTTGCCGCCGTGACAGTTCAGCAGGCAGCACCACGTTCGGCAGCCCGATATCGTCCATCGGCAGCAGCTTGCCGCCGTGACACGTGCTTTAGCACAAGAAACATAAACAACTTACGTGATGACCGTTGAGATGGTCGCAGTTATCCAGATCCAGCAACTCAGCGGGCCTCACCACAGCCTCTGTGCGGAACTGGGCCACGTCCGGTAGCTCGATGTCGTCCATCGGCAGCGGTTTCCGCGGGGACTCAGCCAAAAGCACGTCGTTGCCCGTGCCCGGAATGAACACTGGCGCGTCCGGGTTCAACGGAGAACTGTTCATATCCATTGAGCTGGTTTCCCACGCAGACTGGAAGGGAAAGTAGACTAAATGTTATAAATCATATGAAATTATCGCTGCCTAGTCAGAATACGGGGGGGCCCTCTTAATAGTGATGATGATGATGAGTCAGAATACTGGGGGGGCCTCTTAATAATGATGATGATGAGTCAGAATACTCAATGACTATTTCGATATTCTTTGGAGTTATACACTAAATAATTATACCGACTGATAAATCTAATTTTAACAATGATCTAACTTATGAATCAGGAGCGAAACGAAGTTAATATGATGTATGAAATATGTGATTCATATTTTTTATATTGCATTTATGTCCCAGCAATAAGCTGTCCTTTGTGTTCTTAATATACCTACCACAAGTATTCTTTATCATTTTCATTGTGATTCAGTGATAAAGTTTTCTTTATATTTAACACAATAAAACAATTCTTTCATTGTTATATTTATTTATTAAGGCATTATTAATATTGATATGCAGATGGCCGTTGGGGCAGTAAAGTTTTCAAGTAGCGAAAATGTAGCTTATGCAGGCCTAACACTCAGTTGACCAACGACATGGTAAAGGTCGCGGCAAGCCGCTGGATGCGGGGAACGCAGGACCGGTCGTTGTGGAAATCCTTGATCTTTGTCCAGCAGTGGACGTCTTTCGAGTGATTATGATGACTATAACTATTGAACATAGTTTTGGCCTCAAACAAAGCTATATGTATGTCGCCGTCAGCTGGTTGAATCTGCAATTTGATTGAATGACTAGCGCGTTCATTCAATTCGCAGATTCAACCACATGACTGCGACATGTATATAATGAAAGGGCTATAAATTAACACCAAAACCATACACTCACTGATACCATATTATAATCCTAAAAAATTTAGGAGAAAACGAATGAACACTCATTATGGAAAAGAAAAACCTAATTGTTTCCCTACACAAGTATGGCATTGAGACACAATGGTTCTGGACAAATTAAACACTTCTCCACAGTGGCAGTGCACAACTGCACAGCAGAAGTTTATTTTTATTTCATCACACTGGAGCTGACTCATGGGTAATTATGGAGGTCACAGTTAGTATAAAAGTTGTTCTGTCCCACTTTTTGTGAACATAGTGAGTGAATATAATGAATGTTTTCTGGGTATTTTTATGTACCTACGCTTTTTACTTTCAAACGACGAAGTAGTGAAGAAGGTATTGTGAGGCAAAAAAATCCAAGTTGAGATTTGATGGGGATCGATTGTCTCACACTGATAGTCTAAAAAACAAAAAAAAATGCATGTGTAATTTGTATGTCCGTTAGGTGTTCTAGTTCAGTTCTGGACGGATTTGGGTGAAATATGGGTTAGGGCAATATTATTTTTATACCTCCAGCCGTGTTTTTCTCCTCTATCTTGATTTTTTAGGGTTGCAAAGTAAAAAAATCGTTTTTTTTACTCAAAAAGAGTTCTAACGATTTTGATGAAACTCGGTACGTTACCATAACTTTACATGACTTACAGCACGCAGTAGTTTGTTATTCCAAGGTACCTCCCGTACAAATCCAGGTAGTTTGATACTTTTTCTCAAAAATGGCTCTTTTAACCCTTTACCACCTAACGTCGGTCGCAGTGACTCCAGTGCTTCTTGTTTTTCCGTTATTAGGTGTGAGTCAGATGTACTTTCCCCCCTCCCCCGCTAGTTTAAAAGACTAATATATGCGCGCCATTTGAACTTACAGGTATTTTATATTTTACGTGCGGTCATTTTGACCGACGTTAGGCCGTTAAGTGATTTTTGTTAAATTTTTCTTTTTTATTAATATTGCAGACTTACAATTTCTAAATTTAATCAAAATATAGCTAGATGGTTAGAAAAGTGTAATTCAGTTTCTGAGAATCAAACGTGTCGGAAATATTGAAAAATTGGATTGGAAAGAGAACTTCAGGGTGCTATATGTTGAGTGCTGAAACTGGATGAAGTACCAATCACATCGTCAACTGAAAACACTGAAACACGTAAAAGTTGCTTAGTGTGACGCAAAAAAAAAATTCACATGTGTTTCCAGTGTTAAAATCCAACTAGCGTAGAACTTTCCCTAAAAACATGAGTGGATTTTCATCAAAAAAAAATATTACTTTGAGGTTGTAATTTTGTATCCATGTGAGTATGGGAAAATCGAAAAGAACGCGGGCATAGCCGTGGGCGTACGGCTAGTGAGCTGATAATGATGAGTCTTGGAGTTCAGTAGATCATCCAGCTTATCGGTATGCCTGTAATTTTAAAGTAGTTCCATTTGCCCTCTCATTGGAGACATATTGCACAAAAGTCCTGGCAGGGACAACTGTAAAGTGGGCGGATGTAGTATATACTCACATTGTCCTGGCAGGGAGTCTCCGAGCGCGGCGGCTCGTCTGGCTCGTCTGTACGGTCACGGTCGCGCTCGCCTTTGAAGTAGTTCCACTCGTCCTCTGATTCCTCACCGCTCTCTGCTACATTATCCACCAGACCTCCGTCGACGTGGCTTGCACCCACTGCGCATGCAAATAAATTGGCACATTAGAAAAAAAAAACAGTTTTTCAAATAGTAGCTTTCAATTACTATGTTTCATTGTTATTTAAACCCCAGCAATGTGTGCAGAAGGTTTCCCACAACAATATTTATTATACACCTAATACAATAGTAATACAATCTTATAAGACACAACACCACAGATTACTAAATGACAACACTATCTGGCTAAACCAAAGAAGCATCTACAAAAATTTCTTGGTAAGTATGTACTAAAGTACTTAAAATTGTATGAAGTGTAACAAAAGTGCAGATGTGAATCGACTGTCTATACAAACTACATACAAGAATTCCATTACTTACACACAGACAGAACAATCCAGTGCTTGTAAACCAATACATTTCTGTATTCAATAGGGCAATAGAGCAAATACCAGAAATTTCAACAATCAACGAATTATTTTATATAGGTAAATGACCTAAGCTTACACCTAAATACAAAATTATTTAATAAAATAATAATCTCAAATGATAAAGAGATTCATAAAATGAGTTACCATTATTTTTAGGTGTGGCTTAACTCATGATCATGATGCACTTTCCTGTTCTACTCATAAATTTCTTCAAGAAATGAGTAAGAACTTATTTATTCATAGGTAAGATAATGATTTTATTCTCGTTGTAAAGCAAAATTTCAACCAACCGTCAACTTAGCAAACAGTAAGACTGCACTGAATAACAAAGACAGGATAAGTCAGTTAGTGACTATGGCATGAACTGAATGATTTTCAACCGACTTCCAAAAAGGAGGAGGTTCTCAATTCGACTGTATGTTTTATTTTTATGTGTGTTAACCCTCAGAACTTTTGACTGGGTGAACCGATTTTTATGATTCTTTTTTTATTTGAAAGCTAGTGCTTCCCGTGTGGTCCCATTTTTTTTTTATCAAAATTGGTGTAGTACTTTATTAGGAAATTAACAAAAACCAAAAATAATATTGCAAAAATGTACCTATAACTTGTTGCAATGGAATTCGGTTTTTTAACGTGTTTAGCGTTTTTGTTTATTAAAACTTCACCTGACATAAAAACCTCAATAAACTTGCCAACTTCAATGATTCACACTGATGGAAACAATGGTATCTTGTGTGAGGTGTTCAGGATGTGAGAAGGAACCAATATTGTTGTATAATGTACTGAAATTATGTAGGATGAATGTAGCAATTAAATATCATCTAAATCTGAAGTTTGCCAAGATAATTTGTTACGATTTTCATTCAATGTTTACTAATGATGGTTGAAGTGCTCCAGAGGCTCTTCGAGAGTATAATCATCAACCTAACAAACCTATTTTTTATTAAGTATGGTAGCCCCATTACGTGCACTACAACTCACTACTGTTCTTATTCTGTTTGTGCATAAATATACAAACAGAATAAGAGCAGTAGTGATCAAAGAATCATTGGAATAAAAATTTAATGCACATTGTTATTTGTATAGACTGGTAGAAACTTTTGTTTGTACACAAAGGACCAATTATACGCTTAGGTACTTAGCATATTTAGTTGTCTATGTCTATATATTTAGGCCTGTCAGCTGTGGAGCAGCCAGATCAGGCTGCATTTCAATAAGCCAAAGTCTGTGGTGCCGCCCAATCGGGCGTTGTGCAAAGTGTATCAAGGAAATATTAATGAAGAATATACTTTCCTGCTCTAATGAATTACAAACTACATATATATGACAGCAAATAAAGCAGTCTAATGGTTGGTAGTGGAAAAAATCCATTAAAACTTTATTTCAAATTGGCACATTTTAGTTATTAATTTGTAAATAAATACCCGTGTTCTGTTTATACAAATCCAATGAAAATCTAAGTATTTTACAATTCATTGATCTAAGTGGAACACTTTGACAAGCCTTGTAAGCCACAATTTTAAAATGAAAATTATCCACAAAAAAATTAGAACACTGAAATTGATGGCAACATTACTATGTCATTCAACACTCTATTACAAGAAATAAATTTAAATGACTGGAAAAATTTACTGGCTATGGCTAAAGCTATAGATACAACACAGTTTTTCAGTAAAACAAAAGAAATTGTGATTATAGTGCACTAAGGGTTCTGTGGCGGCCACCCGATTGGGTATCACAGTCAACAGACATAGACACTATAAATTCCCACAGCCGAAAATAAATTCTCTGTTTACTTTTTTTCATTTCATCATGAAGAGGATAGCTGACAGATTAGACTCTCTACCCATTTCGCACTTCATGCCTGTAAGTACTGGTAAGACAGGGGCCCTATGCTTACTAGTGAGTGCAAAAAGGTTTTAGCACTGTTATTTTTATATATACCTATGTGACTTTTTTAATATTAATGGACTGTGTTGTCGGATGTACTAAGATAATTAACTAAATTACATCTTGTAAATAGGTACATACTAACATTTTTCTTTGTTTGGTATTTAAGTCCTTTCGGTATAAGGTTGGCTAAAAGAGCTCCCTGCATGGGATAAGTCTGCCTTTGTACATGTCATTCCTAATCTGTACCTCTAACCACCATTACTGTACTGTATATTTGTTTTCTAATCATAGAAATCAGCTGTTCTTTTGTTTTTGAGACAAGTTAATGTTCAGCTTAAGTGAAGTGACAAATCGAGAGAGCAGCTGTCACGCAGCTGGCACAGGGAGCCCTCCCCTGACTGGCTGGTCCCAGCAACAGGTGACACACCCTACAAGTTACGTCAAACATCATCAGCGCTCCCTCGCGTGGTGGAAACAAAGAGCATTGGCACTGACCGACCGGAATCGACATTGTAAATAAATTTATTATCGCCGGCGGATTACGAGCGGCGTGCTAACGATGTTTACCGGTCGCAAATTCAAACTCGCAGTCTCGCGGGTCGCCAGGACGACGCCATTACGAGACGTTGCATGGTCGAGACTCGAGACACGCCCGAGGAGCCCTGCCGGGGCGCCGGGACGCGCGGCACCCGGCACATGGTGACACCACTACCTAACCAACCCACGGGTATCCATCCTGAACACTACCGAGGGATGCGCTTTCCGACCGTTCTATTTCCAGAACATCGCGCCGCATGAATCAACACAGAAATAACCTTTCACAAACTCAGATATTATTCGGCAACGTTCACTACAAAAACACGTACCGTGAACGGTAATTTCACTGCACAGATTATTAGCTCTTGTAATATTCGTGTGGTAAATGTGTGGACAAAAGGCCCAGTTGGATCGCAGAGCGTCGTGAGAGCAGCACAGACTTGCTTGACGGACGATCGGTGAGAGACTGAAGGGGCGCAGGGGCGGGGCGGGGCGAGGCGGGCGTGATGGGGAGCGCGGGGTGACGCAGCGGCGCGAGGGGGGCATCGACGACGACGGGAATGCACTAGGGATGCCCGCTCGCTCATATTTTTAATTATGTAATTTATTATCACTGAAAAATTACTGATTGCATACAGGCTACATACAGGTGATTCAAAATGTTTGGGAAAATTTTAACTGTAGCTTTGACTTATGGTTATGAATCATAACAAGTTTCCCCAAAAAACCAATAGATGACCCACACAAAAAATGTTTGGACTTCTCATACAAATGAATCGGCTGATTAGCCTACTTGCGTTCAAAAAGTTGTTCAGTTTTATGAGTAGAAGTCACAGATAATGCCAAACATATTATTATCACCGGTATGAATATGAACGTCATTTTTATTAGGGTTCCGGAGCGAAATTGGCAAAAACGGAACCCTTATTGTCTCTCCGTGCCGTCCGTCTGTCTATCCCTATGTCACAGTCAATTTTGAAATTAAGTACTCAGATGTAAAATTATGACCCAAAATGGAAAATTAAGTCAATTAAAATTTTCATTGAACAACTATTTTAATAAAATTAGCATTTACAAACAAGGACGTTTTAATTTACAAATTATTGAGCTCAAAAGTGACACATTTCATTTCGTGTCGATCCTATCTTTTTAACTATAGACTTAAAATTCTGAAAAAATACAGTTATACTAAAATAAGCAAACTAAAATTATTTCGGTGATGAAAAATATATTTTTTACCCAGTGACTTATATATTACTTTTTACCCTAATACAAGTGAAAGTTGTCTTTTACTGTACTTCCTCGTCTATGATGTAGATGTTATACAATTTTGTAGGTACATTTAGGTTTTTAACGCAAAATGAAAAATGGAGGCCTTTTGTGGAACAATTTTTTTTGTGGTGCCTCCCATACACATTTTTGTGAAACCTCTCGTGTGGGGGAACGATTGAATTAGTATTTTTAAATAAAGTACATAGTACTTTCTAAAGTTTCTAGCGCCACATTTTTGACAGATATTTCGTCCTCAAGATAAAAGCTCGTCAGAGTCGTTAAAAACGTGTCCCCGGTGTTTTTTAAGGCGCAATGGTACTTAAAAATCTGTCTTTGTCTTTTTCTTTACGTGTAAAGAGGAAAGAAAATAACTACACTTTTGCACTTTTTCGATGTTTTCGTTTTTATTTTCATCATATTTATCTTAAATAAAAATCCATTTGATGTTTTCCCTTTAGTCACCTATGAACTATATTTTAGTAAGTAAATCATATTATCAAATTAGTTATTTTAAAAATAAAACCGAAAATATACGATAAAATGGCTCGAAAAGAGGTACCTTTGCGAAATTATTTTATCGAGCCAACTTTATTAAATCGTGTTTCCATTCTATATAGTCCCTCGTAACTATTCTCAATAATACCAATATGTTTTCCTAGATTTTAAATTTACTGTTAACTACTTCAAACATGAATTTTAAAAACCTGTTTAAGTGGATTTTTAGGTACCATTGGGCCTTAACTATAGGACCTAAGGAGGTAAACGATTTAGGGTATCGTAAGACACAGTTTTGAAGTACCTATAGACTCCGGAACCCTACACTACGCGTGGTCGGACACGCGATTAGGCGATTTTTATTACATACATATGTTGCGTAGGATATTTTATTTCGCGGTTAAGGTTTTAGATGCCTCAATCCGAGCAGCTTGATACGTGTTAAAATAATATCGAACGTAGGATTATTCATTTTAAGTTCAAATCAATGCGGGCTTCAACGCGGCTGTTAAGTACGTTAAAACCGAACGCCCAAATCTCGATTTTTACATGTTTTTATTACTTTTCTATACTTTCAAATAAGTTTAAAAATGTGTTCAATTAAAATGAAAGGTCTTAAAGTCACCTATTTTTGCGTGTTGGTTTCATTCAACGTTAACTATTTGCTTTCGAGAAATTTTGCAATTAATGCCAAAAACAGGGTCTACAGTATATTTTTTTACATCAAAAGTGGTAATATTTTAAAATTAAATCGATTTTTAATTACTTTAAATATATTATGTATTCTTTCATAGTGATAGCTTTACACAGTCTTTCAATAATTTGAATTGAATATTGACATTTGACCCCTCTTAAGGCCTTAAGTAGTATGTAGATAAAAAAAACCGGCCAAGCTCGAGTCGGACTCGCGCTCCGAGGGTTTCGGACCACTATACCTCTCCACACAACTATTACAATGACACCCATTCGCATTACAAACAAAAGATATCAACGCGTGCGACAGAAAAATGCTTTCCTTTTTCATTTAGCTCAGACTCATTTAGCGCGAGTACTACTCACACTTAGCCGGTTTTTATTATTTGTTGTTTTACTTCTCGATTAGTAGTAGTTTTAACGGTAGAATTAAAAATCAAAAATACCTTTAAAAAACAAGTGACTTTTGCATGAGAATACCCCTTAATTTTTCACCTTTTCTAATTTTTACTATTTGTAGTTTTTTATTGGATTAGGTACCTATCTTTAAATTTAGGGAAAGTGGAAGTTTCATCAAAATCGGTTCAGTATCTAGTTTTCGAGATATGTGTGTACCAATCACTAAAAAAATACGTCGTCAGTATTTTGCGACTTAAGTCAGTTGCTCTTAACGTTTTTAGCGTTGTCAAATATTATTAGATATTTGGTGTCAAATAAATCATACAGTTAAGGCGCTAAGATCACTTAATCCGAGTAGGTTGATACGTGTTTCAATAATATCGAACGTAAGTCTGTTCATTTTAAGTTCAAATCAACGCGGGCTTCAACGCATCTGTTACGTTGAAACCGAACGCCCAATTCTCGATTTATACATGTTTTTATTACTTTTCATCACTTTCAAATAAGTTCAAAAAAATATGTTTAATTAAAATAAAAGGTCTTAAAGTCACCGATTTTTGTGTGTGTTGGTTTCATTCAATAGTAACTATTTGTTTTCGAGAAATTTTGCAATTAATGCCAAAAACAAGGTCTTCAGTATATTTGTTTACATCAAAAGTGGTCATATTTTAAAAATTGTATCCAAATTAATCGATTTTTTATTACCTTAAGTTTTTTTTCATGGTGATAGCTTTACACAGTCTTTAAATAATTTGAATTGAATATTGTCATTTGACCCATCTTATGGCCTTAAAAAACTAGGTGCTCTGTTTTTGGATGTAATACAGGTCTGTGGGCTTATCGAACTTCGACCAATATAACAGTTGTCGAACATAAATTAAAGATATCAATGCGCAACTTCTTATTTTCAAACTGATGTCACATGTCAAGAAAACTCTTCCATTCTCATTAATTACTTTATTTAGTGTTTTTATATCTCAGCGGGTTCTTGAAAATAAAATAAAATATCTCAAATTTGGCAACACAGGGAGCAGCTTATGTTTTCTCTGTCCCACACATGCACAGAATAGATAGTCTGCGCAGAGAATTGTTCTTTATCAATATTATGTATCATCCCCCATCTCTCATCTGCATACAATGCAATTTTATATTCCTACATCCTACACGCAGAATTCGGGTGTAGGTGTGTGGGTGAAAGTTACAAAATTAGCCAATTAAACGTGGTAGAAGTACTTCAATATAGAAAGTTACTACTTATTAATTAGTGACTTTCATTATTATACGTAACGTAATATATACCTACTTAATTTTAAACATAAGGATTTTGGGACCAAAGAATAAAAGAAACAACTCTTAAGAAAATATGTAAGTATCTGTTTATAATATGTATCAGCCGAAAGACATTCACCGGTGAACAAAGGCCTCCCCCAAGGATATGCACAATGATCGGTGCCTGCATCCAGCGTCTTCCCGCAACCTTCACAAGTCCCAAAAAGCGTCTCAAGTGTCTTGAGACACGTCTCAAACAGTGTCTCAAGACTAAGGTCTTCGACCAGTATGTGTTGCCCTATACACTAATGATCGAGTTGAAGACATCGGCCGCAGCAATAGTTACTATTATTGCTATTATTGCTATGGGCCTCATAAGAAGGCTCAAGGTCACCCAAAGGGCGATGGGGTGAGCTGTATTCCCTACGTGATCGAATCAGAAATTGGGAGATCCGTAGGTGAACTAAAGTAACCGTCATATCTCACATAATCGCTCAAATCAAGTGGCAGTGGGGCGCGCCTAGTTCGTAGAACGGACGGTCGTTAGGGTAGTAAAGATCTCGAGTGGCGACCGCGCACCGGAAGACGTAGTATAAGCAGACCTCTCACTCAGTGGTTCTTATAACTAGGTACTAAAATTGAACATTATTTGTTAGCGTCTTAGTGGACTGTTCTTGATAGAAACTGCTTGAATTTATGTGATATTCAATTTTATTGATTGGAGCACACACATTACACAATGGAGGTCATATAGCAAGTGTTGCCACATCTTGATAATTAAAATTACTGTTGGTAGAGTTGCCAACAACATTAAACCAGAGGAGAATTATAAAATTACTTAAACTTCTGTTGGAATATTTATTTTATTTCTTTTGATTTGACCATTCATTGGAACATAAATATAACACGTGATTTGTTCTTTTGTTCTCATTCCTGGTTCCCATAACAATCCTGCATTCTTCGTCTTCCGTCACCCTAACTAAGACATGAATGAAAGTACGTAGACAATGCATTGGGTAGTCAGTGTGAAACATAATATACGCAGTCCAATATAAACGAGTTTAATTCTTTTAGTTAAGGCGTCAAAATAACAGCCGAGTTTAGGCGTACTTACGCCGTTTCCATAGTTACATCAGCCACAAGACTCGGTTTGGTTGGTGGTAGGGCATTTTCTAAGCCCGTCCGGCAACTACCACCATCTTATGTGCCGCCGAACGTTGATACTCAGCATTGATGTGTTCAGGCTTAAAGATAAGATAGGTAGTTTCCCCATTGAGCGGCATCATCGACATTTACCATTAGGTGAGATGATGCCAAGGGCTCATCACAAACTGTACAACCACGCTGTGCAAACTTTCTCGCAAAGCCTTCATTGTCTGTCGTAGTTGGGCCTACAGAAATCAACAATAAACATTACCCTTATACCCAGTGCAGTAAGCCACACAAAGTTTCATTCAAATCGTTAGGGCCATTTTTATGAAAAAGAAAAAAAACCTGGATTTGTATGGGAGGCAGCTTATTCCGATTTCTCTTGGAATAACAAACAACCGCGTGCTGCAGGCCATGTAAAATTATAGTAACATACCGAGTTCCATCAAAACCTTTAGAGCCATTTTTAGAAGAAAAAAAAAGTGTTTTTTTTGGTGGCATTACTAAAAATTAAGATTGGGGAAATTTCTAAAAAAAACTGCTGAAGATATAGTTCAGTTCAGTTCAAGCCCCCCCTACAGCCAGCATTACTGCAGCAAGGGCGCGGGGATCCAAGAAATCAGAAGGGAGCGTAGATATGATAGGAGTGTAGTCAGCGCAGTCAGGATGGGGAACGATGGGATTTTGAACCAGCCCTAATGCAGAACATCGTAGCCAGTATTGGGAGGATAAATTCTATATTAAGTTGATGTGTAGATATATACGGGAAAGGAAGCTTATGACTGCTTGTAATTAGGCCGCCAAACATCAATTTTAATAGCATAGACGTGTTTCCGTTTGAAGATAAGATAGCCAATTCCCCATTGCGTTAGGGAATCTTGGTAAGCTCGCTTCTATATTAGGCATCATCGTTACTCAACATGATGAATAATAAACCTGGGCGAATTTTCAGTGTTGTTTGTTACCCATTTATTTGGCGGACAGCTCCTCCGGTACAAAGATGTTCTGAAGCGACATATGAAAGGATGAAACATAGAAACCTCTCAATGGGAGAGTTTGGCAGCAGAACGGCCAGAATGGCGCAGGATTGGGAATAGGCAAGTGCGCGAGTTCAAGGATCAGCGTAAAGCTGACCTTGATACCAAACGGGACCAGTTAAAGACCCGACCACCTGCGAAAATTTGATACAATTACTTAAATGCCCTCAGTCCGCAAGGAGTTTCGCTGCGAAGATTGGCTACATAAACCATCTTCGAGCGCACGCGCGGCAAACCGACTAGGAGTCGAAGTGGTCGCCATGAGCGCAATCTGTCGGATAGATCATTATCATCATTTGAGTTAAGTAAGCTTATGTGTACTGTTAAGGGTCGTACTTTATGTTATGTATGTACTTTATTGCTTTTTATTTTTAAAATAATTTTCGAAAAACCTAAGAGTTTTTTGGTACAAGATTTTAGTGTCACGCGATACACAAGTGCATGCAAAAATTCAGCTCAATCGAAAACCGGGCAGTGTGTCAAATTTAACTTGCAAGTTTTTATTACAGACACCGGGATAGGTGAAGAGTTCCTATGGCCGCCTTCAAGCTCCAGCATCAGATCAGCTCCATGACATCATAATATTGCATTGTCACGCTTTCCGTATTACATATACATGCAAAATTTCAGCCTAATCGGAAACCGCGTAGTGGGTCAAATTTAACTAGCAAGATTTCATTACCGACACCGGGACAGGTAAAAGTAAAAGCTTGTAACAATAAAATACATATGTACCTATCAAGGTTAAGGCAACCAAACTTAATTGTATGCTACTTGTAGCTCATTTTAAAAGTCCGGCGGAGTAATTACACATTATTTTTTCTGTACATTGATACGCATGGGTATATTATTTATCACATACTTACACACTCATATCATCATATACTCATACATACTATTATTTTTCGACGTGGTTCTTCGTAAATTGTCGACACTTCAAAATATTAAAAAAAAACCATGTGAAAAGCAAAACAGGCCTCTTACTGTTCTGCATCCCGGCTAAGCTTTTATAATTATGGTAAGCCTACTTCACCAACACATCATGCCATCACATCACTGAACACACCAAGCACTAACAATATCTAGGTCTCGGACACACTAAAACATTGCATTTGCACTATGGAAATCTAAGGAAAACACGATTTGTTCGTCAACGGGTATTGCGCTCGCGCAAGAAACGCGCGGCGGGCGGGAGGGTTGTATTGGGGAAAGCCTGCATTAGGGGGTTGCAGGTATCGCATTACGTAGGGTCTCCCATCAATCAACTTCGGTTCAGCAGTATTAACAGTCATCGCTGGGCCCAAACCCTCATGGTCATCATCATCATATCAGCCGAAGGACGTCCACTGCTGGAAATAGGCCTCCTCCAAGGATTTTCACGACGACCGGTTCTGCGCTACCCGCATCCAGCGGCTTCCCACGACCTTCACCAGGTCATCGGTCCACCAAGTGGGAGGCCTGCCTACGCTACGTTTTCCGGTGCGCGATCGCCACTCGAGAACTTTTCTGCCTCAACGGCAATCTGTTCTACGAGCTATGTGCCCCGCCCACTGCCACTTAAGTTAGCAATTCTGTGAGCTATGTCGGTTACTTTGGTTCTCCTACGGATCTCCTCGTTCCCGATTCGATCGCGCAGAGAAACTCCGAGCATAGCACACTCCATTGCCCTTTGGGTGACCTTGAGCCTTCCTAAGTCTCATTGTCAAATATCAATTAATCCAGCATACTCGCCATCATCAGCAAAATATTTTGTAATTTAATTGATACTTAGTTTTTTGCCTATATTATAACTGTTATATTATTCACTTTTGCACGACTTATACTGTTTAGGTGTTTAGGTAATGTTCCTTGAAAATCTGTAAAGGCCTATTATAAAAATCTGTACAGTTTTTAATATTACTTTAATTAATGGCTCTTGATTTTCCTTAATAAATGTGTGGCATGTGTTGTGGTGGTACAAAATCGTGTCTCGCATCCGCCTCGGCATCGTTGTCTCTGTCACAGTTGTCAACTCTACTGTAACTAGCACCGTCGTTGGCATCGACGCTGCTCTAAAATCTTGTGGTATTTTAACGTTATAAGACGTACCTGTATTAGCGGGTGGCGTCGGTGGCGCTGGATCGTGTCTCACGTCTGCCTCAACATCGTCTAAATCAGCGTCAACAGCTGTCTCCGGGCCCAAGTCTTCGCTGTCACTGTCTGAGTTGTCAACTCCATTGCCGTCAGCGTCGGCGCACTCGCCACCTTCGGCCTCCGCCGGCTCGACTTCGAGGCGTTTGCAAGCCTCAGCCTCCATGACGAAGGGTGGCGCGTTCGCCAGTGCGTTGTCTAGCCTGTTGAGTGAGTCATGCATTTAAAAGGCATATTTTAAACCCCTGACGCAAAATGAGGAGTATTAAAAATATAAGTTTACATCTGTATCTGTGTGTCTGTCTGTGGCATCGTAGCGCCCCAATGGATGAACCGATTTTGATTTATTTTTTTTGTTTAAAAGGTGACTTGATCGTTAGTGTCATAAGATATGATTCAAGAAAATCGGCTCTTCTCTAGTTGATAAAGGAATGTGAGCAACTTCCACAGGTCTGAAGTCTGATCGATTTGCAAATTGGTACCTACCTACCCTGTTACTTTAATGATATTTCAAGAACATAGTAACTTGACCTGATGCTGCAGCATCACCTGGAATCTGCAGGATACCCAACTCCTCCTCCTTGTGTTATGGCTCATTGGAATGATCTTAATGAATAAGTTATAGATGTATATAGTTATAGTTATAGTAATATGTTTTAAACTTATGTTGTTATTATAATTATTTATCGTCTACCAATACTTAACATGAAATTTCTTTGATACAAGCACTTTTATTAATCCCACCATAATTAAATGCAGTACAATCAACAAGATGAAAAGGCTAAGCAACAGCAATGACCACTACTGCGTTGTCCAGCCTGTGGAGTAAGTGTTAATTTTATAGGCAGATTTTCTTCTACCAATACTTAATATGAAACTTTTCTTTGATACAAGCATTTCTATTAATCCCATCAAAATTTCGCACATTAACAATTAACAAGATGAGAACGGTAAGGAAAAGCAATAACCGGTACTGTGGTACTGAATAGGTATCTAGTTATTTATGTCAGAGACGTAATGTAGTTGATAATCTTGACCCCACAGAATCCAGTAAAACGGTCATCCACGTCCATGAGACAGGCATCGCCTCAAGGTCATTTCGTATGATGTCATGTTACCTATATACCACACCTACCTACACCCAAAATCGAACCGGTTAGAATTTGCAGCGCAAAGTATACAAATGCTAATTCCGACATATACTTTCCTATGCCTTTCGATCAATACAATGGTTTTTTTGAAGTGAAAACTTCTTTAGCGGCGTTGTGCACTTTTTTTGTAATGGGTAAAAAATGTTAAACTCGCGTCAGGACACGTGACCTGATCGAAAATTCGTAAGACGAATGGAGTTGATTTTTTGTTGATTTTTCTGAGATATAAACTTTTTAATGTAATATAAATTGTCATGTTTGTGTACAATAGCGCAATAAATAAATATTGTATTCTACCACATAAATGATAGTACTTTTATACTAAGAATCAAAGCAATTCGTGCAAAATGATTCCCTAACCATTCCAAAATATCAAAAATGCACAACGTTAATATTCAAGTTTTCACTTCTGCCGGCACTCCCTGAGTGCAACCCGTCTTTTTTTTTAACTTTCGTTACGTAGTAAGTAGTCTTTATTCTTTGCTTTCGAGCGACGAAGTCGTGGAGGAGGTATTGTGATGTCAAAAAGGGGCATAATTTGGGCAAAGTAAAGTAGGTGTACTAATATTAGTACTAACATACAGTATGGACACTCCCTGCCGCTCTCTAGATTCCGACCTCACCCCCTCATCATCCAGATTAATACAGATTGGTTATAGTTTGGTTCTCGGACGTATAGGATTTCGCCGTGATTTCGTTTGCTCCGTTATTTGTTTTTAGAAATGTCATTTCTTGCCTGTTGTATGAAGTGTCCGGGGTGTGATTTGGGTTGGGGTAATATTATTTTTACAACTCAAGACGATTTTTTTAAAAAAAACCTACCTTATTTTTTTCGGGTGCCAACATAGTAAAAAACCGGCCAAGTGGCAGTCGGCCTAGCACTCCGTACCACCATACCTCTCCACACAACTACTACATAATATAATGACAATGATACCTATTCGGACTCCTTAGCGCGAATACGACTCACACTTGGCCGATTTTTATTATTTCTTGAGTGTACTATAATCACACAAAGTTTCATGCTTGTATGTATTACCGTTTTTACGAGAGCTAAATCAAATGTACTTCTAAAGACCTATAAAAAAGACGTTTTTTGTATGGCGACCCACTTATTTTTTTCACTTTTTCAAATCTTTAGTATTTACTGTTATAGCGGCAATAGAAATTGTATGAAAATTTCAACGCTCAACCTAATTACGGTTCATGAAACACAGCCCGCTGATAGACGGACGGATAGACGGACAGACAGTGGAGGCTTCGTAATAGCATAGTAAAAGGAAGGTAATAGGGTCCCGTGTTGGTCAGCCGTTGGGCGTACGGAACTCTAAAAATCACTTTTTTGCTCAAAAATTGATAACGATTTTAATGAAACTTTACGTACGTTACTACAACTTTAAACGGCCTACTACACTATGAAGTTCATTATTCCAGGAAAAATCGGAATAAGGTAGGTACTTCCCATACAAATTCCAGGTTTTGTAATTTTTTCTCAAAAATAATTTTAACTTTAGTAATCATATGTAAGTCACTAATCTAACGATTTTTTTTATGAAAGTAAGTGAATTAATAGAACGTAATAATAAGACCTACGAAACTGAGTAGTTCATGGTTCCAGAAAAAAACATAATAATATACTCCCGTACAAACCCAGATAATTATTTTTTTCATTAAGCCTGATACACCGCTTTTCTTTGCTACTAGGTAAACATATCATTTAACCCACTTACTACGGAAATTACTATTTTTTATATGCATTTTTATAATTGCATGTGATTTGTAAACATTCTACTAATCATAGATTAGAAAAAAAAAATTAAAAAAATAAAGTTTCCGGTTTTATAACAGCTGAAAGGCGTATCTGCGTTAATATTGATATCTTAACGCCAGACGATCATACGCAGAAAAGTATGCACATCATAGCTGTACAACTTATTTGACGAAGATGTTATACTTTTTTAATAGAAAATTTATAAAATACACTAGCTGTCCCGGCGAACTACGTACCGCCTTACATTACATTACACTGCCCTACCCTACCCTACACTACACTACACTACACTACCCTACCCTACCCTACACTACACTACCCTACCCTACACTACCCTAACCTACACTACCCTACCCTACATACACTACACTACACTACCCTACCCTACCCTACCCTACACTACACTACCCTACACTACACTACCCTACCCTACCTTACACTACCCTACCCTACCCTACATACACTACACTACACTACCCTACCCTACACTACCCTACACTACACTACCCAACCCTACCCTACCCTACACTACCCTACACTACACTACCCAACCCTACCCTACCCTACCCTAAAAAAAAATTGATGTTGGCCGATTCTCAGACCTACTCAATATGCTCACAAAATTTCATAAGAATCGGTCAAGCCGTTTCGGAGGAGTAAGGGAACGAAAACTGTGAAACGAGAATTTTATATATTAGATAATTTAAAAAAAAATACGGCCGTGTCGCCTTAGGACGTTGCATTTGTCTATGTGAATAATTGTCGAATCGTAAGTGTGTCAGTCGGTCTTCCCGTTCTAATATTATTTAACAGAGCGCGTGACCCTGAAAACTATTATGTAAAACATCACGTTAATAGTTGTAATAAGCGATATAGAAAATTCCACACGTAGACTCGAGCAAAATCATTTTTCAACTAAATCATCATCATCATCATTACAGCTCATATACGTCCCCACCGAGGGGCTCGAGCCTACCCTGAATCAGGGCGATTAGGCCTTAGTCGACCACGCGGGCCCAGTGCGGGTTGGTCGACTTCACACACAACCTTCGAGTTTCTTCGCAGGCGTGTGCAGGTTTCCTCACGATGTTTTTCCTTCACCGTTAAAGCAATCGGTAAGTATGTACGTAAGTTTTTGAAAAACTCATTGGTACATTGGCCGTCCAGATTTGAACCCGGTATCTCTGGTTAGATGGACCGAGTCGTTACCGGTTGAGCCACCGACGCTTTCAACTAAATAAACAACGTTAGTTTAGTTATATAATCTCCAGTAACGTCTTATCTGTGATTGTTATATACAATTGAGAGACTGTCGATCCCATAGACAAACTGATCATTCAGTTTTGTGGGTCCAATGTTTACCTATGTACTTGTTTTTTTTCAATGAATAAATAAATAATGCCATTACTATCCCGTGACAGGTACCGTTTGAACTTAATAATTATAATTAAAAAAAAATTAAATGCTTTTAACTTAAAAGTTTTGAGTACAAGCTTTAATTTGCCAAGAATTTTAATTATTTCGTATTCTTCTCAGAAAAACCTTTTATTTGATACCAAATCAAATCGAATCAAAATAATTAATTTTTAATCGGTGTTTACACACACTTTTATAGTCTTGTCTATTACAAATAATGTCATGATTCAGATTACAGTCTCAGGATTCTTAGTTATTTGTTATAGAATTAACATATATGTTGCAGGTATATTGTCAGAGCCGTGATATTATAATTTCACTGAACAAAATGTAGTGAAATTATAATATCACTAACCTAACCTAACCGTGATATTATAATTTCACTAATTTTAACTGGTGAAATTATAATATCACGGCTCTGACAATATACCTGCGACATATACAGCGTGTAAAAAAAAATATGTAGGACCCGTTAACTGGGGGTTCTAATCATCATACTGAACAACTTTCCCCAAGGAACCCATAGTCATTTCTCAAAAAAAAATTGGACCCTCCATACTATAATGCACAAAATTGGTCCATCAGCTGATCGATTTGTATGAAGAGTTAATTTTTTTTTGCGATTTCAGCAAAGTCGTAAAACAAAAGTTGTTCAGTATGATGAGTAGAAGCCCCAGTTAACGGGACCTACACCAATTTTGTTACAACCGGTATAGAATAACAATATCATGCGGGGGTGCATAAAGTGCCATCTTTGGGAGTCCGCCATATTGGATTTACAGAATAACAGCAGAATAACAGCGCAGCAGGCAGGTCTCCCTGCTTGCAGCATTATGCTCAGTCGGGGCCGGTTCGGCAAAGTGCACATAGCATGTTCACAACTGTATCCTACTCATATTTTTCTACTTTTTCTTTGTGTTATTTGTACCTTTTTTGTTATTTTTATGTTTTCTGTGTGTATTTTTGTCGAATAAATGTTATCTTATCTTATTTCGAATGATGTTACTTAGCTAACCATGCATCGTTCTCCAAACTTAGCGTGTATGCAAAATTTCAGCTCAATTGGAAACCGGGAACTGGTTCTAATTTAGCTTCCAAGATTTGTTCCAAACAAACAAACTAACGCGGCAAGCTAATATAAAGCTTGTACAAATACTCGCCACTAAACTCGCCGATAAACTATACAGGATGTAACAAAATTGGTGTAGTTCCCGTTAACTAGGGCTTCTACTCATCATACTGAACAACTTTTGTTCCACAAGTTTGCTGAAATCGCAAAAAAAGGTTGAATTCTTCATACAAAACGATCAGCTGATTTTGTGCATTTTTGTATGGAGCGCCAAAAATTTTTTTTGCGAATGAACATGGGTTCCTTGGGGAAAGTTGTTAAGTATGATGAGTAGCAGCTCCAGTAAACGGGTCCTACACCAATTTTTTTACAACCTGTATACATCTCACAATTGTTTATGTAAAATTGTAAAACCTGTATACATATGTATAACAATTGTATATATATAATTGTTCTATGTATACATAGAACAATTTTACATATAACTCTACTAATAAAATGTCTGTATACCTAATTTTATTATTATTATTATCACTTATTTTTCAGACAACAGAGATCCAGAACTCGTTAATAAGACTTAGCCTATGTTGGTTATTATTATTATTTATTAATGATGAACAATATAAATCCTTGACTAACCCAAGATCCATGGGCGGGCTGTTTTCGGCGGCGATGTCCCGGGGATCCTTGAGGAACACCACGATGATGGAAATGTTGTCGGCGGAGCCCTGCCGCTTGGCTTGCACCGTCAGCCGCTTAGTCACCGCCTTCAAGTCATCTGTGACCAAACAAACAAGTCCAATTAAAATATCTGTTCAATTCCAAATCTTAGAAAGTTGCAGAAACTACTAGGCCACACCCTGGACACTTCATACAACGGGCCAGAAATGACATTATAAAAAAAGAATGACGGAAAAAACAAAATGGCGGTGAAATCCTATACGTTTGACAACCAAACGGACGTGTGTAGAACGGATGTGTGACGGGGAGGGGGTGAGGTCGCAATCTAGAGAGCGGGAGGGAGTGTCCATACTGTATGTTAGTACTAATATAATATATACTTTGACTCGGCAAAGATTTTAGATACCACTTTGGCAGAAATTTGCTTAGTTGCTTTTTTTCAATTTTCATCCTCTTCTCATTATGGTCAACTAGCTGTTTCCCGCGGCTTCACCCGCGTTGACAACGTTTCTATGACTTTTCGAGGGTGCGCAGCGGAAAAAAAGTAGCCTATGTGTTAATCCAGGTCCAAATCTGTCTACCTACCAAATTTCAGCCAGATCCGTTCAGTAGTTTTTGCGTGAAATAGTAACAAACATACATCTATACATTCTTAAAAACTTTCGCGTTCTTAATATTAGTAGGATGCTTTTTTGATCCTATCCTAATTATGGTCAATAAACGTTCTGTAAAATATGTAATTTTTAGCAGAAACGACTCAACTCAGCTAGAATATAATTTCTTAACTCTATTATTATCCCTAAAAATATGAGTGTGTCATCTAGCACAGACTAAGTGTTGCAAAGTCCATTATGTCTGCAATTTGTTGCGCCGCACAATGTTGAATTGAATACCACCGACGGATATGGAGCAATGTTTATGTTTCGATTTGCAAGAGGTGGCTGTGTGACGGCCTTGTTCTGTCTTGAGCCGGGCGCTGGGTGACTCAGAGACACTATTGTCAAAGTATATACATATATTAGTACTAACATACAGCATGGACACTCCCTGACGTTCTCTAGATTCCAACCTCACCCCCTCGTCACCCAGATTGATACAGATTGGTTACATTTCAGTATATACACTCCCTGCCGCTCTCTAGATTGCGACCTCACCCCCTCTTCACCCACATTGATACATTGATACAGATTGGTTACAGTTCAGTATGGACACTCCCTGCCGCTCTCTAGATTGCGACCTCACCCCCTCGTCACCCAGATTGATACAGATTGGTTACAGTTCACTATGGACACTCCCTGCCGCTCTCTAGATTGCGACCTTACCCCCTAGTCACCCAGATTGATACAGATCAGATTGGTGTTACAGTTTGGTTGTCGAACGTATAGGATTTCGGCGCCATTTAGTTTGTTCCGTCATTCCTTTTTTGAAATGTAATTTCTGGCCCGTTGTATGAAGCTATTGTGCTCCGTATGTGGAAGTGGATGACCCTACCCAGTATTAAACATCATTCTAATTTCAAATTAGAAATTGCTCTATATACTATGAGGAAAATGAAGCAAAGCCTATCATACGAAACGAGACATTCCTTTGAAGACGAAGGATACTGTTCGTGTTTACTGTTTACCGTTAAATTATTTCAGGTCTATGTACAGACAGACAACGATGCAGACACATTCCAGTTGCTATATTCGCAGTTTTACGACTTTTGCGTGAAATGTTCCCATTGGATTACAATGAGGGCAACGTCAAAGTAATGGCGTTAAAAGGCGCGATGTTTTAGTAAATGAGCTGACGGTTTCATTGCTGTACGTACTTATGGGTGCGCCTTTCCCTACAGGCGTGCCTGTTTAAAGAGTGTTCGGGTGGCATGTGTCTGTCGGTAGGTAGGTACTTCATAAGTTCATTACTAGCGTGTTCATCGCAATGTAGACAGCTCTACTCGTCCCATCGGCTTAGCTAGCACACGCCTTGACTTTGCTCGCTATTTCGGGGTGCGGTCGTCGCCGCCGCGCGCCCTTGCTTTTTACCCTGTTTGGTCTGGCGAGCGGCCAACCGCGCCCCGTCTGCCGGCCGAGGCGGGCTTAGCTACGACCGACCGAATGGCACCATGCAGAGCTGTTAATTTGATTTATTTACAACTAGCTTTTGCCCGCGGCTTCGCCCGCGTGGACATAGCTTTTATTACTCTTTTTGAGGGTGAGTGGTGCGCGAGCCGCAATCAGCTCGCAAGCGTGGACATGAGTTTTCTCCAGGTACCTCAGGAACTTTATCGGGCTATTTGGATTAGCAGTCTTTGTCACTTTCCACCCCCTCGACAAATTCTATACAAAAAATCATTTTAATCCGTTGCTCCGTTGCGACGCCACCGACGTACGCGAGCGTAGAAAACAGTTGTCCCCAGATCCCTCGGGAACTATGTCAGGATATACTTATTAGTACATTATATCATTTTCCACCTCATCTCTGTGCTAAAAATCACACCAATCCATTTTTTCGTTGCGATTTTAAATAACTTAACGAACAAAGAGTATTGTTTTAGTTTCCTTAGGAACTGCATCGGGCTAAGAAAATTTTCAGAGATAAAACGTAGACTATTTCATTCCCAGTGATACAGGCTACCTGCATGCCAATCATCAAGATTGGTAGAGGTGTTGAAGTGTGAATAGGTAACAAACACATTTTCACTTTTATAATATTAAGTAAGGATTTCTAAATCTTAAATAACACATAGAGCGTCGGTGGCGTAACGATTAGGGCCACTACCTCCTGTCCGGAAGGCCGTGGTTCGAATCCTGTCACTTACCAATATCTATACGAATATCGATTTCATACTCGTATGTACGTTTATCCGACGCTCTTACGGTGAGAAAAACATCAATCTAGTAATAAAATTTCCTAAAAATATTAATATGGGTCAATTCCTCGAGTCGTATCAGCTCCAAAGGAGCCCATGACGCACTTCTCGTTGCCGCGCTGGATGGAATTGGCAACCTTAGCAGCAGGTAGGACCCGGAGCGGGCGTCACGTCTCCTCTCTCGAAGGCGGCGGCCAATCCCCTTAATGAAGGCAAAGGCCTTGTAAGGGTTCAGAAGCCGGTTGTCTCACAGACCAGTGGCACAAAGCAGTAATTTGCCTCCAAGACCGAGTACTTATTATGCTTCTTTCTCGCTGCCTCAATGCAGCAGTACCGTACCGGTGAGGTGTGAGGCAGAAAAAGTGGCGTCCCAAAGCAGGCGTCTCTGCCATGGCACCTGTTTAAACCCTCCGGCCTTTTGCCATCAGATCGACTAAAGCCCGGCGGCTGCATCAAAGATGGAATATTCCATCTGGCCGAGACCAGTACCCTCCGAATGAGGTCATTCAGGAATTGGTGACGTGAGAATCTTCACAAACAACGACCGCAACCCAGTGCGTGATGGCCAATTGCCTCCACCATGGACCCGCAAATACATTGATTGAGTGAACCTATCACAGATATTGATATTGCAGGCGGAGAGCAACTGCCACACGCAAATAGTCGCCGTGAGAAGAGTTCCCATATCTGTGCCTCCTGTTAAAAGATGCTAAACTCGATTTATGTGTTTTTAATTTTTTTACACGATTGGAATCTGTAAAAAAATACCTATCGGTTCGTCTATGAAACACATCGCTACGTGCCATAGTTCCAGAGTTAGAGTTGTGTAAAGTAGCGTATACTGAAAAATACATGAAAGAAATCTTATCAAAAGTATGAAATAAAATTTTAATGTTTTAATACAACTTGAGCGCGTTTTATTATCCCTGCAGTGCCATCTATTGACATTCTGCTGCTATGATTATAATGTGTGGTATGTGTAGCTAATATGGGGAAAAAAGTACTCTATTGTTATTATTGTAAGAATCGATAGATCTAACTTCCCACAGGACCTCTTTAGTTTTCCAGGATAAAGAATACCTATACAATATAAGCATCGGTGGCTCAACCGGTAACGACTCGGTCCATCTAACCAGAGGTACCGGGTTCAAATCTGGACGGCCAATGTACCAATGAGTTTTTCAAAAACTTACGTACATACTTACCGATTGCTTTAACGGTGAAGGAAAACATCGTGAGGAAACCTGCACACGCCTGCGAAGAAACTCGAAGGTTGTGTGTGAAGTCGACCAACCCGCACTGGGCCCGCGTGATCGACTAAGGCCTAATCGCCCTGATTCAGGGTAGGCTCGAGCCCCTCGGTGGGGACGTATATGAGCTGTAATGATGATACAATATAAGATATACAATGATGATCAAAACACCCCATCCCAATGTAAAGGTTTCATATTGTTACGTTGAGCCATTCTAAAGATACAATTTTTTGCATCTCTGCAGGAACCCTTAATTTTTTTGGGATTCACAATGTCCCAGTTTTAGTTCGCGATATAGGGTATCAAAGTGTATAATTAGATTGTAATAGGTCAAGCCACATTTGCGTGGTGAGCCGTTCTATATATGAATACTTTTGATTTTCCCACGGGAACTCTTCAATTTTCCGGGATAAAAAGTATCCTATATGTTACCCCGGGCTATAAGGTACCACCATACAAAATTTCATCAAAATCGGCCTGGTAGTTTTTGCGTGATGCGCGAACATACAGACAGACAGACAGAAATTCCAAAAGTTGTTGTTTCGGCCTCTATATCGTTAGTAATGTCCACCACAGTTATTATTTTCCAAAAATATTTCATGTACAGACACGGCCCCGTTACAGTTTTATTATATTATAGATAGATCATCGTAATATAACTTTAAACCCCAGTAAAACAGCAGTCTAATATAATTAAGGTGACGGAATGAATATCAATAAATAAAGAGATGACAACTGTTTTTCAACAAATAGGAGTGGAATTTCCTTCCGACGTCTGTATTCCCCGATTCGTATAATTTAGGAATCTTCAAGACGAGAGTGAAAAAGCACTATTTGAGCTCGCGTGTTACATTCTCGGCTGCATCGGCACTTACCATCAGGTGAGGTGCAGACAAACGCACTCAAATTTTTAATAATAAAAAAAAGCAATAGAGGTATCATGTTGTATAATCTTAATTATCTACTACAATTAACCGCGATGTAGGCCTGGATCCGAAGCAGCTTGTGACAGCTGCACAATGGACAAAGGCGATGCGGAGATTGCAGATATTTGACCTGTGAGAGAGCGCGGAAGAGGCGTCTCTTGTTTATTGTGTTAATTGGGTGCGAGCGGAACGAGCGAGGGCCTGGCGACTGCTGCTAGATGGCCCTCCGCCGCCGTCGCTTCGAGGTGGCCCAGTTGTGCTAGTGGCGAGTGACGACTGGCGAGCACTTCAAGTGATGATTGCGTCGATTACCGGCGGCTAACGGTGATGCCTATGGAATGCGCCGACAGCCATTGTTCAACGCAAAAACGGAACGCAGACGCAGCCCATCGGACGCATACTAAACCGAGCGCACCTGCGAGTGATCCACACAGTAATATAATTTCTTTACAGCCAATATTATTCGCCACTGCAGAATCAATTACTGTATAATTATCTTATATCTAACAGTTGCAGACAGCACCAGGAAAAATATCCGTTAGTCGAGACTAAAGAGCAATCAAATCGGTAAGGTAAGGCGTAGATTGTAGAACCCGCTCAACTGAACTTTAATGTGATATTTGTGGTGAAATACAGCTTGGGTATTTTAAAATAAAATCTCCATGCAAACGACCGCATTAACTGAATTTTACATATTCACAGTGCGTTTATCTCCGCGACATAGTTCGCCCACTGAAATATTTCCAGCAATATCTAAAATCAAAATGCAGTCCACTTGAGACGATAAATGTTGCGATATGAACTAGTGGATTCTAATGTCGGTGCATTGTTTGAGGTTCTGCAAAGGCTGTTCATACATATTCATGCTACTATTGTATAGGTAGTTAGGTATAAAGACTATGGTAGTCTTAGTCTTCATACTTAACTATAGGTAGCATAGAAGAGCGAAAATTTAATCGAGCGAGGAAGCAAGGAGGTTCAAATGTAATTTTCAAGCTCAGAACTCGCCGTGCAGCGGCGGTCGTAAGCCGCATATTAAAGGCCTCGTTTTTAGGGTTCCACACCCAAAGAGTAAAACCGGGACCCTATTACTGAGACTTCACTGTCCGTCTCTTTAGGTAAGTGGGGACGCTATATCATAAACCTGGTAGTTTTAGCGTATCTGGTAGATATACGAGAGGGAACGTAACATGAGTGGTGCACGCTCGCTTAAATGTTCGTGCGGATGGTGGCGCATCGGGAGCCGGGTCGTTCCTTTCCCTCTAATATGGTTGAGAGGAGCGATGACTGACTCTCGCGTTATAGTCGTGACCGGGTGCTGTCCGTGTGAACTGGCCTACACTTGTCAAAGGCGTTCATGACATTCAATAATTTTGATGTACCTATAACTTCTCGTGTCATATTGTTTTCATGTTCTAATGACATTATTTTTTTATATCACGGATTGTATTTTGACGTAATTAACTAATGATTGTTTATTTCTTGATTTTTTACAAATGAAATTATGTAATCACTATTTTATGACTATCAGAAAGAGTGTAATTTGCATCTATTTTGAATAAATATCTTGAATCTTGGAATGTCCGTCTGTTTGTTCGTCCGTCCGTCTATCACCAGGCTATATTTCATGAACCGTAAAAGCTAGACAGTTGAAATTTTCACAGATGATGTATTTCTGTTGCCGCTATAGCAACGAATACTAAAAATCAGGAAAAGTGAAAAAATAAGGGGGTCTCCATACAAAAAACCTGTTTATTTTAAACATGAAGAAACTAGCGCCTAATAAAATAAATATTTAAGGGGCTCCCATACATAAAAACGTGATTTTTTTGCTCTTTATCGATATTGATAACAGGTAGACGCTTGAAATATTCACAGAATATTAAATTATAAATTCACTTTAAAAATAAAATTAATATTAAAGGCTCCCATACAACAAACATGATTTTTATAGATAATAGTACGGAACCCTTCGTGCGCGAGTCCGACTCGCACTTGGCCGGTTTTTGTTTAGTTTCAGATAGAGGCAGTTTTAGATAGGGCAGTTGATACAATCTTTATTGGTCAGATGGCAGAACTCAATTCAGAGCAAAAGGAAAATTTACGTGTTTATCAAAACTTTTGGTGACAGACAATATGGCAGATTTCATTGCAAAAACATTACACTCATTTTTAGGGTTCCGTAGTTCAAAAGGAAAAAATGAACCCTTATACAGGAACACTTCGTTGTTCATCTATCTGCCAAGACTCGTTTTCTCAGGAACGCGTGGAGGTATCATATCAAATACTTAGGTTTACAGTCCCTAGCTGTAAAAAAAAAATCAAGCTTCTAAGTAAAACCAATAAATAGACCTATTAAGCAGCCATTTTACGGTCATTTATGTCACATTCATATTTTGATACTTGCAAGTAAATCAAAACCTATCACAGGGTACTTCCCGTTGACATTTTGGCATTTTTGAAATTTGGCAAGAAGCAAGGTCTCACGGTACAAGTAAAAAAAATATAGATCACTGTAATTTTTTTGTTATATCACATATATTTAGGGTTGTATCTTTTGAACCGTAATAAGGACCGGCAGAATTTTTTTACAGCATATGTATTATTATGACGAAAATCCCAATAAATAAAACAGTAAAAAATTAAGGACGACATGAAAGAAACTGATACCCATAAAAGGAAGGTGTTTTTAACGTTTTTTCTTTCGTTTTGCTCTATCGTACAAACGGTAATTCATACAACAACAAATAATAAAAACCGGCCAAGTATCAGTCAGATTCGAGCTAAATTAATGTACGAAAGAAAAAACATTTTTACTTTAGGTCCCGCTGATGTCTCTTATATTGAAATGAATATAATTTACTCGTTGATGTTCGAAAGGGTCCGTACGCAAAAGTGTGCTGGTACGGAACCCTTGGCGCGTGCCTTCGACTCACACTTGGCCAGTTTTTTTTTCTCCACCGTTGAACACTGGCGGTGAAATGGAAGACACCAACAAACTCAATATTTTTGCCCAGGGGTGGTGTAGGACGACAGAGTACGTACAAAACGGGTGACGTGAATGCAATACCAAAGAAGGCAGTAACGAGAGTTAGTCGAATGCAGGGTGGGGGGGTCAGGGAGACCCCTCGAGCCTCCCGGCGGAGTCACGCCCCGGCGAGCTCAGATACTAACTTATATTAAACTAACGTCTGAAAAGAAACCCGGTAATCTAACAACCATTATTTTAAAAGTTTCGAAATGAGGTTGGCAGAAGAATTTTAACCTAGTGCCTGTCTGCAGACCCATTGTACTTTGTTTTAAAATTTCTAGATAATTAATAAAATTGGATCTTTCGTTAGGATGAGATTATCTTAATCAGACTAACAGCATTAGAGCGACGCATTAACTGGAACAGTTGTCTCTGACTTTTTCTTTACGTGTAAAGAGTGAAGAAAACAACCACACTTTTTCAATGTTTTTTTGTTTAATAACTACAATAAATTTAAAAAATCCAACTGAATTTAGAAGATATTGAAATATGTGTTTAGAGTAATCGACTATGAAAATTTAAGAAATCAAATCGGTCTGGTTTGCTTGTAGAATGAAAATCTCTATTTTAAAAGAGGTTCTTTTGATATATTTTTTTCTGTTATAAAAGTTAACGAATCGTGTTTCTGCAACTGACAAAATGAAGTCACTGAAATGAATAATCAGGTTACAATATCCACTTTCATATGTTTTGTAATTGCTGAGAAAAATCGAGATCCCTGCGACCAAAGTTTCCAGTGGGCGAGGTATTGATTGGAACAAGAGTTCTTTACGTGTAAAGAGCAAAGAAAATTACCACACTTTTTCAATTTTTCAATTGTTTTTCGTTTCAATCAAAAACTACAATGAAAGTATAAAAATAATAACATTACTCACTTTGTATTATCATAACAAATATTTTTGTATTTTTTTAAATGCTTCATGCTTCAAAATATTAGTCATAACTAGGGTTGAAAGTAACGGTGTAGGTAGACCTATCTTTGGGATTTCTTGCTATCGAGCCAAAACTGCTCAATTGTGTTTCTAATAGCTTTTGACTTTAAAGAACATCATTAACAATAAGGGTTTTTTTTCTCAACCTTAGGTATTCTATCGTTTAGGAGTAATTGACGTCAAAAACAACGAGAATGTGTAATATTACCGCCTTAAATCTTATTTTCGAAGAGCATATTAATAACATTCTCCCAAATCCAATGATGGAGTTCCGGTGCATCCAAATAATGCATCGCGGATGGCGGAACGGCGCAGGCGCGTGCGGAATGTCAACATTGTGCAACGGGGACTTGAACCCAATACCAAGTGCCGCGGTCTAACAGTCAGTGCGGTTGCGTCACGCCGCTATTACTCGTATACCATAAATCAGATCGGGTTACCTTCAAACTTTTGGATTTTTTCAATAAGGATGTTAAAAGGGTTTGCTGGAAGAGATCTGTTTGGGATAAGTCCGATTTTGTACATGTTATTTCTATTCTGTACTTACAATTGTATATTTTGTACAAACAAACAAGTGTTAGAAACAAATAAATGCACAAGCACTTATCTGTGCAGTTAATATGAGAAATGAGATGGCCACATCAATGGTGTCAATGGTGGCCAATCACATTCTGATTAGATCAGGAACTACGGGATCCGGCGGAATTCGTTATTTGTTGGATAATTAAACTTTTAAAAAATTCTTCTATACTAATAATTTTAACCGCCTCCGTGGCGTAATGGTCAAGGCCGCGTCGGTGGCCTAAAGGTTACGGCCGCTACCTCCTGTCCGGAAGGTCGTGGTTCGAATCCTGCCACGTACCAATGTGTTTTCGAATTTAGATTTCATATGTACGTTTATCCGACGCTCTTACGGTGAAGGAAAACATAGTGAGGAAACCTGCACACGCTTTCGAAGAAACTCGAAAGTTGTGTGTGAAGTCGATCAACCCGCAATGGGCCCGCGTGGTCCACTAAGGCCCAATCGCCCTAATTCGTATATGAGCTGATAAGAAGAAGGTTTATTTCAAATTATCTATTTTGAAAAATCGTTTTCAGCAAGCATCGCTCAGTCGCCTAGGTACTTGAATGTTTTTTTAAGTTTAAAATTATTGATATTTTGTAACTACATCTTAGAAATTAATATCTATATTTTTGTCAAAATTCCCTTTAGGCTTTAAGATGACTCAATCCGAGCAGGTTGAGACGTGTTAAAATAATATCGAACGTAAGTCTATTCGTTTTTAGTTCAAATCAATGCGGGCTTTAACGCGGCTGTTAGTACGTTGAAACCGAACGCCCAATTCTCAATTTTTAAATGTTTTTTTTTTACTTTTCTTCACTTACAAAAAGTTTTAAAAAAAATTTCAATTAAAATGAAAGGTGTTAAAGTTACTGATTTTTGTGTGTTGGTTTCATTCAACATTAACTATTTGTAGTATTTGTTTTAGAGAAATTTTGTAATTAATGCCAAAAACAGGGTCAACACTTCAGTATATTTTTTAACATTAAAAGTAGCAATATTGTTAAATAAAATTGTTTTCAATTAAATTTATTACTTTAAGTATATTATATTTTTTTCTATAGTGATAGCTTTAGACAGTCTTTTAATAATTTGAATTGAATATTGTCATTCGACCCATTTTAAGGCCTTAAAATTGATCAGAATTACGTTTTTTTTTAATGTAATTTTTAACAGAAATCTGACATAACTACAGATATAAATAAGAGTTTCTAAAACTTGTTCACAAAACTTCAATAGTTTGTTTAATTAACATTCAGGTTTTATTCTAATTCAAATTTTGTAAGGAGCACGTTAGGAATACACTCCTCTTAAGCTTACCTTGTGAGAAGCGTTAGTTAAATGTATTCGCAAATAAGCTCCACCAAGCCACAGTATATATATTAGTTGACCAAGCTAAGGGGAGGCTCAGCGGCTGTTTGCTGTGCTCTGTGCAGAAGTGTTATCGTCGGAAAACACTCAAAGTCACCGCTGCGCTCCACAAAATCGTTCCACCTTGGATTTTACAAATTCTACTTAATTAAACGGTTTTCTTTCCGTTACCTATTCCTTTCAATCGCCAGATATGCCTATTCCTTTCGTTCACCAGATGTTCGTAAGATCGTTGGAGCATGCATGTAGAATCAATAATAGTCACATATACTTGTAGAGAACAATAGTATTAGAGAACAGTGAACAGAACTTAACCTTTAAGTAGCTGGTGTGTTACCGTACCGGCACTGTTAAGTAGACGAGCGAGATACATGCATGACAAACATCACTCGTCTCAACTAAAAGCTTTCTTCAGATACAATCGTAGACCAGCCCATACACCTTGTACTGATGATGTTTGATTCCACTTAACGCTTACTCACTTACCACTTAGAAACAGGACACTAATTCTATAAGATGGGCTGTGAGTTTTGTCATCCTTCCGGTTAGTCTATTGGTTTACTGTTTAAAATGACTAAACTTCACCTGCTATTTAAATTTCCAAGTTGTAGATGGGACAAAATATTTTTCAATTCAGTTGCTTGAAAAGTGGTACTTTATATGCCAGACAAGTGTGCGCAAAATTTATTTTACCCCACACGTGCTTTTACTTTACCACTTTTTTTAAAATTCTAGCTCGGAGGAACAAGACATTTGTAGCAAATAAAAAATATAATAACCAAAGATACAGAATCTTCTTAAGACTTTTGAAAGGAGAATTTTAAAAGAGATTGGTTGTAACTCCGTGGGGTTAGTACTTAACGCTAGCTGATTAGATTCTCTTTGGGTTATATCTTTGTGAAGAAAGGAGAATAAATATGAATGAAGCGCATAGGTTACAGGAAGGAATAGGTTATATTTTCCAAGGAGGTTTTAATGCTTACATTAATATTGTTCAAAGCCTTATTGTAATCTATTTATGGTAATATTTAAAAAACTTACGCATACGTACGTAGGCCTAGCTAAATAAAAAATATACTTATGTGTATGTATAAGAAAAAACAAAGTGAGATTACTCTCCGGAATTCAAAATGAGCCAAGTCGCGTAAAATTAACTTTGGTTGACGAAACCTTGATAGGTATGTACCCATGTATTTTATTTTTCCGTCACGGTCGTTTTTTTTATTTTAACATTTTTCTCACAACTGTATTGAAAAATATTGTATGATACATGGGTGTACAAGAAAATAACAAACTCGTTACGATGGTAAACCCTATTGATTCATTTTGGCTCGGGCTCACAAATGTCACTCGTTTGTTATTGACCTTTTTACTACCCTTGTATCATCGGACGGTGTGTGAAACTTTGAAGAGCAGTGGCAGGCAGACATTAGAAAAACGCCTGAAAGACTGTGTTAAAAGTATGAAATAGTTCGATTGTTGGTATCCTATTGGTCAACACAATACATCGATAGTTATAGTAATATTAATAGGTCTATGCTGTGAGAGTCAGTTTTCTTTTGGTCACTAAATTGTATTGATATTGTGATTCCAGCTTTGATAAAAACATGCGTTATCCTACATGGCAAGTGCGATTCTGGATTCAGGAAGCTACAGGTTCAGGAACACCCTGAGGTTCCTTCATCAGCAGGCCGGTAATTGGTCTGAGAGCGAACACGCTATCACGCCCGCCCATGCAGCGCTGTGAGTCGCTTTAATTACCGCCTTCTCCACTGATCCCGTTGCCCCGGTGTAATTAGATGGCAACGTGTTGAGGTGTCCTGTCTACGTCAGTTCTACCGTGCCTTATGCGACTTTCTGAGCTCTTATCGTATTCTGTGCTCGTACTTTCGTCACAAGTGTACATATAGGAATAGGTATTTTCAAAACTTTTTTATTTCAAGTTACTTCTACGAGTATATTGTACAATCCAGCAGGTTATTTGAAATTTGAATTGTTCAATTCCAACCAAATTCAACCAGAAAACGGCACATTTGTTCAAACCTAAAACCATTTGACACAGTTTTACGCCTCCAGTAACCATTAAGGAAATGCACATTAATGGGAACTAGAATTCCTGTCGCGTTTTATCACAGGACGCCATATTTCAGTAGGTATATGCTCCGGTATGAATGATGATAGTCACCTCAATTTGCTGGATGGAAGCGACTCCGGGAAGCGACAACATACTTCATAAAGCCATGTAGGTGATAGCGCATGATAGAGCGTGCGAAAACAGTATACTATCGTTCGCTAAGATTCGCAAGTTTATTGCATATGGGTGCAAATAAATCCTAGGCCAGCACCGCATGCCGCGGCCGCTGTCCCATCGATCGTGCGAACTTTATGGCTGCCATGTTGTAGGAGTTATTAATCGGCCAGTTTTAGCATTTAGCGCAGGCGAGTGGGCCTGGAGTCTGGAGGCTAGTGGCGACAAATCACGCCCGCACAGCGTTTGTATGCAAACCTGGCCCACGCAACAAGTGCCACTTGCCGGCCCTGCAGCCCTTCGCTCGCGGCTTAAATTCAATAGCAGTTCACACAGAAATGTCATGCATAAAATAATCATTACGACATCTAAATGTCTTATTGATTCATTAAAGGCATTTGGCGATACCTATAAGTAATCGATTTTTTTCATACATTTCCCTATATAGCAATACTGCATGATAACGTTGCGATTAGATATTCGAAGCGCATATTATTCCACGAAATTCAGACACAAACAAAATGTCCTCGTTTAGACTCCATCCACCGTTATCTGTTTCACCTGCATATAAATATATGTATTAATGTGTGACTCACGCACGCGTGCAGTATTATTAAACAATAACTGGTGAGTATTTACAGTAGATATAAGATCTTGAAGCGCAGAAAATAAAGTCTTTGAATACCAGTTCTGTTTATGTAGTTTTTGCTTAGACATATTAACAGCCATATTCCTTATTCGCAATATTCGCAATTAAACTGCACGGTAACTAGATACATTATAGTGCTTTTAGAAAATAAATCTAAGCTCAACATTTTACAGCACGTCCAGGATGAAAGCGTAAACAGTAAATCATGGTAAAAGTTCACTTGCATCTCAGGAGGAGTCACGTATTCCATTGAGAGTAAATAAATATAATATTGCTAATGAATGTCTATAAGGCAGAACAGTGAGGGCTATACCAATGTTGAATAGTCGCTGCACGCGGGGCAATAAAATCTGGGATCAGGACTAGTGATGTAACGTGAAAAAAACCTACTTTTTTTCTTTTACTATGTTGAAAAAACATGGAAAACAACCTAGTTTTATTTAGGTATAAATAAAGTATTTTCTAAGTGGACACTCTGTATGAATGATTTGGGAAATCTTCTTTCATAAATGTAAACGTCATTGAATGTTGCCACTATATTCATGTAAGCTTGGTACTATTCAAGCAAGAAGTAAATTAGGTTTTAAAATAAACTCTTATGTCAACTCTTAAGTGTGAATCTTGAACAAAAACTACCTTATTAATGTTGAATTCTGTATACTTTAAAAAAAAGATGCTGCAGAAAACCTGCTTTTTTACGTTTTTTTGATAGAAAAATATGTTTTTCAACACTAGGTAAGAAGGGCGCCACGTATAGTGCGGCCTGTCGCACTTACGGGTCTTATGGAAAGGTATAGTGATGCTCCACGCTCATATCAATAACACAGTAAAATAACACTGACAATGTAGAAAAAAATCTAGGTAACAAGGCGACCACACCTTTTGTTTACACCAGCGCACGTGTTCCTGCTTCTTTGCGGGAATCGATATGCGGCCCACTGACTGCAAGCGCTCCAATCCCTAGCGCACAGATGGTTTATTGCCCCGCGGACAGCGACTGTTTAACACCAGTATAACTCGTCGCCCGCTAGGCGAGGCAATCGGAGAATGATAAATCGGGCGCGAAGCGGTCACGCACCAGGCCTTCAGCGGCGCGAGGAGTCGCGGGCCTAGCTCTGAAGATACCACGACCACGAGTGGCGGGTCGATGACCTCTCGAGCTAGACGAGAATTCCCAAATTGCTCTCATTGTGATTCGCCAGACAAGCCATTGCATTGCAAGACCGAAGGTAATTACTTACACAATTTTTATGCATGATTCACGTCGTCAGATTTCATCACTTTAAACTGTCGCATTTTTAAAATTGAATCCAGTCTAATACTATCTTAATGCATAATATTGGCTTTGATAATTTAATTAAATCGACTTATAACCTGTCCATGTAGGCAGATACAACGAGAATCGGTCATTATAATTAAAGGAATAGGGGATAAATTGGGTGAGATCGATTTGTGCCGATGGTTGAACGCTTGAAATACTCGTAGGTGTCGAGCGTTGGTTGGTGTTAATGCAAAATCCGTGTAGTGAGTAGTGCACAAACTGGTCAATATTTGTGAGGGCGACCATTAGGACGCGAGGGCGGTGCGCCTCGGGCGGTCACCTGAAATCGTATCAGGTTAGTTTTAAACTCAATCAATGATTAGTTGATTAATGATTGGTTACACCTACATAAATAAAAGCGCCTCAAACATTGAATATCTATTTGTGCAATAATTTTCTGAAATGCGTGAATATCTTTGTTGTTAGTACAATACGGCAATTTATTTGTATGACTAATACTTTGAATTTTGGAAATGACTAAGTAACATTTTTCTTACATTGAACAGCATTCATCATTATCATATCAGCCGAAAGACGTCCACTGGTGAACAAAGATTCCCCAAGGATTTCCACAACGACCGGTCCTGCGCTATCCGCATCCAGCTGCTTTTTGCGACCTTCACCAGGTCGTCGGTCCACGTCTTCCGGTGCACGGTCACCAATCGAGAGCTTTAATGCCTGAACGGCTATCTGTTTTACGAGCTATGTGCCTCGCCCACTGCCACTTAACAGTCTCCAGGAGGCTCGAGTTTCCATACAAACGTAGATCCGCTTTAATACAAAAACTACATGCCGGATTGAATCCAAACTTTGTAAATATATTGAGTAGACACAAATCGATGTTTGTAATTAGTTTTCATCGTAGTAAATTTGAACGTAACTAAACGAAGGCTTAAATTAGTTTTGTACTGAAAGTTTGAAACTGCTATTATTTTTTTCCGTTTTATATTAGTAAGTACATCGAAAACTAATTGCAAACATCGGTGTGTGTCTCCTCAATATATTTGCAAAGTTTGGATCCAATCTGGCATGTAGTTTTTGTATCAAAGCGAAACTATGTTTGTATGGAAACTCGAGCCTTCTGGCGGCACGTAAGTCTAGCGATCAGCGTTGTATCAATTTGTATCTGTATACATTTTAACACCAATTCAAAAGTTAATTTACTACATGCATCCTCATTCTAGCATCTGCCCAATCAACATCCAATATTTGCCCTCATATCTCTTTTATCATTACAGTTATGTATGACGCAGGCGCTATAAAGTTACTATCTGATAACAGCGACGCTGCTCAGTAATTGCATCGTCTATGCTCTACTCTCCAGGCTAAACCAATTGAGAATTTTCACAGTAGGTATCCGTTTTATGGCGCTTTCTTGTAATTTTCGTTGGATCTATCATCAACATATTACTATTACCACAACTATAATACGAGTATAAATATACTTTGCTATTAATATTGCGTTGGTATCTGGTCCGAAGTGATGGCAAGTAAAACACACAGAGTTCTACATTGGTGGAGTTTTTGGGCCGGGGATCATTGTTTAACTGTGTCTGACTTTCGCCTAGCATATCACTTCGTAGATCAACTGAGTTTTTAAAAGCTCTGCCCGGCTAACAGGTCAATCCGGAGCGCAGTTCAATTTATGAAACTTCTGCCTACAAGTACAGAACGATATATAGCGAGCGACACTTTATTTGCAAAACCGGCTGTAAGCAATCAACTGCAATTTCCGAATTTCCTTTCCGTTCTAGAGTACTAACTGCTCAATTAACTGGCTCTTGGATGGAAAATGGAAGGTAGTAAAACTGTTTTTTCAAAGTTTAATGGAAGATTCATCAAAAAACGGGTTCGGCGTTTTCAAGTTTTACTAAAGTTTATACCTACAAAAGTAGTTTATACCTACAAAAGTATTAAAAGGGTCGCGGGTTTAATCCCCACCTAGGGCAAACATTCGTGTGACGAATAGGTTTGTTTGATGTCTCTGGGTGTTTAATATCTATATTTATAATTATTTCCCTACGCGATCGAATCAGAAATGACCCACATAGCTCAGAGAATCGCTAAACTGAAGTGGCAGTGGGCAGGGCACATAGCTCGTAGAACAGATGGCCGTTGGAGCGCACCGGAAGAATTAAGTAACGTAAGCAGGCCTCCCACGCGGTGGACCAACGACCTGGTGAAGGTCGCGGGAAGCCGCTGGATGCAGGCAGTGCAGGACCGGTCGTCGTGGAAATCCGTGGAGGAGGCCTTTGTCCAGCAGTGGACGTCTTTCGGTTGATATGATTATGATGATGATGATATAATTATGTATGTTTTTAAACGTTTATGTTTGTATTATCTGTCTCTGGTTCTTATAGTACAGGGAATCCTACACAAATCCTAGTTGGTTCACACAGGGATGGCATGATAAAACAAGATGTTTTAAAACACATGTTTTAAACAAGTTGAAATTAAACAATGATTTTTTATTGTGTTACTTACCCACCCTTTTTAGGTACGGGTATTTACCGGGTACGTGAGGGTATTTACCGGGTAAGTGGATAAATAACCGGGCACAGATGAGACACTAGTTACTTCTTAACAGATACTGCACTTCCTTATAAAATAAAACGAAAATACCTACGCATTTATTCACCTACTTCTTCCCACTGTCAGACTATACACGGAAACATGGGTATTAAGGCGCCCGACTTAGCGGTTATAACTGCGAACACGTGAGGCGCGCGAATTGCGGCGGCGACTGTACGGCGTTCTAGCGCTAGGGTTGATTCATGAAAATGAGAATAAAAGTTTTACAAATGATGGTTTTTATTTATTTGATTAGTTTAAGTAATATTCGTGCTAATTGATCACACTTAGAAGGTGTGCGAGCTTGCACCGAATTACAAGTTACTTTTAATTGTTGTTGGTTAAAAAAATATGCGCGGTATACTTTATGCTATTACTAGGTAAATTCTGATTGACGCGTTCTGATTGCAACCCTGTAGTATTTTTTTAATCTACAATTGATAAGCCCCTACTTGGCATCATCTCACCTGATGGTAAGTGACAATGATACCGAAGATGGAAGCGGGCTTACCAAGATTCCCCAACGCAATGGGGATCTGGCATTCCTTTTTTCAAGCCGGAACACGTCAATGCTGTTAAACTGATGACATAGATAAGATAAAACCATCTTATCTAGGCGGGCTATGAAAATACCCTACCACCAACCAAACCGAGTCTTACGAAGTTGACCTCGCCGGGAATCGAACCCGCGACCCCCTGGCGTGAAGCGAATGGACTAACCATAACGCCACGGAGGCAGTTAAAATTACTTAACTTGAAGCTGTTTTTATGTACATTGGTGATTTTCAAGTTTTATAGTGAAAGTAAGGAACTTTATAGTTTCGCCATGTCCGTCGATAAATGAATAATTTACGAAATATACAGTTTTTAAGTGTTGTTTTTTGTTACAGTTTCGAAACCGTTATTTCAGGAAATCTGAATCCCACAAAAACATTTTCATGTAAAATGTTGCCAAGACGAGACCATATTGCACGCACTGTCAAAAAGTTATCAGATCTCATTTAGAGCCAAGCTTCTAACTCTACTCGCCCTAATTCTACAAGCCCTAACATCACAAATTCTACACCTTAGTCAATAATGTGACTAAAAATATTAAAAACAAAAAAAAAACACTTGTTTAAAACATTTTGAACAGGTTTTTTTTTTCTAAAATAAAATAAAAATTGTTTCTTTTTCCAAACCTTGGGACCACATGACCGCGCGCGTGTAGTTTGTCAAAAAAGGGCCACATGACCGAGCGCGTGTAATTTGTAAAAAAAAGGTTTTATTTAAGTGCTATGGATTACATTCGTTAGTTATACTTATTTATAACTTTTATAACACGCTTTTGACTTGATCGCAATGTGTGTGATGTGATGATATGTAAGGAACACTTGCGGAACATAAACAAACAATCACGTTAGGCGGATGTGAACCCGATGAAATAGGCGGCTCCGTTCTTCCATTTGATTTTCAACCTTAACACAATAATCCAAGATTATATATTATTTATTTCTGGAAAGGGCAGCATCAGTCAGTAGCAGTAGTTTAATTTCAAGACGAGAATTGTTATAGTATTGTCCAATCCCTTGTGATGATTTGATCAGTATCTACCTACTTGTGACATTTTTAATTTTCAATAAATATGTAATTAGTATAAATATACTAACCTACAAAACACGAAAAAGATGGTTTTAGGAACATTATGGGCATTGTGCAAATAATAAAGACAAGAAAACATGGGATGAGATTTCTTGTCTCGAGTGTCACGAACACTAATGAACGGTCAAAGACCTTTGCTAAAAATATCCGCTGCGTCCCTCCCGCGCAGGTCAAGGGTGTTACAGTGCAAGGCGTGTTTTGGACGAGTCCACAGTCAGTGGCATGGGCCATCACATGTCCCCGGCCACCGTTTCGCCACAAACCACCAAATCAGACATCACAACACTACTGTTATTATGATCATCTGCGGTTCAGCCAATTTACCAAGTCATTTAAATGGTGATTTCGTAAATGTCAAATGTGGGAGTGTGTTATATACGCTGTGGAACAAACGACGATACAACTTTGATGAGTATGAGTAAAATATAACAGATGTTTTAATCAGATGATTGCATGTTGCAGATACTTAGCTTCTCTTATCACAAGCTAATGCAATAGACGAGATTTTGTGCTATCAATTCGTGAATCAGCAAGACTTCTCATCACGACATTAATCGTGAGAAAGAGACAAGTTACAGATAAACAATCATCGTCGTTGTCTGTAATCACTAAACACGTTTACTAGTTCAAAATAACCGACCAGTACTTAATATAATTCTAGATAAGAAAAGTAGAATAGCTAATAAATCTGCTTAGAATATGAAAGGAAACAACTGCATAGAACGTTTGCATACTACGAAATCAATTGGTTCCTTATCCGTCAGCGTACTGATTGAAATTTCTCTATTAATAACTGGCTTATGTGTTTACGCCATTCAAAATCTTGGTGATAGATAACTAAGCGTCGTCGGTGGCTCAACGTCAATGCCCGTCATCCTAAAAACCAGATGCTTTTAAAAAAAATATTCAATTAAAATGAAAGGTCTTAAAGTCACCAATTTTTGTGTGTTGGTTTCATTCAACATTATTTGTTTTCGAGAAATTTTGCAATTAATGCCAAAAACAGGGTCTACAGTATATTTTTTACATCAAAAGTGGTAATATTTTTTAATTTGTATTCAATTAAATCGATTTTTTATTACTTTAAGTATATTATATATTTTTTCCATGGTGATAGCTTTACAAAGTCTTTTAATAATTTAAATTGAACATTGTCATTTGACCCATCTTAAGGTCTTAAGAGAGACAGATGAAGATAATTTAGTTCAACTGCAAGAAAACAATCTTTTTTAAAATAGATGGTCAATGTTCACTCACACATATTTTGTAACACGTCGTCGTAGGTGTAGAGTAAGGGCACAGTACATATATTGGTACTGTAAGGGCGTGGGTTGAAAATGAAACATACGTGCTTACTGATAGTGTTAATAGTGAAGTAAAACACTCGAAATGTGTCTTTTTGAGAGTACAAGTAATTAAATAAATATTAATCAACAATTTGTGATGGTTAGTGAATAGAAAGATGATCGAATTTTTGGTTTTGAAATCAAATGTCAGCGCATGCTTAAAAGAACAAAGAGAATGAAAAAAGGTCGAATGAAAGAAGAACGAATAACAGCGTTACACATTGATGCTAAAGATGCTGTTTTCGTTAAACATTACTGTACTTTTCGAGTCTGAACCACTTGGAACAGGTCTACTGCAATTTCTGAATTCAACCGGTCTGCGAATGAAGACGCCGCCCCTGGTGGCGCTTTCTCGAGCAGTGCGTCGGCGGGCGGGCGCCCCCGCAGCTCCTTTACATACAATCGCGACCGGCGTATGCGCAGTACGGCGGGCGGCATCGCACAATGCCTAGCCGGCCCACATCGCGGCGGCCTGACTCATCCATTGCATCGCAGCGATAGAGAGCTTGTTTACAATCGATGCAATTAATAACACTTCCCACAGCAATTTCATAATGTCTAGACTACATATAGACGTCTCTGCTTATTTAGTTATTATAATAAAGTCACAAGAAGACATGTTTTAAGTTGGTAAGATTTTCGTTATTTTTATATGATAACACAAAGTGAGTAATGTTATTATTTTTTTATACTTTCATTGTAGTTTTTTATTGTAACGAATAACCACTGAAAAAGTGTGGTTATTTTCTTAACTCTTTACATGTAAAGAAAAAGACAGAGACAACTGTTCCAATCAATACCTCGCCTTAAACACTGCTAAAATGCAGCACACACAGCACAGGTTAATATAAGCACCTGACAATAAAATTGAATAGTGACAGTTTCCACATAATAATAACTGGAACTAAGTTTTATGTCATGGGACAACAAGAACGCGTAATTGCTTTCTATTTATATTGATGTTCTGTTAACTGCTGAGTAGATGCTTCCTAATAGCTTTAAGAATTAATGAAAAATTAAAAACCCGACTGCATAAACATTTAACCCCTTTTTATGCCCAGTCGGGTTTAAATGTATCCTATGTCACTCACGGGATTAAGACGAATCTAACGACACCTCGCACTCAAAAATCCATCTAGCCGTTTAGGCTACAGGGCGTGCCAAAGAAATAAATAACCTCTTTTTTGGCTAGATGGGTAAAAATGTAGCCTATGTCACTCACGGGATCACGACGAACAACACCACAACACCTCGCACTCCAAATTCATCAAAGTCGTTTAGGCTAAAGGCCGTGCCAAAAAAATAAATAACCCCTTTTTTGGCTAGATGGGTAAAAATGTATCCTATGTCACTCACGGGATCACGACGAACAACACCACAACACCTCGCACTCCAAATTCATCAAAGCCGTTTAGGCTACAGAGCGTACCAAAGAAATAAATAACCTCTTTTTTTGGCTAGATGGGCAAAAATGTATCCTATGTCACTCATGGGATCACGACGAACAACGCCACAACACCTCGCACTCCAAAACTCATCAAAGCCGTTTAGGCTACAGGGCGTGCCAAAGAAATAAATAACCTCTTTTTTTGGCTAGATGGGTAAAAATGTATCCTATGTCACTCACGGGATCACGACGAACAACACCACAACACGTCGCAATCCAAATTCATCAAAGCCGTTTAGGCAACAGAGCGTGCCAAAGAAATAAATAACCTCTTTTTTGGCTAGATGGGTAAAAATGTATCCTATGTCACTCACGGGATCACGACGAACAACACCACAACACGTCGCACTCCAAAATTCATCAAAGCCGTTTAGGCTACAAGGCGTGCCAAAGAAATAAATAACCTCTTTTTTTGGCTAGATGGGTAAAAATGTAGCCTATGTCACTCACGGGATCACGACGAACAACACCACAACACGTCGCAGTCCAAATTCATCAAAGCCGTTTAGGCTACAAGGCGTGCCAAAGAAATAAATAACCTCTTTTTTTGGCTAGATGGGTAAAAATGTAGCCTATGTCACTCACGGGATCACGACGAACAACACCACAACACGTCGCACTCCAAAATTCATCAAAGCCGTTTAGGCTACAAGGCGTGCCAAAGAAATAAATAACCTCTTTTTTTGGCTAGATGGGTAAAAACGTATCCTATGTGTTATAAATTACCTACTTATATATCTTAACTATTGTGTTTATTGAGTGAGAGCCCTTTTGTATGGCCAGTGTTGTCAGTGTTAATTATTTCTAGTTTAGTAGCAGTGTGGAAAAGGGCCTCGATTAGACGGGCAACACAGTCAGTCATTATGGCATCCGGAGCGGTGTACCGCTCTGAGTATTTCGAATTGTTTTATTAATCTTTAGCATATTAAAATTAAGAGCTGTAGTGTGAAACTGTGAAATATAAGTATAAATCTGTTTTATAAACTATCTAGAAGTTTCAATTAAACTGAAGTCACCTCTGGATTAAGACATAGCGTTTCAATTCAGCAGTGGGATTTCCCCAGATATTGATTATCTGTGACATCTCGCCCACGGAGAAAGTGTAAGTAAAACTCAAATAAAATATAGAATTTCATTCGAACTTCGTACATGGTTTTATGGGTACAAATTATGTTTAAATGTGTTATATGGTTATGGTACCCAACCCACTTGAAATACCTGCTCGCGACCGAAGCAAGGCAGGTCTGTTTTTTTTTGTTCGAGGAACGACATTACCAGCTCCTCGATAACATTTTGCTCACCATAAGTACTTCGAATGTAAAACTAAATGATCTGATCATTTAACATTTAGAACGGAATGTTTTTTTTGTTACCTTGTGATTTCAAGAGATCAGTTTGTTCTCTTACTCTGTCCCTCCTGAATATATGACGTTGTTATTGTTTCTTGCCAATAAATAGGAATACCTACTTACCTACCTCTTTACCCGACTACAAAAGAAGGAGGGTTATATTTTTGAGGTCAAGAACTACGCAATTTTCTAAAGTACTTTTTTTTTCTTTGTCTTTTGAGGCAAACCTACTATGGATGGACGAGATAAGCGATAAAGCTATAAGTTCCATGAGAGCGGATGCGTTGTGGAGCGTATGCGGAGTATGGAGACCTGGCAGTGGCAGCCCCTTGTCAGCGGGTGGTCAGGCAGCCACGCATGTCAGAGTATGCGGCCAGGACAGACGCGCCGGCGCGGGGATTTCCGCAGTATGCGGAGCGCGGGCTTCGGGTGGCTGAGTCGACGACGTTGACGTCACCGACTCATCGCGACGCTGCTGAGGGCGCTAAAAAGGCGCTCGGGATTTCTTAAAACAACGTGCAGCCGCGCGGGGTCAGCGCGCAGTAGCTGCTGTCGTCTATGGTATGGCATTGGCGGTTAAAAATTTCGTAAGTTATTTTTATTAATGATATTAGGTTTATTAACGATTATGTCTCGGATCAGTGTAATATGCCTTATTTATTACTGATAAGGTCATGAAGATAAAATATTAAAGACTGATTCGGTTGCGGATCAGTAAAATAAGATAAAATGATGATATGTTTTGGACTGATCAGGTCACGGATCGGTCAAAGATATTAATATGTCTATAACTGATCAGGTCACGGATCAGTAAAAGGTTATGTGATTATTACTGGTCAGGTCACGGATCAGTAATGAATGTTATATTTAGGACTGATCAGGTCACGGATCAGTGAAAGATGTTGTAATTATTACTGATAAGGTCACGTATCAGTGATAAATGTATGTTTAGGACTGATCAGGTTACGGATCAGTAAAATATATCGATATGTTTATTACTGATCAGGTCACGGATCAGTGATAAATGTCATATTTAGGACTGATCAGGCCACGGATCAGTGAAAGGTTATGTTTTATTACTAGTCAGGTCACGTATTAGCGATAAATGTATATATCAGGTCACGGATCAGTAAAAGATGTTGATATGTTTGTTGCTGATCAGGTATCGGATCAGTAATGGATGTTATATTTAGGACTGATCAGGTCACGGATCAGTGAGAGATGTTGTGTTTATTACTAATAGGTCACGTATCAGTCCAGTCAGATCTGCTTATACCCTAGTTAAACTTTCACAAGTAGTGGATATCACTGCTGTCCTAACGGCGTACCATGCCCTTGTTTGTTCAATTTTGAGATATGGAATAATATTTTGGGGTAACTGCACAGAAAAAGAAACCATTTTCAGGAATCAAAAAAAGATGTATTCGAGCAATATTTGGTCTTAAACCCATTGATAGCTGTAAACCTTTTTTTTTTGTAAAGTTTAATATATTGACACTTCCATCAGTATACATACTGGAAACAGCAGTATTTGTTAAACAAAATCCTGGTTTGTTTAAAAATATAGAGCCTACAGCATATCATAGTCATCTTCGCTCACGAGATCTAACGAAAATTTGTCAACAATGGAGCAATACAGCACTATATTGTCAAAAAGTGTTTTTTGCATGGCGCCAAAAATATATAACAAAATTCCAGTAGACATAAGAACTTGCAATGTTAATCCATTTAGGAGAAGATTGAAGGAACTATTGATTACAAAATGCTATTACACAGTAAATGAATTTTAAAATGATAAATTGATGTAATCCTAATGTAATTAATGTGATTTAATGTGATTTTTAGCAACTTTTTTTGTATGCTGCAAGGCAAACATGAAGAACTTCTATTGTAACACTAACATCTGTATTTTTTTTGTATGCTGCAAGGCAAACATGAAGAACTTCTATTGTAACACTAACATCTGTATTTTTTTTGTATGCTGCAAGGCAAACATGAAGAACTTCTATTGTAACACTAACATCTGTATTTTAATTTACTCATGTTTTTGACACATAAATTATCTTTATCTTTATCAGTGATAAATTTATGTTTGAGACTGATCAGGTCACGGATCAGTAAAATATGTGGATATGTTTGTTGCTGATTAGGTCACGGATCAGTGAAAGACGTTGTGTTTATTACTGATCAGGTCACATATTAGTGGTGTATGTATGATATGTATAAGACTGATCAGGTCACGGATCAATGGAAAACGATGATATTATATTTATTACTGATCAGGTCACGGATCAGATATAAATATAATATAAGACTTATCTTATAACGGATTAGTGAAAGATTATAAATGTATGTATGATTAAGACTAGTCAACTTATGGATCAGTGAAGAATCATAACATGTTATAGACTGAACAGGTTAAGAATCGGTAAAGGTTGATAATACGAGTATATTCGAGAAAGATGAAAGTAAGTATTGATAATTGTAAAATAATGTCAGCAGATTTCATTTAAAGCGATCTTGCTACAACAACATGTGGTCATTGCGAACAAGTAAAAATAAATTTGCTAAAATTCAAAGATGATCAACAGTTATCTTTAAGCTGCACAGTGCACACGTTATACACTCTATAGTTAAAACCTGTATAGTCAAGCAGTAAATTAAGGGATAGTCACAAAAGAAACTAACTGCTGTCATGAGTTTCATAGAATTTTGATTACCGTGCCAACGGTTATATTTATCTATTACGTGAGATAATATGACAAATATACGTTCGCTGAAAAAAAAAACCATGGTCATTTCTGAGACAACAAAAATCACACTTTTAAATAAATATTGGCACAGATTTAAATTTAGAATCAATCCAACTTACAATAAGATAATATATTTATATTCGTGTGAAGCGAAGTCTGGCAAAAGCGCCGTGATCAAGCTTGTGATCAAGTGATTTCTACGTCGTCGTAAATACCGAATTCCATATTATGTTTACATACGACTCATCATGTTTTAGTGCTTTGTTTTTTTTAAGACTAATTAACGTCATGTATGTATGTATTAGAATTAGACGATTTCGGTTACAATCCGTTTTTGAAAATAACGCCTAGTTACCACATTATACTCAAGCCAGGTCAGAGTTTTTGCTTTAAAATAGAAATTGTATAGTATCGTAAAACGCATGTAATCGGAGTGTTCATTAAATCACACGAAAAGTTGTATGCTGTAATAGTAATCAATATTTTAGAAATGACATTTATTAACCATAGTCAGCATCAAATTTAATATTCAGGCGTTCTTTGTTCAGGGTCTAGGTAGGGCACTCAGTTCAGAATTTTGTACATCTCATCCGAAAAAAAGTTCTTTTAAAAAAGGAGTATTTCAGGTTTTTGAACTGAAAACTTCTTTAGGCGTGATGGGCATTTATGAGATAAAAAAAAACATTGAACTCGCGACACCGTACCGGGAACACTCGCAGGGTCAAAACTTATAAAACTTTAAAAAGTTTCACTTCTGTCGGCACTTCCAGAGTGGTTAGGTTTTTGCATGCATTATGATTTGCAATTAATTATTACATGTATTAAATTCGTGTTATTTGATAGAATTATTAAATCTTTTGGTAAGAAGTATCCAATTCAGTTATTCACGGTTGTTTCTCTGACTCAACCCGCTAAATATAAAAATAATAATAATAAAAAAACTTTTTACAAACAAATTTAAAATTGTATTTATGTCACATCATTCATTACTGATTGCTAGTAATCAGTCTGCTTTGACATGTGATGACGACGACCATCATAAAAAAAGACTTGCGACACCCACGGGAAGAGATGGGATGGCCTTACAATCGGGAGTCATGCGGCCTATATTATATTTGATTACTTCAAGTCATTTCTAGAAATGTAATGTAAACTTATTTTTCTTACAAGATTTGATAAAAGCGGTTCTATCATGTTATTAGCTTGTTGCGCTTCTCACTAATTGGTGTATCTTTTAACATTGAATAACGACTAGTTACCGGAGATCGGGGGGTGCTCCTAACGGTACTAAGATACAAAGAAATATTAGAATATTCGTGGAAAAACAGAGGTGCAGTACAGCAATAACAAACAGTGATACAATACATAGTAAAACTATAAACATTTAGCTGGGTAGAAACTAATAAACGTCGGCGTGTCTTTTGCACAAATTACGTTCCCATAGCGGCGTCTGGTAACATTCTATTGTCCTTGTGTAGACCGTAATAACAGTTAGACCCGAAAACAATTAGAAATCCCTTAAAATGTGCAAGACCGCCGAAATGTAACCAGGATGTACCTCAACAAACTGTAGTTACATAAAGTCATATAAAAATATAAAATGTCCGTGTTTACGGCTTCAAAATCCAATAACTGTTATTAGTTGTGTGTCGACAAAAAAATAAAACTTTTTAGGGTTCCGTGGGACCAGGAAATGTGGTCGCCACAAGCTTATTACTTACTTTAAAAGTTGCCGAAGGTATTGTATCTATAGCGCGAACAGAATACAAGATTTGGAATAATTGCAAGTTCTTGAAGCCTGTATATTAATCCAGGTCCTAAATTCCTAATTCGTCTACTTACCAATCCATCCAGCCGTTTAGGGGTGAATAGGTAACAAACACACATACTAACTTTCGAATAAGTATATACTATTATTATAGTGTGATATCCTGTTTCAGTTGGTAGATAAAATTACTTATTTCATTTCTGAGCAATCTTATAGCAATAACAGACAATAACTCTTTACAGCAGCTTTGTTTATACTTTTAAAACAATTCAGAAATAACAGTGTCTCTGTAAAGCATCTGTACTATCCTAAACTTTATGATAATTTTTTAAAATGTTTGTGTCATACTTGTTGACAAACATACATTTTTGTATTTTAATATTTGTAAAAAAAAGAAGGTAAAAATAAAACCAATTTGATTTTTGTTCCAAAGCTCTAAATAAGTTAACGGAGTATCTAATAAAGCTAACTGAAAATAAAGCTGACTGAATATTTATAGTACCAAACCTAACCTAAAGCTTGTTAAATTATTTTCCTCTGTAACATAATTAATTATTTTATACATGTTGTTTTTTGTGACATTTTCTTAGTTTTGGCATTTGCATAGCTTTTCACTAGTGTAACACTGTTAACTACGTTGACATGCAATTAGTTATAAAGATAGATTAGTAAGTACGCAAACTTTAAAGTGACTTTAAGAAATTGTTTTGTGATCATATAAGTTAATTAAAATCATTTGTATTTATTTACATGTACATGTAATATTGTCATACCTAACTATACAACTGTGCCTATTTTAACTATGCCTTGAAATCTAGGATGAATATTGTTGTAATCTCTAAACTTTGCAATCTGAATTGATGTATTGATGTTACACATTTTGTTACACTGAACTAACGAAGGGACTCGTTAGAAGTCGGATGGCCGAGCTGTTATAAATTACCTACTTATATATCTTAACTATTGTGTTTATTGAGTGAGAGCCCTTTTGTATGGCCAGTGTTGTCAGTGTTAATTATTTCTAGTTTAGTAGCAGTGTGGAAAAGGGCCTCGATTAGACGGGCAACACAGTCAGTCATTATGGCATCCGGAGCGGTGTACCGCTCTGAGTATTTCGAATTGTTTTATTAATCTTTAGCATATTAAAATTAAGAGCTGTAGTGTGAAACTGTGAAATATAAGTATAAATCTGTTTTATAAACTATCTAGAAGTTTCAATTAAACTGAAGTCACCTCTGGATTAAGACATAGCGTTTCATATGTCACTCACGGGATCACGACGAACAACGCCACAACACGTCGCACTCCAAAATTCATCAAAGCCGTTTAGGCTACAAGGCGTGCCAAAGAAATAAATAACCTCTTTTTTTGGCTAGATGGGTAAAAACGTATCCTATGTCACTCACGGGATCACGACGAACAACGCCACAACACGTCGCACTCCAAAATTCATCAAAGCCGTTTAGGCTACAAGGCGTGCCAAAGAAATAAATAACCTCTTTTTTTGGCTAGATGGGTAAAAACGTATCCTATGTCACTCACGGGATCACGACGAACAACGCCACAACACGTCGCACTCCAAAACTCATCAAAGCCGTTTAGGCTACAGGGCGTGCCAAAGAAAGAAATAAATATATACGTACAAACATATACACTTGAAAAACATATCCCTCCTTCTGACGCAGTAGGGTAAAAATCAAAGGCTACTGGTTCTAAACAAATGTTGGAGACATAACAAATGACACAATAAAGGGTCATAAAACATGTGAATTTGTTCATGTGAATCAATGTCTCAATTGGAACCGCAGAACTCCACGGTCGAATGGATCACGCGTCTATTCATCGTAATGAGAGCGTCTTCTGACGATTTTGCACTTGTAGGTACCTCGAGTTGCTCAACGGTATTAGCCTCTAACTCCTTTTATGCTTAGCTATCACAGATAGTTCAGCGAAACTCAAAAGAACTTCTCGGCTTAACCACACCCGGACACTCCATACAAATGGTCGTGAAATGACATTTCTAAAAACAAATGACGGAGCAAACAAAATCACGGCTAAATCCTATACGTTCCAGAACTAAACTGTAACCAATCTATATGGTGACAAGGGAGTGAGGTCGCAATCTAGAGAGCGGCAGGGAGTGTCCATACTGTATGTTGGTACTATTATATATATTTTGGCTTAACTCTTCTTAATTTAACAGCCTGCGTGGCGTAATGGTAATAATGGTATGGTAACTCCAACAGCTTCAGATCAGGAGGCTGAGGGTTCGATTCCCGGCGGAGTCTAACTTCGGAAGACTCGGTTTGGTTGGTAGAAGGGCGTTTTCTTAGCCCTGCCATCTTATCTAAGCCTTGCCGCCCTCTTGCTTGGTAATCCACTATTGGTAAGCCCTTGGCATCATCTCACCTGATAGTACTTAAGTAACGACGATGCCGAAGATGGATGCATTGATGTGATCCGACTTGAAGATAAGACAGACTGTTTGTGACTTTGGGGAATCTTTGTAAGTGCGCTTCCATATTCGGCGTCATCGTCATTTACCATCAGGCGAGATATAGCCAAGGGCTTACCGACTGTGGATTTAAAAAAACGCCTTTAAAAAGCTCCTTTAAAATCTATCGTGCCAAAGTTTGCTAAACATTGTTTTAGGATATACCAACCCAACTAATGGTATAGTCACAGTATTACAATATAGCCGTAATACTGTGGTATAGTATACATTAGCAGCGGTCAAGGAATTGTCGCAGTCGAAGGGTAGTGACAATGTCAATTCGATTTGACATTTAAGGTCCCAGCAGCCTATTGTCCATTGTCATTATGAGAGTCTAGACGTCCCGTCAACATCAGTGAAGTCGCGAAGGTCAATTGAGAATGTGTCCATCAATTTCATTCATCATAATTCACACCTCATCATATCAGCCGAATACGTCCACTGCTGTACAAAGGCCTCCCCCAGGGATTTCCACGACGACCGGTCCTGCGCTGCCCGCATCCATCGGCTTCCCGCTTTTTTTTAAAGGACAAGCTTGTTGTTGGCCGTGGGGGCCTTTACAATTCACCGGGCAGGGGAGGCGAGTGCGGAAGGCTCTCACTCAACCTAGTGGGGCACACAACCTGGTGTCGGCTTCCCGCGATTTTCACCAGGTCGTCGGTCCACCGCGTGGGAGGCCTGCCTACGCTACGTTTTCCGGTGCGCGGTCGCCACTAAAGAACTTTACTGTTCCAACGGGCATCTGTTCTACGAGCTATGTTCCCTGCCCACTGCCACTGCAGTTTAGCGATTCTGTGAGCTATGTCGGTTACTTTGGTTCTCCTGCGGGTCTCCTCGTTTCTGATTCGATCACGCAGAGAAACTCCAACGTTTATGTAATGTAAGTTCACTGACTTGATTAGCGTTTTGGTATATACATACTTACTGGCTGGCCATGTATTTTTGATAAATAAAGAAATAAATAAAACCCTAACCAATTACAAAATTAAAAATTCGTGTTCTTCAAAATGTATACTGTCACTTAGGAGATCAAGACGAATCTAACGACACATTACACTCAAAAACCCATCAAGCCCTTTAGGTTACAAGCTTAGCCCAAGAAACAGACATACATACATACATTCACCCGAAAAAGATTATTCTTCTTCTTGCGCAGTCGGGTAAAAACAGCTATCAAGCGAGTATGTGAGTAATCCACGTTTGCACGGAATCGAAGCGGACCGTGAGAATCTGTGGAATGTTTTGATAACATAGACCGCTGTGCATGCGCAGAAGAGATGAACACTACATCATTGATATTTTGAGCACTTGCTGGCGCCCGCAACTTCGTCAGCGTATAGGTTGAGTTAACTCATGTTGCCGGCCACATATTGCAAAAAAATGAAAAATACAGTATAAACTCTGTAAAACGTCACTCGATATAACGATTCACTCTTTGAAACGTCAAAATTTTCTGGCTCCAGTTGGTTTACTTTGACGCTAATTTCTCTCTGTATAACGAAAACTCTCAATAACGTCACAAAATGTTTGGTCCCTTGAGTGTCGCTATATAGAGTTTACACTGTATGTTTGTTGTTCTTTTCTAAGACGCCCAACCGGCCTATGATTTTAATTTTTCACATTTTGTAAAAGAGTCTGGTTCAAACAGCGGTACCGGTAGGACGCCTAACACTAACTTAATTATATAGTTTCTCCGTTCCATACATATGAACTTTTAATTATCTCCGACGTGACTCCTCACCCGTGTCACACCCCGGACACTGCACACAACGGTCGTGAAATGACATTTCTAAAAACAAATGACGGAGCAAACAAAATCACGGCGAAATTCTATACATCGAGAACCAAACTATAACCAATCAATACTAATCAGGGTGACGATGACGTGATGTCGGAATCTAGAGAGCGGCAGGGAGTGTCCATACTGTATCACAGATGAGATACTAGTTACTTACTGTATGTACTAATATATGTATGTACACAGGTTGTAAAAAAATTGGTGTAGGACCCGTTAACTGGGGGGTTCTACCCATCATACTGAACAACTTTCCCCAAAGAACACATAGTCAATTCTCAAAAAAAAATTGGACCCTCCATACTAAAATGCACAAAATTGGTCGATCAGCTGATCGATTTGTATGAAGAGTTAATTTTTTTTGCGTTTTCAGCAAAGTCGTAAAACAAAAGTGGGTCAGTATGATGAGTTAACGGGAGTTAACGGGATCTACACAAATTTTGTTACATCCTGTATAAAAATATTCTCCATCATACGCGAATATTGTAAGGCTCGCCGCTGGCTTTTTTAAAAATAAAACATCGCTTTTAGAAATTTTCAGTCAGTGCAATAAAAATAAATAGCATAGAATTGCATCTAGCGCCACACTTTTATTATCCGTGCCCGTAGCATTTAAGTGCGTGATACAATACAAGATTCGTGCTAAGGCCGAGGCCGAGAGAAATCGAATCAAATAAATAACAGTAACAAAATACGTTAATGCTATTAGGTCAAGCAATGCCGAGTTGTGGGTATTAATTTATAGCATGTTCGTTCACTGTTATAGCACATGACAATTGATAATACATTGTGAGCTAGCAAAGATATTTAAGGTAATTAAAGTCCTGACAATTCGTGGAAACTAAAGAAATTAGTAAACGAATTAATTAAAAGCCCAACTGCATAAAAACTTAACCCTTCTTTTTTGACCGGTCATGTAAAAATGTATCCTTTGTCACCCACAGGATCAAGACGAATCTAACGCCACTTCGCACTACAAAATCCATCGAGCCGGTTGACGCTACAGAAAGTGCCAAAGAAATACACTGTACGTACATACACTAGAAAAACATAACCCTTCTTCTGGCGCACATCGAGTAAAAATAACAAGCGGCAACTTTACCTTTGACAAAACTATTAATAAAATGTCAGAGTATGTAAGTTATAAAAAATCTGTAGAGCCTAAGATCAAATAAAAATTAAGATAGAACCTCACGTCAATTCAACGTGAAGCCAATGAAAACCCCTCCAAACCTGTATGTACAGTGTACACGCACACATAGACATCAAAACCACTGCAAAGTACTCGATAGTATTAGACGTCTTCGAAAACACGTACACACACATAACACGATACCGCACACATATTTAAATAAGTTGCTTAAATTTGACATTTCGCAGGATTCTACCTGAGCTTTTATTTTGATCTAAGTATATATGCAAAGTTAATAAAAGTCAATAACTAATTATAGGAGAGCACGCTGATAATCTCAAAGCAATAACTAAATAAAAATAACTAATAAACTGACCTTATATATTTATATTTTTTTACATGTTCGATAATAAGAAAGAGGAGTAGATATATAGTAATTTAGACGCTCTCCCTGTATGCTTTAGTAATTGCCCTGATCTGATAATGGTACAATCGTTAAAAATAAAATCATTTTTAATTTGCGAATTGCGATCTGTGATTGATTATCTGATAGTTTGAAAAAGTAAAAAAGCGACCAAGAAAAAAATATGTAACTTTGTAGAAAGGTGTTTAGAGAGATTAATGTACAGCAAGAATATAGTAGTAAATAACTATTTTAGTTTTAGACATAATTATAAATTGAAACCTTTATGAAGGCAATATTCTTAATAGACCTTCATTAAAACTCTGAAAGGGAAAATGAAACATGACTGTAAGTCGATATGAGCTATTAAGATTGGATTTCACAAGAAAGTCTGCATCTGACTGGGTGTCGTCGTTGGAATAACTTAATATAAAACATAAAACCGAGGTTTGAGTGGTTTGTTTCAGATAAATACGCAGAGCTATAGGTAGATACATGTATATATATTGGTGTCCGCAAAATGGCATCGGCAATCTCCAGCTGCGAAATGCATTCGGAGTGCAATGACAGAATTATCACAACGAAGTGGTCGCTAGCACTGCGAGGGGGCGCGATGGTTATTTTAAGATATTTCGCGAGAATCCTCCTCACCATCCCGGAGATTACTAAAGTTATGATTCTCTTGCAAATACAGCCGAAGCTTTAACACTATTGCAAAATGGATTGCATGAGCGTTCGGATACGCTCGAGCTAGCGGCTAATTCCAAACTAGCATAACACGAGTAAAACATGAAATAAAAAAACAAAGCGAATCATTTGGAGTTTGGACACATCAAAGACTTTTATGTCTTGCATTGAATGCATGCTTGGAATAAAAATAGACAAAGATCTTTAATGTGTTCAGATGTGGATGTTTTAATTATGCATCCTTCCTTGTATTTAAAAGCTAATATAAACTTAATTATTTTGCTTGGTTAACGAAAAAATCTGTATTTTAAGGTCACATCAAGGTTAGGTTTATGTCGAATCAGTGCAGTCCTTATTGCAATAAAAACCACAAAACAGAAGAAATGGTATTTACTAGGTTCAATAATGTCTGTACACACACAGAATAAGAATCAAAACTTTCAAGCAATTCTAAAGCAAAAAGCTTTGCCGAAAGCTGCACGACCGGTCATACTAAAACTGAGAAATTGTGCCTTCTTTGGAACCAGGAGAGACGGCACGTCAAGCATGTCATACGGCTACTCGGAAAATCTTGAACGAGAAAGCACTTGGCACAATCCAAACCTACATAATACTAGTGTATTTACTAACCCGTAGTATGCGCACGAGCAAATAAAGTGTTGCCACTATGTGGAGGGCGCCGCAAGTGGAGCGTGGCTCATTTCTTTCCTCCACTCGAGTATAAAGATTGCAAAAAGACCACAAGCTGATACGGAAGATTGCGCCCGCCGAAGCTCCGGTGACGAGGTAACGTATGCAGATTCTATTCGTGTTTTGAATAGGTACGTGCAATGCGTGCATACGAAACACCTGCCTGACTTCTACTAAGACCAATTGATTTAATGTTTGAGCAACGACACCAAAAGTTTTAACATTGGCAATAATTTTACACTGTAAAAAGCCTTATTTGGCGAGTTTAATTTGCGGCATCGTCGTGTCGTTCAGTTCAGAGTAACATGCGGTTGAATACCAAGAGGGTAGAATAAAAGTGAGCTTCGCAACTAACTGTACAGGTACCTGCAACATGGACTCTGTTCGACACGACCTGTGAGAGCGTGAGAAAATATCCAGCAGACGTTTTCAATTAAGATAACGCGATGGGCTACTGTCAAACATTAAAACAAAGCTGAGTGAAAACTATACATTTAACTAAAGAGGTGACTGGGAAATAAGCAACATCGTACATTATTCCTGATGCAGCATTTAGTATTTGTCAATTCGGTGTGGGAGACGATGAATCAGCGGGCCACGCGCCTCTATTTGTTAATTTCGTGGTGTTGAATGATGCATTGTTCCACTGAGCTAGTATTGTGTATGGCGAGAAATATCTGTGATGGTATGGTATATGTGATAGGTATACAGACATGAGTCATACAAGGGGTTGCATGTGGCGCCAGGACACTCGAACTCGTGGACGACCTGCACGAACGGGAACCTGTTTAGGTCATGCAAACCTTGACCTTTTTTTGAATATTCACATTTTACAATAAACTATCTTCAATCGGCAAAATAACCCATAGGCTATGGTCTATGTGATAGGTATACTGACATGAGTCATACTAGGGGTAGCGTGTGGGGTCAGGACACTCAAACGCGTGGGAGACCTGCTCGAATGGGAACCTGTTTAGGTCATACAAACCTTGGCCTTTTATTGAATATTCACATTTTGCAATAAACTATCTTCAATCGGCAAAATAACCCATAGGCTATGGTCTATGTGATAGGTATACTGACATGAGTAATACTAGGGGTAGCGTGTGGGGTCAGGACGCTCGAACACGTGGGCGACCTGCTCGAATGGGAACCTGTTTAGGTCATGCAAACCTTGGCCATTTATTGAATATTCACATTTTGCAATAAACTATCCTTAATCGGCAAAATAGCCCATAGGCGATAAGCAAACTTCTCTCTATAGTGAAAACTGAAGTCCTCAGGAAACATTAAAATGAAATTATTGAACATGATTAGGTATAAGCGACTTAGTACCTCATAATAATAAATAACATGATTCAATAACGATACCGCATAGATAAGCTGTAAAGTGTCGGCCGATAAAAATCTATTAGTTATAATTATAAATGTCGACTATAAAGTACGAGCTTAGTGCATGTTGTATGGAGACTACCGGGATCGACGGTGTAATTAATCGCAAGCATGGGGTGTAGTGCAGGGCATCGAACGAGTCATTGGAAGCAGCCTGAGCGCGCAGCCTACACACGGCTTATCGTGGACCGTGGGCGGACACAGCAAGTTATCCACAGCAGCGGTAACGAGACATGATAACACCGATACCACTCCATCAACCTAAAGATATATCACAATTACAGGTACCGTTTAAATCATACGACTAGTAAACGATGTTAATAAGAAACGTTACGTGAACTGCCAGTCTGTCGTTCGTCAGATTGATATGCGTATCGAAAGCGATGTGGGAAGCTTGTAGGTGTTGCACCAAAATTGATACGCCCCGAGAATGTGTTCCGTTTCGCTGAACAACAATTATTATTGTTTGGTGGCTATTGTTTTTTGTTCGGTGTTAGATAGTGATCAGGGAGATTTTGAAAGCTTGTTTGGTAATTTGGTTTATGTTCCACTACGTTAACAATTCGTTAAATAAAAAAGAAGTGGTTCATTAATAAAGTAACTCATCAAACTGCGTAAGTACTTATGCAATAAAATCTGACTTATCTCAATTTTAACAGAAACATAAAACATAGAATAAATACCATGATTATGCCAGTTAATAATAATGAAATGTAATACTTAACCTAACCTAGTAATGTTATTAATTAGTAACAAAATAATAAACTATAAGGAAAAATGTGAAAAAACCTAAAGAATAAACCAAAACCAGAAATAAGAAACGAAAATTATTATATTACGTAGGAACTAAAAGGTAAAAACCGGCCAAATGCGAATCGAACTCGCGCTCTGACGGTTCCGTAGTCCGTACCACCACACCTCTCCACACGAAGATAGCAATATATATATTTTTATTTAGTTCGGCCTCCTTAGCGCGAGTACGACTCACGTTTCTTGTATTCCCTTATTTTTTTTAAGTGAAACTTCTATATAGAAGGGGGTATTAGGAATTTTTCTGTCACGCAAATGCGTTACGGCCGCGTCTAGGGAGTAGACAGAGAAAGGCTGGCGGCGGCGGAGAGAAGGCAACGGCTGTATTCGTAGATAGAGAAAAGTTGAAATGGAGACATAAAGCAGGTACTTAGACTGGGTTACCCTTTCCACTTGGCCGTTGAAGTTTCACTTGTACTATGTGTCCCAGCTCACATTTCGATTTTATTATTTGTTAGTATATCTCCTACATACCATTCTATGAAACATTTCAGCCGAGTACCTGCTACGGTTCGGACAGACAGTTAGTCAGCGTAGTTTTAGCAATAGGGTCCCATTACCTGGAACGGAACCCTAAAAATGACACAATTTCAGCAGAACCAAGAGAGCCCTACCGAAATATGTAAATGTGGTTTCCGTGTCATAGACAGACAAGAATTATTGAATACAACGATTTGCGCGTGGATTTCGTTATAATAGGATTTGCGGTGAGTGTGGTGATGCGTCCGCACAGTAGAAAGTAGGAAATGGGGCGATGAGCCGGACCACTCTGTAAGATAACCGTATTACGTTGCAAACAAAGGCATTATGGAACTTTGCAAAAAAATAAATCTAGTTTTTAATTTATCTATCCTATGGGTCAGAAACAAGCAACGCCAACATGAGAACAGAACACACCTCTCTCTTCAATCTTCTCTAAACGGAAAGTTGGTTACAAGAAAAATATTGATTCATTATGTAAGACGCTATCCATTTCTGGAGTACTCTTTAGTTATTTCGATTGTATCGGTATGACACTATCCATTTCTAAAGTACTCTTTAGTAATTTCGATTGTATCGGTATGACGCTATCCATTTCTAAAGTACTCTTTAGTAATTTCGATTGTATCGATATAAAGCTATCCATTTCTGGAGTATTCTTTTGTTATTTCGATTTCATCGGTATGAAGCTATCCATTTCTGGAGTATTCTTATGTTATTGCGATTGTATCGGTAATGACGCTATCCAATTATTCAGATGTCTTGACACAGACATTTATGTGACGTTGTTCCACCGAATTTCATATTTCTGGCTGGGGGGGGGGGGGGGCTTATAAAATTTTTCAACTTTGTGGCCGTACAATTGTATCATTTGTTATGGATCCAGTTATGCACCCAATCCGAATCAAGATTGTCTTGGCATTTATACAGCCTTTCGCGTGGAGTTTGAGCCGTGACATTTAGGTGAAGACTTTAAATCTCAGAGATTTAAAGTCTGCAATTCAATTCTAGGTAGGTTGCCATGGCCAGAGGTCTTTTGGTTTGGTAGCCTGGCATGTGCCAGGGATTTTTCGCACCCCATGCCCCGGCGCTACCTTGACCGCAACCAGAGCCAGGTATAGCGGGGCCGCTGGTGACTAGGGGCCGTTTTTTTGTTGTGTAGATCATTGGGGGTTGTTGCCGTAATCGCCACGATGGGCAGGCGGGTTTGCGATCGCCATGTTGTTGCAGGTCGACTGCAAGTCGCGGAAAGGACGCTGCTGTTTATCCTCGGGTTTAAACCCCTTAGTCGACTCTTACGACACCTAATGAAAGAGATAGGATGGCCCTATTCTAAGCCGGGAGCCATACGATGTTCTCACATAGCTTTCCTCCAACTCGACCAATTTAATTGGGCAATAGCTAAAATGAAGGAGTGTTTTTGGACCAAAACGATCGCGTACTTTAATTAGAACCGGAAATATTGAGAAAGAAAGCTACGAAAATCGCGATTGGGTATAATTTGAGAAGGGCAAAAGTTAGGTAATTTTTTCGGTTCGATAGAACGGCCGGACGGAGTCTGAATACAATTCATATTTTTTTATTTATTTGAGAAGAGCTAAAGTTATGTGATTTTCAATGCTTGGTTAAAAAAATATGCATAAATACCTTTAATTTAAAAAAATAGGCAAATCGTTTCGATAGAACGGCTGGACGGACTCGTATTACATGCTAGAGGGAGCGCGGAGTGCAAGCCGCTAGCCGCTCGCTGAAGTGATTTACATTGCTTGATGACAAATCTGTGCATCAATACCTTTCATTTAAAAAAAAAACCAAATCGATTTAATAAAACAGCCGGAGTTTCGTTAGATTTCATATTTGTAATACATAGATGATTTACAACCTCTTGATTGACAACCTCTGCTAACCAACCAAGTCGTACATTGTTCTAGAAGTTTTTGGTTTTGGTTTACCCAATAATGATTTTTCTTTGTTTCCTCCACCTCACCTAGTCTGGAAAATATCTCTTGTCAGCGATAAGACCACCTAAATCTTTAATTTCGAACTCGCTATATATTACCTGTATTTTCCTTTTTTGTTATGAAATAAAGTGTTTTCAATCAATCAATGAACCAACATGTTCTAGGAACTGCAGAAAATTAGTGTTTTTATGAGTATGAGTAGTTTAATCATTACGCTTCTTAATCGGCTTCTAGCAAAAAAGATCATTAGCCAACAAAACACTTGGTATTTCCACAATCACAGACCTTCCAGAAATGCAACAAAACAATCCAGTCGACCTTCAATGTAAAAAGAAATTAATTAATCAGTTCCCAGCTAGTCCTGAAGCATCAGCACAATTGTGAAATTAGTATGTAGGTATATTTATTTATTTTGGCCGTAATTCGTCTTGCTACACAACATTGTCTACCACCCAGAATTTATGACATAAATCCAACTTTCTAACTCTTTTGCTGCTAGTGTTTTTTTTGCCAATAAACGTCATCACATCATTCACGGAAGTCAGTGAAGCGAGTCTTAGGATTCGAGTAATTTATTTTACTGTCTGGCCCTTCACAATTTTCTTAACTTTTAAGTTGGTGTCTGATCTACTCGTAGGCACGTGGCACGACTCCGCGGACCGGCGCAACTCGCCACCATAATTGCTGCCATTAAGATGAGTCACGCTCAGCGACGCGCCTGCTCCGCCTGCTTTATCAATTGCAATCGCTGGATTCGAATTCGCAGTTTTTACTTCTGATGGCTTGGCAACCATTGTGTTGTTCGCCACGTTTTGATATCATTGGAGCGTTAACTTTTGTTATGTTATATCGACCGACTGAAGAATACGTTGATATCGATATAATTATCTTCTGAAATCAAATTGGCTTAAAACTCTTCCTTCTTCTGAGTTAAATGTATCAATTGTCATTTTTACTGCATAATGGTGACCTTGTGAACCAGATAACAGGTTGGAAGTCCGACTGATTGGCGGGGTTTATAGTGGCTGGCAGGGAAAGCGTCGGTCGTTGTCGTTTCCGCGCGAAGGCCTCTGGTAATGGCGGCCTGGCCGTGCTTGCGAGTGACGTCAGCAACTAATTAGCAGGCACGCGCACGCGCAAGCACAGCCCACAGGAAGTCAACGCTTACATCATCTTCCTATGTGTGGCTCCCGTTACTATTGTCAAATAAGTCAATGCCTACTGGTACTTTAGTTAGTACATCCAATATAACTTCGCTTAAACAAGAAAGAATATAAATTGGCGATTTTCGCCTTGAATGGTATTCAATGGTATTATGATATGGGGAATGGTGGTGATAAAAAAAGTGAACATAAAGGACACAATTTACGATACAAAAAGAGTACTTAGAGGATTGGCGACAAGTTAAGACGCCTGCGCGAACGAGCGCTTGGCGATTGGCGCGCCGGCGACTCATTTGGCGAAACCGGCTGATGTCACTGATCGGATTTATAGTCAGTTCAATCCCTTTTTCCATGCACAATGCACGGGAAATTACGTTACTTTAGGTTTAAATCTAGCAAGACCAATGCTTGAGATTTTATAACATACTTAATGCAAAGAACAGCAAAACTTTAGAATCAAGTTGGATTTGCTTAAAAATTCGACGATTTCTTAAGTGGGGAAAGAAGCAATAAATTCAACAATTTAATTAAGTTCCCAAAATTACCGAACAGAAAAGCAATAAAATTCTCGATCGACCTACCCACCATTCACAAATTAGTCTCATCGGCCATTGCATCGAGATTTTACCGTAGTCTGTGTTTCGTCAAGGGGCGTCTCGTCTGCATCAATCACCTCTAACTCTTTGAAGGAACACACCAGACCAAGGTGATCAGCTAAGCAGTATTAATTTTGACACTTTTTTCCTGACTTTCCTTCCAACATCTCAAGTGTCATTGAAATCTTTAACAGATCAGTATGTTTGAGTGTATTCTCCACGCTATTGACGAATCTCCTAATTTTCTTAACTTCGATATTAAACACGGAACGTTGCGCTTCAGGCGAGAGAGTCTTCTAAATAAGTCTCATTTATAAATAGCCCATGCGTTGTAAGAATGGTGATTTAAGGCAAAATCTGCTCGAGGCTAAGAAGGCGAAGATGCACGTAAATAAAACATCATCGCATGAAATACGACGCAGTACTAATTTAAGTCCCCTGGTGTCGCGGTGTCGCGAGTCCAGTAAATCAGGCGCTTGCTGTCTGCCTCATGCGAAATGTAAATATGGTATGAGCAAGCACACCTTAAGGAGGTAGTATATTTGTAATAAATTAGTAATATCGTAGTAAATTTAAACATAACTATACGAAGGCTTAAATTAATTTTGTACCAAAAGTTTGAAATTGCTTTTATTTTATTTTTTAAACTAATTACAAACATCGCTATTATGTGTCTACTCAATATACTTGCAAAGTTTGAATTCAATCCGGCATGTAGTTTTTGTATTAAAGCGGAACTACGTTTGTATGGAAACTCGAGCCTCCTGCAAGCACTGTATGTGAGTTGTGACTTTAGCTACTTTAACAGGAAATAGCGTAGCGTAGGATGGATCAAAACGTCTTGCTCACTAGGTAGTTGTTGATACATACTCTAAATCTAAAAAAAAATAGTCTCAAAAAAAGGCGAGAATCTAAATAAAACATGACATACGACGACGGAGTGCTAATTCAGTTCCCTGGCACAGTATTATGATATAGCGGCTTACAGTAGGGCAAAGAATGTACTTACGCAGAGAATCGGAAGGGTACTTGCGGGGTATCGGGCGGCGGGGCACAGCCTGGCAAACTCGCGGAGCTACAGGCTAGTACCACAGATGAGATACTAGTTACTAGTACTGCTAGTACCTACGCCGTGGCGGCATCGTGCGACATCAAAGGCATAGCACTACTGTAAGCCATAATATCATAATACTGTGCCCCTGGTATCGCGGTGTAGCGAGCGAGCCCAGTAAATCAGGCACTTGCTGTCTGCCACATGCGAAATGCAAACATGGTGTATGAGCAAGCACACCTTATGCACAGTATAAAATATGTAACAGAGGTTTTTACATGAAAAAATAAAAAAAGAAAATTAATTTAAACCAACTTTGTACTCGTAACAAAAACAAAATTAGTTTTCAAAACAAAATTAGAATTTAAATGTTGGTAAATTGTCGCCTATTGTTCAGATATTTTGAAAGCACGGTGGCTTTATAATTAAATTCATGAATACATGATTTGTTTTTTATAATTTTAAAATTTATATTTTAAAAGTACTAAGGTAGGAAAACGAAAATCCCAAGACGTAGCTAACTCTTGTACGTAAAACGTGATGGTACACCGACCCCTTTCTACACGACTCGCACTTGGCCGGTTTAGCTCTAGAAATATCGCAGCAGTTTCTTTATCACTAATATCATATTTAGGGATACCCCGCATAAGATTCTGTTACTTCAGAAAAAAATAAGAAAATTAACTAAGTCAAAACCACTAAGAAAACGTCTTTGTTCCATTCAGTGGCAAGTAGCTCCGGGGATTGGAAATGAAAGACATCACACTGTTCACTAATATAATAAAAGACCATTAAGTAGTACCATTATGGTCAATAATTAAAAACAAGAAGTTCTTTTAATAAAAAATTGGCACTGAACTTTAAAAACTGAATCGGAAATTGTAAAGACCTATATATTTTTAGTACTAACATACCTTCATCATCATACATAAGGCTGCAAGTACTGTGACTTTTGCTACTTTGACAGGAAATAGCGTACCGGGGGGTGGATCAAAAAGTCTTGCTCACTAAGTAGTTGATTATACTCTCAAGCTAGAAAATTAGGCTTACCTATCAATTGTGGATTAAAAAAAAACGTCAATACATATTTAGTTTGTGTATCATTACCACTTTATGTATCATTGTGTTTTCTTTTAATAGTACACTACTGCGGCGGCCAGCAAGGGGCATTTATGGACGAACGTGTAAACACATTCGTAAGTCCATCAATGCCTAGTTGTGGCCAAGGCTTGTATAGTACTTTTCTCAAATAATCTGCGGAAATTAAAACTTCAATAATTACTTTTCAAAATCAATGACGAACAACGACCAACAATAATTTTCACACGCCAAAGCATTCATTTGTTTTTATTTTCAATAAACAGCGTATTATTTGCAAGTCAGTTAGAAATTTAAATAAAATCTTTGACAAGTTACTTCCTTGGTTGCCATGTTTCGGAGTAAAATATCTATATTTTAAATTACACGACAGATATGAGTTTACATAGTAATTTATTTAATCGCTAAACACGACAGATATGGATTTTCATACAATTTTTGCCGGCCGCTGCTCGCATGTATTGGGCCAGTACAGCAATTCCGATTTACGAGTATCTTGAAGAAGGTTGACAAAATAATGCTCAAATTTCCAAGCTTGTTTGAGAAAAACACTTCTAAAACTTCAAATTATTTTTAATGTACATTCTTATGGTTTCTAGTGATACGTAGATCTTACTTAGATGGGCGGTGGGTAAAAACCCAAACAACGCACCCGGGAAAAGCCCCGTTTTAACGTAAACCTCGGGTATTTAATCAGGTTAAAACACATAATGTGTTTCGACCCATTGGGTGTGAGTAAATCTGGGTTCAAACCAAGTTTTTGCCCAACTGTAGACTTACTTGACATCACTGCTTAACAGCGTCCCAATGTCAAAACTTGCAACCATAACCATACACCGTATATAGACATGAATAATATTAATATTCATAAAGCTCCTGTCACGTTGATGTGTGAGATGTGTCGGGTTTTTGACTAACTGCTGCAGTAATGGGTTCCCAACTCCTGACAAAATAAATATAAAAACCGGCCAAGTGCGAGTCGGACTCGTGCTCCGAGGGTTTTGTACCACCTCACACCTCTCACAACACAACACAATGATACCCATTCACATTACAAACAAAAGACATAAAAATTATGGTTTTCTTTTCGTTCAATTCAGGATCCTCAGCGCGAGTTTCCCCATTGTGTTGGGGAATCTTTGTAAGCCCGCTTCCAACTTTGGCATAATCGTCATCGTCATCAATAGTGGATAAAAAATCGTTAAGCAGAAACTATTCATGAAGTAAATGTCTATAAATTATTAAATTATACCAAACACAAGACGCTGGGTACATTCATTCTAATTTTCGCAGATCATAAAACATCTAAATATATATAACTCAAAGGTGACTGTGACTGACTGACATAGTGATCTACAGCCCAAACCATTAGACGGATCGGGCTGAAATTTGGCATGCAGGTAGATGTTATGACGTAGGCATCCGCTAAGAAAGGATTTTAGGAAATTCCCACGGGAACCGCAAAAAACGGAATCTGCGTCGGCGAAGCTGCGGGCATCCACTAGTTTTAAGATAATTCCATCCATTTATTATAATTAGGTAATGTTACATAATAGTTTTATCACATTCCTGAATATTTTATTGCTTATACGGTGTCGAAACAATGACGCCCACTAAGGCCAATATGCAACCAAAATAAAAGTAGTTTATAGAGCCATAGAGCGCGCCCTGATCTCTTTTGGACAGAATACCAAATGTCGAGATTCGCTTAAAAACAAAAGTCGAAGATGTGAGTAAGCGCATCAACAGACTCAAATGGAGCTGGGCGGGGCACCTACCTAGTCGGGAAGATGGACTAGAGCTATAATAGAGTAGCAACCAAGACCAGGGTGAAGATCAGTAGGCTGTCCAGCTGTCCGATGGTCTGATGACATCGTTACCAATGCCGGGCGATGTTGGGAAATGTGAGCTGATTAGATAATAATCAAAATACATGTTTTTATACTGTTAACGACTTTATTAATTATAAGAAAAAATAAGAAAATTTAATCGTTAATTGATGAGATAATTGTTTTTTTTTTTGATATATTTTTTTGTAATTTTAACTATTTTAATCTGTTTTTTAATTTCTTTATGTTTGCACACCTGCCTGCAGGTTGAACACTAGCACTAAGAAAATAACAAGATCCTGTACCTACAGTGTTCTAGCAAATAAAGCCTTTTGAGTTTGAGTTTTGAGTTTGAGAATTGGAGAAATGATAACATTTCAAACTTCAGCAGATACATGTACAATAATTAAAAAAAACGAAAACTTAGTGGTCCGTTTAATCTCGTTATATACTAGTTCGAATACCAAAAACTACAGTGTAATTTAAAAAGAAACAATAAAATTACAGCGCACAGATAAAGGAGAGGCGGACCTGTGTCGAGAGCACGTGGTGTTCCTCATGGACCTATTTTTACGGCACACTGCACAAGAGTGTTTTAAATGTTGCTTTCAATCTTGAGATCGATAACGATTTACTTTTCGGTTAGTTTTCTTTGTGTAATGACCCTATTGCGGTTAGACAGGGAATAGATGAGCCGAAACAACAATCGACTGTTACAGGGCCAAGAGAGCTATCTCACAGACATGAATTACTCGTTAGAAATTATTAAACGTGAAGTCATCGTTATTATAAAATGACCACTTTCGTGTCGTGAGATACTTAAACGTTTGGCCTCCATAAAACTGCGAATAGTGCCTCCTCATGCAGAGCAGTAGACGTGGATGACCGTAATAACGCAAAAAGTGGACGTTTTGAAATAGTAAATCAAATTGAATGTCTGAAATTCTAGACTCGTCACGATCCTGACTAGTGGCCATTAGTCACGCGTAGTGCACGAATCTAGGTAAGCACAAAAATTAACTATATTTAGAATAATAAAACAAAAAGGAAACGAACGTAGAAGTACTTGAAATAATTCAAGAAAAAAGGAGCCTATTGAAGACTATAGAAAATACAAGAGGAAATATGCTGGGACACCTAGTAGGTACGACACGAAAGTTTACTGAGAACAATCATAGAAGGAAAGATAGAGGGAAGGAGAAGTGAAGGAAGGCCAAGGCGAAACTACCTAGAACAAATTAAGGAGAAAGTTGCTGTCGTGTCATATCGGGAGGTAAAGATGATGGTAGAGGACAGAAAAAATGGAAATTGCTCCACCGTCAAGAGCAGTAACTACTAAATTTGAAGAAAAAGAAGAGTAATAAAAGAAAAAGTACTCAGACCCACTTACTTGGATAATTCCAAGTGTTGAGGTTTTACAGTTTTGACACGCTAGGGAGTGCAACACCTTGTTAAAGACTTGGGTGGTTTATATCTTGCTAACTTGAACCAATATAGGTCTTGTATTGGTCGTACGTGAAAAAGCCTATAGCAATATGAGTTATATTGGTCGAAGCTTGCAAACTGCACACTTGATCTAAATACGATCTAGTTAACTATTCACTTTAAAAGACTTCTTTAACGATATCCCAGACGAGAGGATGTAGTTGATAAACGCTTTTCATCCTCTGTTTACATGTATGGAGGTACCCCTAAATATTTTTTTTATTATTATTATTCAAGATGGCAATGGCAACGTCAAGGGTAATGGAGCGTGCTATGCTCGGAGTTCCTCTGCATGATCTAATCAGAAACAAGGAGATCCGTAGGAGAACCGACATAGCTCTCAGAATTGCTGAACTTAAGTGGCAGTGGGCGGGGCACATAGCTCGTAGAACAGATGGCCGTTGGGCCAGTAAAGTTCTCGAGTGGCGACCGCGCACCAGAAAACGTAGCGTAGGCAGGCCTCCCGCTAGTTGGACCGACGACCCGGTAAAGGTGTTTAGCGTTTCTAATTATTAGTAATCTGTACTTTGGCACACCACGGACCCTGCATACAACGGTCGTGAAATGACAATACTAAAAACAAATGACGGAGCAAACAAAATGACAGCGGAATCCTAAACATTACCAATCTGTATCAATCTGGATGACGAGGGGGTGAGGTCGGAATCTAGAGAGCGGCAGTGAGTGTCCATACTGATGTTAGTACTAAATATATTTTGGTTTGGCACAGTGTAAGGATCTATACAGTGGTCCAACACCAACACAACAGCCATATAAATAAATTAAAAAAAATTGGAGAAATAACGATTTCATCATGTAAAAAGTAATTTAATAACACACATTGTATCCAGCTGAACGACGACGTCCAATACTGGGCCTCCCCCATGGATTTCCACAACGAACTGCGCTGCCGTCGTCGTCGTCGAGTCGTCAGGGTGTTCCGCGGTCGGACATATACCTTTAGCGAATACCGTTCGGTGATTCTGATTGAATAACGCTAAATAAAATAAGTAAATTCATTTCATAATCGTCAATTGAAATAAGTACTGGGGCCGTTTTTTATTCTATTTGGCCCTATAACATCATCACTTTTTAACTTTTGAAAATAAAAAATATGCTTTTTTTAATACTAAAATTATTTTTACATATCTTTATTTTCATCTAAACAAATACTTTTTTTTTTTTTAAATAATGCCAATTGCGGCAATGCCGTCATCACTAGAAGCAAGGTCACATGCGCTGGGCCACCTACGCATGAATGCACTGATTTTAATAAATGTCCTCAAGTTCTAAACACCGGTGACTATGGAACTTGGGACACAACCCCCTGACCCCACGCGATTGCTCTATCCAGACGTCTCCATTGGACAACTGTATGAATTCTTTAGACTGTGGCTTTGGGGTGCAATTAAAATATCCGTGGTACACTTAAATACTTTACAACTGAACCGCTCAGTCGTATTCCCCTCGCTGCTTCCGCGCAGCTCCCGTTAGCAAAGCATAAACCCAATTAATGTTAAACTGCGGTTGATCACGGTTACTTTCCACTTTTATGAATACGCTCGCTAGAAAGCCAGGCCACCCCGCTTTGTCTATCGATCACTTCACGACACGAGACAACGTTTGTTTTAAACTCAAATGTGACATCGAGTTACAGAAGAGTGAAAGAGTTTTACCCAGTATTGCAAAGTAATCTCCTGTGATCTAGGGCTTATTGTAAGTCCCTATCAAAAATCTTGCATAAAAATCAGATATATTTTTTAAATTATAAAACCTATTCTAATGTAATTTTATGCATTTGAGTAAAAAAAACGACACTCTAGTAAATGTACGATTTATTTTTTAGAAAAAATATACCTATTTTCACAAAAATATTAAGATTTAAAGTTCTTTTTAATTAATTTTAAAATGCTCTTTTTTAATCTTTTGAGTGTTTTGAAAATGTAAATCGTACACTCACTACAGTTTCGTGTTTTACTAATATGTACTAAGTTTCATTACACCCGGCCAATTCATTTTCGGGAAATTGGAATTATTAGTTTGTATGGAAGACGATTTTGTTTGGGAACAGAAACTTATTTTAATAACGAAAAACCAGACTTGTGCTCCTCAGTTCTGAACCACCACACCTTCAGTTCAGATTTCTTAGAGTGAGTACGACTCACACTTGGCCGCTTTTTTATTATTTGTTATTTTACTTTAGGATTAGTACTATAATCACTAACACTAATAGAGCAAAAATAAAAATCTTTAATTAAACGTTTCTTGTATGGGGAAAATTTCGCCAGCTAACTACTACGGTTCAAAATTCCAAAGACAGCCCTTTAAAAGTCAGACAGATGTCGTAGGCTTAAGGGTCCCGTTATTTAGTATGGAACCCTAAAAACGATAAGTCATGATCAGTATTTTTGACTTCAAATAGTCTATTTAGATGACCGCTTCGTCCAATGCATCGTCATGTCATGGCTGCCCCTTTTTGGTGTTGTGGTGGATAATAGTCAATTACGATGACGCTATCCCGCAATCGATCGCCCGACCGTCAGTAGGGCTTCTAGCGGGGACATTTCCTCACGTAGCCGATCGTCCAGCCCTCATTCAGGGAAAAGAACGTGCACGCAATCCACAATACGCACCCGTCGGCTATTTCGATTCTAATTTAAAGATAAAATCGATACCTCGCTCCAAGAGTCGATTTTTAACAGTAAATAATGTCGATTCGATGTTCATTTTCTGAAGACTAGCAGCATAATAAGCGCACTCATTCTCGAAGAACATAGAGCTGGATGCAATTGTGTAAAACGGTCGGCTGTAAACATTATTTACTGGGCTTGGCCAGCATATTAAAGTATAAGCTCAAAATAACTGTAGTATTGAGATTATGTGTGGCATTAACCGGCTTATGGCAGGAAAGATAAAGTACTACCGCATGAAAAACAAAGAGTGCATATTGAAACATGGTGTGTTATCTCCAACGTGGTCGAAACACCATCGGCGGATTTCCAAAAACTTTTAACATGAACAGCAATGTTGAAGTTATAGGTGGAGTTACTCTCTCGATATTTTTGATGATGATGGCAAAGCTTTCTAGACGTTTATAATATTAAGTACTAGACCGGAAAATAAATTACAAGCGAGACGGTTTTTACTTTTTATAATCCACTTTAGTACAATTAAGGAATACGTTATTTATGATACAAGGGTGTTAAAAAAGGTAATGTTATTTCCTTGTACACCCATGTATCATACGACATTTTTCAATACAGTTGTAAGAAAACAGGTAAAATAAAAAACGACCGTGACAGAAAAACAAAATACATGGATACATACCTATCAAGGTTTCGGTAACCAAAGTTCATTTTAAGCGACTTTTAGCTTATTTTAAATGTCCGGGGAGTAATCTCACTTTGTTTTTTTCCTATACATACACGTACATTTTTTATTACACTGATACTAATTATTCATAGTTTTTTTTTTGTATTCACAACTAAAACAACTCAATTCAGTTTAACGAAAATTGCGCCATATTTAATTTGGCTAGGCATAAGTACGCATTCGTAAGTTTTTTTTAATACTACCATGAAAAGATTACACTAAGGCTTGGGATAATAACAACACTATATCGTTATCCCTCTACGTCTTTCTACACTTGAGTCACTTCAACATTAAATTTAATTTAATTGCGTGGTTGGTATGACCTATTATTATTAGCGTACAAGAGGCAAACATGCGAAAAGTTAGTGAAGTTAGGCCTATTGTAAAGGCTGAAAATATTGACAGCCAGAGATTAGAATGTGGTCTAGAATTATTTTTTTTAAGTGGTTAAGTAAAAGCACGCGTGCGGTAAAATCATTTTTGCGAACACTTCACTGGCATATAAAGGACTACTTTTTGAGCAACTGTGTTGAAAAGTAAATTTGGACAATAATTACAAAACTAAAACCTCCAAGTATGTTTGTAAATCACATTTATGAATTTTAAATTAGACATGATAATAAATAATGACAGTCTTCTATGTGTGCATCGCGTGACTATGGCAACATACTTTAAATATATGTAGAACAGGGGTGCTACTCAAACTTACTCGGATAGTGGCAACAGTTTACTACAAAATACTCAAGCGGCAAGCGATCGACTAGATCTACTAGACTGACAAAGACGTCATATTTACGAAAGAAAATGTGCATTAGAATAGGGATGACGACAGCATCAGAAATAAATTATGAACTCTTGATCACTAAATTGCCCTCCTACTTTAACTTCGGAAAACCTAACTCGTTTTGTTTTTCATCAAGGCTTCAATTTTTAATTCACCAAAATCACAAAATGAGTACATAAATTACGGTGCTAAATCGGGAACTATGTCGGGCTATGCTAATTAGTAGTCTGTGTCACTTTGCAACCACACAACTATCCTTGTGTAAAATAGCACGCTAATCCTTCGCTTTATGGCGACGTAACAGAAATTAACAAAAATGACAGTGTTAACAAATATCCCACAGGAACGATTAAAGAAATCGGGATAAAAAGTAGCATATATGTTAATGCAGGTCCTAATCTGTCTATATCGTTCGTCCTGTTTGTGTTTTAAATTAGTTTTTAATTTTGTTTTATTGTCTTTTATTTTTAATCTTTTTTTTTGTGTATTTGAAATAAGCGTATTAGTATCTACCTTATTACTTTATTCCTTGTAAATTGTCAATGAATAAATGAATTATCTATCTATCTACCAAATTTCATCCAGATCCGTTCCGCTACTCTGGCGTAATTGAATAACAAACATCCATACATACATCCAAACTTTAACAAATATAATATTAGTAGGATAAACATTTAAAAAAAAAGTAGGTTTTTTAGATGTGGATACATGCCACTGCAGATCCTCCGAGCACTTCGACGAATCGCGATCATTTTGTAGTATTTCATTTCATTTCTTTAATTTATCGTTTGCAATCATGTACAAAAATAAGTTCTTATAAATGTAACTATAGCATGGTACATGGGCCCTGCTAGGGCATGGCAAACAGGATAGGTAAATTGTATAATGTACAGAAAAATGAGGAGAGACCAGAAGATAGTAACAAGGTAAATATATTTATTTTACATGGTTATTATTTTGGTTAAAAAAATATAATTTTACTTCAATGTTTTATCGTCCAAAAATTTTATACTATAGTAACATTAAAATTTAGATATTAATAGGTTTTTTAGATTGTTGTACAGTTTTTAGTACTTCCTTTCGATTTTAATTTTTTTAGGACTTTGTTAAACACTAAGATTGAATGATTATAAGGGCTAGTTTTGTAGATTTCCAATATTGGTGTATGCTGTACTAACAGGTATTTCAAGGAAATGTAGATATTTTTCCACGATAGACTCCAACATATCAATCATTTGAGCACCCCTGATGTAGAAAGACAGTGCCACCAATATACGTGGTGCGATGCGAGAGAAACAGAGATAAACGCGATAATCGCAAACGCTACTAAATAATTCGCATCGCAACACCCAATCGGTACTAAACAATATAACTGCAGTTTTTAACAAACCGTGTCTTATGAGTCGTGATTTATTTTGAAAGACAAGTGAAAGGCACAGCAAAATATGCGTCCGCAACAATAAAACAGAAGAGAAAGACCAGATTTCTAGAGCAGTTATGGTTGTGAGTGGGAAAAAAAGAGCAAAAGGTGCATTTCCTCTAGACACGCGACGAACGGATATAAGGGATAGTATTTTCGCACTTATTAACGCTGGTAGAGCTCCTTGGGGAAATCCTGGATGCAGGTGGGGCCAAAAACTCAGGGGTCGGAAACTCGGAATTGGGATATTGCACTGCACACATTGCCATAAGAAATGTAGTGTGTACATTTACGCCCGAGACATAACATAAATTACAGGTAGAGAACAGAATGTGTCCCAAAGCTGGATACAAGACTAAGCTTATGCTGTTTTAGGGCTCCGTAGCAGGTAACGGGACCGTATTACTAAGCCTACGCCGTCCGTCTATCTGTGTGTCTGTCCGACTTTTGAGAGGCTGTATCTTTTAAACCATAATAGGTAGGCGGCTGGAATTTTCACAGAATGAGGGGTTTACCAACAAATATTAAGTGAAAAATTAATAAAATAAACGTATTTTTTATCCACAATTGGTAAGCCCTTGGCATCATATCACCTGATAGTAAGTGACGATGATGCCGAAGATGGAAGCGGGCTTACCAAGATTCCCCAACGTAATTATGAATCTTATCTTTAAACCAGAACACATACATCAATGCTGTTAACATTTATTTATGGCGGACTTAGATTAAATGGTGGTAGCTAGCCAGGCGGGCGTAGAAAATGCCTTTCCACCAACCAAACCGAGTCTTACAAAGTCGAACTCCGCCGAGAATCGAATCCGCGACCTCCTGATGAGAAGCTAATGTACTTAACTATTACGCTACGGAAGCGGTTAAGTGTGTTTTTAAGGTTTTTTTTGTTTTATAGTAAAATCTGGACGGCCAATGTACCAATGAGTTTTTTAAAAACTTACGTACATATAATTACCGACTGCTTTAACGGTGAAGGAAAAACATCGTGAGGAAACCTGCACACGCCTGCGAAGAAACTCGAAGGTTGTGTGTGAAGTCGACCAACCCGCACTGGGCCCGCGTGGTCGACTAAGGCCTAATCGCCCTGATTCAGGGTAGGCTCGAGCCCCTCGGTGGGGACGTATATGAGCTGATATAATAAAAATAATAATAGTAAAATCGGTAGTACATACAAGCGTAAAATCTGGTGTGATTATAGTGTGACTAATCTTGAAATAAAACAAGAAATAACAAAAACCATCCAAGTCTGAGTTCAAACTGAATTTAAAGAAAAACATATTTTTTTCGCTCGCGTTGATGTCTTTTGTTTGCAACGAATAGGTATCATTATTAAACTTGTGTGAAGTAGCGCCATTGATTCGCTTTTGCCCTTTTTTTAAAATTTGTTTTGTATATTTGGCAGTGCCGTAAGAAAAATTACTATACTTATTAAAAGGATTATTTAAAGCGATTCAGTGTACCGGCTATTGTTGCCATAAAAAGTTCCTATTGTGATTACTGATTGATTACACAAACAACGGATAAAATAATGTAGGGCATTATATCACATTGAAAATGGAAAAACTGCAGGATTTTAATAAATAGGCTTTCATATTAGTTATTTTGAATAGACTGATCTGAAATGAAATTTTCAATCGGGCGCTTAGTGCCCCAGGTCGGCTTGTCTGCCAGGCATTCAGGTCATATAATACAATTTATTCATGACGCGATGTGGATAGGTAGACTGCAGGCGCGGGGGCGAGTGTCGAGGGTTGCAGCGGGTCAACGACCGCGTCGATGACGTCACCCGCCCTACAGCTGGCTTGTCTGCTGACGTCACCGCTCCGCCCTCCGCGCCGGCCGAACAGAACAAAGCCGACTGTACTTCTATAGCAATAAGTTTCAATCTTATAGTATACGATAAATTGTGATAACCACATGTTCTCGTGTGACATTATATTCGATATCCTGTAGTGTTGTACGAGCCTTTTCGTGGCCAAAGTCGAGAAAAAAATTATGTAATTTTACAGGATTTTTCAGTTTTTGAATTTAAAAAAATCTACATTAAAGCCCTTGCCAATACGCACGTTTCGAAACTTAAATCACTAAGATGCCCCAAATACTTTTAGAGTAATCGCCTTTTATTTAAAACTTTAACTGAAAAAGTTACTCCTACCTAGTGAGCGAAAAAACATTTTCAATGTTAAAAGCTAAAACGTAACTTAAGTCAATTTAAGACAGCCTTTGAAATATTAGAAGAAAGCGCGATGGTACGAAAATACCTTCTCTAATGTATTGTATTGTTTTGTGGCTAGCAAGTCAAAAAGTATTATTGAACACAATAGTGGGGTTTTCAGAGTAAGTGATTAATTGACCGCATTGGCACGACGAGATGCATTAAAGAGAAGCAACAACGAACAAAGTACCGTAGCGGTGACTAGCGGGATTCACGCCATTTCTCATCTCGCAGCCGACTCCGGCGCCGTCTTAGTCACTCTCCAAATTGTACGTACTCGAATATCGCAAGAATATTTCACGCAATACAACTGTACCCAATGGTGATATCAACGGTAACCAGTCTGGGAATCGAGCGAGTGGTAACCAACATGCAGATGCTAGATTACAGACAAGCGATAGCAACCACTGTATGCAAATCTCAGAACGCGAGTCTTGCACCTACTTTCAAAGACAAAGTATTCTCGTGAACCATTTTTTAGGGTTCCGTACGGGTGATCAACGGGACCCTATTACTAAGCCTCCGCTGTCTGTCCGTCTGTCAGCGGGCTGTATTTCATGAACCGTAATAGGTAGATAATTGAAATTTTCACAGAATATGTATTTCTGTTGCCGCTATAACAACAAATAAGAGGGGGTCGTGTCCACGGGGTTTTTTTAGAAGTATTTTTGATTTACCTCTATCGTAAAAACAATAATACATAAAAGCATGAAACTTGATATGATTATAGTAACACTGAGGTAACCATACTAAAAATCGGCCAAGTGTGAGTCGCACATGTGCAAAGCAGTCCGAACTGAATGACAAAAAAAAGCATATTTTTGGTGCTCGCGTTGATGTATTTTGTTTGTAATCTGAAAAGGTATCATCGTCATTATTTATTACTATGTAGTTGTGGGGAGATGTGTGGTGGTACGGAACCCTCGGAGTGCTAGTTTGACTCCCATTTGGCCAGTTTTTATATTGAAGCTTCCCAGTAGCCCCTCTAAATTAGGTTGGAGCGTTTGATTCATGCATGAGTCACGAACAAGACGGAGTTTTTGTGAGGCCAAAGTAATACCTATACCTACTACTATACTAAGTCCGATGAGCAATCTTGCTTCCATATTGTGCGCTTCCATAAACATATTAGCGCTTGTCAACATTCCACAAACGGGCTGACGAGTCGCAGGATTAAATGAATGATGGTCATTAATCTCGCAAACTGATATCATCCGTTAGAATAGTTTCAATTTCTTTCTGTTTTTTTTATTTTATTTTAGTAGGCGATCAATTGCCTTTCTTCAGTTTTCTAGGTCAACACCGAGCACTAAATCAGTCAGTCTTCACTGCAGTCATAAATAACATGAGATTGTTCTCTGGTGACGGACAAAAGGTAGTAAGCGATGAGTGATAGCGAACAGACGAACTTGTCGGCAAACAGAGATGAATTTGCGAAGACACATTGCGAGATAACGACGTCTCCTGCACCATAGCTCAGGTGGTCTTTGTGTTGCGACAGATAAATGAGACGTACATCAGTCTTGTCTAGTGGTTCGTCTGTAACAATAGGAACCACGATGGACTAACTTGCTTTCGATGGTCTGGAGTTTGTTCCAAATTAATTAACGGGTATCCTATACGATCGGTGAAGGAAAACATCGTGAGGAAACCTGCACACGCCTGCGGAGAAACTCGCAGGTTGTGTTTGAAGTCGACCAACCCGCACTGGGCCCGCGTGGTTGACTAAGGCCCGATCGCCCTGATTCAGGGTAGGCTCGAGGCCCTCGGTGGGGACGTATATGAGCTGATATCATCATCCTATACGATCAATCAATCTTATCGCGACGATCACTCGCATAGACTTTAGAAAAGTAATGACAAGAATAACCTAACCAATTTAATTTAAAATTTAAAATCCAATTTGCCCAAAAACACTACCCCTCTTTTTTGGAAAGTCAGGTAAAAATGTATTGTATGTCAGTACGGGCTCAAGACGAATCCAACGACACCTAGCACTCCACAATTCATCAAGCCGTTTAGGCTACAGGCTGAGGCAAACAAACAGACACAGGTACTCGTACATACACCCGAAAAACATTACCCTCTTTGGACAGTAGGGCAAGAAAGAGCTCTACGCAAATACATATAGTTTAAAAAAAAACTTTAAAAACACGCTTTTAAAGCACATCAAACTAATAAGTGAAAAATTATTCTTACTATAAGCTGAAAACAATAATGAAAGAAAAAAAAATCTAGTATTATTGTGAAAAAAGCGTGGGATGCTTTGTGCCATATTTTTCGTATATCGAGCAACCCACGCTTTTTTCACAATAATACTAGTCTTTTCGTTCAATAATTATTGTTTTCAGCTTATATTAAGAATTATTTTTCACTTTTTAGTTTGATATACTTTAAAAGCGTGTTTTTTAAACTATTAGTTCATAATAATGAGATAAACTAATGAAATTATTGTATTGTCACTGATTCCTAAGCGTGTTGATAATTAAGACTATCGACACGTAACAAGTAATTATCACATAGCTAAAACAAAATTCTTGATCGTAGAATTTTAACGAAAAATAATGGCACACACTAAGTTGCATGTTCCAAATAGTTACATGATGATGATGATTACAATAACGGTAACCCTTCCGCTACTTCAGCCACAAGCTCGCGTTTGCTGAACTATTTATAATTGGATGCTTTTACTATGCACCGACCAATTAAACGCAATTTCGCCTTTCTCGCCGTTTCTAATTACGATCTTATGAAATATTGTTACAACAAAGATTGTTATCTGGATGATTCGCTAATAAACTATTAACGCTTGTAAAATGTTTGTGATAGTCTTTTTAAGAAATATTTAAAGTAAAGACCTGTGTTTATTTTGAAATATTTATTTCGGAGCAAGACAGAGATATATAGAGAGTTCAATCAACAGACTATGGGTCGTCGTCCAATAATCGCATTTCCACGGTGTCGGCTCGAGAAATGCGGCGGTCGTCGGCGACGCGGACGCCTGCAATCTGCACTCCGTGACTGGACTATCTTATCCTCAAACCGACGTATAGCGACCATACGAATCAGCTTTACGCTCTTAAACCTTACACAGTAATTGGTACAATTATTTAATTGAACTGTGAGCATTATCTATAACAAGTTATTTAAGCACAACCGATAGCAGGCGATAGTTTTCAGCGGTGTCCGCTCGAGAAATGCGGCGATCGTCGGCGACGCGGACGCCTGCAATCTGCACTCCGTGACTGGACTATCTTATCCTCAAACTGACATATAGCTAACCATACGAATCAGCTTTACGCTCTTATACCCAACAAAGTAATTGGTACAATTATTTAATTGAACTGTGCGCATTATCTATAATCAGTTATCTAAGAACAACCGGTAGCAGCCATCACCGTCACGCTCTATCAGCCGTTTAGAATAAACAGTTTATTTATCATTGCCTCGTATTACACAAAATCTTTACTTCTCAAAAATGAATATAGTTAAATTAAAAAAAAATCCGACTATAAAATATTATAGAAAAAATAACGTAAGTACAGCTAACTTTAACACTTGCTTTGGTGCATTTCTGAAAAATATTTACCACCTTCCACGCCACGATTTGAAATTCGCCAATTTTCATAGATTTAGGGTAAATTGAAATAAACAACACAAATCACAAAATTTTCAGCACTACTATAATTCAGAAATACACCATTAGGTTAGAAAGCCGGCCGGCGGCGCTCGGAGCCGGGGCGCGCATCGCGGGGGCGGACGCGCAGGCGATGACTTGAGACTCACATGTGGGTGTCCCAAGCGCGGCACCGCTGCTCCTGTGCGGCACTCACGATCAAACGGGCTCACCGGGAGATGCCGGGAACAGGCAGAAAGCTCGAGTCTATGGCAACGGGGGTCACTCCACGGAGGGTGTTCTCGCGGTGGCCGTTCGCGGGGCCGGTGTCTCGGGAACTGCCGCGGCGAGCGAGCGCAAGCCCGCGCCCCCCCTCGACGCCCGCGCAGCCAGCCAGCCCTCCAGATGTTGCCGGCTGGCTACCAACAGAAACCTAAAGAATCTTAATACTAAAGCGACATGCAATAGGTTCCTAGTTCCTGGCTAGCCATAAAGACCATCCAAGCAACAAACTACATATTTAGACAGCCGAAGCCCGTGTCTGGATAAGTTAAGGCATACACAGGCAGGATAAAGTTATTAGCCCTACGATTGAAAGTATGAAAACACCAACGGCAAAGTTTGTATTTTAATATGCGACGTTGCTTTGCTTTACTTTTTTACATGGAACAATAGAGTCAACACCTTTGTCATGGAGAATTTTTTTAACACTATGAACAATTATATCATATGCTAACTAGCAAGACCTGGTAGAACCTTCTGAAAATGCGGCCTTAGTCTACAAAATAAAAGCGTATAAACTTATATGCAAAAATTTCAGCTTTTTAGGTCCTTAGGTTTGGTCTGCGTTAGTTAGTGAGTGAGTGAGTCAGGACTTTTCTTTTTATATTATACTGATGTAAATTGATTATATTAGAGATTAGATAACGCGGCAAAAATAATCATTTATACAAAAATTTATGGTAAGTACAAATAAATCATATTGTAGCTAGTGAGTGTTGCAGAAGGCGTCGATACAGAGCGGGGCGTGAGGCGGCTGCGAGCCGTCGACCCCGGCCGCCACGCTTCACCGCACAGCGCCGAAACTTCGCACTTCAAGGCCTCAGCACATTGCACTGAACGCGGATCGGAAGCGGCGTGGGTCAGGGATAGCGCGGTTTTGCAACGTAGGTTTTGCACTAAGGGTCCACACACACACGGACTGCAAAAGCCAGCTGAAAATTCGCAGTTTGGTTGCAGTTAGGGCGCAACTAACTAGGAGAACTGCATCCAAACTGCAAATTTGCAGCTGGCTTGCAGTCCGTGTGTCTGGAGCCTCAAGCATCACAAAAGGAGCTGTATTGGTTTCAAACCACCAGATCTTCACCAGTCGCACATGCAATGCTGGGCAGTTACGGGCATTCACTAGCGTCCACCTGCTTTTAATCTACCGTCTGACTGTCTGTCTAGCTAGGCCTTTAATGCACCACCTGGCAGAAATGGAAGGAAATGTCCAGCCGCGCTCGCTACCCGTGAAATTGTCGCAAATTGACAGCGAAAACGTTGACAAGCGCAAGTTATCCATGAAATACAAAAACATAAAGACAAAGACAAATCGATCAGTCTAGGCTTTAAGTAATGACTACGGTTCTAGAAATAGGACTGAACTGAGTACATGATAAATTCAACAGAAAGAAGAAATCCTTAGTCTTTTAAACTTTCAGACACTAAAGAATAATACTTACATGCTTTTGCGTATACATCTTAAAAAACCAAGTCGGTTCCGTAGTCTTTTTAAAGAATAAATGTATAATTTGAAAAACAAAATTACATTTGCAGTTGGTAATAGAACATTTTGTATGGAAAATCTATGAATTTAACGAATCCAACTGAACACCTTAAGTTGGTTGTTTATTATTTTATTACTCCTAAACTAAGAAAGCCTACTTAGCCGTGATAGTTTTTCTTTTAAATTGATTATATAATGTCCTACTATTATAATTTTTTTGATATAACTGTTTAGCTGGTGGGGGAGGGGGGAGGCACTTGACTCTTACAAAAATTAACACTTTAAAGCTTAATATTCGCAAACAGATCCCTGAACCGAAAAGCCCTCAGTAGTTTTAAAAGACCTATTCAACGATACCCCATACGATATGGTACGTCAACGAAAAAAAAATCATCCCCTCTTTACATGTAGCAGTAGGTGTACCCTAACGATTTAAAAAAAAATAATTATAATACCGCTTCGTCGGCGTGTAGTAGGTGTACCCTAACGATTTTTTTAAAAGATTTTATAATACCGCTTTGTCGGCGTGATTACTATGTATCATCATATTAGCTCATATACGTCTCCACCGAGGGGCTCGAGCCTACCCTGAATTAGGACGATCAGGCCTTAGTCGACCACGCGGGCCCAGTGCGGGTTGGTCGACTTCACACACAACCTTCAAGTTTCTTCGCAGGCGTGTGCAGGTTTTCTCACGATGTTTTCCTTCACCGTTAATTACTTACCATGTGGTAAGATAATGGATGCCATTCCATTAATTGCTTGCCATTAAGGCTTTAAGATGGATCAAATAACAAAATTCAATTCAAATAATTGAAGGACTGTGTAAAGCTATCACGCCATGCCATTAAGGCTTTAAGATGGATCAAATAACAAAATTCAATTCAAATAATTGAAGGACTGTGTAAAGCTATCACTAACAAAATTCAATTCAAATTATTATGTATATCCATGCCAAATTACAGCTTTCTAATACTAACAGTCTCTGAGCTACTCCGAGGACAGACAGACAGATAGACATGGCGAAACTACGAGTTTAAGGGTTCCTTGTTGACTTCGGATCCCTAAAAAATGTAGTGTAAGTAATTACATTCCTTTGATAGTTTTGGCATAGACGATGTATGATCGAACGTTCGCGGATGAGCCAATGTAGGGAACAATAGAGACATTGCGTGGCCGGATAAGGTGGTGTATGGTTTAGTCGTGCTGAATCCTAATGTGGAGGCGAAGAGCTTTGACATAGGCGCCTCTAAAGTCTAGTCTCCAATTCCAATATGAAATTAGATTACAAACCTGAATGTAATTTGTTCCATCTCATGCGTCTAAATAGAGAGGTTGGACATGGACGATGTATGATCGAATGTTCGCGGATTAGCCAATGTGGGGAACAATAGAGACATTGCGTCCGAAGTGGCCGGATAAGGTAGTGTTTGGTTTAGTCGTGCTGAATCATAATGAGGAGGCGAAGAGCTTTAACATAGGTGCCTCTTAAGTTTAGTTTTCAACTCCAGTATGAAATTAGATTAAAAACCTGAATGTAATTTGTTTCATCTCATGCGTCTAAATAGAGAGTTTGGACATGGACTATGTATATGATCGAACGTTCGCGGATTAACCAATGCGGGGAACAATAGAGACATTGCGTCCGAGGTGGCCGGATAAGGTGGTGTTTGGTCTAGTCGTGCTGAATCCTAATGAGGAGGCGAAGAGCTTTGACATAGGCGCCTCTAAAGTCTAGTCTCCAACTCCAATATGAAATTAGTCACTGGAATAGCTTACGTTATTTATTTATGGTGTGTGGTTGTTACATGTATTTTCAAATTACAGTGCAATAATAAGAAATCAGTAGTAGCCGTAAGACGTCCACTGCTGTGCTAAGGCCTACCCAAGGTTTTCCGCAACGACCGGTCCTGCGCTGCCCGCATCCAGCACCTTCCCGGTACCTTCACCAGGTCATCGGTCCACCGAGTGGGAGGCCTTCCTACTTTACGTCTTCCGGAGCCTGTCGCATCTCGAAAACTTTACTGACCCAACGGCCATCTGTTCTACGAGCTATGTGCTCATTTTACACATACAAATTTTTTTTTTGCTTGATAAAACACAAATACGTAATACCTTGCGGAAAATTTGCATACTATATGTACGCAGCTTTGACGAGTAAATAGTGCAAAGTGATTAATTCCATGCATCTTTTTAGGGTTCCGTACCTCAAAAGGTAAAAACGAAACCCTTTTAGGATCACTCGTGTGTCTGTCTGTCCGTCCGTCACAGGCATTTTTCTCGGAAACTACCGGACCCATTAAGTTTAAATTAATTTGGTACACATATGTAAGTCGGTGACCCAAAGACGGACGTGTAACGTAAATAAATGAATTTTAAACATGCGCGGCCACTTTGGAGGGGAGGGGTGGTAAATTAGATTTTTTTTAAGTTTTCCAAAATATATTGCGTGACCAAATCGGATGAAAAGCTTCTTATGTAAATCTCAAATATTTTTTTTATAATTTCAAGATAAATAGTTTTAAAGTTATTTAAGAAAATAGTCGAAAATTGACCATCTTCCACCCCCCTTTATGTAGTGAGAGGTCTTATTCTGTTGGTAGTTAAAGTTTTGGCGCGGAACCCTGTTTGTGTGACTCCAAGTCGCACTTGGCCGGTTTATTGTTGGATATCGTCGATCCATAGTTTGTATATCAGTGGCCTAGTGGAAGTTATTATGACTCACGCTCATGCTCGAGCCTTGTAAAAAATCAAACAATATGCGTAACAGGTGAGCGTTAGCGAGCCACGAAGGTACTGTGATGGCAAAAAAACTAAGTTTTTGTTGTGGATCGATTGTAAGGGTTTAAAAAATAAAAAAAATAAAATTTATGCATTTTGTGTGTCTGCGTACTTCCAGTGCTCTAGTGCCCAAATTTGGATTAAAACAATTTATTTTTGTGTACTCAGCCGTTTTTTTTGTCAAATTTGATTAAAGTAAAAAAAAGTTTTACAAAAACTAAAAACCGACTTCAAAAACATAAATTCACTCAAAAGTACGCAATATATTTTTTGTATATAAATACACGAAATAAACCAACAATAACGAAATCAAAGGTAGGATTGACCATTCCCCCCCCATATTTATGTAGTGAGAGGTCTTATCTGTTTGTGTGACCCCGAGTCGCACTTGGCCGGTTTATTGTTGGATATCGTCGATCCATAGTTTGTATATCAGTGGCCTAGTGGAAGTTATTATGACTCACGCTCATGCTCGGTCCTTGTAAAAAATCAAACAATATGCGTAACAGGTGAGCGTTAGCGAGCCACGAAGGTACTGTGATGGCAAAAAAACTAAGTTTTTGTTGTGGATCGATTGTAAGGGTTTAAAAAATAAAAAAATAAAAAATTATGCATTTTGTGTGTCTGCGTACTTCCAGTGCTCTAGTGCCCAAATTTGGATTAAAACAATTTATTTTTGTGTACTCAGCCGTTTTTTTTGTCAAATTTGATTAAAGTAAAAAAAAGTTTTACAAAAACTAAAAACCGACTTCAAAAACATAAATTCACTCAAAAGTACGCAATATATTTTTTGTATATAAATACACGAAATAAACCAACAATAACGAAATCAAAGGTAGGATTGACCATTCCCCCCCCCCATATTTATGTAGTGAGAGGTCTTATCTGTGTGTGTGACCCCGAGTCGCACTTGGCCGGTTTATTGTTGGATATCGTCGATCCATAGTTTGGATATCAGTGGCCTAGTGGAAGTTATTATGGCTCACGCTCATGCTCGGTCCTTGTAAAAAAATAAACAATATGCGTAACAGGTGAGCGTTAGCAAGCAACGAAGGTATTGTAATGGCAAAAAAATCATAGCAAAAATTTTGTTGTGGATCGATCGTAAGAGTTTAAAAACTGAAAAGTTATGCATTTTGTGTTTCTGTGTGTCTGTGGGTCCGTCCAGTGCTCTACTGCCCAAATTTGGTTGAGAACAATTTATTTTTTTATACTCAGTCGTGTTTTTCTCAAACTTTATTAAAGTAAGTAAATAAAAGTTTTAAAAAACTAAAAACCGACTTCAAAAACAGGAATTCACTCAAAAGTACGAAATATAATTTTTGTATGTAAATACACGAAATTAACCAACAATAACGAAATCAAAGGTTAGTTAAGATAAACATGAAACACGTCATACGTGCCTATTAATTTGAGGGTTGCCCTGTTCACCTGGGATTCCATCATCAGATTCTTACTTAGTGACAATGAGCCCACCTCGGGAATATACTCTTTACAACTATCGGTCTATGCGTATCTACTTATAATATTTAAAGAATTATCTTCCAACTCCTAACCGTTAAAGAGTTAGACCTTCCATCATCAGCTCATCAGGATGAGATGATGACTAAAGGACGCAAATACTTTAATAGCTTTAGAAAACACATGAAAAACGTGAAACCATTGGATCCCATCATCAGATTCTGACTTGGTGACGAAAGGACCACTTTGAAAGTATACTTTTTCAAACAAAAAAAAAGATATTTCCAAATCGGTCCAGGCGTCTTCGAGTAATCGGTGACAATACATAAAAAAACATACAGTGGACATAGAACCTCCTCCTTTCTTAAAGTAGGTTAAAAATAACGCTTTTTTCTCAAAAGTGGCTGTAACGACTTTGATGAAACTACTAATACAGGCGTTATTATAACTTTATATGGTCAGATGATCTACTTTACGCCGTAGTTAGTTATTCCAGGAAAAATTTTAATCTCACATAAACCCATTTTGTTTGTTATACTTTTTCTCAAAAATGTCTGTAACGATTGTAATGAAACTTGTCACTTTTAAGACCCACTTCACTGGTTAGTCTATTATTCCAGGAAAAATCTGAATTTCACAAAAACCCATTTTGTTTGATACTTTTTCTCAAAAATGTCTCTAACGATTGTTATGAAACTTGTCACTTTTAAGACCCACTTCACTGGTTAGTCTATTATTCCAGGAAAAATCTGAATTTCACAAAAACCCATTTTGTTTGATACTTTTTCTCAAAAATGTCTCTAACGATTGTTATGAAACTTGTCACTTTTAAGACCCACTTCACTGGTTAATCTATTATTCCAGGAAAAATCTGAATTTCACACAAACCCATTTTGTTTGATACTTTTTCTCAAAAATGTCTCTAACGATTGTTATGAAACTTGTAACTTTTAAGACCCACTTCACTGGTTAGTCTATTATTCCAGGAAAAATCTGAATTTCACACAAACCCATTTTGTTTGTTACTTTTTCTCAAAAATGTCTCTAATGATTGTAATGAAACTTGTCACTTTTAAGACCTACATCACTGGTTAGGCCATTATACCAGGAAAAATCTGAATTTCACACAAACCCATTTTGTTTGTAACTTTTTCTCAAAAATGTCTCTAATGATTGTAATGAAACTTGTCACTTTTAAGACCTACATCACTGGTTAGGCCATTATACCAGGAAAAATCTGAATTTCACACAAACCCATTTTGTTTGTAACTTTTTCTCAAAAATGTCTCTAATGATTGTAATGAAACTTGTCACTTTTAAGACCTACATCACTGGTTAGGCCATTATACCAGGAAAAATGTGAATAAGGTATCTTTCATATAAATCCAAATTATTTGTAAATATTTCATAAAGTCAGATACACCTTTTATTCTTTGTTACTGAATGAGCGTAATATTTATTGTTGATTTGTGTACGCCCGAGTACACTAATAATAATAATAACAATAACCATTTTAAAATAAAAAAAATCATCATCATGTCATGTCAGCTCATATACGTCCCCAACGAGGGGCTCGAGCCTACCCTGAATTAGGGCGATCGGGCCTTAGTCGACCACGCGGGCCTCCACAACCTGGGAGTTTCTCCGCAGGCATGTGCAGGTTTCCTCACGATGTTTTCCTTCACCGTAAGAGCGTCGGATAAACGTACATATGAACAAAAATCAGTTTACAAATATTAAAGGGCATGCAAATTATAAAATTAATTACATTCTTATATGTAGTGAATCGATTTTACAAACAAATTAAATTGAAGTAATAAATCATAAATTCTACTAATAATTATTTCATGTGTAATTTATTAAGGAACTCTTTATAGTAAAGGGTAACTATTAAGTAATCTCTGGTAAAAGCCTCCTCCTGTTTTCTCCACTTAGATCTATGTTATACATAGGTTACTAGATAAATTTTGCAAAACGACTTCATTTTTTACAATCGCTCAAAGTAATTTCTGTAACAGTTAATACATTTAGTCATACGTAAAAACCAATCATCAAAAATATCTATCCATTTGTTTTCTGGAAGTATAGCACACTCATGATCCCAAGCTGCCAAAAGTTCCTCGTCGCTGGCAAATTTCCGCCCTTTCAGCTTATCTTTGATAATAGGAAATAAAGCAAAGTCACAAGGGGCTAGGTCGGGGTTGTATGGTGGATGATCAACCATTTTTATCCTAGCAGTTGTCAAAAAGTTCACTGTGAGAGCCGCTCGATGTGCCGGTGCGTTATCATGGTGAAAATGCCAAGTACCGAGTCTGGAGTAGGGACGCATTTCCTTAAGTTTATCAAGCACCTGAGATAAACATTCGTTAGTGTACCAGTTAGCTGTTACAGTACGCTGACTGTGCAGAACTACTCGATCGATTATAACACGGCTAGTAAAAAATACAGCTATCATCTTCTTTTTAACAGATTTTGATTTGCGGGGTTGTGTTGGCGTAGGCTCATTTTCAAAGAGCCAAAATTTATTTTTACTTCTAGATGGCTCATCATAATAATATAGCCAAGTTTGATCACCAGTGAAGATGCTGTTAACATAAGCACTTGACCCGTTTTCAATTTTTTTTTACATTTTTTTACACCATAATACACGACAGTCCTTTTGCTCCTCCGTTAGGTCGTGAGGTACCCATAGAGTGCAAACTTTTCTTACTCTAAGAATTTCGTGCAAAATTTTGTGAACAGTTGGTGCAAAGATGCCCAGGGCTTCTTCTATTTGCCTATAAGTCATTCGACGATCAACTGTTAACATTTTTTCTATTTTGGCAACGTTATCTGGAGTACACACGTCACTGGGTCGTCCCGATCTTGGTGCATCAGAAACTTCGAAATTTCCACGTTTAAACTCACAATACTAACGGTAAACAGTCGTACGATGAGGTCAGTTTTGTTTGAATACAGATTGCATTTCCTCGAGTCAGTCATCTAACGACAGACCCCTTTCAAAGTTGTAACGAATTACAACTCGTAAATCGTCTCTAGACCACGCCGACATATTTAAATATTAAATCTGTTTTTTTAATAAAAAAATAATAAAAAAGAAAACTTTTTCCCGCCAAACTTTGTCTATGGATACATAGTTTTAAAATATATATATGATATGCCACCTCTTTGTTTCATATTTGTGTATTGCAAAACTTATCTAGTAACCTAGTAGACGCCCGACTACACTAGACGATAAAGGCTTTGCGAGAAAGTATGCACGCCGTGGCTGTACAATTTAGTATAATTTTATAGTGCGCCGAGTGCTATTGCGTAACCTCTATACAATAAGCGACTTTGATTGAATGAACGATGGATGAATAATCTTAATCTCTCAAGTATGTATACTAATATTACAAAGAGGATAGCTTTAATTGTTTGTTTGTTTGCATTGATTAGGCTCCGAAAGTACTGGACCGATTTGAAATATTCTATCACCGTTGAGAAGCTACACTATCCGCGGTTGCTATAGGCTATATTATATTTTCAAAAATTAGGGATCCTTACTAATGTTACCCAAGGTGTAAAAAAATGAGCTAAAAATTCCTGCATGATCTACAAAAAGTAATGTAGTGTATAGTGTAAAAGCAAAGTACCTATACATATTAGTACTAACATCCAGCATGGACACTCCCTGCCTCTCTAGATTGCGAACTCACCCCCTCGTCACCCAGATTGATACAGATTGGTTACAGTTTAGTTGTCGAACATATAGGATTTCGCCGCCATTTTGTATGTTTTTACACATTCGTTTTTTAAAATGTCATTTCTGGCCCGTTGTATGACGTGTCCACGGTGTGGTAAAAGTGTAGTGTAGTGTAGTTTAGTGTAGTGCAGTATAAGGCGGTACGAAGTTCGCCGGGACAGCTAGTTTTAAATAAAAGCCTCGACTGTTAAAAATTACCACTCTTAAAAAGGCGATGAAGATTTTGCGAGTCAAATACCAAATTAATAACAGATTAATCATGACTAATTCATAGTTCGATTGATGGCGCTTAATGCAATATTTATTGGTTTCCGATAAATTATAATGTATTGCGAGTAAAATGTATTGTATTGTTTAAGTGGACACTCATAGCGATAACATTAACAGTTAGGTAGCGGATGTCACGACGTCTTCATTCCGCGGCGATAGCCTCTGTCTCCAATTATGGACCATTACTCATGCGTGTGATACTTATTAATAAATTATTATCATCCACTAGCTGTGTAGGTTACTCTAGGCAGTCTATCATCATATCATCATACGTCCCCACCGAGGGGCTTGAGCCTACCCTGAATTAGGGCGATGGGGCCTTAGTCGACCACGCGGGCCCAGTGCGGGTTGGCCGACTTCACACACAACTTGCGAGTTTCTTCGCAGGCTTGTGCAGGTTACCTCAAGATGTTTTCCTTCACCGTAAGAGCGTCGGATAAACTTACCTATGAAATCTAAATTCGAAATCACTTTATAGTTTGGTGCGTGGCAGGATTCGAACCACAACCTCCAGGACAGGAGGCGGCGGCCCTAGCCGTTACGCCACCGACGAGGCAGTCTATAAGCTCTTTAATTGTAAAGGATCGAACACATAATTTATAGTCAAGCTCACTGTCTGCAACTGCCTTTGCACGGCTTTATTGATAATTAATAACGCTAAACACGTTAAAAAACCAACTTCCATCGCAACAACTTAGCACATTTTTGCATTATTATTTTTGGTTTTTGTTAATTTTCTAATAAAGTACTACACCGATTTTGATAAAATTTATATGGGACCACACAGGAAGCACTCTAGCTTTCAAATAAATAAAGAATCATAAAAATCGGTTCACCCAGTCAAAAGTTATGAGGTAACCTCATAAAAAAAACAAAGACGAATTGTTGAAAATCAAACGTGAAGCCTACACAGTCTGGCGTAACAAATCAGCAATAAACACTACGCTTACTTCAAAAACGTCCTCAGTTTCGAAAAGAAGGAGTCACAAAAGATTTTCCACAACGACCGGTATTTCGCTTCCCGCATCGAGCGGCTTCCCTCGACTTTCACCATGTCGTCGATTCACCGAGTGGTAGGCCTGGTCGCCGTTAGATAACTTTACTGCTCCAACGGCCATCTGCTCTACGAGCTATGTGCCTCGCCAACTGCCACTTACTTAGTAGCAAAGAATAAAAATATATCAGACTTCAAAAAATAAAACAGAAACAAACAACCTAGATTTGTCTTATTCCGATTTTTTTTTAAATAACGAACTACCGCGTGTTATATATAGGTCATATAAAGTTTACAAACAGAAATTCATCAAAATCGAAAGAGCCATTTTTGAATTAAAAAAAAGTATAATTAACTATGGCACTTACCATCAGGTGAGGTGCAACCAAACGCAATCAAATTTTTATTAAAAAAAATATGGTAACAACAACGTTAAAAATCAAGTAAAACAAATTTGAAGAAAACTAAAATAATTTTTTTAACACAAATTATAAGCTAACAAATACTTTTTAACTTGACCTGTAAAACAATCGACAATCACCATCAAAATCTTGAGTTCCATTATTTTGTGCCGTAACAAAACCTTCAACAAAGGAAATCAGAAGATATTAAAACCAGTTGCAATAAAGTTGTAATAATTACAGTTAAGCACCTATTCAGTGCTGAGAATAAACTAATGAGTGAAAACTTTTTGCAAGACTCCAAATTGGACCACTTATACACGGCTAGATTCACATAATTGCGAATATCATCTTCTATTGAACTCTTGTCTGCCTGGTGGTGATGGTCGACTTTTTTCGTCTTTAATAATTCGGAGGCCGGGTGTGCAAAAATTGCGCGTTCATTGAACTGGAGGCGCAAAAACAACAAAAGTCTATATCTCTATATAGTGGAAGTGTGTTGCAAGGAGTCGCGGTCGCATCACCATCGTCTTGTGATTTGTGTTACATGTGTTTGCGTGCTGCCCGCCTATTTGTATATCAGTCGCGCACACCATCATAGACTGAAGACTGACCATAGACTAGACCCAGCTCGTGAAATTGTGTTCAGCGGTTAGGATTGCATAACATCTTTACAGACCGACACAACTAAAGCACCTTAAGGGTCCCCAGGAGGCTCGAGTTTCCATACAAACGTAGTTCCGCTTTAATACAAAAACTACATGCCGGATTGAATCCAAACTTTGCAAATATATTGAGTAGACACATATCGATGAAAAAAATAAGAGTAGTTTCAAACTTTCAGTACAAAATTAATTTAAGCCTTCGTTTAGTTATGTTAAAAACTAGCTGTTTCCCGCAGCTTCACCCGCGTGGACAATGTTTCTATGACTTTTCGAGGGTGCGCAGTGCGCGAACCGAGCAGCTCGCGAGAGTGGAAAAAAGTAGCCTATGTATTAATCTAGGTCCTAATATGTCTACCTACCAAATTTCAGACAGATCCGATTAGTAGTATTTGCGTGAAAGAGTAACAAACATACATTATTACAAACTTTCGCGTTTATTAATATTAGTAGGATAGTCGTAGGATTTACTACGATGAAAACTAATATAAACATCGATGTGTCTACTCAATATATTTAAGTTTGGATTTATTCTGGCACTAGCTGTCCCGACGAACATCGTTCCACCTTACACTACACTACACTACCCTACCCTACCCTACCCTAACTACACTACACCTACACTGCACTACACACATATTTTTGCATCATATTTTAATACTTATTATCTTAGTACCTGGGAGACGGAGCTTTACTCGGTTATAACTATTTATTGTAATATGGTGGTGTTTAGGTGATAATCTACATAAACTTAAAAAATAAAAATTTAACATATAAAAAAAAAACAAAAGTTAGTCACCGGGAGGGATTCGAATTCAAACCCGTAACACTCGTTACTTGCCGTCCGCGCCTTAACCCGCTGGACCACCGGACACGAAATTAGCGACCATATCCTGCGTGGAATGAAAAACGCATGAAAACTCGAAAACACGCGTTTTCCATCTAGATCGATTGTTTACCCCCAAAAACCCCCATATACCAAATTTCAGCAAAATCGTTAGAGCCGTTTCCGAGATCACAGAAATATATATACAAGAATTGCTCGTCTCGTTTAAAGGTATAAGATTCCCGACGAAGACAAATGCTAAAACAGAAAAATCATAAACATTGGTCCAGCCGTTCTTGAGTTTAAATGGTATAACTAACACGACTTTCTTATTATTCTTATATACATATATATATATATAGATAAGATAAGAAGATATAGATGTAGTTTTTGTATTAAAGCGGAACTACGTTTGTATGGAAACACGAGCCTCCTGGGGATCCTTAAAGACACAATAGATATTACAACACATCATGAACTCTCCAAGAAAATAGACTGAACAAGCGATCTTACACCAGATACAGCCGCACCAGCCAGACCGTAAATGTTAATAGCTTTTAGATGCTCTTTCATATTCATTATGGCCATATCTCTATCAGTGGACGTGCGGACATGGTCGATTGCTTACTTGTAAAGTTCTGCCTCTATTAGCATGTTTCAAGATTCGATATGGCTCCTTATACGGGAAGTCTTGGAAGGAACAGTGTTCGTGAGATAACAAATACAGCACGGAAGGTAGAATAAGCCATTAAATTTTGGTTTTAATATCGTATTAAATGGGTTGTTTAATACAGAAATGGACTTGATACGGCAAAATCAAGAAAGTTAAGAGCATTCCCTCTCGTATATCTACCAAATACGCTAAAACTACCAGGTTTATGATATAGCGTCCCCACTTTCCTACCCTTGGGCATACAGTAAGGGCTGCTATTCCTGCCAACACCATAAGGTGAAGACAAGGACCAGTTACGGTAGGTCCTGCCGCCAAGACGCTTGTCCTGGTACTCTGCAAGGCGAGTGCCTCGTGGAAGAGAACTACTACCTACAGTTAAGAGCAATCATCATCATCATATCAGCCGAAGGACATCCACTGCCGGACAAAGGCCTCCCCCAATAATTTCCACGACGACCTGTTCTGCGCTGCCCGCACCCAGCGGCTTCCGGCGACCTTCACCAGGTCATCGATCCACCGAGTGGGAGGCCTTCCTACGCTACGTTTTCCGGTGCGAGGTCTCCACTCGAGAACTTTACTGCCCCAATGGCCATCAGTTCTACGAGCTATGTGAGCTACGACCATAGCTCGAGAGCAATATCGTTAACGTAATCTGAGTTACTTAGTTACTGAAGGAACTTGAGCTTATTTCTAGACCATGAAGAAATATTTTTTTTGTGGCGCCCTATACGGAGTTGTCATGTTTATTTTGTATAGAAACCTATGAGGCAGCTCCTATTAAGGATGGAAGCGAGTTAAGGGGTTTTCTTTCAATCTATCACAAATATTCGGATACATACGTTAAAAAAAAGGTGAATGTGTGAGTGAGTTAAAAAAATTGACTCTCGAACGGCTCTCAAATTCGATTTGATTAATACTTCATTTACGGGCAAAACACTTTTTCCCTTCATGTTCTGGACCATAAGCAAAAACAATGACAGATACCTAGGTATATCTAATAATTGAAAACGCTGAACACGTTAAAAATCCGACACCCATCGCTACAACTTAGTACAGTTTTACATTACTATTTTTGGTTTTTGTAAATTTTCTAATAAAGTACTACATCGATTTTGATAAAATTATATGGGACCAACTCGGGAGCATGCCCTATCGAATAAAATACATATCATAAAAATTGGTTCAAAATCTGCGAAGATATCGCGTAACAAACATACAAAAAAAAACCGGTTGTCTTTTATGGACGATAATTTTACGTGATAACAAGTACCCGTCCAAGTCCCCTTTTGACCGCATTGAAACACCTTTTGTAAGCTCCTGGAAGCTTAGTAGGTACTTTTAATCCATTGACACACTTGTTTGACGGTTCGTCCGTCCGTGAATTGCAAGAACTATAAATTATATTACAACTACAACATATCTCAAAGAACACCTCTGTAAGCTCCTGAAGCCTAGTACTTTTAATCCATTGAAACACTTGTTTGACGGTTCGTCCGTCATGAATTGCAAGAACTATAAATAAAATTAAAGTACAACTACAACAGCGCAGCGCAGCGGGCAGCGCAAGACCGGTCGTCGTGGAAATCATTGGGGGAGGCCTTTGTCCAGCTGTGGACGTTTTTCGGCAGATATGATGATGACAACTACAACATATCTCAAGTTGCAACACCTCTTGTAAGCTCCTGGAAGCCTAGTACTTTTAATCCATTGACACACTGATGTTAGGTAAAAGAAACGCCTCTTTTTAGTATGACGGTTTTCCTCACAGAGAATCGACCGCATTGGAACTTGGAAGCTCCTCGAAGCCTAGTACTTTTAATCTATTGACACACAGATTTTAGGTTTAAAAAATGCCTCTTTTTAGTATGACGGTTTTCCTCACAGAGAGTCGACCGCATTGGAACTTGTAAGCTCCTGGAAGCCTAGTACTTTTAATCCATTGGCACACTTGTTTGACGGGTTTGTCCGGCCGTCCAAGTTCTAGTACAAGTACAACTCTCGCTTGCACAATCGGCTCAGGCGTAACGTGACAATGACGTCACACTAGCGTAACGTGACAATGATGTTACACTTTTTCGTGTATGCAGCCAGTGTCATCAATTTATAAGAAGTTATCATTATCACGTCAAAAACATACAGTGGAATTGAGAACCTCCTCCTTTTTGGAAGTCGGTTGAAAAAAACCAGTCCGATATAAGTACAAAGACAAAAGTTATACGAATGAAATGAAGCAGACAAATCAAACAGCCATACTCATGTCGCTGTGTGCCGTATGCTGTTAATATTTGCTAAGAGTCGTATTTCGTTGACAAAAAACGTGTGTGCTTTTGACCACACCACTGAAGTTAAACTTAATCACCGTTTGCGTAACGCATTCACCAGCTTACTCCCCAAGTCAAACGTGCCGTTCGCCTCGCCCGATCACACTTTACGTAACGCTACAAACCACCGTTCGCGCATTCACCAGCTTACTCCTCAAGTCAAGCGTGCGTAAAGAAGTTTTACTTCAAAAAGAACCAGAAAAATACCCTGAAATAAAACAACCGACTGTCTGATATAGTATATTGCAAGATTTGCAAGTAAATGAAAATCTCGAACATTATTGAATATTATTGTCGATGCGGTGTTGCCTAATGCAGTTTGACAGTAATAAATTATTACAGCTCTTAAAATTATCATTCAATAACTTCAGGAATTAATTAAACATTCGCGACTGCCCCTCTGATAACACTTTCAAAACAACACTTAAAGAGCATCTTCTTTCCCTACAGGAAGGACATGTAAGTTTATTTGTATAATATTTATTTTAGTAAGAACAATAATTATTATAATTTTAGTTATTATTACAAATACTATTAATTTATTTATTATAAGTATGTGTTATGTATGTAGGTAGAATAGGTTAGTTTATTCTTAATTGTATTTTATTTAGTTTATATGATTATAACACACAGGTTTGCCTCCCATACTTTAAAGTCTCCAACACCCGGTAAAGTTGGATGGAAGGGATCTATTATAGAGATAAGTCCACATTTGTACACGTCCTCTCCGAGATGTTTGTGTACAATAAAGAATACATACATACATACATAAAAATTAAGAACCCGACTGCATACATTAGATTAGATTAAATTATTTATTTCATGTCACCAATTACATATTTATTAAAAATTCAAAATGTCAGTTTAACATGACCGTAAAAAAAATCATAAAATCAATGTCACAATAAAAATAATAAATTCATCATAATGATGATTAAAATTTAGAAATTGTAGAAATTCGTCAACATTGTAATACATTCATTATCCAATAAAAGGGATTTTTTAGTCGGAGATAGAACAATTCGTCATTTGTGACATTCCTTAGATATGCATAAAAAGTTAACTTATTTTTTTGGCCAGTCGGGTAAAATAGTATTCCATGTCACTCACGGGATTAAGAAGAATCTAACGACACCTCGCACTCCAAAATCCATCAAACAGTTTGGGCTCAGAGCGTGCCAAAGAAATAAATAACCTTGTTTTTGTTAGTCGGGTAAAAATGTATCGTATGTCACTCACGGGATCAAGACAAATCTGATGACACGTCGCACTCCAAAATCCATCAAGCCGCTTAGGCTCAGAGCGTGCCAAAGAAATAAATAACCTTGTTCTTGTTAGTCGGGTAAAAATGTATCGTATGTCACTCACGGGATCAAGACAAATCTGATGACACGTCGCACTCCAAAATCCATCAAGCCGCTTAGGCTCAGAGCGTGCCAAAGAAATAAATAACCTTGTTCTTGTTAGTCGGGTAAAAATATATCCTATGTCACTCACGGGATCAAGACAAATCTGATGACACGTCGCACTCCAAAATCCATCAAGCCGCTTAGGCACAGAGTGTGCCAAAGAAATAAATAACCTTGTTCTTGTTAGTCGGGTAAAAATGTATCGTATGTCACTCACGGGATCAAGACAAATCTGATGACACGTCGCACTCCAAAATCCATCAAGCCGCTTAGGCTCAGAGCGTGCCAAAGAAATAAATAACCTTGTTCTTGTTAGTCGGGTAAAAATATATCCTATGTCACTCACGGGATCACGACAAATCTGATGACACGTCGCACTCCAAAATCCATCAAGCCACTTAGGCTCAGAGCGTGCCAAAGAAATAAATAACCTTGTTCTTGTTAGTCGGGTAAAAATATATCCTATGTCACTCACGGGATCAAGACAAATCTGATGACACGTCGCACTCCAAAATCCATCAAGCCGCTTAGGCTCAGAGCGTGCCAAAGAAATAAATAACCTTGTTCTTGTTAGTCGGGTAAAAATATATCCTATGTCACTCACGGGATCAAGACAAATCTGATGACACGTCGCACTCCAAAATCCATCAAGCCGCTTAGGCTCAGAGCGTGCCAAAGAAATAAATAACCTTGTTCTTGTTAGTCGGGTAAAAATATATCCTATGTCACTCACGGGATCAAGACAAATCTGATGACACGTCGCACTCCAAAATCCATCAAGCCGCTTAGGCTCAGAGCGTGCCAAAGAAATAAATAACCTTGTTCTTGTTAGTCGGGTAAAAATATATCCTATGTCACTCACGTTATCAAGACAAATCTGATGACACGTCGCACTCCAAAATCCATGAAGCCGTTTAAGCTACAGGGTATGCCAAAGAAATATACATACATACACTCGAAAAACATAACCCTCCTTCTGGTGAAATCGGGTAAAAACGGCCAAATTCCCTTTCCAAAAATGTTGGTAGACTCAATAAATTTCGAGGGTTCCGTGCGTTGATTGAGAAAATTTCTATTTTACTTTAAATATACTAAAGAGTTCTTATAGGTTTCCTGTAATCTATAGGTAAACTAGCTGTCCCATTACATTACACTGCCCTGCCCTACCCTACACTACCCTACACTACACTTCCCTACCCTACACTACCCTACCCTACCCTACATACACTACACTACACTACCCTACCCTACACTACTCTACACTACCCTACACTACCCTACACTACTCTACACTATTACACTACACTACACTACACTACCCTACCCTACACTACCCTACCCTACCCTACATACACTACACTACCCTACCCTACACTACTCTACACTACCCTACACTACACTACCCTACACTACCCTACCCTACCCTATCCTATCTCTCAAGTTGGATCGAACTGCACATGGTGTGCGAATTTTATTATAATCGGTTAAGTGGTTTAGGAGTCCATTGAGGACAAACATTGTGACACGAGATTTATATATATAAAGATAGATATATATTATTTTCTGTATATTCTTTCAAAATTTTAGGCCCAGTAGTTTCGTAGAATAGGATGATGCTAAATTTTTGCTCATTTTTTTTAAATAACTTCAAAACTATTTATCTTAAAACTAGCTGTTATAAGTACAAGCAGCTGTTTCCCGCGGCTTCACCCGCGTGGACGTTTCTATGACTTTTCGAGGGTGCGAAGTGCGCGAGCCGCTAAACTATATCCAGGTACTAATCTGTCTACCTACCAAATTTCAGCCAGATCCGTTCAGTAGTTTTTGCGTGAAAGAGTAACAAATATACATTCATACAAACTTTCGCGTTTATAATATTACTTGGATTATATCCAAAAAATTAGAACAAGCCCTTGATAATTATGTCACACGATGTAGTTTGCAAAACTTTTAATTTTTATTTTCTAATTTACCCACCCCCACGATTAAAATTCATTTATTTACATTACACATCCGTCTTTAGGTCACAGATTTACATATGTGTACTTAATTTAAACTCAATCGATCCAGTAGTTTCTAAACTAATTGGCTGTGACAGACGGCTACATAGACACGCGAGTGATCCTATAATGTTTCCCGTGTAGAAAACACGGAACCCTAAAAACAACTATATTATTGTGTGCGTTAACGGGTTCAATTTTCAAATGCTGTTTGTAAGTGCATAACCCGTCTAGGTTAACAAATCGCTGATCACCAATAATTATAAGAAATCATTTCAAAAAACAGTTAAAGCGAATAAATATAGTGACAGGATATACTGAGACCATTAGCACAGTATTACAATATAGCGGCTTACAGTAGCGCAACGAATGTACATACGCAGCAACGGAACGGTACTTGCGGGGCAGCGGGCGGCGGGGCACAGCCTGGCAAACTCCGCGAGTTTGGCAGGCTGACTACAGTCTAGCCCATACTAGCCTGTAGTCAACCTACGCCGGTGGCACATCGTGCGACATCAAAGGCGTTGCGCTACTGTAAGGCATATCGTAATACTGTGCCATTAGTAAGATAGAAATTACAGATTTAATAGACCTCGATTGAGCGGAAATATAAAATGGGTTAACAATATTTCTAGACAGACGAACTGAAGCCTAAGGAAGCCATCAAATCAATTTTAGAAATTAAATGGCCCTTGAATACTATATTCAGGAGTAAGATTATTGACGCCAACTAAATGAAAAATGTACATCTAGGAAACACGTCAACTTCAAAGCTGTTATTTAGCTGTCCTTAGTTTCCCAGGGATATCAAAAGTAAACTTAAAAACTAGCTTTCGCCCACGTTTATATCGTTTTTATTACCCGACTGCCCGTAAAGGAGGGTATTGTTGTTTTTTTTTTCACAATTGGTAAACCCTTGACAACATCTCACGTGATGGTAAGTGACGATGTTGCCGAAGATGGAAGCGGGCTTACCAAGATTCCCCAACGCAATGGGGAACTGGCTATCTTATCTTCATGCCGGATTTTTCCGATGTATGTATGTAGGTACCGATTGCTTTAACGGTGAAGGAAAACATCGTGAGGAAACCTGCACACGCCTGCGAAGAAACTCGAAGGTTGTGTGTGAAGTCGACCAACCCGCACTGGCCCCGCGTGGTTGACTAAGGCCTAGTCGCCCTGATTCAGGGTAGGCTCGAGCCCCTCGGTGGGGACGTATATGAGCTGTAATGATGATGTATGTAGGTAAGTATGTATGTAGGTAAGTATGTATGTATATTTCTTTGGCTGAGTCTGTGGCCTAAACTGCTTGATGGATTTTGGAGTGCAAAGTGTCGTTATATTCGTCTTCATAATATGAGTGACATAGGATACATTTTATCAGGTAAAAGACATAGCCCACAGAAGCGCAAAACTCAGCGGCAGTGCCTGGGGCACATAATATTATAGCCCATAGAACAGATGGCCGTTGACGCAGTAAATTTCTCGGGTGGCGAGCACGCTTCTGAAGAAATAGCGTAGGAAGGTCTCTCAGTCGGTGGACCGATGACCTGGTAAATATCGCGGGAAGCCGCTAGATGCGGGCAGCGGAGGACCGGCCGTTGTGGAAATCTTTGGGGAAGCCTATGTCTAGCAGAATACGTCTTTCGGTTGATCCCTGAATAAAAAAATGGTTTTCACACATCCGCAATATTTTTGAACGACCTATCCAAGACACCTAACACCATGGGGTAGACAAGAAAACAATTTCACTTTTACGTGTAGGGGAGGTATAGGTACCACTAAATTTTTTTTATCAAGATTTTATTTTACCACTTTCCATGCCAAATTACAGATTTCTTGTACTTTAGGTTAAACCGCGGACAAAGTATATATATTCCGCGGACGACGGACACACGGATATGACAAAACTGTAAGGGTTCCTTGGTGATCATGGAATGCTTAAAAATGACATACAGAACCTTTAAAGTAACCAAAAACAAGTATGAAATAATCGACAAAGGCCTCACCAATATTTGTCCACTGCAAGCCAAGTCAAAGAGTATTTTAATTAACGAACGAGTCGACTAACTGATAACATTCACGCTTCCGATGCTACCAAGCTGCAGCCTAGCTGACTAGCGACCGCACCGCGCTTTCTCTGTAATCTGTACTTTAGCTTATTAATTTCCATACACATTATCTTAATTAATCGTTGGTTTATGAGCACCGACAACGTTCACTAGATCTTTACTTAATATGACTAGTTAAGTTTATGCTCTGTGACCAGAAATTGAATTATACCAACTCCTTCTTCGCCTAGCCTTATTCCTATTATTTGGGGTCGGTCGGCTCTTCTAGTAAACTTTCTCCAGATAATAGGGATGACGACAGCAATAGAAATAAATTATGAACTCTTGATCACTAAATTGCCCTCCTACTTAAACTTCGGAAAACCTTACTCGTTTTGTTTTCCATCAAGTCTTCGATTTTTAATTCACCAAAATCACAAAATGAGTACATAAATGACGCTGCTAAACTATGACGTCACGCCTAGGTATTTCTAAAATTTTTAGAACAAAATGTCGTTTTTGACAGATGATAAAAAGTAACTCAGATGATTAGCATTCGTCATCCCTATTCTGTCCTGGGTCGTCTCAGGTGGCATTTTCGCATTCTTTAGATCTGTATTTACAGTGATCATACATGATTGTCGGGTTCGTCCTCGTTTCTTTGGCCCGGGGCACATATCGAGTACCTTTCGTGTCATGTATCAGGAGGTCGCCGCATGACGTGACTGACGTGTCCGTACCATCTTAGACGGTTCACTACCAGTTTTTCAGGTAAAGGTTGACTCTCAAAACACACCCCGGATACTTCATGCAACGGTCGTGAAATGTCATTTTTAAAACAAATGACGGAGCAAATCAATCTGGGTGACGAGGGGTGAGATCGGAATCTAAAGAGCGGCAGGGAGAGATCATACTGTATGTTATTACTAATATATATCTTCATCATATCAGCTCATAAACGTCCCCACCGAGGGCTCAAGCCTACCCTGAATAAGGGCGATCGGGCCTTAGTCAACCACGCAGGCCCAGTGCGGATTGGTCGACTTCACACACAACCTGCAAGTTTCTTCGCAGGCGTGTGCACTGTGCAGGTTTCCTCACGATGTTTTCCTTCACCGTAAGAGCGTCGGATAAACGTACATATGAAATCTAAATTCGATATCACATTGGTACGTGGCGGGATTCGAACCACGACAGGAGGCGGCGACCCTATCCGTTGCGCCTCCGCACTCTATAAACTAATAGGTACTCGTATATATACTTTGCTAAAACTGCCTAGAATATTTTGTATGTGATCTAGCAGAGTCACGCCTCCCTTTGCTCTCGTCAAATAGAAACGCACCGTTCCTAAAAATTTGTGCTCTTGTTGTTTTTTAAGAGGCCAGCATTCGACGACATACAGGAATTGAATTATTGCAACGTGTTGAGTAAAAGCTACAAAACTTTCATTGATAGTAACATCAATAACTAGATGCTACGTAATTAATGGAAGCATTATTATCATTCAACACCAGTCGTTCCTTGATTTACACAATGCACGCTTGAAGGTGCTGAACAGAAATAGACGATCAGCATTCAAAAGATGATAAACGCGTCAAGTATCATGAAGAACCCTGTCTTGTACTCGTAAATAATGCATTGACGTACTATCTACCGGAGAGGCATTAGGGTCAAACCACCTGACACAAGGACAAGTGGTCGGATAACCACGGTGGACAGGTCGCGGGGCAAGCGCTCTCTCTCTATCTGATCACAATAATGTACCTGCATTATTTATGACGAAGGGAACTCAAGCTATACAAGCGCCTCCATAGCGTAACGGTTAGTCCATTAGCGTCACATCAGGGGGTCGCGGGTTCGATTCCCGGCAGAGAAACTCAAATAACTCTTTATTGTACATCAAAATAAACAAATACATGTACTTACAAAACTAAATTCATAACTGAGGAACGTACAATTTGGGCGATCTTATCCCTGAGAGCGATTTCCACCAGACAACCCAGTCCAGTGCTCGGAGAAAAAGCAAGGAGACAACTAGTACGCGAGCAACAACAATTAGATAATAATTCTTTGTAAGACTCAGTTTGGTTGGTCCAAGGGCATTTTCTAAGCCCGCCTATGGCTAGCTACCACCATCTAGTCTAAGTCTTGCCGCCAAAAATAAATGTTAACAACATTTATTTGTTCTGGCTCAAAGAAAAGATAGCTCGTTCCCCATTGCGTCGGAGAATCTTGGTTAGCCCACTTCCATTTTCCGCATCATCATCACTTATCATCATCAGGTGAGACAAAGGTAGCGGCCAAGTAGCGGCTCGGGGTCACACAAACAAGGTTCCGCATCAAAACTTTAAATATCAACAGAACAAGACCTCTCAGCACAAACTTTGTAAAAAAAAGTTTTGTAAACTTTAGTGTGACATACCTGTTCACGTAGACTTTGGAAATTTCATTTTTCTTGTGAGAAAGAAAGCACTTTAGATTTTCTCATAGATTATCCTGTAATCTATGCATTCAACCTTACATACTGTGATTTTTATTTTATTTAGGCTTAGTAGTTTCAAAGATAAGGTAAATTTTCGCCTATTTTCTTACTTAAATTACTTCAAAAACATTTATTAGAATTATATATATAGGTATATTTGAGATTCTCACAATAACACTTTTCATTTGATATGTCACACGATATAGTTTTGCAAACCTTCCTTCATTTTCTAATTTACCCCTCAAAATTGGCCGCCATATTATTTTTTTTACCTACATGACCGTCTTTGGGTCACCGACTTACATATTATGTGTGCCCTCTTCCATCTTCGGCATCACCGTTACTTACCATCAGGTAAGATGATACCAAGAGCTTACTAATTGTGACTTTAAAAAAAAATAACTCAATCGGTCCAGTAGTTTCTGAGCGAATTGGCTGTGACAGACGGACGGACGGACAGAGACAGACACACGAGTGATCCTATAATGGCTCCGTTTTTACCTTTTGAGGTACGAAACCCTAAAAGCATCAATATACGAAAACAGTATAAGTACAAGCAACGAATGCACTGCACTGCCCGCCACCCAAAACAGTTTTATTACGCTACAAAAACATCCCTTATAAGGCGATCGCTCCCGAAAACGCACAAATTATTCAAGACGCCGTGTCGTGAGTGTATTTCATTTGCGTCGTATTTTCAAAGTAAACAGCGATTCATGTAGTTTATTTATGTATGGCCTGGCATACGCAAAACAGCAGCGATTGTGCTGTACAAAATGATGTAAGGATTTCTGAAAATTCCCCAAATCAACGAAGCAATACTACGAGAACGCTACGTTCGCATTTCGTAACGAACTGACGCAATGCAATCTTCGCAGTAGAGCAGAAAAATGCTAAACAAAAAAAACGATTAGAGAAAACAAGACGAAAACTGCGGACTTTTTAGCCGACTTCCAAATAAATAGAAGTCTCTCAATTCGTCTGTAATATTTTTAAAAGCTTAGAAGTAACTTGTTTTTATGTATGTATGTTTGTTTAGGTCAAATCTTGCAAGCTGAGTTACAACCACTTCCCTATTTCCGATTGAGATGAAATTATGCATAGCTACACATTTAATTTGGATGAAAAATGCATGGTTAGCTAGGTGACGTCATTCTTAATCCAATATGACGGATTCCCTAAGATGGCGGACCAGTTTTTTTTTATACACTCGCATGATTATGAATATCGAACGAAAGGGTTTGCTGAGAAGAATACGAAATAATTAAAGTTAAAAGCTCAGTGCGACCTGAGTGGATGGGTTGATCACGCAGGTTAACTGACCAGGAGCACGGTCATTACCTGGATGGGTTTGACTGCTAGTGGCATTTTTCTCGACCGATTCCGTGCTTCACAAGGCACATTATCCTTTGGTGCCTATTTCTATCACTAGATGGCAGTCGTTAAGCTGTGTGAGAGCCTTACAAAACGGCTAGAAAACTTCTGACAAAGGAGTTCGCCACTAGCTATACATCATATCAGCTCATATACGTCCCTACCTAGGGGCTCGAGCCTACTCTGAATTAGGGCGATCGGGCCTTAGTCGACCGCGCGGGCCCAGTGCGGGTTGGTCGACTTCACCACACAACCTGCGAGTTTCTCCGCAGGCGTGTGCAGGTTTCCTCACGATGTTTTCCTTCACCGTAAGAGCGTCGGATAAACATACATATGAAATCTTAATTCTAAATCACATTGGTACGTGGCAGTTTCGAACCACGACCTCCCGGACAGGAGGCTACGGCCCTAGCCGTTACGCCACCGACGCTCTTACTAGTATACTAGCTATACAACCTCCATTAACCCGGACTTGGCCCCCGTTTGTGGAGTATGGCCTAACCCAACCTTCCCGAGTTTGGGAAGAGAGTCATGCCTCAGCAGTTGGAATGTTTGGGGTTGTTGACTCACAGGTTTTTTTAACATTTGCTATACAACGGCATTGTGTCCTACTTTCACGGATATTCCATCTCATCAAAGATAAAGATGTTGCTCACTTCCGGCGACGAATGGGAAATTATCTCCCATTCGTCACCGCTGGGGATGAATGGGGAAAAAAATCCCATTCGTCCCCAGTGGTGACGACTGGGAATAAGCGATCATTATGATGGCTAGATAAACCAGAGGTCGACCACCCACGTGGCACAGGACGCCACGCGTCGGACAAGGCATTTTTGGATCTGTTCCAAAAAACGATTCTACGCCCGAGGTAAATATAGAATATATGCAGTATTTATGGAGAGCGTCATCGACATCTAGCGACTGATGCGAATTGCTCAATGACTATCGATTTGACAACAACATTCTGCATAACTGGAAACGTTGAATACGTTAAAAAACCGACTTCCATCGCGACAACTTAGTACAATTTTGCATTATTAATTTTGTTAATTTAAAAAAAAAGTACTACACCGATTTTGACAAAATTGATATAGGCCTAACTCGGAAGCATACCCTATCAAATAAAAAAAGAATCATGATAATCGGTACACAATCTGCGAAGATATCGCATAATACACACACAAAAAACATACAGTCGAGTTAAGAAACACCTCTTTTTTGGAATTCGGCTGTCAGTCTTTCTACACGTGCAGCCTATGGGTCAAGTATACGCAGAGTGCATACGAGGCTCTGCGTATCCAGTATAACAATGAACTCAGGGTGCTGTTGGGTCTGCCGCGCTTTTGCAGCGCTTCCGGCATGTTTGCGGCGGCACAAATTGATGGTTTTCACCCAATCATTAGGAAACGCTGTGCCTCCATGCTGAGGCGTGTGCGTGCCAGTACCAACAGTATCCTGGGCTTAGTCGCTGAGAGGTGGGACAGACCGATGCTGGAGCGGTGGATGCACCTTCACACAGTGAGGCTTCCCATCGTAAGACTGACACTTAAATTTAATTACTTTTTTATTATTATTCTTTATTTTAGTTGTACCCAACTAACAATAGTTTATTTAAGGTTTCTGTATTTTTATTAACACATTTATGGGTCCATGAAGCCTGAAAATAAAATGATAAATAAATAAATAAAATATGAAGCATACATGTCGGTGCAATTAACTCAGTAACCATAGATACTTGTAGCCTATAAAACTTGGTAGTAATAACCTAATAACTTCTAAATTATGTTCCTAATCTCATTACATCGCATCGTGTAATAAATACTTTGTAGTAGCGCGCCATGCCACCTGAGATTTGTAGGGCCCGCATAAATTGCGTCCCAATGATCCCCCGTTATTCGATTGAAGGGATTACGGTGTTCTTTATCAGCCCTCACGACTAGGGTTCCGCACAAAAGCGACAAATTGAGGAAGTCAAACCGATCGGCCTCTCTGAGCATAACCAATTCTGACATTAATGATTTTAATTCTATGACTCTAAACTAACCCATAACTATCACGGATCAATAACGTAGCGTTAGTTAGGTGTCTAGTTATTGCTATTGGACAGAGTACATTTAAAATAAATTGTACAGCCACGCAGTGCATACTTACTCGAGTAGCCTTCATTGTCTGGCATAAATACTCGTATATCATCATTAAAGAATACGCAACTCAGTAGCAAAGAAAATAGGTGTATTTAGTTTTGATCACACCCCGGACACTGCATACAAATGGTCGTGGAAGGACATTTCTAAAAACAAATGGCGGAGCAAACAAAATCACGGCGAAATCCCATACGTTCGAGAAACAAACTGTAACCAATCTGTATCAATATGGGTAACGAGGGAGTGAGGTCGCAATCTAGAGAGCAGCAGGGAGTGTCCATACTGCATGTTAGTACTAATATACTTTGTCCTGATGGAAAAAATATTAATAATCTGGGTTTGTATGGGAGGTACCTTATTCAGATTTTTTACCAAATAAATGCCCAGTGTAGTAGGCCTTATTAATAAGTCTAGTGAATCACAAAGTTTTATTTAAAAAAAAATAAAGAAGCTAGTGGGTTAACTACTCATCCGATTTAAAAAAAATCTTTCACCAATATAGTTAGGATGCAATTTAAGGGTGGACATTGGCTAAAACGAGGCCCAGAAATCTTTTTAAGAGCGCATGGCGTAAATCCACGATTTAAAAGAGACGCTCACAGGCTTGTTATAGATGAAACTCCTAAATAAGCTAAATACACTAAAAGCTGCCTTGCTATGTGTGTAAAAAACAAGATGCTTAAAGAATTTAAAGAATTAATTAATGCAATGCTTACCAAAAAAAAGGATACAAGGCTGACAAAAATAGTTATAGTAATAAGGATTTTTTTAGATTTAAAATAATTTTATTTACCATTAACTAGATTTTGCCAGCGGCTTCGCTCGCGTGAACATGGTTTCTATGACTGACTTCGATGGTGCGCAGTGCGCGACCGCAAGCGGCTCGCGAGCGTGGAATAAAGTAGCCTAAATGTTACTCCAGGTCCTAATCTGTCTACCTACCAAATTTCAGCCAGATACGTTCAGTAGTTTTTGCGTGAAAGAGTAACAAATAACCATACATACATCCATACAAACTTTCCTATTTATAATATTAGTAGGATTATTTCTTTTATTTAAATAAATTCTATAAATATTGACATTTGCATGCAAAAACTCATCTCTACTTTGGCTGAACATGAGAGCTATTAATTTTTGTATACATATTCTTGTACCATGTTAAAGAGCAAACAAAGAACTATTACTTACATAAATCTCGATATCCTCGGGGGGCGAAGCCGCGGGCAACAGCTAGTAGGTATGTTACGGCTAAAACCCGAAGCGCGGCTGCACCTAGTTTTAGCCGGTTAGAACTAGGTGTAGCCACTTACTCTTGGTTAAACCTAGTACGAGCCGATTATTTTCGGGTAAAACTAGGTCTATCCTTCATCATGCCGGCTACAACTAGGTTCGGCCATTCCCTGTTGGATAAAACTAGGTCTATCCTTCATCATGCCGGCTACAACTAGGTTCGGCCATTCCCTGTTGGATAAAACTAGGTCTATCCGATATCATTCCGGCTAGAACTAGGTCCAGACAATCCCTGTTGGATAAAACTTAGATGCGTGTCCCGCCAAGCCTTCCGCCTCGCGTCACACTCATGACTCACAGCATCTGCAGCAGCGGCGCGGGGTGGAGGGCATAGCGAGGCACGTGCCTCTGCAGGTTGTGAGCGCCAGGTGCTGCTGATGTGCTGCTGATCTACTGCAGGTCTACTAGCGAGTGTGACTCACAGCGTCTGCAGCAGCAGCGCGTGTCTTAGTTTTATCTAACAGGGATTGGCTGTACATAGTTGTAAGTGGAATGCTATCGGCAGAGCTTTTAAAAAACATCCAATAAAAAGAAACGTAGAGAGTTTTTTTATTCTTATAAATCACATTGTAATAATTAACACAAATTATTAGGAGTACATTTTTTAATATAATAGGGAAAATCAGGAACATTTTTTTAACAACAGACAATAGTTGCATATTATAATTTAAAGAATGTTTGCATCTAGTTTTATCCAACAGGGAATGGCTGGACCTAGTTCTAGCCGGAATGATATCGGATAGACCTAGTTTTATCCAACAGGGAATGGCCGAACCTAGTTGTAGCCGGCATGATGAAGGATAGACCTAGTTTTACCCGAAAATAATCGGCTCGTACTAGGTTTAACCAAGAGTAAGTGGCTACACCTAGTTCTAACCGGCTAAAACTAGGTGCAGCCGCGCTTCGGGTTTTAGCCGTAACAGGTATATAAATTAAGAATACTTCGCAAAATTCGTCACCATTAACCATAAGCTTTGCAAACGACATGACAATTCGTCGAATCGCTTACAATATTCAACGCTCTGGCATCTTGCGTCTAACAGTCTAACTTTGACAAAAGAACAGCCGCTGTCGATGGCAAAGTTTGATAAAAGTAATTATTCCATCAAGGGAAGCAGAGGAGTCTGTTTGTCCTCTTACTTGTGTGAAAAGAGGTTGAATTTCACAGGGATTGTCAAGGCTCGGAGGGAGGGTCGAAACTCGGTAATATGCGGTTGTAATGATGTCAGAGCCGCACCACATAGCGAGAGCGACCCTCCCCACTAATAGTGTTGTGACAAGCGTACAAAACTTATTATAAAGGATTTAGAGTGATAAGTACAAGGGGTTTAAGTGTAAGTTAATTTTTGCAGGTTAGCTGTTATCATTGTTCTAATAAAGAACGAGACTGTTAGTCATTATGTCAGAGCCGCACGACATACCAAACGAGAGCGACCCTCCCCCAGTAATAGTGTTGTGACAAGCGTACACAACTTTTTATAAAAGGATTCAGAGTAATAAGTACAAGGGGTTTAAGCGTAAGTTCATTTTTGCAGGTTAGTTATCATTGTTTTAATAAAGAGTGAGACTGTTAGTCATAATGTCAGAGCCGCACCTCATACCAAACGAGAGCGACCCTCCCCAGTAATAGTGTTGTGACAAGTTGTGTACTTTTTATAAAAGGATTCATAGTAATACGTAAAAAGGGTTTAACTCTTTTCTTCATGGTGGTTACCGATTTTTTTATGTCTTTCTTATCTCAACAGTGAAAAATTAAAAAATATGAAAGTAAAAAAATGTTATCTTTTATTTTGTTATTGTTATATTTTTTTGTATATATATTTTTTTTCGTTTTCATACTTTTTACAAAAATCGGTGGTTAGCCAGTAACCACTATGAAGAAAAGAGTTGTGTGCAAATTAATTTTTGCAGGTTTTTCTAATAAAGGCCGAGACCGTTTAAAACTGCTGGAAAAAAATATGGAACTGTTTTTCCTGGCTTAAACATCGTCAATACGTGCACCAAGCCCTATCGGAGATTCTTAATGGTTCAAATCTTTGATCAATACTTTAACTGTCGACTATATGCCGGAAAAACTACTATCATCTAGTATTTATACTCTGTCTATCTGTCTAGTAGCATCACTGGTCTAAGTGCAGCCGCCGCCGCCGCCGCCGCCGCCGCCGACGAGTATGCCCACTACGCCAGCTATTTTATTGCAAGCACCCTCAACGCGAGCTCACTGGACTGGAAACGTAATCACCAGATACGGATCGTTTTGTAAACACGCCGGGTGAAAGTTAGAGAAGGTGCATTATTAATTTTCATAATCTATAAGTAACGAATTGCTTTTGAAAAAAATGCTTGTCGATATATCCTCATATCAGCTCATATACGTTCCCACCGAGGGGCTCGAGCCTACCCCGAAATTAGGGCGATTGGGCCTTAGTCGACCACACGGGCCCAGTGCGTGTTGGTGGACTTCACACACAACCTTCGAGTGTCTTCGCAGGGGTGTGCAGGTTTCCAATGTACCAATGAGTTTTTCAAAACTTACGTACATATACTTACCGATTGCTTTAACGGTGAAGGAAAACATCGTGAGGAAACGTACATATGGAATCTAAATTCGAAATCACATTGGTACGTGGCAGGATTCGAAACACGACCTCCCGGACAGGAGGCGCGGCCCTAGCCGTTACACCACCGACCGACGCTCTATAATCGATAAATAATCTCTATATAACCATCTTATATCTTTACAAAGAATTGAAAACTGTAAATATGTATGACTTCTTGTCTAATATACTTATGGTTATAATAATATGGTTGAGAGGAGCGATGGCTGACTCTCGCGTTATACTCGTGACCGGGTGCTGTCCGTGTGAACTGGCCTACACTTGTCAAATGCATTCATGACATTCAATAATTTTAATGTATAACTTATCGTGTCATATTTTTTTCATGTTCTAATGACATTATTTGTTTTTTATATATCACTGATTGGATTTTGACGTTATTAAGTAATGATTGTTTATTTCTTGATTTTTTACAAATGAAATAATGTAATAACTATTTTATAACTATCAGAAAGAGTGTAATTTGCACCTATTTTGAATAAATATCTTGAATCCTGAATCTTATCCTTAAGATTCTAATGGAACAGTGATAGATGAAAACTGTTAATGGCGATCGATTTGCATTCATAATCTCCGCATTAGCTTAGCGGTGAGCTAAAAGCTTGATAGTAGCCACGAAGAAGTAACGGTAAGTGGGCGTATAGTTAAAGGACCATTAAAATAGGCAGCAAATGGAAAGTAATAAGCGGTGGAAAGCTCAAAAGGAGACCGACCGTGGGAGGTAGAGCTACTCGTAAGATCGCATGTTGTGATTGGAATACACGCGAAGCCCTAGAGTATTGGATTGCTTTGGTTTGGTACAAAGAGCAGCGATGATACGGAGACTCGTTGTTTGCAAAGCTCTCGCCTCACGCACAATAAGAATCCAATAAGCGCGCAAATAACTCACCGCAGATACTGAACTGTGCTGTGTGAATGTGGTAACGGGAATGTGAATACGAACAAGAAAGTCATTACGACGGCAAGTTTTACGTTTGCCTATGCATAAAAGCAGGACAATTTCACAATTACAGTAAACTAGCTTTTGCCCGCGGCTTTGCCCGCGTGGACATAGTTTTTTATGACTGTCTTAGAGGGTGCGCGGTGCGCGAGCCGCAAGCGGTTCGCGAGCGTGGACATGAATTTTCTCCAGATCCCTCGGGAACTATGTCAGAATAGGCTTATTAGTAAATCATGTCATTTCCTACCCCCTCAAACATCTCTGTGAAAAAAATCACAGAATCCATTGTTCCGTTGCGATGTTAAAGAAATTAAACCAAAAAAGAGTATATTTTCAGTTCCCTCAGGAACTGCATCGGGCTTTGCTATTTTCACGGGACAAAAAGTAGCCTATGTCCTTCCTCGTGACACAGGCTACTTGCATGTCAAATTTCATTCTATTTTCACGGGATAAAAAGTAGCCTATGTCCTTCCTCGTGACACAGGCTACTTGCATGTCAAATTTCATTCTATTTTCACGGGATAAAAAGTAGCCTATGTCCTTCCTCGTGACACAGGCTACTTGCATGTCAAATTTCATTAGGATTGGTCAAGGCGTTGAAGCGTGAAAAGGTAACAAACAAACTAACAAACAAACCAACACATTTTCACATTTATAAAATTAGTAAGGGGATACACAGTTCCTTCCGGATATTGAACATATGAATATTAAAAAATCGACAAAATTTTATTAATAAATACATTAATGTAAACATTTTGCCCTACACCACTGGAGCGATGACATCACCCGAACATTATTCAAGCTTCAAGAGCGGAGTCAGACTGTTGACAATGCAAATTCGTCTCGTTGTCGTCGTAGGCGCCCGCGCAGCCGCAAACGCAGCCACCAGGCGTGTACGTACGTCCGACATGTCATGTGGAGCGAGACTCATACACTTTCCTATGAAATGTGCTAGTTGCTTCAGATACTTATGTACATACTTATGACGTTCTAATTTACCGTTTTTTGTTAAAAAGAATAGAGTTCAAATTCAGTAAACAATTGATGAAATAGGGATGACGACAGCATCAGAAATAAATTATGAACTCTTGATCACTAAATTGCCCTTCTTCTTTAACTTCGGAAAACCTTACTCGTTTTGTTTATTTCCATCAATTTTTCGATTTTTAATTCACCAAAATCACAAAATGAGTACATAAATGACGCTGCAAAACCATGACGTCACGCCTAGGTATTTCAAACATTTTTAGAACAGTCTTTTTTGACAGATGATAAAAAGTAACTCACAATCAGTTGACTAGCATTCGTCATCCCTATTTATGGATTTTGTCAAAAGCTACAATCAAAAATATTATTTACCAAAGTAATTGCGAATTCAAATATTTAGCCACAGTATGGGTTATTAGCAAAAGCTCCAGGAAGCTCTCACGGCCCCAGTGAATAATTGCACATGAATAGCTTAATCCTACCTGCCATCTGCTAATTTGTGCTTCTAGCTGTTCCGGCTTCATTAGAATGCATTGCTATTCAGTATTCAGAAACACTTTGTTTTGTATTAAAATAAATTTAACTACCTGTCACATAATTTTTTTTATTCGGTTTTTGTTTTAACTGAATTCGACGTTCTGCCGTTTTCGGCATTATGTGAATAAACCCATCTTCTTCTTCTTATCGTGTGGCACAATTCACCGTGCTATCCAACCTTTATATTGTCGAGGTTTGATTCCTGCGACGTACCAATTTGTTTTCGAATTTCGATCTCATACGTACGTTTATCCGATGGTGAAGGAAAACATCGTGAGAAAACCTGCACACGCCTTCGAAGAAACTCGAAGGTTGTGTGTGAAGTTGACCAACCCGCACTGGGCCCGCGTGGTCGACTAAGGCCCGATCGCCCTAATTCAGGGTAGGCTCGAGCCCCTCGGTTGGGACGTATATATGATGTGATGATAGTTATAAATAAAACTAGTACCTATGTTTAGACAAAGAGATGAAGTAAGATAAGAAAGATTGCGGTATCCTATTGGCAATATTGTTCAGTTTTCAAATAAGGCAAAATTTATGTGTCGTGAAATTGCTATTCGCCTGGGGTATCGTTGATTCATCATCATAAAGCTCATATACGTCCCCACCGAGGGGATCGAGCCTACCCTGAATAAGGGCGATTGAGCCTTAGTCGAACACGCGGGCCCAGTGCGGGTTGGTCGACTACACACACCCTTCGAATTTATTCGCAGGAGTGTGCAGGTTTCCTTACGATATGTTTTCCTTCACCGTAAGAGCGTCGGATAAACGTACGTATGAAATCGAAATTCGAAAACACATTGGTACGTGGCAGGATTCGAACCACGACCTCTCGGACAGAATGTAGCGGCCCTAACCAGTGCTTAGTGTTTTCATGTAATTTTCTTAGAATTCTGTTAATATTTTGGATCGAATGAGACAGTCCATTTTCTGAAATACATACTGAACTGGTCGCTTACCATGGGCCTCATAAGAAGGCTCAAGGTCACCCAAAGAACAATGGAGCGTGCTATGCTCGGAGTTTCACTGCGTGATCAAATCAGAAACGAGGAGATCCATAGGAGAATCAAAGTAACCGACATAGCTCTCAGAATTGCTAAATTTAAGTGGCAGTGCGTGGGGCACATAGCTCGTAGAACAGATGGCCGTTGGGGCATTCCCTCTCGTATATCTACCAGATACGCTAAAACTACCAGGTTTATGATATAGCGTGCCCCCCTTTCCTACCCCTTGGGCATACAGTGAGGGCCGCTATTACTGCCAACACCATAAGGTGAAGACAAGGACCAGTTACGGTAGGTCTTGCCGCCATGTCGCTTGTCCCGGTACTCTGCGTAGGCACGCTCACCTCCCGCGGCTTTGCGGCTTTGGCCGTTGGGGCATTCCCTCTCGTATATCTACCAGATACGCTAAAACTACCAGGTTTATGATATAGCGTACCCACTTACCTACCCGAGGGTATAATAGTGGGGGCCGCTATTCTTGCCAACACCATAAGGTGAAGACAAGGACCAGTTACGGTAGGTCTTGCCGCCAAGACGCTGGGGCAGTAAAGTTCCAGAGTAGCGACCAGAAAACGTAGCGTAGGCAGGCCTCCCACTTGGTGGACCGACGACCTGGTGAAGGTTGGAAAAGTCGCTGGATGCGGGCAGCGCAGAACTGGTCGTCATGAACTCCTTGGGGGACGCCTTTGTCCAGCAGTGGACGTCTTTCAGCTCATATGATAAGTTCATTTTCATCCCAATAAGTATATTTAGGAGTCATCATATCAGCCGGAGGACGTCCACTGCTGTACAAAGGCCTCCGCCAAGGAGTTCCACGACGGCCGATCCAGCGGTGCCTACATCCAGCAGCTTCCCGCGACCTTCCCAAGGTCATCGGTCCACCGAGTGGGATTTAGGAGTACTAACTAGTACCATATAGTTAGCGGCACAGCTATATGCAAGTCCCTCTAGTACTACATACCTACAATCTAAATAGTCTTACGATCTTGCCAGACATAGTGAATAGGAAAGTATACAGTTTGTGTATTTTTAGGCAATTTTATGAGGCACTCTCCGTATATGATTAATTGCCAACAGACAATTATAATTATTCAGTGTATTCAGTATTTAGAGCGGTAACTGTTGGTGTTAATGACGTTGTTTCTGCTTCACAGTTAATAACATGCAGATAGTAAATGTTTGCTCGAGTCAATGACTTAATCACGGGTAATGTTTGGCAGCTATTTTAGGGTATTATCAAATTAAACAAATAGTTTAACCCTCAATTCACTAGATAAAATACATTTGCGTTAACACCTTCTATGAGCCCCAGGGACTCGAATACTTGATTTAAGTATTTTCTTAATTAAAACAAACATTATTGAAATTATTTTTTATTTATAATCTTCTTCATTTATAATAATGTGTTATTACACTATTATATTTAACAAAATGAGAAAAGCTTTAGAGGTCCTTTACAAATTTATTGGGGAGATTGAACTAATGGTCTCAAATATATTTTTTTAACCTTCTCCATAATTATCAAAAATTAAAAACTAAAAATAAAGATAACTATTACAAAATAATAAAAAAACAAAAACTAAAAACCTGCAAGTGGTCTCGACTACTTTCTGTGAGCAACGTATGAGTCCCTGGGACTCACCATATTTATACGAGGTGTATACACGTACGTCTGCCTGTCTTTGCATCGCTCGTTCTACTTCAGAAAGGTGCTGCGACGACGGGATAAACTATAGCCGCTAAACTAGCGGCTAAAGCGTACGAAATATTGAGTTTTGATGGGAGTCCCTGGAACTCGGGAAGTGAATTAAGGGTTAAAAGTAAATGCATTGAGCGCTGTCATCAACCTGTTTTAATCCTTTTCGGGACTATAGCTTCTAAATTCTAGCGGGTTCTTTTGTCTGGGTTCGTTATTTCCATTATTTTTACATTGATTTTAACCAATCCCATCTAATCCCCAATCAATTATCGAGAAAATAATAAAAAAATCTTCCAAAGGAATGATAGAATAGAAGTGACATTTTCAAAACTAAGATAATTTTGGAGGAGAAATGTAACCATTTCCTTCTAGGAATAGATTAAAAAATAATTCAATGTTAAAAATAAATTAAAAGCATTCGGGGCTGGTTCTCTAGAGTTAGCTGGGGCTCGAAGGCCAATTAAATCTTTTTTTAAATTTTCATCTTTCGAGGTAAAATTTGCTAATTGCCGCTTTTCAGCGAACAGTAAAGTGTTGTACTCACACGAAAAAAATATTTTGTCAGTTTTGTCTAAGATTGTGATCCAGAAATAGTGTGCGAAATGCGTTTGGACAGCTACAGTAGTGAACAATAATAACATCGCGATAAGCAACACTTGACCTCTAAGTGCATTCCGTTCATCAGATTGCCACTAGACGTCTGTACATGTAATGTAGACTTGCCAGACCAGGGTGAATGAATAGACGGATAACGTGTTATCCATCGTATCCAACAATGTCAAGGCTGATGGTTTGTTTTGAAGCGAGCTCGATGCCGCTGCCAGCGAAATGTTTATTGTCATTTGTAGTTAAAGTAGGAAACATAAACAAATGTGCGAATACAGAGAGTGTCATGGTAGTAAAGGTGGGTACAACTAAACTTCTACATCGATGTAAATAAATTCGAAAAAAAAACACTTCGCTGGGATCACTCGGCCTAGGTGTTTTAAAATTAAATAACCTACGTCATACCACACCCTGGACACTTCATACAACGGGCCAAAAATGACATTTCTAAAAACGAATAATGGAACAATCGAAATGGCGGCGAAATCCTATAAGTTCGACAACCAAACTGTAACCAATCTGTGTTTATCTGGATGACGAGGGTGTGAGGTCGCAATCTAGAGAGCGGCAGGTAGTGTCCATACTGTATGTTAGTACTAATATATATACTTTGGTCATACACTGCAAAAAAAAAATAGTTCGCTCACCTACTGTGAGCATTTTGAAAGAAGGTAAGAGTTCTGTAGATAATATCAAATTTCCTAACTGTGATGTTTTATTGAACTCATAAAAAAATAAAAGAGCAACAAAACTGTACAGTGGCAAGCGCGTGCGCTCACGCTGCGTAATCGTTTATCGTTGTATCAGCGCACACAATGTTATCTGGGATCGAGCGCGACATCGCATCGCCCGCCGGTCAGTGAGCTTTATCAAGAATCGAGATGTTAGTTCTGAAATCCCTAACTGTAGGTAATCAGAATCACTGGGTGGGTATCCGAATAAAAACTACTTACTTCAAAACTTTTTTCGGATTCGTTGTTAAAGAAAAAAACAAATTTATGTATTTTCTAAAAGTTTCTAAAAGTTGTCCTATATTAAAGATGTTTGATCGAACATAGACCTGCATTAACCTCTAATCAGTATATATTCCTTGGTTCCTACGGTTTATGTCTTTTTTTTTATTCACAATTGGTAAGCCCTTAAAAGAGCGTCGGTGGCGTAATGGCAAGGGCCCTTTACCTCCTATCCGGGAGATCGTGGTTCGAATCCTGCCACGTATACCAATGTGTTTTCGAATTTCGATTTCATATGTACATTAATCCGACACTCTTACGGTGAAGGAAAACATCGTGAGGAAACCTGCACACACCGGCGAAGAAACTCGAAGGTTATGTGTGAAGTCAACCAAACCGCACTGGGCCCGCGTGGTCGACTAAGGCCCAATCGCCCTAATTTAGGGTAGGCTCGAGCCCCTCTGTCGGGACGTATATGAGCTGATATGATGAAGCCCTTGACATCATCTCACCTGATGGTAAGTGAAGCGGACTTACCAAGATTCCCCAATGCAATGGGGAGCTGGCTATCTTTCAAACTCATATCTTACACCATTTGTTTTTTTCGGAATCCGAAATCCGATATCCCCTACAATTGTATTTGTGATCCCACAGTGGAATGTCACGGTAGTGCGGGCGACCGCCGCTCCGAACCGACATCGATGTCACATCTAACTGTTATCTCACCAAATAATCAATTACCGGCACCGACTCGACAGAATCTGTTACACAAATCAATGACCAAGACTAACAAATCAGTTTGTTCCGAGTTTGAAGCTCACATCTAACATGAAACATATGTAGTAAACGGTTGTGTTGGTTCTGTTAGTGTCATTTCTGAAAGCGATGCCCAAGAGAAAGTGTCATGTGAAATTGTATACGTCGGGGGCATCGAGTGTCTGTCATTCATAGTAACTAATTCAATCAAATTTGGGGCCTCGACGCGCCCTCCAACCGCGTACTCTTTATTATACTGTGACCGCGTCTAGCTGGCACAATAAAAAAAAAGAAAAGGGGCCCGTTTTAGTCCAATAAAAATATGTGAAATAAATTTGTTTTTACCACGACAAAACTGAATTTAATAATATAAATAAAAACTTAAATTAAAATTTAAAAAACCCCCCACAAAAAATCTCTGAAAAGTAAAAAATAAAATGTATTGGTCCTTTTAAGTTTAATATAAGTATTAATATTTCGATCCAAGAGTAGTTGCGTCGGGGCACCGCAGTCCTTAAAAAAATGCATAGTTTAAAAAACAAAATAATATTTGCAGTTGGTAATATAAAATTTTGTATGGAAAATCTATGAAATTTTTACAAATCCAACTGCACATATTAAGTTGTTCAACTATTACTCCTTTACTAAAAAACCGGCCAAGTGTGAGTCGGACTCCCGCAAAGTAGGGCTCCGTAGTCTTTTCAAAAAATAAATGTATATTATATAAAACCAAACTATATTTGCAGTTGGCAATAGAACATTTTGTATGAAAAATCTATGAACCCTTTCAAATCCAACTGCACACCCTAAGTTGGTCGACTATCTCTTAAACTAAGAAATTCTACTTAGCCGTGATAAATTTCTTTTTAAATTGATCTACTATTTTAAATTTTTTTTAGATGTTTTTAAATAGGGCTTTAGCTGGTAGAAGGGGACACTAGACTCTAACAAGAATTAGCACTTTAAAGCTTCATTAAACCCTTAAACGTCAACAAAATATATCATCCCTCTTTACATGTAGGAGTGGTAGGTACCCTAATTTTTTGTTGATTTTACTGTACCGCTTTGTCGGCGTGATTAATAATATGTACAGTACACCCATGTTAAATAACAGCTTTCTAGTACTAATAGTCTCTGCGCTAAGCCACGAACGGACAGACAGACAGACATGGCGAAACTATAAGGGTTCCTTGTTGACTACGGACGGAACCCTAAAAAAGCCTACCCTAGCCTACCCTAGCCTAGCCTAAAAAGTTTTCCTTTTAAATTAATTATTTATGTCCTACTATTTAAAAATAAAGTGTGCTGGTACACATAGTAGAAGTGAAACTTCAACGGACAAGTGGAAAGGGTAACCCAGGCAAAGTTATTATTATTATTATAATAACTTATAACTTAATAATAATAACTTTGCCTGGGTTACCCTTTAATCTGGCAAAGTACTTGCTTTATATTTCCATCTCAACTTTTCTTTAACTACGAATACAGCCGTTGCCCTGTCTTCGCCGCCGCCGCCAGCCTTTCTATGTCTACCCCCTCCACGCGGCCGTAACGCTTTTTCATGACATGACAGATTTTCCTCAAATCAAATTTTAAAAAAATCACTTCTAAAGTGTGCTGGGGGACCACTTGACTAACAAATATTAGCACTTTAAAGCTTAATATTTCACAAACCAATCATTAAACCTTGAAAGACCTATTTAACAATACGCCACTCGATATGGTACGTCAACGAAACCTTCCGTACCCTAAAAAATTACTTTTTTCAAGATTTTATTGTACCGCTTTGTCGGCGTGATTAATATGTATTGTATAGTCATGTCAAATAAAAGCTTTCTAGTACAAATAGCCTCTGACCTAAACCGCGGACATACGGACAGACAGACACACATGGCGAAATTATAAGGGTTCCTTGTTAACTTCGGAACCCTAATAAGAACGAACGGTAATGAAAAGGATGAAGGCAATAGCAAAAGTCATATAAAAATGGAAAAACAATCATCATCATTATCATATCAGCCGAGAATCGTCCACTGCTGGACAAAGGCCTCCCCCAAGGATTTCCACGACGACCGGTCCTGAGCTGCCCGCATCCATCGGCCTAACGCGATCTTCACCAGGTCGTCGGTCCACCGCGTGGGAGGCCCGCCTACGCTACGTTTTCCGGTGCGCGGTCGCCACTCGAGAACTTTACTGTCCCAACGGCCATCTGTTCTACGAGCTGTGTGCCCTGCCCACTGCCACTTCAGTTTAGCGATTCTGCGAGCTATGTCGGTTACTTTGGTAGAAATACAATAATAAAAACAAATTGAAAAGAATAAAACACAAAATAGATCTAAAAAAAAGGATGACTTCGTCACAAATTTACTTTTGAAAACAAGCTATTGCTTATTAGGGTAAACGAGTAAAAGGGCAGTGACGACCGTCCACAACTGTATAAATATTAAATAACTGTCAAACTACTAAACCTCATAATCCGATGAAGGCATCCAGGATTTTGCTGAAGCGTAAATATATCTAATATGTTTATGAATCTGACTAATATAAAATAAATTGTACAGCCACACTGTGCATAATTTCTCGCAAAGCTTTCACCATCTAGTGTCGTCGGGCATACACAAATCAACAACAAATATTTATTTATTTAATAGCAAATAATCAATCAGACTTTATGGAAAATTTACAAATAATTTGGGTTTGTATGGGAGGTACCTTATTTAGATTTTTTTCGGAATAATGAATTATCCAGTGTAGTAGGCCTCATAAGTCCTAGTTATTCACAAAATTTCATTTCAAGAGCCCTTTTTTAAAGGAAATTCCATTGAAATCGTAAGAGCCCTTTTTGAGGAAAAGTAACAAACAACCCAAGGTTGTATGAGAGGTGCCTTATTCTGATTTTTCTTGGAATAACTAACTACGGCGTGAAGTAGACCGTGAGGCATTTTTGAGAAAAAAGTAGTGTTTAGTAAAAACTATGGTGGCTACAACGCACACACGCACGCACACACACACACACACACATTTCTTTTATTTTTGAGACTCTAGTGTAAGACAATCGAACCCCGTTAAAATCTCAACAACGATTTTTTTGCCATCGCAATACCTTCTTTACTCTTTTGTCGCTCGGAAGTAAAACCATTGATTGAACTAAATTCATACAACCTGCATGCATACGCAATGTCTACGTTTATACAATACAATATTCTTTATTGCATCACAACATAAAAAAAGAAATTACAATATAGAAGAAAGCCTATACAATAGGCGGCCTTATTGCTAGGTAGCAATTTCTTCCAGGCAACCTTTGGGTAGGGAAACAGTGATATAATAGGTTAAGGGGCGGTGCAATAGTTAAAAACAGAAAAAATTGCAAATAAACAGTTATTATAAAATACTTAATAGTTATTATAAAATCAATAAAATACTTAAATAATATATAAAATAATAAATATATACATAAACAAACAAAAACATAAATAATTTATGTTATGATAGATGGTAATTAATCATAAGCAAAGCCTCCAAAAACCAAAGCCTCGAGCATCGCCGCAAAGTCGCCTGTCTATCAGTGTTCTACAGGATTCATTTCGGAGAGTGTGCCCTGGAACTTCACGACTTCATTCCCCCCTCTCCATTTCATCATCGGACGACCAGGCGCGGAGAGCGGTTCCACCCCTTTGTCGTCAATGTTCCACCTTTTCGCACGAAGCGTTTTGCTTCTTCCTTCATCATGCGAACGGCCAAGGAGTGGAATTCCCTTCCGGCGTCTGTATTCCCCGATTCGTATAATTTAGGAATCTTCAAGACGAGAGTGAATAGGCAGTATTTGAGCTTGCGTGTTACATCCTCGGCTGCATCAGCACTTACCATCAGGTGAGGTGCAGCCAAACGCACTCAAATTTTTAATTAAAAAAAAATAAGCATATTAGTGTTAACTACAAAACTACAAAATTCTAATGGCTAATATTGACAGCGGGCAACAATACAAACTACAAAACTATTTCTAATGGCTTATATTGACAGCGGGCAACAATACAATGTCAATGAATCAAAACATAATTGACAAAGCTAACAAGACGCATTTTTTTTGTTTTAGTTAATTTGAAATTAACTAAAACAAAAAAAATGCGTCTTGTTAATTGAAATTAATAATTTGCTAAAAAAATACCAAACAAATCTTAAGGCTGTTCGATTAGCACACAAGAACCGCCAATAGAAAAAAATATTTTTTTTCATTCTTATGGACTTTAATCGTAGTCATTCATAATTTTGCGCATATAAATGGCCACTTTAAGCAGTTTTGCAAAAAATAACTTGTTCCTTATTTAAGTTATAAAAACAATTAAACAACAGCTGTTGCTCTCCTATATGCGCAAAATACTCAATCATCATCATCATGTCAGCCGAGACGTCGTCCACTGCTGGACATAGGCCTCCCCCAAGGATTTCCACGACGACCGGTTCTGCGCTACCCGCATCCAGCGTCACCATGTCATCAGTCCACCGAGTGGGAGGTGTGCCTACGCTACGTTTTACAGTGCGCGGTCGCCACTCGAGAACTTTACTACCCCAACTGCCATCTGTTCTACGAGCAATGTGCCCCGCCCACTGCAACTTAAGTTTAGCAATTCTGAGAGCTAAGTCGGTTACTTTGGTTCTAAAATACTCAATGATTTCGATTAAAGTCCATAAAAATCAATAAATTATTTATTTCTATTGGCAGCGCTAGTGTGGTATAACTGCTAATCGAACCACCTTAATAAAATTTATATGAGACCACTATGAAGACATAACCTATGAAATAAAATAAGTTTTTTTTAAATTGGTTCATAATTGACGAAAATATCGGTAAACATACATAAAAAAATACATACAGACGAACATAGAACCTCCTCCTTTTTTGAAGTCAGTTAAAAACACCACTGTGTTCACATTCGAGTGTAGTATACATACGAGACGAAGTAGCAAGTAAAATACAAAGGCTTCGTGTGACAGGGGCGAGGCGGGCATGGGGCTGCCTCGACGACGACCGGGGGTGGCGGCGGCGGGGGTGAAGCGAAAACAAAGTATCCAATTTCTACACTTCCCCACTTCCGACGCAATTACGACACAGTGTTGTGGGGCTGTGGCGACGCCGCTGGCCGGCCCCGACCGCAGCCCGCTGGAAGAAATCTAGGCACCGACCGACAACCGGCAATCTCGTTACGGTACTTAAAACAAAACCTTTATTGTTCTCTGTAGATTTTTTGCAAGACGTAGTCGAACAAAAAGACCTGTGCTAAACCTGCATAAATCTAGTGTGTAAGGTATTGTTCTGGGCTTACAACCGCGACAAATGGGACGGCTATCGTTCTGGACCTGGAGTGCATTCGCTAATTGACAGCAACTTGATAGTACAAAATGAAGGCTTATTAATCAAAGTAGCCCTCTCGATGTGGACGCCGCGTATAGCTGTCAAAACTATGATGGACCCTCGGCGGTGCGAGGGGAACAACCCCATTATACAATGTGTCAACAAGTCGGATTACCACACCGCTTTGGTTTATTATTTTGTATCAAATATTATGCCATTAACAAGTGTTCTGAAATTCGTTTTCAAAAGAAAGCAAATACCGAGATATTTTCCACATTATGCTCTTTACGTTGGTATTTACAAAAATAAATACGCTCTCTTTCTTACTACAGGCAGTCTTTCTCTTTTACGCAATTTGTTTATATTAACTTCATAATAATAATCCTTTTTTTGTGACTCTGGCTCCAATATACGGTAGTTCTTTCTCGGCTCCTGCCTTGTTTGACTGTGCACCTACACACACCTTTCAAATATAATTAAATAAATAATCTTGAATTAATTATATATAAATTCATGTCTTTCATTGAAGTCCATAATTCCTATACTTTACTTAATGTAACAATAGTTTCACTTTACAAAAGAAATAGTCAAATGAAAACTATACTTTACTTAATGTAACAATAGTTTCACTTTACAAAAGAAATAGTCAAATGAAAAGCGCTAAGGTTGAGAGGATCACAATAGCCCCAATGTTGACGAAACAAGAAAAATACTGTTGAACAACTTGAAAGCTCTTATCGTCCCAAGCGTTGTAGACCATTAACGGCACTTTACAAAGATTTGAGGGCGCTGCCGGTGAGCTACCAGTAAACGCAGACTTTCAACACCCTTGCAGGCACTCCTTAAAAGGAGGCAATAAAGCGATTTGTTGGCGTTTGTTGAATAAGGCACTTTACTTAGAAAGCGATCGATTGCGTCACAATCATGTCATGTGTGACCGACCCAGTAAATGTACATATGTATGTATATAGTACTTAGTACCAGCTAGAATCGTGTCAGTCAATGCCAGCCAAATGAAACAAACGCTGTAGAGTATAATGAATTCAGATCAAAAAGTTTCTTGAGATAGTAGACCTTCACACGTATATTTTTACATTGACATACTAAGTTATTCTCAATGAGAACTAGATTTTTTGTGTCTGTTAAGAGTATAATTAAAATGCAAAATTACTGTAATAGTCTACTTTTCATAGCACTGAAAGCAATTTGACCGCAACTAGTGTGACTCATGTTAATTTACGCATGTACATAGTATACAGTAACTGTAGGAGAACGTAATAATAACGTAATAGAGATGAATGTACGTACCTTATGATGTAATGTTATACAGGATATTGTAGGGAATAAAGTCATAAAATAAATGATGACTTGTTAGGATCTTATTCCAGGAATTATGTCAGGCTGGAGAGCTTTGAACTTTCCTTGTTTAGGCACAGTGAAATAATCTTTAGTACTTAACTCTATTCTAGTTTGTCCAGCTACATCATAAAATTCATAAATAATCTTGTATTTCTGTTTATCTACTATTATTTATTATTATTGATTAAACAGCAAGAAAAGTTTCAGTTCCTTACCTACTTCCTTGTACAGTCTAAAGCCATTTTTATTTTATTTATCCCCAATTGATACCATCTCACCTGGAGGTAAGTGACGATGATGCCGAAGAGGTCTGATGGAAGAGATTTAGAAATCAGCAGTGATCATCATCTCACATCATGTTTAATGTTTGTTTGTCCCTATTTCTGTGTACAATAAATTGTGAAATAAATAATACATAAATAAATAAGATGGAAGCGGGCTTACCAACATTCCCCAACGCAATGGGGAACTGGCTATCTTATCTTCATGCCGGAACACATCAATGCTGTCAACATTGATGTTGCAAGACTTAAATAGGATGGTGGTAGCTAGCCAGGCGGGCTTAGAAAATGCCCTACCACCAACCAAACCGAGTCTTACAAAGTTAGACCCCGCCGAGAATCGAACCCACGACCTCCAAGTGTGTGTCGGACTAACCATTACGACACGGAGGCGGTTAAATTCAGAAAATCTTCTTATTTTCCACTTGAAACAACAATTTTCCAACATACCTGCATACTGGTTCGGGACGACATTCTAAACTTATGTATCATAGAGCGTACGTACATGAAACATTTGTTTAAAAAAATCTCAACAAATATTGAAGGCTGTTATTATACCTACTGTATTCTTTACTAACCAAATTCACTATGCCTTTCGCTGTTCTATTTAAATATGTCATACGTCATAACTATGTGCTGTTCCTAATACAAAAAACATTATATAGTACCTCAAAAACATGCTCCTCACCAGGATTTGCAGTCAGTTTCCAGTAAACTGATAATGCTACGTCGTCAGTCATCATCCTCACTTACAAAGCGCAGGATTCTATCGCAAAGCGATCACTATGAAGTTGTTTTTACCATCTAAATTCACTGTAGATTATGTCTGTCTCAATTCCTCATTCCAACCACTTAAATGCGACTTACCCGGATCAGCAGCCAGTTGCCGATAAACCGACAGGGCCACATCGTCTTCGCTCACAAAGTCCCAGAGTCCATCGCAAGCGACCACTATGAAGTCCTCGTCTCCATCCAGTTCCACCGTGGCTAACTCTGGCCGCGCTGTCACGTATGGCTTGTATTGTGCATCACCTGAGAAGTCAGAGAGTTAGTTATAGGTTAATAACTTTAACGAAATCGAGATTTTAGAACTCAGTGTTAAAGTGGAGCCCACTGGAATAAAACAATATCTAACTGATCTTATTGTTTGTCGATGCCACGCCACACCCTGGACACTTCATACAACGGGCCAGAAATGACTTTTCAAAAAGGAATGACGGAACAAACAAAATGGCGGCGAAATCCTATACGTTCGACAACCAAACTGTAACCAATCTGTATTAATCTGGGTGACGAGGGGGTGAGGTCGCAATCTAGAGAGCGGCAGGGAGTGTCCATACTGTATGTTAGTACTAATATATATACTTTGGCTACGATTTGTTTTGAGTACATACATATAAATATCTATTTACACAGCTCGATCGACTCAACAAATATACCTACAAATTTTGATAATGTTTATTAACTAATATTATGATTATTATGGTTCATCGTACTTTTGATTATGCAAAGTATGGACGGAGTTATTTTAAATTTCTGATTAGCAAATTCAACTTTTAAATTATTTGCTGTGATGTAAAATTTTGTCTGACACTAATAAATGAGCTTGCCCTGACCTAGAACACTCTAGTAGATCCATCACCCTAAGTTACGCTAAGCCCTAAGACCCTCGAATCAGAAGATGATCTGAAAAGATAACAGGATTAATGTCACATTTAATGGAATGAGAGTTTGATCGAGAATGTAACTATAAAATGCAGGGGTTTTAAATCATCCTGCCTTAATCAGTCTTACTTGGTCTTCAAAATTGATATGAACATTTTAATCATTAACAAAATGTTCAACTTTTATACCAATTCATTGGTAAATCCTTAAATTTTGGTATTGACCATGAGCCGGCCCCCGACTCGCGATTAATCCAGCACAAGGAAATTAGGTCTTGGGGGGCAAGGGTACCGGGGTATAAATTATTGAAATAAATGATATTACCACCAGCTGCTTTAAAAAATACGACGAAAAATAATTAAAAGGTAAATTGAAAATAAACAAGTAAGGACTTTGAAGAACGAAGGAAAACAGACAAAAACTCAAAATTTTAAAACATAGCAATATTAGCAATAACAAAGAAAAAGGAAAATAATACAAAAAAGAATGACTTCGTCTCAAGTTTTATCTATAGGTGTCAAAATTATGAGGAAATGCTACAATTTCCAGGTTCGAAACTAAGTTAATATTCCTGTATTTGTTTGTAGGAATGTTATCGCACTGCAATTGGCAAATGGGAAAGCCATGTTGATATATTTCGCAACTCATTTTTCATGCATTCAACAGGTCGACAGATAAGTGTGTTATTCATGGTGTTGGCCATAATCGGAAGCGCTCTGATGAAAAATAAATATCAGATGGAATACCAAATAGGACGGGAGAGTTATGGGGAAGCTTTTGTGGCTAATAAGTGGGTCGAAGGGGGATAAAGTCGCCCAGCGTTGTCACAAAATGGACACTGTTGCATAATTTCCGGCCGCATAGGTACCAGTTGTTGGAAATGAGATGGGCGATAGAGTGACAGGAAGAAGCCCTAATGTTGTGGCATTATCTGATTGTTATACATGCTTATAATCGGTTCTTTGTACTGTAATTTATTACTTTTTTACCGCCTCCGTGGCGTAATGGTTAAGTCCATGCGCTTTACATCAAGAGGTAGCAGGTTTGATTCCAGGCGGAGTCTAACTTTATAAGACTCGGTTTGATTGGTGAAAAGGCATTTCCTAAGCCCGCCTGGCTAGCTACCACCATCCTATCTAAGTATAGCCGCCAAACATCAATGTTAACAGCATTGATGTATTCCGGCTTAAATACAAAATAGCCAGTAAGTTCCCCGTTCCGTTGGGGAATCTTGGTAAGCCCGCTTCCATCTTAGGCACATTGTCACAAAAAATCAAGTAAGACGATGCCAAGGGTTTATCAATTGTGGATTTAAAAGACTCTAGTTTAGCTGTCACTTTTACATTCGTTAAAAAATATTATCTACTATATACAAATTATTGAAGGTAATTCATTCATCTAGTGTTTTATTGTGTATACTCGTACTTACGCAGTTTCCTACAGTTGTGTCTATTCATTACTCCAAAGCAATGACTAACTAAATACAAAAGTTCTATCTACTCTTCCACATTCCAACATTTTCTTTAGAAAACATTTTACGACTTTTTGCCCTGAACTCTTACGATAGATGTTTAATAATTTGAGGTCAATGTACAGAGGCCAGCACATCAAGCTATACACTCGTAGTGCGATTCTGATCCATACCCATTCGGCATAAGAACGGTACAAAGTCCAAAGTGTGTAGCTTGATGTGCTGGCCTGTGTACTTCTGTTCGCTTACGTCCTCCAGGGACATACTTCCTCGCAAGGTATTTTCTACATAACAAATGAAAATACAATAACCATACTCAAATAGTAGTTACTAACTAGTTAAGAATCACACCCCTGCACATAGTTGATATATCCAATAATCCAAGTTTCAGGAACCTTCCAAAATGAGTAATTAATAGTTACTAGTGGTTGCGTGCACGAAGGTCGTAACCAACTAATGAGCTAATACGAAATACTAAATTAACGTAAACTATTTTAATCTTTATGCGCCTATAAATAAATATGTCAACATATTTACGCTACTAAATCTTGACGAAGAGTTTCCATACCGGACTAATCTTCCGTAAAACTGAGGATAGCTCTCAACCATATTGGGGATCGGCAGGGAGACAGAGTAAACGTTTCCGAACTTAATCTCCCGTGGAATGCGAGATCGAAGTGTAGTTATAGCTTTGGTATAGCCAGTCGATAGTCTCAGGGAACGATGGAGCTGTAAAGGATATGTCAACATTACAATGTAAAGCCGTAGTCGTCGATACGAAAGTATACCGAAATATCGATACTTTGCTATCGATATTTCGGTTCAAATTAATATTTAAGCGATATCAGGTACAATAGTACTCAGTTTATTATCACGTTACTGATTACAACTAACTAGCCAACATAATTTTGAACAGCAACGAGCGAATGCTGCGTGGAGTGACTTAACATAAAACGCACAATAATAACTGTTTCCAGTGACTTAGTGACTGTTTGAAACATGATTCAGCGTTGAACTTTATTTGAATGGTGACTTTTTATATTACAAGCACGTTCTGAATTTTTAGAAAAGTATTTTTAAGAACTTTAGGTCACCTTTTAGGTCGATGGTTTAGCAAATAATTTGCTCACAAAACAAGTCTTACAATGGTGTCAATTCGGTGTAAACTTATCATCATCACAATTTAAGAGCCGCGCTCTTGTCGGTGTAGCTCTTTTCAGGTCTCATTTATTAAACTTATATGACAGGAATAAACTAAATTTGAACATTCTGTCCTTGTCTTTTCGATACAGAAAGTTAAAGACAGAATGCGTAAATTTAGTTTAGTCCTGTCAAATAAGTTAAATCGTGTTACATCGAATCGACACCAATATACTATTAATAATATTCTAATATTCTTTATTGTATCACACACAACAAGAAGAAAACTACATAGAAGAAATATTATTATTATTTGGTTTATAAGTGCGGGTAGTAATATGAAAACAAAAAACACCAGCCAAGTGCGAGTAAAATTCGCGCACTAAGGGTTCCGCACCAAAAAACAATTTTTCATCTACAGGGAACTAAAGGGGAACTTATTTGCTGTTGTCGTATTACTATGTAACGCACAAAATTTTTTTAATATAAAAAAATAAGTATGTAGAAGATACTACTAGATTCCACTAGGTGTGGCTAGTTTCAAAAAAATTGAACTTTGGAAATTTCGTTTTGTCTGTAAGTACGGAAGGACTTTAGATTTTCTCATAGATTTTCCTGTAATCTACTCGTATGCATTCAACCTCATATACCGTTTCTGTACTGTTTTAAAAGTTTTAGGCCCAGTAGCTTCGGAGATAAGGGGAGAGAAAGGTAAATTTTCGCTTGTTTTCATAAATAAAAATTTATTTTAAAATTATAAAAAAAAATATTTGAGATTCTCACACAAAATAGTTTGCAAAACTTTTTTTATATTTTTTCTAAATTAACCTCCAAAAGTGGCCCCCATGTTTAAAATTAATTTATTTACGTTACATGTCCGTCTTTGGGTCACCGACTTACATATTATGTGTACCAAATTTAAACTCAATCGGCCCAGTATAGTTTCTGAAATCGGCTGTGACAGACGGACGGAGAGACACATGAGTGATTTTTATAATGTTTCGTTTTTTCTTTTGAGGTGCGGAACCCTAACAACCTGACAAATAAAAAATTGTTTTCGACATGTCCATAGCAGTAGAAATGTAACGGCCAATATTAACGTAACATTAAACAACGATTGAATATACAGTGTTCCGGCGCAGTGCCCGCCTAATACATTCGGGAACGTAAAATAAAAACTGTTAGTATCAGTGTAGTGAATACATTCTCTTTACAACATTATCTTTGGTACAGACTCAATTTCTCTTCGAATCACTACTGTACGTACTAACCTCTTCAACTTGGAATTAAATAATTATCAAGAGACAAAAGGATTTTGAATTACCAGTCCAAACAACGAATCATCAAGTCAAGGCTCAAACATACAGGGTGTACCGAAATTGGTGTAGAGGCGTTGGCTGGGGCTTCTACTCATCATACTAAACAACTTTCCCCGAGAAAATCATAGTCAATAGGTACTCAAATAAACCTCACCACTCCGGGAAAGTGAAAACTTTTTACAGTTTTATAAGTTTTGACCCTCAGAGTGTTCCTGGCGAACAACCACGTTGACAAAGTTTTGAACCTGCAACTGTTCCTGATACGGTGGCGGTTACATTACAGTGTCGCGAGTTCAATGGTTTTTTCCCATCTCAAAAATGCCCAACGCGTTTAAAGAAATTTTCACTTCTAAATTCAACGCTCCATACAAAAATGGACGAATTTGGTTAATGGGCTGATCGATTTGTCTCGTGGGAAATGTTATTCAGTATGATGAGTAGAAGCTCCAATTAACGGCTCCTACACCAATTTCGTTGCACCCTGTAAAGTGCACGGATAAACCTGATAAGGTTTTCGTAATTGTGAACCATTGTTTATGTATTTTTATATGATAAATTAAAAATGTATAGTGCACTGATAAACTTGATAAGTTTTTTTGTAATTGTGAACCATGGATTATGTATTTTTATTTGAAAGATTAATAAATAAAAAAATGTATGTATAGTGCACCAATAAACTTGATAAGTGTTTTTGTAATTCTGAACCATGGTTTATGTAAAATTAAAAAATTAAATAAATGTTGCTTTACTTATCGATAATACCTATCTTATCCCATCCCTAAAATGCACGAATCCGTTGCCCAAAAAATCGATACCTACAGTTTTGTGTGCACTGCCGCCTAGGGGTCGGCGGGCGGTGGTGTACCTACTGAGCCGAGGGCATGCGACTGCGAGGGACTAGCCGGCGCCACCACCCACCTACGCACGCACGTTAGGAGCACCGCACACCGAAACCGCAGAAACCGTTGTCTTTCAAGGCAAAATGATTGTTCTGCTACTAATTTGTAATTTATTTAAAGGTAAGCATTTACAGCGTCCCTAGAAGTTTTCAGTCTTAATAAAAGTAAGCAATCTAATATCTTGTTATTTAGGTGCACCTACGTAAACTTTGTTTAATATACGCCACCAAGATTTACACAAGGAGCTCTCTTTTTAGGGTTCCGTACACCCAAAGGGTGACCAACGGGACCCTATTACTAAGCCTCCGCTGTCTGTCCGTCTGTCAGCAGGCTGTATTTCATGAAACAATAAGTAGAAAGTTGAATTTTTCACAGAATGTGTATTTCTATTGCCGCTATAACAACAAATACCAAAAATTAGAAAAAAATAAAAAACTAGGGGGGTCTCCATACAAAAAACATGTTTTTATGGGTGTTCTAGAGGTATTTTTTATTTAGCTCCATCGTTAAAACGGTAATACATACAAGCGTGAAACTTGGTGTGATTGATTACAGTACGAATATTGAAGTAAAACAACAATTAATAAAAACTGGCCAAGTGTAAGTCGTACTCGCGTTAAGTCTGAACTGAATGAAAAAAAAGCATTTTTCTAGGATTTTTTTTTTATTAAATAGGGGCATCAAATTTGGTCAGTCTTTGTATAAATGTATAATTATACTACTGAGTATGGCTACCAAACCCAACGACCTTTGGCCCTGGCAACTTACAACACGCGCACACTGCGGACTGACGGGAAACTTACAGAACTCGAAGAAATATTGAGCAGGTTACGGTGGGATATCGTAGGTTTATGTGAAGTCCGAAGAGAGGGAGAGGACACTATGATCCTTAAATCCGGAAACCTGCTCTATTTCCGGGAGAGCGACCAACAGTCCCAGGGTGGTGTCGGGTTTCTCGTCCACAAGTCCCTCATTAACAATGTGGTCCAAATCGTGAGCGTTTCGACAAGGGTAGCATACCTTATACTCAGAATCACCAAACGGTATTCGATGAAGGTCATACAGGTATACGCGCCGACTACGGAACACTCCGACGACGAGGTAGAGACTATGTATGAGGACTATATCTCTACAGCCTTACATAGCACCAGGACCCATTATACCGTTGTTATGGGGGACTTTAACGCGAAACTGGGCAAACGAAGCGATGGTGAGCTGAGAGTGGGGCAATTTGGATATGGAGTAAGAAATGCACGTGGCCAGATGCTGGCCGACTTTATGGAGAAGGAGAGCCTCTTTATGATGAACTCCTTCTTTAAAAAGTCAAAACAGCGGAAGTGGACATGGTTGCATCCCAATGGCGTAACAAAAAACGAGATAGACTTCATCTTGTCGACAAGGAGGCAAATATTCAATGATGTCTCCGTGATCAATTCAGTCAAAACAGGAAGCGATCACCGGATGGTCAGAGGCACATTGAATCTAAAGACCAAGCTAGAAAGATGTCGACTGATGAAGTCTTCGCTCCGACCAGCGCCCATGGCTGTCGGTGTATTTTTTAGTATCAAAAATAAAATATAATATATTATTCAGCAAATAAATTAATTTCTAAATTACCTGAAAACTTTAATTGTTTGGCTCTTTCATTAATTTTTAATTTTATATTTATTCAAAACCCAAAATTAGTAGGTATACGTCAAAAACTTTATGTACTTGTGACGTCATATTTGTGTATCACGATTATTTTAGATTAAAACAGCTTTTATGACAGAGGATAAAAATTAACTGATATGAGTAAGTGGAAAATACCCTATTCTGCTTGCAGTTGTGCTGTAGGTATACTGCATAGTCCGCCTAAATCACTCCAACATTCATACAGGTCGGGGCCATTGTTCCAAAAAATTTAACGCATGTGGGCACGTGGATTGTGATGCTTAATAACTGCACAATAATAGACCGATTCAATAGATATTTGCATAACGGGTTTAGAATTGAGCTTAATTGTTAAGCTAACTGTATGATGATTTGGGAGGTGACTAATGATTAATGAGATTTTGTGTTTAGCCATTTACTTAGCGGGGAATTTTTAACATTATCATCATATAATATCCTAATGTCTCCTGCTGATGTTTTTTTAGGGTAAAAACGGGACTCTATTATTAAGACTTCGCTGTCCGTCCGTCAGTCAACAGGCTGTATTTCATGAACCAAGATAGCTAGACAGTTGAAATTTTCACAGATGATTTATTTCTGTTGCCGCTATAACAAAAAATACTAAAAATTTGAAAAAGTGTGAAAAAATAAGGGGGGTCTCGATACAAAAAACGTGTTTTTTTTAAACATGAAGAAACTAGCGCCATCTAGTATGATGGTACGGTACGGTTCTGACTCGCACTTGGCCTATTTTTTTTAAAAAACATTGCACAAAACATTGAAACCTTTGGGGCTATTCGCGCAAAATTTGTTTGAAAATTGACTGAATGTTGGTCTCAGCAGGGAAGGTGGCCAAGGGTCGTTCGTGGGTTCGACCCGCACCCAGGGCAAACACTCGTGTGACGAACACGTTTGTTTGCTCTGTGTCTAGTTGTTCAATATCTGTACAGGGTGTAACAAAATTGGTGTAGGTCCCGTTTACTGGGGCTTCTACTCGTCATACTGAACAGCTTTTAATCTAAGACTGCTGAAATCGCAAAAAAAAACTCTTCATACAAATCGATCAGCCGATGAATTAATTTAGTGCATTTTTGTATATTTATGGTTCTTTTTATTTTCAACCTACTTTTATATCATCTTTTTGTTTATTTTTACTTTTTGTTATTTTGTTTGTTTTTGAAATTGTCATTCCTGGTCATCCATCATCGATACTGTGATTCTTCCGTCTTTTCATCATCACCGTTCTATTTTTTTATTAATTTTATTCTCAATTTTTCTTTGTATCATATTTTAATTTAATTTGTTGAACCCTGCCCTTCCCTCCATTATCAACTTGACTACTATTCTCATCGTGCGTGCAACGGTGCAGACGGAGGGCGCGTCCGACGCCGCAGAGCCTAAATTTTTTTTTGAATTGACTATGGTTTCCTTTGAGAAAGTTGTTCAGTATGATGAGTAGAACCCTCAGTTAACAGGTCCTAGACCAATTTTTTACAGCCTGTATATGTAATTGTATGTATTTAGACCTATTCAGACGTGTATATACACGTATATAGGTTGTAACAAAATTGGTGTTGGCCCCGTTCACTGGGGCTTCTACTCATCGAACTGAACAACTTTTGCTCTATACATGTTACTTGAAATCGCAAAATGATTTTTAACCCTTCATACAAAACGATCAGCTGGTTGACCAATTTATTTGCAAATTTGTATGGAGCGTAGATTTTTTTTGCGAATTGATTATGGGTTCTTTAGGTAAAATTGTTCAGTATGATGAGTAGAAGCCCCAGTTAACCGTCCTACACCATTTTTTTACAATCTGTATATACGTATGTATATTATTCTCTGGTTACCATAATGCAGGTCATCTTATTTGGGGCCAGATGACCGAGTGTATTTTGTCCCTGAATATGATTATCATAATAATTAATAATTGTGTGCAGAAATTAATGAAGAAGCAATTTAGTGTGAACTGCACCAAACGTTTCAATCCTGTGTAATGTTTCTCTGCAGGAGTCCCGGATATAAACAACAATCCTTATTCGTAATGGGTATTGTTGAATACAAGAAGTTTGAAGTGCGGAGAGACTTGTCACTGGCTGTGTATTTTTTCAAACTGCTAAGAGGCTTAGCCTTCAATGGAGAAGTATTAGAAGCACTTATTATGGAATTGCCGAAGCCTCGACTGAGGCCGCGACCAAGGCAACGACTGTTTGAGGTTCCGACAGCCAGAGCCAACTTAGCCAAGTTTGCCCCCTCGGGAAAGGCCATCAGAATTCTAAATGCTGTTGCTATTCAGACAAATATATTGTCTGTACTTTGGCAGAATTCACAAGAATAGCTTTTAACTTGTTGAGCGTAAATGTAATTGTATTTTGACTTGCTTGCTGTATAGGCTAATTTAACTGTAAGGGCTTGCAATATGTTTTTTAAATAAATAAATAAATAAGTTATTTCTAAACAGTACCAAGAAGCTGACTTTCTACGTATCTCAGTATAGTTCCCAAAGGGAATAGGTAACACAATAAACACTTTTGGAAGATAACAAGCCCGCTAATAGAGTAATCCGACCGTGAACTGACACGGACATCCTGGACAAACATGTAATTAAATTAATGAACTTTCAGCGGGACAAAGCCCAGCGTTAGGAACAACTGTTTACCAACCTAAAATTACAATAGTCTAGGTGGAACGGCCATGGACCGTTCAAGGTAATGAAATTCAAAAATGCATAGTAATGTCAAATGTTATCACTAGATGGCAGTCGTTAAGTCGTGTCAGATGCCTTACACTTACAGGCGTCTTGAAAAACTTGTAGTGTTCGCCACTAGCCTCACCACCTCCACCAACCCGGACTTGGCCCCCGTGTGTGCAGTGGTCAAAGTACATATATTAGTACTAACATACAGTATGGACACTCCCTGCCCCTCTTTAGATTGCGACCTCACCCCTTCTTCGCCCACATTGATACAGATTAGTTACAGTTTAGTTGTCGAACGTATAGGATTTCGCCGCCATTTTGTTTGTTCTGTCATTCCTTTTTTTAACAAATGTTATTTCTGGCCCGTTGTATGAAGTGTCCAGGGTGTGGTATGGTCTAAGCTTCCCTAATTTGGGAGAAGACCCGAGCCCTAGCCACACCCCGGAAACTGCATACAAACGGTCGTGAAATGACATTTCTAAAAACAAATGACGGAGCGAACAAAATCACGGCAAAATCCTATGCGTTCGAGAACCAAACTATGACCAATCTGTATCAATCTAGGTGACGAGGGGGTGAGGTCGGAATCTAGAGAGCGGCAGGGAGTGTCCATACGGTATGTTAGTACTAATATATCTACTTTGCCCTAGCAGTGGGGACGACCATGGGTTGTTAACGAACATCAAATGTGTATTCAAAAATATCCAGAGCAAACGCAGGCTAATGTTTAATTATTCTCCCTAAAATATCGCAACTACTTTTTCTCTTTTATTATTGCAAAAAATTAATAGCATGAGACACCAGTATTCCACGTTCACTGTCGTACCCCAAGCCGCGCTAATGGGGAAGCACACGACGGCAATGATTCCGAATCGCGGTGAAAAATGGCTATGCGTAGCTTTGTGCATAACGCCAACAATAACAATAAAACGAGCGATTAACTACCGCCCTCGCCATACACAATCAAGAATAACACTTAAACATAAATACAATAATAAGGTGCCCTTAACTCTAAACATTGGGTTTAATAGCATAAATGATTAGATTGACTAATTTATTACCCGACTGTTTCAGAAGGAGAATCATGTTTTTCGATGTATGCATGTATGTATGTGTCTGTATGTTTAAACGAGCCTGTAGCCGGCTCATTCAAAAAAATAGACAAACGGCAGACCGAACGGCTTGGGGATTTAGGAATGTAAGGTGTCATTAGATTCGTCTGCAATATTGTTTTATTTGTTTTCCTTTAATTTATTCCTACAAAAGAAAATATTACATTAATTAAAGGCATTGTAGGCACTATTCTTCTAGCCATGCAGAAATACTTTTTTACTATTCAAAGTGGTAAATAAGTTGAAGCAAACCTTTAAATTTTAGGTACAAGCTTTTGTTGAAAAGAGTTTTTATGCTCAAAAGCCAAATGCTCACGGTGCAAGTTTCCAAATAAAAAAACAGTATTTTTTACAAATCTATTGAAAATAAAAGACGATACTCGGACCTTGATTCCACCTACAAAGTTCATCATTAGATCAACTTCAAAATACCAAAAGGATCTATTGTCACCGGGAACACGGTTCCAAATCAAATTTCAGCTCAATCGGTACCCTGAAAGTCGCTCTAAAATCTAGTTTTTTTAAAACATGAAGAAACTAGCGCCATCTAGTATGATGGTACGGACCCCTATATGTGCGGTTCTGAGTCGCAATTGGCCGGTTTTTGAATATAATTCTGCTTAAATAGGTTACCCTATCCTTACTACATCAATGGTTTACTTATTACACCCTTGCTGATTTTAGAGGCTTTTTGTCGAGCACAGTTCGAAGTGTCGGTGAAATTGAAAAGTGCAGGACAATTAACACATCAGAGGGGTGTTAAGTGTCTGTGAGCCGTCGGAGTCAATCGTTTGTTTTATTGCCATTGTTTATGCGCGTGCGTTCGGCATCATTATCGCTGTGTGTATTACATAGTATGAAGGCGGATAGAGAAGGGGAGGCTTTAACCAGAGAGTACATCATTAGATTAGGCAGAGCACTGCCATTTAAAAGCTTTTGTATGTATGTTACTTAGTTTGTGAAGTCATATCTTGCAAACGATTTTAGAGCGACTTTCAGGGTACCGATTGAGCTGAAATTTGATTTGGAACCGTGTTCCCGGTGACAATAGATCCTTTTGGTATTTTGAAGTTGATCTAATGATGAACTTTGTAGGTGGAATCAAGGTCCGAGTATCGTCTTTTATTTTCAATAGATTTGTAAAAAATACTGTTTTTTTATTTGGAAACTTGCACCGTGAGCATTTGGCTTTTGAGCATAAAAACTCTTTTCAACAAAAGCTTGTACCTAAAATTTAAAGGTTTGCTTCAACTTATTTACCACTTTGAATAGTAAAAAAGTATTTCTGCATGGCTAGAAGAATAGTGCCTACAATGCCTTTAATTAATGTAATATTTTCTTTTGTAGGAATAAATTAAAGGAAAACAAATAAAACAATATTGCAGACGAATCTAATGACACCTTACATTCCTAAATCCCCAAGCCGTTCGGTCTGCCGTTTGTCTATTTTTTTGAATGAGCCGGCTACAGGCTCGTTTAAACATACAGACACATACATACATGCATACATCGAAAAACATGATTCTCCTTCTGAAACAGTCGGGTAATAAATTAGTCAATCTAATCATTTATGCTATTAAACCCAATGTTTAGAGTTAAGGGCACCTTATTATTGTATTTATGTTTAAGTGTTATTCTTGATTGTGTATGGCGAGGGCGGTAGTTAATCGCTCGTTTTATTGTTATTGTTGGCGTTATGCACAAAGCTACGCATAGCCATTTTTCACCGCGATTCGGAATCATTGCCGTCGTGTGCTTCCCCATTAGCGCGGCTTGGGGTACGACAGTGAACGTGGAATACTGGTGTCTCATGCTATTAATTTTTTGCAATAATAAAAGAGAAAAAGTAGTTGCGATATTTTAGGGAGAATAATTAAACATTAGCCTGCGTTTGCTCTGGATATTTTTGAATACACATTTGATGTTCGTTAACAACCCATGGTCGTCCCCACTGCTAGGGCAAAGTAGATATATTAGTACTAACATACCGTATGGACACTCCCTGCCGCTCTCTAGATTCCGACCTCACCCCCTCGTCACCTAGATTGATACAGATTGGTCATAGTTTGGTTCTCGAACGCATAGGATTTTGCCGTGATTTTGTTCGCTCCGTCATTTGTTTTTAGAAATGTCATTTCACGACCGTTTGTATGCAGTTTCCGGGGTGTGGCTAGGGCTCGGGTCTTCTCCCAAATTAGGGAAGCTTAGACCATACCACACCCTGGACACTTCATACAACGGGCCAGAAATAACATTTGTTAAAAAAAGGAATGACAGAACAAACAAAATGGCGGCGAAATCCTATACGTTCGACAACTAAACTGTAACTAATCTGTATCAATGTGGGCGAAGAAGGGGTGAGGTCGCAATCTAAAGAGGGGCAGGGAGTGTCCATACTGTATGTTAGTACTAATATATGTACTTTGACCACTGCACACACGGGGGCCAAGTCCGGGTTGGTGGAGGTGGTGAGGCTAGTGGCGAACACTACAAGTTTTTCAAGACGCCTGTAAGTGTAAGGCATCTGACACGACTTAACGACTGCCATCTAGTGATAACATTTGACATTACTATGCATTTTTGAATTTCATTACCTTGAACGGTCCATGGCCGTTCCACCTAGACTATTGTAATTTTAGGTTGGTAAACAGTTGTTCCTAACGCTGGGCTTTGTCCCGCTGAAAGTTCATTAATTTAATTACATGTTTGTCCAGGATGTCCGTGTCAGTTCACGGTCGGATTACTCTATTAGCGGGCTTGTTATCTTCCAAAAGTGTTTATTGTGTTACCTATTCCCTTTGGGAACTATACTGAGATACGTAGAAAGTCAGCTTCTTGGTACTGTTTAGAAATAACTTATTTATTTATTTATTTAAAAAACATATTGCAAGCCCTTACAGTTAAATTAGCCTATACAGCAAGCAAGTCAAAATACAATTACATTTACGCTCAACAAGTTAAAAGCTATTCTTGTGAATTCTGCCAAAGTACAGACAATATATTTGTCTGAATAGCAACAGCATTTAGAATTCTGATGGCCTTTCCCGAGGGGGCAAACTTGGCTAAGTTGGCTCTGGCTGTCGGAACCTCAAACAGTCGTTGCCTTGGTCGCGGCCTCAGTCGAGGCTTCGGCAATTCCATAATAAGTGCTTCTAATACTTCTCCATTGAAGGCTAAGCCTCTTAGCAGTTTGAAAAAATACACAGCCAGTGACAAGTCTCTCCGCACTTCAAACTTCTTGTATTCAACAATACCCATTACGAATAAGGATTGTTGTTTATATCCGGGACTCCTGCAGAGAAACATTACACAGGATTGAAACGTTTGGTGCAGTTCACACTAAATTGCTTCTTCATTAATTTCTGCACACAATTATTAATTATTATGATAATCATATTCAGGGACAAAATACACTCGGTCATCTGGCCCCAAATAAGATGACCTGCATTATGGTAACCAGAGAATAATATACATACGTATATACAGATTGTAAAAAAATGGTGTAGGACGGTTAACTGGGGCTTCTACTCATCATACTGAACAATTTTACCTAAAGAACCCATAATCAATTCGCAAAAAAAATCTACGCTCCATACAAATTTGCAAATAAATTGGTCAACCAGCTGATCGTTTTGTATGAAGGGTTAAAAATCATTTTGCGATTTCAAGTAACATGTATAGAGCAAAAGTTTTTTGTATGGAGACCCCCCTTATTTTTTCACTTTTTCTAATTTTTAGTATTTGTTGTTATAGCGGCAACAGAAATATATCATTTGTGAAAATTTCAACTGTCTAGCTACCACGGTTCATGAAATACAGCCTGGTGACAGAAGGACAGAGAGACGAACGGTAATAGGGTCCAGCGTTTACCCTTTGGGTACGGAACCCTAAAAAAACAGAAAGCTTCGAAAAGGAGAAGGTTCTCCATTCGACTGTATGTTATTTGTTTGTATGTTTGTTACGCGGTATCTCCGCAGATTGGGAACCGATTCTCATGATTCTTTTTTTAATCGTTAGGATATACATACTGCCAGGTTGATCCCATATAAATTTTATCGAAATCGGTTACATACTTTTTTAGGAAATTAACAAAACTTAAAAATGAGCCAAAATTTTACATGGAGGTTGCGATTTTTTTTAATCACCATTGGTAAGCCCTTGGCATCATCTCACCTGATGGTAAGTGATGATGATGCCGAAGAAGGAAGCTTGCTTACCAAGATCCCTCAACGCAATGGAGAACTGGCTATCTTATCTTCAAGCCCGAACACATCAATGTTGTTAACACTGATGTTTGGCGGCAAGACTTAGTTAAATACATGATTGAAGTCGGCGTTTCCAATCATTGCTTCCAACGATGAATCTATTAATGAATGGTAATTTAATTGGTAGATGTAGGTATAAATCTAAAAGGGAAGTTAAAAACCAAAGCAACATTGATGTATCTGACGTACGCAGATCAGCATCACACATGCCTGCCTTCCTGCAGAAATTCTAAATTGAAACCGAAGCGACAAAGAAATACCCCTCACTCGAACGTACGTTAACGATAATTATATGCAAATATCCTTAAAATTTATAACGATCATTATTCCTCTTTCACACAAACGAAGGAACGGAAAAGATATTAACGTGCAAGTTTGCTTTAGCGAAACTTTGAAGTCGTTAAAAACAAAACAAAAATACACAAACAAGTTGCCTTCGTATTCGTGTAGCTGTAAAACCGATCTTTATGCCGCCCATTAAAGGGGGCATGAAAATAAACGTCTCCGTGAAACATAAGAGTCCTCTCGTTGGTATAGTGTCGATGTGTCTCGAGACGTCGCGGTTTGAGTTATTGGTTTTGTATTTGCGCGGCGAACAAGTAGTTTGTTTTAGATGAACTTCTGAGAATGGGGGTTAGCAAAGTGTGGTTACATTGACAACCCTTAACTTCTGGGGCACGGGTGTACAGGAGGGTGAGACTGACAGCATACTCCACACAAGGGGGCCAAGTCTGGTTTGGTGGAGGTTGTAGGGCTAGTGGCGAAATCCATGTCAGAAGTTTTCAAGCCGCGCCTATAAGGCCTCTGATATGACTTAAAAACTGCCATCTAGTGATAGCTGCCTTGCGAAGCACAAAAAAGGTTGAAGATAAATGCCACTAACCAACCACGAATCCACTCCACAGTCCAGTTAGTTAGAAGAAACTTCAAGAAAGAGATAAATCGTCGAATCCAACTAGGCTGGGCAGCGTTAGGGAAGTTTCGCAATATCTTCACGACCCAAATGCCGTTGTCTCTTAAGACCAAGGTCTTCGACCATTGAGTGTTGCCAGTGATGACATCGGAACTGAGGCATGGTCGCTTACTATCGGCCTCATAAAAAGGCTCAAGGTCACCCAAAGGGCAATGGATCGCGCTATGCTCGGAGTTTCCATACGCAATCGAATCAGAAACCAAGAGATCCGTGGAACTAAAGTAACAGACATAGCTCTCAGAATTGCTAAACGTAAATGGCAGTGGGCGGGGCACAAGCTCGTAGAACAGATGGCCGTTAGGACAGTAAATTTCTCGAGTGGCGACAGCGCACCGGAAAACTTAGCGTAGGCAGGCCTCCCACTCGGTGGAGCGATTACCTGGTGAAGGTCGCGAGAAGCCGCTGCATGCGGGCAGCGCAGAACCAGTCGTCGTGGAAATCCTTGGGGGAGGCCTATGTCCAGCAGTGTACCACGAATCACCGTTCTTTTGGATAGTTTACCTGCGGGATCGACGCTGCCCACAAGCTTCACTGAGACGACCCTTTAATCGAATAGACAGGTATTATTTTATTATTATAAGCCTAGACTGTCCCACTGCTGAGCAAAGGCCTCCCCCCTATTACGCCATACATCCCTATACCAAACCAAAGTATACATTTTACCAACATACAGTATGGACACTCCCTGCCGCTCTCTAGATTGCGACCTCACCCACTCATCACCCATATTGATACAGATCGGTTACAGTTTGGTTCTCGAACGTATGGGATTTCGCCGTGATTTTGTTTGCTCCGTTATTTGTTTTTAGAAATGTCATTTCACGACCATTTGTATGTAGTGTCCGGGGTGTGACCATACCACCATTTTCCATCGATTTTCAAACCTGTCCAAGTTATCCCGCCAACTCCGCTTTGGTCTGCCACGACCTCTACGGCCTTTCGGAACCCACTCGGTGGAAACATGTGCCCACCTTACTGGATGTATGCGGCAGACATGTCCCGCCCAGTCCCTTTTAAGTTTGGCAGCTTTCTCCCTGACGACGTTCGTTATGCGGGTTTTGGACAGCACTGTCGTGTTACTAATACAAGGCATAAGTCACTTAATATTGTATTTATTTACAGACTATTGCTAAGTGAAAATTGATAATAGGTAAATTTAAATGCAATTGAGTAAATTAATGTACTTTCACGTGTAATTTATTTAGAACAGAAGCAAGAGCGAGACATCAATTTATGACTGGGATAATACAAACTAGTAATAGTTCCGCGCAACGGAAAACGTAGCGTACGCCAGGCCTTCCACTCGGTGGACCGATGACCTGGTGAAGACCGAGACCTATGTCCAGCAGTGTACGTTCTTCGGCTATGATGATGAAGAATTTATTTATGTTATCATATGATACCAACCAGCACTGGACCCGCGTGGTCGACTAAGGCCTAATCGCCCTGATTCAGGGTAGGCTCGAGCCCCTCGGTGGGGACGTATATGAGCTGTTATAATCATATGATACAAGGGTGGTAAAAAGGTAAATAACAAACGAGTGGCATTTGTAAGTCCGCGCCGCAGGCGAGGATTTACCATCGTCACGAGTTTGTCATTTCCTTTTACACTCATGTATCCTACGACATTTTTTTATACAGTTGTGAGAAAACAGGTAAAATAAAAAACGACCGTGACAGAACAACAAAATACATGGGTACATACCTATTCAAAGTTAATTTTACGCGACTTGTGGCTCATTTTAAATATCCGGGGAGTAATTTCACTTTGTTTTTTCCTATACATACACATAAGTATTTTTCTTATTACACGTATATTAACTATTCATAGTTTCATTCGTATTCACAACTAAAACATCTCAATTCAGTTTTACAAGGTTTGCGCCATATTTTAGCTAGGCACACGTACGCATGCGTAAGTTTTTTTATTATTACCATAAATAGATTACAATAGGGCTGGGATAATAATATTGTAAGCTCAGAGTAATCAAAGATTGTAAGCATTAAAACCTCATATGAAAAGATGACCTATTCCTTGGGTAACCTATGCGCTTCATTCATATTTATTCTCCTTTCTTCACAAAGATATAACCTAAAGAGAATCTAATCAGCTAGCTTTATGTTCTATCTAACCTCACGGAGGAACAACCTATCTCTTAAAATTATCTTTTCAGAAGTTTAAAGAAGATTCTGTATCTTTGGTTATTATTATTTTATATTTGCTAGAAATGTCTTGTTTCTTAGAGCTACAAATTTAAAAAAAAGTAGCAAATTAAAAAAGCACATGTGCGGTTACATCAATTTTGCGCACAGTAAACTAGCATATAAAGTACCACTTTTCGTGGAACTGTATTGAAAAATAATTATTGTTATTTTTTCCCACTCGCATTTTACAGAAAAGCCCTGGTAAAAACGGTTAACAATATTAGGAAAATATCAATATAATATGCGTTTTTACACTCTTAGGAAATCGTCTCAAAGTTAGCCATTCATGCAAACAAATGTATTGAGTTTGAATAACATTTGTACTGATTCAAGAATTAAAATTACACATTGATCTCCACAGACCGAACTGATTCAAGAATGAACCTTTCACATCGACCTCCCCGACCTAAACTCGATACCCTATTTGTTCAGTATGATATCATTTGCATGATTATTAAGAAAGCAACGACATTCAATTTGTTGTGGATAAAATTGACTAATAAAAACAAAAAAATGCGTGTAACTTACCAATAGCTCTTGAAACTGCTAGCTGTCCGTTGACCCGCCACGTGCCCCAATACATCACCGTGCCGCCTGACGACTCTATTCGATCTTTTTCGTCCTGCGAACAACAAACATTTTAACATAAAAGTGGCCAAGTGCGTGTGGAACTACGCGCAAAGTAAAATTCCATACTATTTTAACATAATGTATGTTTTAAAAAACAAAGGCATTTTTGTACTTGGTATAGGTATTTTGTATGGAAAATCTATAAACTTCTTATAAATCCAACTGCAACTGCACATGAAGATGCACTTAAGAATTGGTCGACTCGTCATATCAGCTCATATACGTCCCTACTAAAAAGCTCGAGCCTACTCTGAATTAGGGCGACCTTTTTTTTTATTTGGCAACACACACCGATTATATGATGACAAATAATCGGTGTGTGTTGCCAAATAAAAATTCGTCTATTGTCTATAATTCTCGCCACTGCACTCGGAAGCTCAATATTTCCATAAATGCTGCCTTAAAGAAAACTGTTATTATTTTTATGAGACATATTAAGCGATACCCTACACGAGGGGGTAGAATGGAAAAACGTTCATCTCCCTTTACATTTATGGAAGAAAAGGCACCAATTTTCTACGTCTCTATTTCTCGTTTGGTGACAGACAAACCACGATTCTCGGCCCAGGTAGAAGCTCTATATCCGCGAGACCAAGAATCCATCAAAAGGAGAGATAAACCACGTTTTACAATGTCCGCATACAGAGCTACGGAGCACGCGATCAAGCTGCCTGCTTTACGAGTCTAATAAAATAGGAATGTCAGGTTACATGTGCAGCCGGGTCCATAATTATTATATTTAATGGACATTGGCGAGGCATTAAGATTAGTCATTTATTTACAAATAAAGCACTATGACTCTAATGGAAGCTCTCTTCCAATAAACATTTGTACATGGGCGTAAAGAAACGATATCTATGTTTTTATAGTTTTTTTTTTATGGTTAATTGTACACAGGAAACACTAATTACGCATTTAACAAAGTAAGGCCACACAAAGGGTACAGCTTATTGTGACATAGATAATGTGACAGAACTTTTCTTCTTTACTTATAAGTTTCATTAAAATGTAAGTTTTCTTTTTCTTGCTTCTATATACTGCCTACGATCCAAATGATTTCAAGGCATTTCGGATCCGTCATTTACTTCAATACTTCAACCGAACTATGTCAGTAAATTGCCAGAAATTGACGTGTCGATGTCGACAGCATATCCTTGATATCCGTCAATGATTAATGGTTATTTTTTTCTGTTAATGTTAACTTATTACGGCCCGATTGATTTCAAGGCATATAGACTTCTTCATCTTCTTCAATACTTCAACCGAAAACAGTAAAAATAGCCAGAAATTTATATGTCGACGTCGACAGCAAATCCTTGATATCCATCATTTAACTACGGTTATCGACAAGTACTTTTATAAATTCTAGTTAAGTTTTTCGAAATACGAACAGCGCAAATGCCAACATTATATCTATGACCAAAGCCTTCAGAAAATTAATAAATTGTACCCGCCAACGAAGAACATCACTTTCCCGCGGTAGCTTCATATAAAATTGAATTTGTATGGAAATTGGAATGTAACTTTTGTAGAGTTTTCCCAAATATTTCACTTCTAGCATATTATACGTGTTAATATCTGTTCTTAATTTATGGTGAGAATTTGAAAATGAAAATTGTTTATTGGTTACCAAAAATTATCAACTTTTGATTAATATCCTTAGCGCCATTTTAGAGAAAAACATATTTTAAATGTTTTTAGGGTTCCGTACCTCAAAAGGTAAAATCGGAACCATTATAGGATCACTCGTGTGTCTGTCTGTCCGTCCGTCTGTCACAGGCTCACAGCCAATTTATTTTAATTATTAACATATGTAAGTCTGTGACCCAAAGACGGACGTGTAACGTATATAAATGAATTCTAAAAATGGAGGCCACTTTTGAGGATATAATTAGAAAAAAAATAGTTTTTCAAACATACTGTGTGACATATCAAATGAAAGGGCTTGTTGTGAGAACCTTAAACAATAAGTAGACCCCTATTTACCCAGAGCAAAGTATGTACTGAGAGGTCTTGTCCTGTGGTAGACAAAGTTTTGGTGCGGAACACTGTTTGTGTGATCTCGAGTCGCACTTGGCTGGTTTTTTTTAAGACAGGTACGTTTACAGGTTTTTATTCGTGTTTGTTTAATCCGAAATTTCCCGAATATACCACTTATGCTATATTTTAGATATTTATAATTAGTGTTACTTATGACAAAAATTTGAAAAACATCTTTTGAGCCATTTTTGGGGAAAAGAGACGGCCTTTTTTGTATGGGAAAAATATTTGGAATAAAAATCTAAAAAACTACCCCTGGCAAAAAAATTGAAAAATCTTTTTCAAAATTTTATCAAATTCGGTATAGTAGTGTCTCCGCAAATAAGGGACATTTCTCGACTATTTTTAGTGTCTATAAACTTGTAGAGTCTAGTTTATATGTCACTGTACTAAGTATATTTTCATCAAAATCCCGAAGTTGAATTTTCGGTCGATCACATAACCTTTTGTTTGCTTCTTTGTCGTCACTCGAAAGTACAATTCACCATATCCGTACGTCTGTCCGTCTGTATATCACAGCCGGCCAGAGATATTTAACTATATCAAATTTCAGTTTTATAATTGTTGTAATACATACAGTATTACAACAATTATAAAACTGAAATTTGATATAGTTAAATATCTCTGGCCTTTATAAAGTTATGGTATAAAATCTGTAAAAAAAATCGGTTACCTCCCCCTACATGTAAGGTGGAGGTGATTTTTTATCACGCATCAAATCGTGTGAGGTATCGATGAATAGGTATTTCAAAACTACTACGAGTTCGTTAATATTATTTTTCCGATAAATGATTCGTTTACGAAATATTAAGCTTTTAAGTGGTGTTTGTCTGACAGAGTTACATGCCCCCCTCTCCCCCCCCACACACACACCCTACTAGCTAAAACACTATTTCAGGACATCTGAAAAGAATTAAAAAAGTGGTGCATATAATTTACATTAAAAGACAAACTGTCATGGCCTTGTAAGTGTTTTTGTTTGCGTGTATTCCGACTCGCACTTCGCACCATTTTAGGGTTCCGTACCCAAAGGGTTAAAACCGTTACTAAGACTTCGCTGTCCGTCCGTTTGTCCGTCTGTCACCAAGGCTGTATTTCATGAACCTTGATAACATTTGAAATTTTCACAGATGATGTATTTCTGTTGCCGCTATAACAACAAATACAAATACTAGAAAATTATAAAAAGTGAAAGTCTCCATACAACAAACGTGTTTTTTTTAAACGTAAGGAAACTAGCGCCATCTAGTATGATAGTACGCAACTGAAGAAACTAGCGCCATCTGGTATGATGGTACGGAACCCTATGTGTGCGGTTATGACTCGCACTTATCCGGTTTTTTATAACATCTAAATTCGTCAATGAGTCTTCACCGTCTGGGTGTTTTTCGAGTGGCTAGCTACAGTACGGCGACGGATACGGCAAAATGTTATAAAAATATATGACGCGTTTTTTCCGCAGACCGGCACCAGACAATCTGGAAAACCACAACCACGGCGTAAAAATACATTGGAAAAAAAGATTGATTGAAGTGTGACGTGACTGACCTGTCGTGAGGGTTTGTGTGGTCGCACCAGCTGCATAAGCTTCATCCCCTTGGCGAGCAAGGCGAGAGAGTCCCCCGCCCACGCCGCCAGTAACTTCCTACCACGGACTGCCACTACAACGGCTGTACTGCCCCCGCATGCTCTCTAGAAGGAAGACTAGAATTTAGTGATTTGTTTAAAGGCGGTTCGATTAGCACACTAGCGGGCGCCAGGAAAAAAATATTTATTCATTCTTATGGACTATAAATTATTAAGTATTTTGAGCATATAGGGGGGAGGGGGGTGGCACAAACAGCTATTGTTTAATTTTTATTTTATAACTTTTTATATTAGCAACAAGTAAAACAGTACAAAACTGCTAAAAAGTGGCTAAATAGTTTGTTGCTAATATTTAAATTGTCCCCCTATATGCGCAAACTACTCAATGACTTCGATTAAAGTCCATAATAATGAGTAAGATAAGATAATATTTATTTAAATATATTTTTTTGTAAATTATTTATTTCTATTGCCAGCGCTAGTGTGTTAATCGAACCGCCTTAACATACGTAAGTGGAATCGTAAGAACAAGTAAAAATGAATCAATTTCAATTTCCCTCAAATACTCTAGATATCCACAATACTAATTTGAAATCATCACATTCACCGTTTAGGCTGACAAAAGCTCTGCAGCATCAGGATTTGAGAGTACATTGGCTGTCCGGATTTGAACCCGATATTGAGCACTGATATCTGACTGATATTGAGTTTCTAACCGATAGTTTACTGAGTTCTCATAAAGTACTTGCAAACGAGTAGTTGAATGTTTTTCATCAGTCGCGCCACCGGCTCGGTGACTTTTGCATCTACATCTGTTACCGGGTCCTGTTCGCGCCAGATGGTTCTGATTTACCGCCAAATTTAAGGTCTTTATATCTAGTATCCATTCATCCACATTTCAAAAGGCATAAGAAGGAGAAAGACATGTTGTGGCTTTTAAACCATCGCGAAATTCATTGTTAAAAGCGTTGATAGTTACTCTCAGCAAACGCACATTACCTATACCTCATATCAAACAAAAAAAGCACAATTTTAGGGATTTGACAGTTTCAAATGTCTTAAACTTACCTTACCTTTAACTTTTTTTTGATTGATATAAGGTATACGTGTAATGTTCTTACGGTGAAGGAAAACACCGTGAGGAAACCTGCACACGCCTGCGAAGAAACTCGCAGGTTGTGTGTGAATTCGACCAACCCGCACTGGGCCCGCGTGGTCGACTAAGGCCCGATCGCCCTAATTTAGGGTAGGCTCGAGCCCCTCGGTGGGGACGTATATGAGCTGTTATGAATGAATACTTGTAATGTTACTAATACTCGTATTATCATGAAAATTTAATTAAAACTTTACCCCTTCATTTTGGGAAGTCGGGTAAAATATATCCTATGCCACTCACGTGATCAAGACGGCACTCTAAAACTCATCAAGCCGTTTAGAAGATATCGTGGAACAAAGAAACATACATACGTACATACTCCTTTTTTGTGGGCAATCGTGTAAAATGATGAAAGTAAGTAATTACCTCTTGATTGCTTTTCTTGACAAATTCGACGTCTGTGCGAATGAAGGCTTCCTTCATCGCCTTCTTGAGATCTGTGGTGAAGTGGACGCTCTCCACAAGGTACTGGTGGAGATGCGCTGCGCAGTACACGGCTGCCGCGGAGCCCGCGTGCCCGTCGTACACTGCGTAGAAACTAGTGGGCTCTGTCGTCTGGAACATAAACAAGAGTAGTTTGACTTAGCAGTTTTCTAACTTTTAAAAAACGTGGTTCTCTTAAAATTCAAGAGATGGCAGTGTACGTCACTCCGTATGGCGTTGCCGCAGACCTGGCGGTCCAGAAACCTGAGGTTCGTCCGGTCATAACGCAAATCTCTCTCTTTTTTCTATGCAATGAGGCAGAGATGGAGATTTCACTGTTATCAATCTATCTCTGTCAGATTGTATAAGCGTTGCCGCAAAATGGACGGTTTGGAACCGGAGGTTTGTCCGGTCATAACGCAAATCTCTCTCTTTTCTATGCAATGAGACAGAGATGGAGATTTCACTGTTATCAATCTATCTCTGTCAGATTGTATAAGCGTTGCCGCAAAATGAACGGTTAGGAACCGGAGGTTTGTACGGTCAAAACGCAAGTCTCCCTCTTTTCTATTCAATGCGACAGAGATGGAGATTTCACTGTCATCAATCTATCTCTGTCAGATTGTATAAGCGTTGCCGCAAAATGAACGGTTAGGAACCGGAGGTTTGTACGTTCAAAACGCAAGTCTCCCTCTTTTCTATTCAATGCGACAGAGATGGAGATTTCACTGTCATCAATCTATCTCTGTCAGATGTATAAGCGTTGCCGCACAATGAACGGTCAGGAATCGGAGGTTTGTCCGGTCAAAACGCAAGTCTCTCTCTTTTCTATGCAATGAGACAGAGATGGCGATTTCAATGTTTTCAATTAGAAATGTATAAAAAGAAGGAAGCTAGTTTCGAACCGGATACACCTCCTGTTGATCCAGACCAATAACATAACAGAGTCCAGCACCCAGGGCAAACATTCGTGTGACGAACAGGTTTGTTTGCTCTGTGTCTGGGTGTTCATTATCTATACAAATTCTATATCAATCTATTATGAATGTATTTAAAAGTAGTAAAGTATGTAATATTTTAACATATATAAGTATATATATCAGTCTCTGGTTCCCACAGTACAGGGAATCCTAGTTTGGGGCCAAATTACCATGTGTGATTTATCCATGATTATTAATATTTCAGTATATAAAATTTAAGCTACTCTGCGCACTTGGCACGAGGCGAAGTGACAGGAGCACCTCCAGCGAAAGCACAGTCGGCTGGAGTTCAGTGCGACGGGGAGAGAAAGCGTCGAACTATCCGGGCATTATCGAGGGGCACTGCTTTCTGCATTGCTGCAATTATTGGTCTGCCTCGGGGATCCAGCCGCCTTAGGTGACGTTCAAGGTCGGCTGAAAATAGTCCGTTCACGGATAGGACTACGGGGTTTATTTGGTGGATTCCACTCGCCACATATCAGTAACCTCGTGCACCAGGTACAGGTACTTGATTCTTTTTTCTTTTTATTATTATTATTACCTGACCATCCGGAACTTCAACGCTAGTTTGTTACACTGCACGCTGGAATGGTTTAAATGAGTATACTGATATATTTAAAATAAATTGTACAGTCACGCCGCGCATACTTTCTCGCAAAGTCTTCACCCTCTGGGGTAGTCGGGCATACACAAAACAGCATAAACATTATGCTTACTTGGTAGCAAACAATAAAGTTATACGTACGACGTACATAGGTAATTTTGTATTAATGAAATATTATATTATAATGAGTGAAGTAAAGTATGAATTTGCTTAAATTATGACATTTGATTCAAATATTGATTATCGCATTACTACATTAAGGTGAAGGAAAACATCGTGAGGAAACCTGCACACGCCTGCGGAGAAACTCGCAGGTTGTGTGTGAAGTCGACCAACCCGCACTGGGCCCGCGTGGTCGACTAAGGCAGTAACTAGTATCTCATCTGTGACTAAGGCCCGTTCGCCTTAATTCAGGGTAGGATTGAGACATATATGAGCTGATATGATGAATGAAATGAAACTATCAGGCTTGATGAAAAAATTATAAATAATTGGGGTTGTATGGGACGTACGTAACTGATTCAGATTTTTTGGAATAATCAACTACTCAGTATAGTAGCCCTTATTAATTCCGTCGTCCGAGCGTCGGTGGCGTAATGGAAAAGGCCGCTACCTCCTGTTCGGGAGGTCGTGGTGCGAATCCTGCCACGTACCAATGTAATTTCGATTTCCTATGTACGTTTATACGACGATCCGGTGAAGGAAAACATCTTCAGGAAACCTGCCCACGCCTGCGAAAAAACTCGAAGGTTGTGTGTGTGAAGTCGACCAACCCGCACTGGGCCCGCGTGGTCGACTAAGGCCCGATCGCCCTAATTCAAAGTAGGCTTGAGCCCCTCGGTGGGGACGTACATGAGCTGATATGATGATTAATTCCTAGATGTTCACAAAGTTTCAAAAATCGTTAGAGCCACATTTGAAAAAATACCTAGGTTTGTATGAGAGGTACTTTATTCCGACTTTTCCTTTTCGAAGTTGGTTGTAAATGCTGATTACATGAAGGTACTTACAGAATGATTTTATCTACTAAAACTGGCCAAGTGCTAGTCGGACTCATGCTCTGAGGGTTCCGTACCACCACATGACACCTCTCCACACAACTATGACAATGATACCTATTCAGATTACAAACAAAAGACATCAACGCGAGCGACAGAAAAATATTTTTTTTAGTTCAGTTCAGACTCCTTAGCGCGAGTACGACTCACACTTGTTTAAATTATTTGTTAATATACTTTAGGATAAGAACTATAACCACACCAAGTTTCACGCTTGTGTGTATAATCGTTTTTACGATAGAGTAAAAACAAAAAAAGGCTTTAAACGACATGTTTTTGTAAAGGAGCGCCTTTCATTTATTTTTATGTATTTTGTTAGTTTATCCGACGCTTTTACGGTGAAGGAAAAACATCGTGATGAAACCTGCACACGCCTGCGGAGAAACTCGCAGGTTGTTTGTGAAGTCGATCAACCCTCACTGGGTCCTCTTGGTCAACTAAGGCCCGATCGCCCTAAATCAGGGTAGGCTCGAGCCCCTCGGTGGGGACGTACATGAGCTGATGTGATGTGTGATGATTTGTTGTTATAGCGCCAATACAAATACACACTCTGTAAAAACTTCAACTGTCTACTCTACCTACCTAATACGTTTCATTACCGCTGACAGACGGACAGCGGAGGCTTAGTAATAGGGTACCGTTGGCTACCCTTTGCGTGTATGGAACCCTAAAAATCAGAACGGAAGTAAATTGAGGAGAATTTTTTTTTTTATTGAATTGCTACGAATAAGGCCACTGTGAAATCAATACTGAGGTAATAATACATTTACTTGTAAATTAAAATTGTAGTGAAGTCTTGTTTCGTGACCAAACATTGCTTACGTATATATATGTATATATAAATGTATTAAAAACCTGAGTGACGCGAATGATTCATGGCCCTCGATATAAATCCGTTTTATTCAAGAGTTTCATACTATACTTTATGCCATGCACTCCGAGTTTTTACTCTTTTGAAACATTTAAGCGAAAATAGACAGGCAATACAATACTTCGTAATATAGCTAAAATATGGCCGTTGGGGGGTAAAGTTCTCGAGTGGCGACCGCGCGCCGGAAAACGTAGCGTAGGCAGGCCTCCCACGCGGTGGACCGACGACCTGTGAAGATCGCGGGCAGCGCAGGACCAGTCGTCGTGGAAATCCTTGGGGTGGCCTAAAATCAACAAATCTAGCAGTGGACGGTTTTCGGCTGATATGATGATGAAGAAGAAAAGAGGAAGGTTAAATTAATAAAAATGCTCATTAAAATTGGAACAATTACTAAAATTAAGAGTACCTAATTAACTTTGTGTTCGTACAACTTATAGTATTCAAAATAGCGCCAATTTACTAATGAAATGCAGGGAACACAAAACAGTTTGTATTCTAATGCTAAACTCATTTTCGAAAATCAAATCTCGAAAAGTTATTTGCACAACGAGTTTTTAGGACAAATATTCTTTGGATAAAGAGTTTGTATCGAGTATTTTTTGCGCAAGAAGGTTATATAGCACTGGATGGAGGTCGAATATATTGGTGTGTTCTAAATTCAAACAACAAAACAGTGATTAAAAGAGCTTTTTATTCACTGTTTTCAGTGAATAATAGTAGTTTATGAAACTGTTGCATAATGAGGGGTATTAAAACACGAGTATGAGTTTAAAAACCGAGGCTTGGCGAGGTTTTTAATAGTGTCATACGAGTGTTTTAATACCTAGTTATGTGCAGTTTCATACAATATTTTATCTTTTCTCATACATTAGGATAGAATCAACTAAACAACAAAGATCAAAGTTATAAGAGTAAGAAAAAAAATCAACGAAATTCAGTACCTACAACAAAACGTGTTATAGCGCCAAATCCCAGCACATCACCGCACTTGCGCTGAAGCAGACGCTGTCACAGACAAGTAAAAACAAAGCTTTCACTGATCTCAGACATTTTTAAGCAAGAATGAAAATTATCCACGAAATTCAGTAACTACAACAAAACGTATTCAATGAATGGCGCCAAAACCTAGCACATCACCGCCGCGCATGCGTTAAAGCGGGCGCTGTCACAGACAAGTAAAAATTGGAATGAAAACTTTTTGTAATGCTGTGAAAATGGCGCGAACCGCATGTGCGTTCCAATAAAAAAAATGGGAACTTCGTTGGTGATATTAACTTTTTGAATTAACTTGTACCGTAATGGAAAAAAAAAATACTTTATAACATTATTTTGATAGAGAAATAATGTTATAAAGTGTTTTTTTTTTCATTTCGGTATTGTGTTTATAAAGTATGCCAATCCAATATAAATTAAATTCGTTTTGAAGTTTATATAATTCGAACTTTACGATATGAGCGAGATGAAATAGGCTTTTTAGAGGGGCGATGGTATTCAAAAAATATTTAGATTATTCTTGTACTGGTGGATTACATTCTGATTATTTTTTACTGTGTATATTTTAACCAACTTGACTAAAAATGACATTGAAATAAATAAAAGACTTTAATTTAGATTAGATTAAACTATTAAATGGTAATATAAATTTAGTTTATCATTGCAAAAGGCGTGACAGCATTGCATAAGGTGTGATTTTGTATGCTGCAAGGCAAACATGAAACATTGTGTGTGAAGTCGACCAACCCGCACTGGGCCCGCGTGGTCGAACAAGGCCCGATCGCCCTAATTCAGGGTAGGCTCGAGCCCCTCGGTGGGGACGTATATGAGCTGATATGAATGAAAAAAAAGGCAAACATGAAAAACTTTTATTGCAACACTAAAATAATTTATCTTTTATTTTTGCATCTTTATTTTTTTATACTGACCTACATGTCCTTCAGCATTAGACTTGGATTGCAGGAGAGGCAGATGTGGCAGTAATGTGTACAGTATCGAGTCGTCTAAGTATCGAAGGCCGCGACTATAATAATAGAAATAACATATCAAACTAAATCAAAAAGTATTCTCACCTCAATACCAAACAGCGCTTCTAAATTTCCGATTTCGACATGTCTGTCTTCCATCACACGCCGCGAATTCTTCACTGCGCAGGAGACTGTCTTAAGATCCCTTTGCTGAAGAGGCGGGGGCGGCGGCAATGTGTCCAGTTTTGAGTTGTCAAGGTATCGCAGGCAGACATCGTTGACGCGCGCTGTCACTGCCTGCATGAGGCGTAGGGCTATGTACACTGGAAGGAATGGTAAATGCTATGAGTTTCTATAATATATCTCCAGAGAAGCAATATCTTTTCAAGGCTCGACGAAAAAGTGGAGTCGAGTAAAGCTCGCGACAAATTTTATTACGGCTCTGAAGTTGGTCGCAAGACGCGTCGTAGTAGCAAACTTAAAGGTACCTGCTAATCGGTTATACCGGCGCACTAAGCACTCGCATCACAGTTCAGATCAGTAATAAAGTTTGACGCGAGCTGTAACAGGCTCTATGATGTATTTGAGAAAAATAAATATGAAAATTTCACTATACACATTTGTCTCACCCTCACTACAGTAAACAATTAGGAGAAGTACGACATACTTCTTGTGGGGCCATGTACATGACATAGAACCCGCTTCTGAAGATACAGAAACTCATTGGGATTAAATTTTCGTGAAACCGTGCACTAAAAATATATTACACATAGACATCATTTATTAAGAGGATTGCGAAGCTGCGACTTTTCATAAAAACGGCGTTAACGATTTTCACCTCTTAAATGTTAACCGATTTGGACCAATTTTTGATAGGTTGTCAGTCAGAACAAAAGCTAGGCTACGATTTTGTTTTTTCGATAAAGTTAATTATAAGTTAAATTTTATTGTCGTTCACGTGTTTTCATACAAAACTAATTACGGCCATTTTTTGTTTATATATAATCAGTAATTTAAAAAACGAAACGTATAAGCCTAGCTTTTGTTCTGACTGACAACCCATCAAAAGTTGGTTCAAATCGGTGAACATTTAAAAAGTTAAAATCGTTAACGCCGTTTTTATGAAAAGTCGCAGCTTCACAAGCCCAATACGAAGAGAACTGGCGAAACTTCAAATATTTCTGTTCACTAGAACTTTGACCAGAAGTAATTCTAAGCGTTAAAACAGTTTTTGAAGGTTTGTACGGTTACTTCACAAGGTGCCCCGCCTTCTTAAAATTTTTAAATACATAAATCAATTACCATTAAAAAAAGTGTTAAGAAATGATATCTAAAATTATTTTTCTTCCAAAACTCTGTGAATATAAATTTAGGAAAAAATATTTTTACGTAAAAATATTTGTATTGTGATTCCGAAGGACAAATTATTTAATTACATAATTGAAAAAAAAACATTGAAAAAGTGCAAAAGTGTGTTTATTTTCTTTACTCTTTACACGTAAGAAATAAATAGAGACAAATGTTCCAAGGCGTAATTGGGCCTTAAAAATATACATTAAACGTCAAGAAATTCATCGTTCTAGCATCAACCATCATTATCATCATATAAGCCGAAAGAAGTCCACTGCTGGACAAAGGCCTCCCGCAAGGATTTTCACAACGACGGGTCCCGCGCTGCACGGATGCAGTGGCTTCCCGCGACCTTCACCAGATCTAACATCCATCATAGACGTATAATAACAAACTTATTGTTTCATCGTTTCAGTAAAAACAAGCCAAGAAAAACCTAAAACCGTTTTAAGTACAATCTTTCAGCTGCCTTCCAGTGTGTCACCTTCTGGCTCCATCATCAGACCCTGGATATCATCTAGGACCAGAGTCCTCATCAAGACAATTGAAACGAGCCCAAACTTTATCCCATGAGTTCCCATGGCTACCTTTCGGGTCCATCATAATCTTGCAATAAATTTTGCAATTGCAATAAATCAATAATATTACATCGTCATTAGATTTACATATGCATGCATCATTTCATCTAAATCGGAAACCTTAGATTTATGTACCTATGAAAAATTTCAGCTAAATCGGAAACCAATTCGTATTGGGAGTAATAAGGCCAGGAAGATGATGATCATATTTGTATTTTTCGGACAACCAAAACAATAGTATACATACATCAATATAGCACTTCACCTCCACACCACACAAAAACTTGAATACGGAAAATGGCACGAACACAATAAAACAGCAATAAGCATGATAATAGGGGAGATGGTGGACGTATCGTAAATCGTAATTATTTAGAACGATGCCGATGTCACGCAAACGTATATTCAAAGCTGAATAGAAGTAGGTCAGGTGTGTGAGGCATTTCAATAAGATACAGCCTCCAGAGTATTGATTTCTCTACAATTTTATGGAGGCGAAGTGACGGTAATTAATTAATTATTCTATATTTGTTAGAAAATACGAGGCATGCCTTTTAAGCTCTGTCGTTTCCATATTTCTCGACAATTTTGAATTTGGAACTGTTCTATATTCGAATGTGTTTAAATTTTGAATCTCAAAACAGATGAAAGTATTAGGATTAATGCTATTGTTTAGTCACAGCGTCGATTGGAATCTGTCAGGTTACGTTCGAAAATGAATCTTTCTAAGGAAAATGTTCGTGCAATAATTTTCTACAACTTTAGAAGAGGCCTAACACAGCTTCAGTGTTTTGAAGAGCTAACATCTGTGTTCAGTGAAGAAGCCCCATGTCTGCGGACTGTCGAACGCTGGTATTTAGAATTCCAGCGTGGACATATTAGTGTTAGTGACAAATCTCGCGAAGGACGCCCAAAATCCGCCTTCACTGAAGATAACATCATTGCTGTGAGACAACTAATTCTCGAAGATCGTCATGTGACGTATCGAGAGATAGAGGCTCTATTAGGCATCTCAGGGACAACCATTCAGAAGATCTTGCATGAAGCGCTTGGTGTGAGTAAGTTAGTTTGCCGTTGGATACCGCATCTGCTTTCCGACGATCACAAGGCGGCCCGCGTCAGATGGTGTAAAAAACTCTGCAAAGGTTCAACCGAGGAAAGTCAAATCACGTCAACGACATCATCAGTGGTACCGAATCTTGGATCTATGCCTACGATCCTGATTCCAAACAACAATCTACAATCTGGGTCTTTCAAGAGGAGCCAAAGCCGACTAAAGTTGTTCGTTCTCAAAGCACTTCAAAGAAGATGGTGGCCACGTTCGTTGGAAAAACCGGCCATGTTGTGACTAGTGCACTTGAAGATCGTAGAACGGTTAACATAGAGTGGTATACCACAGTTTGTTTACCACAAGTCATCGCCGAACTTCGTAAATCTAACTCAAAGCGACGCATCATCCTGCACCACGACAACGCAAGCTCACACAGCGCTCGTCAAACGATTGAGTATTTGAAGCAGGAAAAGTAGAAATTCTTGACCATCCTCCATACAGTCCTGACCTGAGCCCTAATGATTTTGTTTACATTTCCTAAAATTAAGAAAAGTTTTCGTGATCAAAGGTCCCAGTCCGGTGAAGAAGTAGTCGACGCTTTCAAGTCAGCCATTTTGAACACCCCCACTTTAGAGTGGAATAAATGTTATAATAACTGGTTTGAGCGAATGGAAAAGTGTATTAAGCTACATGGTGAATACTTTGAAAAACAATAAAAAGTACTATAAGGTTCTAGTTGTGTTTTTTTCTTCAAACGACAAAACTTAAAAGGCATGCCTCGTAATAATAGTTATCACGTAGATAGTAGTGAGATGTGAGTACATCTGATTTGTGATGGATGATATCTAAATATATATAACTCAAAGGTGACTGACTGACTGACTGACTGACTGACATAGTGATCTATCAACGCACAGCCCAAACCACTGGACGGATCGGGCTGAAATTTGGCATGCAGGTAGATGTTATGACGTAGGCATCCGCTAAGAAAGGATTTTGGGAAATTCCCACGGGAACAGAAAAAAACGGGATCTGCGCAGGCGAAGCTGCGGGCATCCGCTAGTATATTATAAATTGCGACTCAGCTTATAATCAATCAATCAAATATACATGAAGAAAAAACTCGCATTTAGTTGTTTTTTTTTTGCAACATTTGGTACACTTTCTAGAAAATCCGTTTCTGTGACCATGATATATTCCCATCAGTTTTTACATTCGACGCCAGTGACTATCTGAATCCAATAACGGGCATATCCAGCTGACAGAATACTGTCTCCAGTTATTTTCCAAGTTCCAAGCCAATAAAAATGCATTTACGCATTTACCGTACCAAAAAATATCTATCGTTATAAGAATAAAAGACGATCATTTAGCTCGGTATTCCTCGAAAGGCAATGCTAGAAGATCATTTGCACTGATAAGAGAGTAACTCAGCATTATGTGACAAACCTCGCGGGTCATTCACGGTGACATAACCATACAAACAATGCGAATCTCTGGTGATAGTGCTCTCTGATATCATGCCGGTTGTCCTTTGTTCACTGAGTGTTCAGGTGAATGGTGAGGCTTTCAGGGCACCGGAGCGTAACGTGTCACCATTACTCACAATCACAAATAGTGACGTGTTCATTGCACTGAATGGGAATCCAACAAGCCATATAAACATCGTTACCGAGTTTTAACGCCCGGGGATATGGATTTGTTGTCAAACATTTTCATCTGAACCTGTAGCTTACTGAAATTCGATATACGAATGAAGGAATCAATAACAGAAATAGAATACCTATAGATTCAGAGCAGAGACGACAAGAATGAAAATATTGCTTGTTTATCGTTCAGGATCTTTAATTATTACTATCTGAATCAGCTTTATTAACGTTCAAAGTAATTTTCAATACAGTTGCTCGAAAAGTGGTCCTTTATATGCCAGTCAAGTGTGCGCAAAATTGATTTTACCGCACACGTGCTTTTACTTTACCACTTTTTTTAATTTCTAGCTCGGAGGAACAAGACATTTCTAGCAAATAAAAAATATATACCAAAGATACAGATTTTTCTTTAAGACTTTTGAAAGGAGAATTTTAAGAGATAGGTGTTCCTCCGAGGTTAGTACATCCCAAGCCTTATTGTAGTCTATTTATGATAATAATAAAAAAATACGCATGCGTACGTGTGCTAGCTAAATATGGCGCAATTTTCGTAAAACTGAATTGAGATGTTTTATTTGTGAAAACTATTAAAATTAAGAATAGTTATAATAAAAAATATACGTATGTGTAAATAAAAAAGTGAGATTACTCCCCGGACATTTAAAATAAGCCACAAGTCGTGTAAAATTGACATTGGTCGCTGAAAATTTTAATTAAAATGAAAATTAAAATTTAAATCAAAATTATACTTATATTTAAAGAACAGATGCTAATCTAGTATTAACGAATATTTACTTGACAATGATATAAAAATAGACTAAGTAATTAAATAAATGTTCATGTGTTAGATTAAAGAATGACATTGCACACCTTTTTAAGGTAGGCCATAGAGGACTTCTTTATTATCTTTAAGACAGTTTTTATGTTTTGCCTTTGGTTACGCAATAAATGTATTTTGAATTTTGAATTATTTTTTTTGAAACCTTGATAGGTATGTATACCTACCCATGTATTTTGTTTTTCTTACAACTTAATAATTATATCCATTTTCTTACAACTGTATTGAAAAACTTCGTATGATACTTCGTATGGGTGTAAAAGGAAATAAAAAACTCGTGACGATGGTAAACCCTTGCCTGCGGCTCGGGCTCGCAAATGTCACTCGTTTGTTATTGACCTTTTTTCCACCCTTGTATCATAAATAACTATTATCGAGCTACATTTTCTTAAATCGCAAACTCAAGCTCAGAATCCAATCAAACTTGCAACATTTCAAAAAACCATAAACACAAGTTATCACACCTCAGTACAGACCAAAACCCACAAACCGCTCCAGAAAAGATGTACCTACACACGGTGACGGTAAGTAGTGCAAATTCTTTTAAGGGGATAATCTACATCTAATTTGCAACAGAAAAAGTCATATTAACTGGGGGTCGAAAATCAAAGGCTTTCGAGTTAAAGCCTATTTAATTTTTAAATTTTGTATGAAAAATGTATTTGTTCAATCTCCTTAAATCTGAAGTCTCCTTGAATAGGCCTTTCAAAATTATTGATTGATTGAATGAGTAGGACATAAATTAATTTAAAAGGATAATTATTACGACTTAAACCCCGTTTTTTATATAATTGCATGTTCTTTGTTATAATTATTCTGACTTGGAAAACATATTTAAAATATATTTTTAAAAATGTGCGTTATAACGGCCACTAGGAGAATCCCTGAAATTGCCCACCGAGGCATCTTATCTTATCTTATCTTATCGTAGTAAGTGGGGGCTGCATTCGCAGCGACACTTCGACCCAGTGGGATCTTTTGTGTCAACCCTATAGCCTTTGCACCCCAAACCTACTCGAAGATGTTCTGCATCAATGCAGCAATTCCGCTGATTGGAAGGTGCTTGTAGTCCTCCGGTTTTGGGTAGCCATCTCTTATAAGGTACATACGCTTGCTAGCCAGGACATCGCAGTAACACAGTAAGTGTTCCATTGATTCTATATCTTCACCACAGGCCCTGCAGGTCGGGTCATTCGTCAGGCCGATTTTTTGCAGGAGTGCGTTTGTGGCAAAGTGGCCCGTCAACGCTCCTGTTACTTGGTTGCCCCTGTGGTGACCTCACCGATGAAAAGTTTAGAGCGTTTATGTCTATCGCTGGATATCCATGTCCATCTGTGTCTTCCCTCGGCCTGTTCCTTTAATTTCCTTATAATAGTGCTCCTTGGTAGCCCTATCATCGGTTCTGGACCACACATTGTTGTCTGTGATCCCATTTTAGCCAGTTTGTCTGCTTCTTCATTGCCTTCCACTCTTACGTGTCCAGGGAAAATGTGCGTTATAACGGCCAGTGGGAGAATCCTGACTTAATACAACTCCTGAAATTTCCCACTGAGGCATACTTACATTATAGTGCTTTTCTCAAGACAATGCAAAGAAATGTATATAATTGAAAAATAAAGAATCGAGATGAACTTTTGTGTTTCCTCACAGAGAATTGAGACGCGTTGAAGAGACGTAATGTAAGATTAGAAGAACCCTTGTAAGCTCCTGGAAGCCTATATAACTTTTAATCTAGGTATATGATACAGGTAAGAAGTTAAGAACGCCTCTTACAAATAGTCCGTCCGTCCGTCTGTTCGTCGGTCCGTCCATCCGTCCGTTCATGCATCCGTCCGTCCGTCTTTCCATCTGTCTGTCAATCCGTCCGTCCGTCCGTCGATCCGTCCGTCCGTTCGTCGATCCGTCCGTTAGTTCGTCTGTCCGAATGGAACTTCGAGTATCGATCGCACGCGCCTTCTGCCTCTTGATCTTTTGCACACCATTGCATACAACCATGTAAAATAAAAGTAGCCAAGTGCGAGTCAGAACACGCGTTTAGTAGTTCCATAGTCTTTTCAAAAAATAAATGTGCATTTAAAAAAAAGTAATTTTTGCAGTTGGTATAGATCATTTTTTAAGGGAAAAATCGATGTACTTTTTAAACATCCAAATTCACATCTTAAAATGTTCGATTATTTATTATTCTAAAATGAAAGCCTATGAACTTTTCACAAATCAAAACGCACATCTTTAGTTGCTCAACTATTATTCCTCTTAAAGTAAGAAAGCCTACTTCAAACACATACTCGACCTGAGATTGCTTTATTTCGGCCCTAAAAATAATTTACTATTTAGCTCTTTATTTCTTCCCTTCATTCACAAAAACATTGTCTAAAGGTAGGACCATACAGCGATGCTATGCTACGAGTATCTAACGCAAAAACCAGGCACCTGCCCACTTTCCTTGGATTATCGGCTAATGCTACACAAAAACAATCAAATCAACTTAATGAAAGTTGCGCCATGTCGGATTGTTAACTATCACATTTTTACGCAATGTATTGTACGCGCGTGCGCACGACCACGGGACACCGGCCAACACGAGTGCCAATGTTTACCAGCAATCAATGCCTCAGAAAACGGCGTACCAGTATCGTAGTACGACCAAATTAAATTGATATTTATAAGAGGAACTAGGACTGTGATCTAATTTTATTTGACATCATATTTTTTCATGTAACCTTTGGAGTCGCGTACTGTTGTTTTCAGGCTGAAACTGTTGTTGTTTAAGCATATGTTGAAATTGCCTACGATTTTAATTGATATGGTACAATCTTAGATCACATATAAAAGAAACAGGATCAGCGGTTCCATACAAAAAAACTTCCGGATAGTTGTTTTACAGGATTACAGGAGGCAAGGATAGAAATACACTCCCGCGAGCGTTAAAACCGGGTAGTTTGGGAAGGCCAAACATGGATAGAAAATAAATCATTAATTTAATTATTATTCATAAAATAATAAATGATAAACAAAACGTTAATTCAACATTAATTAAATTAAAGCAAAAATTTCATAAAAATTTGGAGTATTGCAAAGAAAAAAGTGTGGAGAAGAATGTTGGACAGAGAGGAGATTTTTACACGTCCATTAACAAAAAGACTGACTGTGTGTTCGGTTTGGGCACGTCGGTTGAACGTGATCGTGAATTTCGTTACATTTTTAGGGTTCCGTACCCAAGGGTAAGAACGGGACCCTATTACTAAAACTCCGCTGTCCGTACGTCCGTCTGTCTGTCTGTCCGTCTGTCACCAGGCTGTACAGTGATAGCTATACCACATACAGTTGAAATTTTCACAGATGATGTATTTCTGTTGCCGCTATAACAACAAATTACTAAAAAAAGAAAAAGTGAGTATCCATAAAAAACGTGATTTTTAAACGTGAAGAAACTAGCGCAATCTAGTATGTGCGCGGAACCCTTTGTGCGCGGTTCTGAATCGCACTTTACCGGTTTTTCTTTTTAATTATGCGTACAATACAGGTACATTATAATTTATAACTTCATACGCGAATTAAAGGCCATTCACAACGCTACGCTTTGGCTGTGTCATGGCGACTCGCAACAATATGACTAATGGTTGCTTACTACTTTTGTTTGTACATTCATTTCAAAGGACTTCATATGGCAAAAAATATTATTTATTCGTAGCAAAAAATGTAGCGCTTATCTGCACTACAGCACCATTTGTTTATGCCGTGTATTCATTATATCAGCCGAAAATCGTTCACTGCTGGACAAAGGCCTCCCCCAAGGATTTCTACGACGACTGGTCCTGCGCTGCCCGCATCCATCGGCTACCCGTGGATTATTGGCACGCATACTAATTTAATGCCTATCAATAATGAAAAAAAGTATTTTTTTATTTACATTTGGCAAGCTCTTGGCATCATCTTACCTGATGGTAAGTGACAATGATGCCGAAGATGGAAGCGGGCTTACCAAAACTCCCCAACGCAATGGAGAACTGGCTATCTTATCTTCAAGCCAGAACACATCAATGTTGTTAGCACTGATGTTTGGCGGCAAGACTTAGATAAGATGGTGGTAGCTTGCCAGGCGGGCTTAGAAAATGAGTATTGAGTATGTTTAGTGTACCTCCATCTTCTGTTCTGTATCCAAATTCGTTGGGTTGTTTCTTGGCTGCGATGCGCACCTCGTCGAGTATGATGCGAAGCAACGGCGTCATCAGCGTCAGTGGGCATGATCTGAGAAAATAGTTCATCATATTTATTATCATCCACAATTCAGGTTGGGGTAAAAGTATAAAGCGCAGAAGCTCGATACAAGTGGAACGCCTCGGGGTGGCCAATGTCAAACAGTGGAAAAACCACAGAATTAATTATGTGCTACTGGAATAATTCATGCTTATGATGATGGTCAAGAGCGTCGGTGGCGTAACGGCTAGGGCCGCCGCCTCCCGTCCCGGAGATCGTGGTTCGAATCCTGCCACGTACCAATGTGATTTCGAATTTAGATTTCATATGTGCGTTTATCCGACGCTCTTAAGGTGAAGAAAAACATCGTGAGGAAACCTGCACGCGCCTGCGAAGAAATTCGAAGATTGTGAGTGAAGTCGACCAACCCGCACTGGGCCCGCGTCGTCGACTAAAGCCCGATCGCCCTAATTCAGGGTAGGCTCGAGCCCCTCGGTAATGACGTATATGAGTTGATTTAATGATGATGGTCACATCAAGGAAATATTGAAGTTTATTCAGCCACAACAGGAACAGCTGCTCGCTTTAAATCTGATCCCGAGAATAAGTTAATAAAACTACAGCGAGCGAACCCTCCGTGATAGGTCTGTTACGCTAGTAGATTCTAAGTCTATGGGTTATTATTTATTTATCTCTACGGTTACGAAGTAACTAGTTTCTCATCGGTGTCTACGGTACGTTAGTACTAATATGTATGTACTTTGTCTACGGCGTATTGTTTTTTTTCGCCGTGGATCTTGACGTGTATATGTGTCAGGCATATTGTCTGATTAATCATTTTACAAATGGTCGGGCAAATTGTAAAATGCTGTACGAAGATTGTAAAATGACCAAGCGAATGTATAATTAATTAGTCATTTTACAAATGGTCAGGCAAATTGTAAAACGCTGTACGCCGATTGTAAAATTCCGAGCCAGGCAAATTGTATATAAGCTCCCCCCAAGGGTAGCAGAGATTTATAACTTATAGACATTTTATAAATTGCGTGACCACTTGTAAATTGACGAATAACACTATATGCCTGCAACATATTATACTATAATTTAAACTATGTAACCGTCGTCGATAGGTACTTGTATTGTGCGTCATCAACTTATACTTGGGAAACCCCTCAAGAGCTATATGTGAGTCGTAGAGCTTCCAACATTTTTACAAGAAAATAAAAGAAATCAAAGAATTCATCAACAATTAAATCAAATACTCTTTGAAATTCCTTTTAGCGTAAGGCTAGACCAGAAGAGGAAAATTTTGCTGGGCTAACCAGACGCACGAAATTCTTAACCTTCTTAAATAACCATATTATGAATAGTAAAATTAAATCTATTTTACGAGTGCAGTAGTGCCCGCGAATTCGTCCACGTACATTTCCGATTTAAAAAACCAGTCGAACCTGTTTGGAATACGATAACAATAACAACCCATTACGCCCCTTGCAGTGGACGGTATACAAAGCAAATTGATCGAAAACCGCAAATCGATGTATGGCCGTTTGATACACAGGTACTTTAGGTGAAAACAATCATTTTGAGCGGTAGTTCTTAAAAATATTCCCATAGGGGGGACAGTAATGACGTCATCAATATTTTGATTGGGTTTTAAAAAAAAAAACAGAAGCCTATCGTGTGCGGTATCAAATGAAGGGGCTTCATGAGCCGGTTCTAAAATATTATGTTGTGAGACTCGTACATAACCTGATATTGAAATCAAAAATTGTATAATTCAGCTGCGACCAACACTATGTGTAGGTAAGTATGAAGTTCATTGTGATTGTGAGCCAAGTTCACGTTCACGAGCTTGTTGCGATGACAAAAGCATACTTGAAATCGCTGGAGACTCGGGGACGAGCCTTAAAGGTAAAAGGTCATGTCATTGTCACATTGAGTAAGCGATTTGTAGAAAGCATTTAGCTACCCATGTAAGAAGGTCTCGTTGGATTCAACAATTTTTAAATGTTTAATAATACACAAACTTATGATTTTAGATAGGTTTCTAAAGTTCCTAATTAACGTTTACATAAACAATTGACCTACGCTAAACACGTTAAAAAAACCGATTTAAATTGCAACCAAGTACAATTTTGCTAGTGTTTTTTGTTTTTGTTACTTAATCTTCTAATAAAAAGAATAGAGAGGTTCCTAGCGTTCCCATAAATAACATTTACATGAATATTTGACCCACGCTAAACACGTTAAAAAAGCGGCCAAGTGCGAGTCACTACCGCACACAAAGGGTTCCGTACCATAATACTAGATGGCGCTCGTTTCTTCATGTTTCAAAAAAACACGTTTTTTGTATGGATACCCCCCTAATATTTTCACTTTTTCTAATTTTTAATATTTGTTGTTAAAGCGGCAACAGAAATACATCATCTATGAAAATTTCAACAGTTCATGAAATACAGCCTGGTTACCTGAGAATAAATGGATTATAATAATAGGTATAACATTTTTTTAGGTAGGTATAACAATTAACGAAAATTTAAATTGGAAAAATCATGAAAATTCAGTATGTGACAGACTAAGCCGGTTTGTCTATCTATACCTTACGTAGACTTAGAGAAACAGTCTCAGCAAAAGTAGCTTTGGTCTTACAAAGCAATATTTAAATATATATGTTTGTGAACGTTTTGTCAAATCAGCTCATATACGTCTCCACCGAGGGGCTCGTAGATGTTTTCCTTCACCGTAAGAGCGTCGGATAAACGTACATATACGAAATTCTAAAAAACACAATGGTACGAGGCGGGATTCGAACCACGACCTTCCCGGACAGAAGGTAGAAGCCCTAACCGTTACGCCACCGACGCTCTTAAATGTGCATTAGCCTGTGGAAATTGCCCAAACATGCAAATGCACAGATATGAAATTTTTATAGTCCAATCTATCTACGGTAATGAATTAATCTAGCTAGACAGCTAGATTCATAAAAACTCATTTTACCTAAGGGCAGAATATATACGAGTTTAACATACAGTATGGACACTCTCTGCCGCTCTCTAGATTGCGACCTTACCCCCTCGTGACCCAGATTGATGCAGATTGGTTACAGTTTGGTTGTGGAACATATAGGATTTCATGCCATTTTGTTTGTTCCGTCATTCCATTTTTTAAATGTCATTTCTGGCTCATTGTATGAAGTGTCCAGCCAGGGTGTGCTAAGGGCGTCGGCGCACGCGGCGGGTGCCCGCCCGGCTTGCGTGTTTGTTTTGAAAAGTATGGGCAAACCCGTCGCACGCGCCCGCGCCAGTTAGCGATGCCCATTCTATTTTTCGAAACAAGCACGCGAGGCGGGCGCATGCCTTTGCGGACGCACTAATATAGGATAGAATAGAAGCAAAAGTAGGTAGCTATTATGTTGGTGTTACCGAGAACCAGGATCGATATGAGGGCTGACGGTGACTGCATCATATTATATGCTCTGACTAACCACTTTTCCAGTTTATAAAGTTGAAAAGTGACCAAGTTTTTTTGCCGATAGTACAAAACCATACAAAACCTGGCGTCTGATGGTCTACAGACATAAAATACATATAATTACTTCCTTACAGCATTTGTTCCAAGTTAGGTAAATTTATCACCTGGTAGGTAGGTCCTGAAATAGTATTTTATTGAAAACACTCGTCCGTGAATATTTACCCAAGAGTTAAACTGTGTTACTTTCTTAGCTAAGGTTTTTGCTTCTTTTATTTCTAGCTCGGCAAGTCCTGCCATATTTTCAACCGAATTCAAAGAAGAATATGGTTTTAATTTAACTGTATGTTTTTTATGTTTGTTATTTCTTCGCCTACTGTGAACCGATTTTGACGATTCTTTTTTAAGGCCCTAACAAGGGTAAAATCACAATATTCAATCCTAATCAATGAAAGTCTGCGTAAAGCTACCACTGTGGAAAAAAATAATCTTGAAGTAATGAAAAATTGGTCTAATTGAAACCATTATAAAATATTACCACTTTTTATGTAGACTTTATTCTGTAGACCCTGTTTTTAGCATTATTAAAAAAAATCTAAAACAAACAGATTATATCATATTATGATATGTTATGAAATCAACACACAAAAATCAGCTACCTCAACACCTTCTATTTTAATTGAACACTTTTTATTATTATTTGAAAGTAAGTAACATGTTAGTAAAATTGGTTGTCATAATGCTGGTCCTTGCCTATACGGATTTTGAACGCATTTTAGAGGACTTATAATATGTGTGTAAATAAATTTTGTTTTTCCACATTCACCTTTAAATTATTCTCATATAACCAATTGATAACCTGACTACGTTGATGACGTTATTTTCGTTTTTAATTATTATAGTTGTATCATCTGCGGATAGGATTGTTTGGTTATTGATGATGTTGGGGATGTCGGTAATATACAGGGTGTAACAAATTGGTGTATAGGTCCCGTTAACAGGGGCTTCTTCTCATCATACTGTGAACAGCTTTTCTTAAACGACCTTGCTGAAATCGCAAAAAAAAATATTTTAACTCTTCATACAAATCGATCAGTTGATCGACCAGTTTTGAGAATTTTGGTATGGAGGGTTCAAATTTAAAAAAAAATGCTATGGGTTCCTTGGAGAAAATTGTTTAGTATGATGAGTAGAACTCCCAGTTAACGTGTCCTACACCAATTTTTTTACAACCTGTACAATACGAATATGATTAGACCTTAATATACTACCCTAAACATTACCCCTTTATTTTAGGCAGTCGGGTTAAAATTTATTCTATAATGTCACTTCCGGGAACAAGTCGGATCTAAGGTGTTTAGGCTACAGGCTAAGCCAAAGAAATAGAAACAGACATAACATAAATACACCCGAAAACATTTCCCTCCTTTTAAGAAGTCGGGTAATAAAAGAAAATCTACTGGTCGGGTTTTGGTTGCCAACATTATATAAGTCCTATTGTGACGAAGTCAATCTTTTTGGTATTTTTTTATTTTCAATCTGTTTATATATCATCTTTATGTCTATTTTTACTTTTTATTATTTTGTTTGTATAAGGTATTTGATAGTGTTTTATAAACAATTTTAAATATATTCAGTTTATTTTGGTGGATTTATATATTTTGAAGAGAACCCTGACTCTCCATCATCAACTATTCATCTTCCATCTCGTGCGAGCGACGGCGCAGACGGAGGGTGCGCCGCCCAACGCACTTTTAACCTGCAATTTACACTTGTTCCTACATACGAGATATCTACAGGTGTTTTACGGATGATAAGAGCTAATTACAAAATTTACTTATTCTTCCATTGTTAGCCTAGAATTATTATACAACACAAATATTTACGTAACACAGGTGACTGATTATTCAATAGCGGACAAGAAAATATATGTAATATTATCCACGTTATGTTTCGATGAATTGTGTTAACCTTTCATCATCATCATGTCAGCTCATATACGTCCCCACCGAGGGGCACGAGCCTACCCTGAATTAGGGCGATCGGGCCTTAGTCGACCACGCGGGCCCAGTGCGGGTTGGTCGACTTCACACACAACTTGCGAGTTTCTTCGCAGGCGTGTGCAGGTTTCCTCACGATGTTTTACCAATGTGATTTCGAATTTAGATTTCATATGTACGTTTATCTGACGCTCTTACGGTGAAGGAAAACATCGTTAACCTTTATTCGACACTTTTTAAATTCGTTAAGAACTGCCGGGGCCAAACCACAGATGAGATACTAGTTACTTCCCAAACATACTCCACACACGGGGGCTAAGTCCGAGTTGGTGGAGGTCAAAGAGTTATTGGTTATAAAAAAACGTCGAAATATTTTGGACTCCCCATACTAAAAGTGACCAAGTGCGTGTCAGGACCACGCGCAAAGTAGGGTTCCGTAGTCTTTTCAAAAAATAAATGTACATTTTAAAAAAAAACGAGCGAGACCTACAGTACTCGCATATGATGTGTAACATGTGACAAAATACTTCACACTAGGCGGCATGGCTATGACAACCTTAGTTTTCGAGAATTAAAAAACGTTCGCATTTCCTGTTACACATTTCCGTCCCATTTCACGAAATCACTCCCACAGTGCGCGAGTCCGACTTGCACTTGGTCGGTTCGCGACTTCCTGTTACACATTTCCGTCCCATGTTACACATTTCCGTCCCATTTCACGAAATCACTCCCACAGTGCGCGAGTTCGACTTGCACTTGGTCGGTTCGCGACTTCCTGTTACACATTTCCGTCCCATTTCACGAAATCACTCCCACTAATTGCAGGAAAGCGAGAGCAAAGATGTTACACATCAAAAACAAAATTATTTTTGTACTTTTATCAAATCCAACTGCCTATTTTAAAATGCTAGATTATAACCTACTCATTAACTTAGAAAGCCTTGTTAGCCGTGATAGTTTTACTTTTAAATCCTACTATCTTACTAATATTATAAATGTGAAAGTTTGTATGTAAAACGCGGTTTAACTCAGAGATTCTTGGTACTAGAAATGATGTGTTCCGGCTTCAAGATAAGATAGCCAGATCCCCATTGCGTTGGGTGTTCTTGGTAAGCACGCTTCCATCTTCGGCATCGTCACTTACCGTCAGGTGAGATGATGCCAAGGTCTTACCAATTATGAATAAAAAAAAGAAATCTGTAATTTGGCATGGGTATACAACATATTAATCTCGTCGATAAAGTGATAAATTAAGATGTGTAGATTTTTTTATGGTACCTCCCCTATACGTTAAAGTAGGGGTATTTTTTCTGTTTAATCTAACCCATGGTGTGGGATTTCGTTGGATAGGTCGTTCAAAAATATTAACCATTTTTCGATCCGTTTGCAAATAATAATCTTTAAAATGCTAATTATTTTTGTTCGTGTCTCCCCCCCCCCCCCCACTCGCACCCCCCTGTCAATTTCAGGACATATAATCAACTAGCCGTCCGCCCGCGGCTACGTTCGCATTGTTTTCGATTTTCCCATGGGAATAAGACGTTTTCCCGGGTTAAAAAGTAGCCTATGTCCTATCCCAGGACCAAACCTAATATGTGTGCCAAGTTTCATCCCGATTAATTCTGTAGTTTTTGCGTGAAAGAGTAACAAACATGGCGAAACTATAAGGGTTTCCTGTGGATTACAGATCCCTAAAAATGGTCACTTAGCTGAATCAATTTGCATAGTCACAATTTTTTTTAAGTAAAGTTGGTTGTAGAACTAAAGTTGTAACATTTCATCGAAATTACTTCGTGGAATTATAATTGCCCGCGATGAAAAATATAATTTTGAACAAAAAAAAACTTCAAACAGGAAACTAAGGTTCCCCTCGATTTCTCTGCCATTCCATCATCAGATCCCGGTTTATCATGGTACCACCCTTGGGATATCTCCTTTCCAACAAAGACAGAATAAATAAAATCGGTTCATAAACGACGACGTTATCCGCGAACACACATCAAAAAAAATAAAAAATATATACGGTCGAATTGAGAAACCTCCTCCTTTTTATTGAAGTCGGTTAAACAATCACCTAGCATACAAACGTAAAAGGGCGGACGTTCACTTGTTCGTCGTCCAACGGACATCTGCCGACTTCCACCGAATTTCTTGGACGAAGTTATAAAATAAAATGCGGACGTGTTGTACGTCTGTCTGTGCAGTACATAAAGGGGTCAGTGATCCTGCGCTCGTACTATAGTGACGTGACGTTACAAAGATAAAAGCAAGATTAGGATAATAAGCTTTTGTAGATTGTAGGCTATCGAATACAAAATAACTCAATTTAGTATTAACGTTTGATACAGCGACTCAGTCCTTTTTACCAGAGATCCTGTGATCGAATTTAGGGAATGCTGGGGATGGCCAATCCAATAGTACGTATAACCGCCTCCGTGGCGTAATGGTTACTCCATTCGCTTCACACCAGGAGGTCGCGGGTTCGATTTCCGCGGGGTTAACTTGTAAGACTCGGTTTGGTTGTTGGTAGGGCATTTTCTAAGCCCGCCTGGCTAGCTATCACCATCTTATCTAAGTCTTGCCGCCAACATCAGTGTTAACAACATTGATGTGTTACGGCTTGAAGATAAGATAGCCAGTTCTCCATTGCATTGAGGAATTTGGTAAGTCCGCTTCCATCTTCGGCATCATCGTCACTTACCATCAGGTGAGATGATGCCAAAGGGCTTACTAATTGTAGAAAAAAAAACGTAAATATTGATGCAATGCAATGAGTTTTTAAAAACATATGTACTTGGGTACTATATAAAAAGATAGAGAGGCAGATGTGAAAATGATGCAGCTGTTCGATATATTGAAGACCACCACTACAAGCTTCCACCTGTGAATTTGACAATAATCGCTGACTAGCAGAACAGCTAGTAATCTAATCAAGTGTTTGCTCTGATCTTGTCAACAACGCAGTTTGAACTATTTAAAGAGTAGTTCAGGGTTCAGGCCAGAGGTCAGTACACCCGTGCTGTGCCTCATTGGGTACTTACTCCACAATGCTATCAAGAACATCCGTACCGACTGCCAACCCACGCGGCCTGACCAGCAGCAGGGGAACATTTCACGCACTCGATACGAGACGATATAGAAATTTTCTCTTTCTAACATCAGGCTAACATAAACACACAAACAATATAATGTAGATTAAAAAATTATTTAAAAACCACTTTTTTATGTGCGCTCAAAAGAATAAAATAACCCTTCGGGGTTCTTGATGACTCACGAGGACATGCACACATAAAAAAACACACCACCACCACATACATGCTTACAGGTGAACTCTAAAAACGTGAGGCGCATATTTCTACTAAGATATTAAAGCTTTCATGTTCATTCATTAAGTTTCATGCGCCCCACGTTTTTTAAGTTCACCTGTAAGCATGTATGTGACGGTGGTGTGTGTTGTACGTGTGGTGGTGTGTATTTTATTGTGTTTGTCCTCTTGGGTCATCAAGACCCCCGAAGGATTATTTTATTCTTTTTATGGCACATAAAAACGTGGTTTTTAGTTTATTTTTAATGTACTTTAAATTTTTTCTTCTTTTTCTTTTTGAAAAAATCCGTTGCAAGATTCTACCCGGAACGACAAACAGACAGGCGAACAAATTGAATATAACTATATTGTGTTGCAATCGGAACTAAGGCTCCGTACAAAATTACAGCATGATTCCGTTGCAAGATTCCACCCGGAACGACGGACAGACAGACGGACAAATTGAATATACTATATTTTGTTGTCATCGGAACTGAGGCTCTGTACAAAATTACAGCATGATCCCGTTACAAGATTCCACCCGGAACGACAGACAGACAGACGGACAAATTGAATATACTATATTGTGTTGTCATCGGAACTGAGGCTCCGTACAAAATTACAGCATGATTCCGTTGCAAGATTCCACCCGGAACGACGGACAGACAGACGGACAAATTGAATATACTATATTTTGTTGTCATCGGAACTGAGGCTCTGTACAAAATTACAGCATGATCCCGTTACAAGATTCCACCCGGAACGACAGACAGACAGACGGACAAATTGAATATACTATATTGTGTTGTCATCGGAACTGAGGCTCCGTACAAAATTACAGCATGATTCCGTTGCAAGATTCCACCCGGAACGACGGACAGACAGACGGACAAATTGAATATACTATATTTTGTTGTCATCGGAACTGAGGCTCTGTACAAAATTACAGCATGATCCCGTTACAAGATTCCACCCGGAACGACAGACAGACAGACGGACAAATTGAATATACTATATTGTGTTGTCATCGGAACTGAGGCTCCGTACAAAATTACAGCATGATTCCGTTGCAAGATTCCACCCGGAACGACGGACAGACAGACGGACAAATTGAATATACTATATTTTGTTGTCATCGGAACTGAGGCTCTGTACAAAATTACAGCATGATCCCGTTACAAGATTCCACCCGGAACGACGGACAGACAGACGGACAAATTTAATATACTATATTGTGTTGTCATCGGAACTGAGGCTCTGTACAAAATTACAGCATGATCCCGTTACAAGATTCCACCCGGAACGACAGACAGACAGACGGACAAATGGAATATACTATATTGTGTTGTCATCGGAACTGAGGCTCTGTACAAAATCACAGCATGATCCCGTTGCAAGATTCCACCCGGAAAGACAGACAGACAGACGGACAAATTGAATATAACTATATTGTGTTGTCATCGGAACTGAGGCTGTGTGCAAAATTTCAGCATCATCGGATAACAGGAAGTATTTAAAAATCCGTTGCGAAAAATTTCAGCATCATCGGATAACAGCAAGTATTTTAAAAATCCGTTGCAAGATTCCACCCGGAACGACAGACAAACAAGGAAATGACAATAAAAACGTGTTAACGTGTTAAACAACCCACTTCAATTCAACAACCAAGTACAACTTTGCTCCATTTTTTTGGTTAATATGTAAAAAAAGTACTAAACTGAGCTTGATTAAATTTATAAGGATTAACCCTGGAAGTATTATCTACCAGTTAAAAAAATAATCGTCAAAACCTTTTAATAATCAGGGAAACGTGTGATTTTTTTGATAAAGACATTAACCCTTTCAGACCTAAGGCACACCCCGGACACTGCATAAAACGGTCGTGAAATGACATTTCTAAAAACAAATGACGGAACAAACAAAATCACGGCGAAATCCTATACGTTCGAGAACTAAACTGTAAACAATCTGAATCAATCTGGGTAACGAGGGGGTGAGGTCGCAATCTAGAGAGCGGCAGGGAGAGTCCATACTGTATGTTAGTACTAATGTATATACTTTGCCTAAGGTAGGGTGCAGTGTCAGGACTGCAGATTAAAATTTCTTATTTATAAGATAACCTGGCTTAAATAACAACTTAATATCAAGCATGAGTAATACTGCTTAGTTTTTTTTTTGAGGCTAATTCAGGTTTTTTTTTGTTATGGAACAATATGTCCCAACAGTCTTAAACCAATACTATTTCCAAAGCATCTTCATATAAACGATACTTAAAGCGACTTGACATTCAAAAACACTAAGGATAATGAATGATATGCTACAGAGATATCATTAAAAGGTGGTGTAGTGGATTGTTAATCGCTATGGGGCATAATAACCAGCACGTCACCACAGTATATATATTAGTACTAGAGTAACGTCACGAAACACTGTGCTTCATGAATCACTAAAGTCTACAAGGGAGTATGCGTTCACCCACTGATATCTGATAAAATGACAGGAAAGTCGATAGGAGTCGGAAAGTCTTCGAGTTGAAGATATATGCATGTGTGGAAATTGTTAGGCCGCTAGCGACCCTGCTTGAATGTATATAAAAATATCCTCACACTCCTATACATTAACTGCATTTGTGAGGTGAACTTAAATAACGAAAGTATTGCTATGACGAATCATTAACGCGGTTCTAATTGATGCTCTCAGATTTTTAATCCCAAGTTTTTAAGAGTTCCGATACCTGTTAGTACTTTCGCACTTATTAACGCTGGTATACAGCTCCGTGGGAAAATCCTGGATGCAGGTGGAGCTGAAAACTCAGGTGTCGGGAACACGTTGCCATAAGAAATGTGTGTATAATGTATATTTACACCCGAGTCATAACATAAATTTACAGGTAGAGAACCGAATGTATCCCGCTTGTACGCTTATATTGTTTTAGGGTTCCGTAGCAGGTAACTGGAACCTATTACTAAGCCTACGCCCGCCGTCCGTCTGTCTGTACGTATGCCCGACTTTTAAAAGGCTGTATCTTTTGAACCGTAATAGGTAGCCGGCTGAAATTTTCACAGAATAAGTGTTTTATGGGGGATTTTCAAACAAATAACCAAAAATTTTAGAAAAATTTTTTTGCTCTATCGTAATTAGAGGCGTGGAACTTAGTGTGGTTATCCTAAAGTACCTATAACAACAAATAAAAAAATCAGACCAGGTGCGAGTCATACTCAAGCTAAGCAGTCCGAACCGAATGAAAAATAAAACCGGCCAATTGCGAGTTGAACTCGCGTGCAGAGGGTTCCGTACAATGCGAAATTCAAATACAAAATATCACATTTGAAATCCTCACAGTAAGATGCGAGTTTTTTTTTCTATTTAAAAATTTTAGTGTGTTTGGCTGCTCCTTACCTGATGGTAAGTGTCGATACAGCCGAGGATGTAACACGCAAGCTCGAAAAGTGCCTATTCACTCTCGTCATGAAGATTCTAAAATTTTACGAATCGGGGAATACAGACGCCGGAAGGGAATTCCACCCCTTGGCCGTTCGCATGATGAACGGAGAAGCAAAACGCTTCGTGTGTAAGGGTGGAACATTGACGACAAAGAGGTGGAACCGCCCGCCGCACCTGGTCGTCCGATGATGAAATGGAGAGGGGAATGAGGTCGTGAAGCTCCAGGACATACTCTCCGAAATGAATCCCATAGAACACCGATAGGCTATAAATATGACTCAATAAGGTTTCCAAAACTTTTTTTAATTTTCCTCATTTGTCACCCGAAAAAAGCATTATTTAAAAAAATAATAATTACTTTGCACATCTGTGTTTGGGTCATAGGATCACACTATCCTACCAAATTTCACCTGATTTGGTCCAATAGATTCGGAGCAAATTGGCTTGGACAGACGGACGGACAGACAGACAGACGCACGAGTGATCCTATAAGGTTCCGTTTTTTTTTTTTGTACGGAACCTAAAAAAACAGCAATTTTATGTACTCGCGTTGATGTCTTATGTAAGTTAGAAATGAGTAGGTATCATTGTAATACTATACATACTTGTATGAAGAGGTGTGTTGGTACGGAACCCTTGGTGCGCAAGTCCGGTTCGCACTTGGCAGGTTTTCTTTCGTGTCTATTTATAGACTTAAACACCACCGATCACTTTACATTGCAATAAGAAGAGAGAGATACCGTTAGAGATACGAGTACTCGAGTAGGTATAATAAGTAGGTCTTTAGACACAAACGACGGTAAAATATTATTGTTACTTTACTTTTACGTTGTTACTTTTACAAATCTGGACGGCCAATGTACCAATGAGTTTTTCAAATACTTACGTACATACTTACCGATTGCTTTAACGGTGAAGGAAAACATCTTGAGGAAACCTGCACACGCCTGCGAAGAAACTCGAAGGTTGTGTGTGAAGTCGACCAACCCGCACTGGGCCCGCGTGGTAGACTAAGGCCTAATCGCCCTGATTCAGGGTAGGCTCGAGCCCCTCGGTGGGGACGTATATGAGCTGTAATGATGATGACTTTACTTTCTATCTAATTCTCAGAAATCCAGACACAGTCATATAGAAGTCATTTCATTTGTTACTAACTGTCCCGGCAAACTTCGTACCAACTTACATTACACTACACTACCCTACCCTACACTACACTACCATACACAACACTACACTACCCTACCCTACACAACATAAGAACCTTCTTCTGACAATAACGAACTCAAAAAAAAAGAGACCTACAGTACTCGCATATGATTTGTAACAAATCACTGTTACACATTTCCGTCCCATTTCACGAAATCACTCCCACAAATTGCAGGAAAGCGAGAGCAAAGCTCATTCGTCAGATCGAATAGCGCGCGCTTTCGCGACTTCCTGTTACACATTTCCGTCCCATGTTACACATTTCCGTCCCATTTCACGAAATCACTCCCACAAATTGCAGGAAAGCGAGAGCAAAGATGTTACACATCAAAAAGAATTAGCGAAATCGGTCCAGCCGTTCACAAGTGATGCGATGACCAGAAGAAATAGGGGTTCTTTTATATATAGTTATATAGATACAACATAATTTATATAATTTGTTTATATTATTTTTGGGACTAGTGTCACAGATGAGATACCAGTTACGTCGTAACTAGTTGTACACAATAAAGACTATTTTTAGCAGGATATACTATTTTCTCACAGTTGAAACTGTGTCTGCTTGCTGCATAAATCTGAGTATTTTGCCCTGCGTATTTAGCTACCATTGAACTCCACTTCTTCTTTAAAAGGTTTTATTTAATTTGCAATGTATGTACGTATGTATGTATGTTTATTTTACATTTTATACTATCATCAATATTAATTAGGACATGGATTAAAATGACGTAAATTTGGGTAACAGAGCGTCGGTGGCGTAACGGTTACGGCCGCTACCTCCTGTCCGGGAGGCCGTGGTTCGAAATCTGCGTACCAATGTGTTTACGAATTTCGATTTATTTATATGTACGTTTAGCCGAAGCTCTAACGGTGAAGGAAAACATCGTAAGGAAACCTGCAAGCGCCTGCGAAGAAACTCGAAGGCAGATTATGTGAAACTTTATATTACTTTAAGATCTTTATACCATAATCAACAATAAAAACTCTGATTCTGATTCTGTGTGTGAAGTAGACCAACCCGCACTGGGCCCGCGTGGTCGACTAATGCCTGATCGCCCTAATTAAGGGTAGACTCGAGCCCCTATGAGCTGATAAGAAGAAATTTGGGTAATCTTAATGTTGCATGTCATTGCATTGTTTGTGTAAGTCATTAATTATTTATATTTTGATTATTGTTATTTCAAATACAATGTGCATTGTTTGTGAATAAATAAATTTAAAAAATATTGTATAGTTCAAATCTTGCCAAAGATTTTAGAGCTAGTACCAGGTTTCCGATTGAGCTGAAATTTGAAATGAAGACGTATTGCGGTTACAATAGATCCTTTTGGTATTTTAAAGTAGATCTGATGATGAACCTTGGAAGTGCAATCAAGGTCCCAGAATCGACTTTTATTTTTCAGTCCAAATACTAGACTTTACTGTGTTCACCTTTTTTGAATCTGGAACCGTGTATTTTTTTATATTCATTTGAGCATTTGGCTTTTAAGCACAAAAACTCTTTTCAAATAAAAGCTTGTACCTAATAGCTTTTAGGTTTTTCCGAAAATTATTCAATCATTTATTTATCGTGTATGTGACTTGACTTTACATCCTACTAATTCCTATTATAAACGCGAAAGTTTGTAAGAATGTATGGATGCATGTTTTTTACTCTTTCACGCAAAAACTACGAAACGGATCTGGCTGAAATTTGGAAGGTAGACCGATTAGGACCTGAATTAACACATAGCCTACTATTTTCCACGCTCACGAGCCGCTTGCGGCTCGCGCACTGTGCACCCTCCAAAAGTCATAGAAACGTTGTCCACGCGGGTGAAGCCGCGGGAAACAGCTAGGTAGCGTATAATACTTATTTACAACGGTCACAGTTTATAAATATACGGTTACCAAATCAACAACAAGACGAGTAGACACGCTAGCGTAATTGGCATTTGCACTGCCCGTGGCTCGTAGCTCGTTATGCAACGACGAATGGTCATAGGCATCGACACACTAACCACGTTTGGGAACATAGTCTGAGCTAAATGGAGCGTCTAGCTAGACAATTAAAGCATATTTGCCGCGAATTGATACCGGCTATGTCTAGAGTATAGCTAGAAGTATTGTTGCCTCCTTTCGTAAAAGGCGAAAAAATGCTGAAATAGAAAGCAATCGTGAATTCTATCATCAATTTACCAACCGAAATGTTTCATCATATAATTATAATCCAAGTGATTGCCTTTTGCTACGACTCATTTAACTAAAACTTAAAACAAAGCATTGCAAGTAAGTAACAGCTTTTACTTTATGCACGAAAAGGTACATTAGATTAGGAAAAACAACAATCAATGACCATCGCTATAGGCATCACATCCCGTGAGCAAAGGTGTCTTTCATAAACCTAAAAAAATAATCTTTTCTAGGTTTATGGTGCCTTCTTACTAGAGAAGGAATTCAAACAATACACCGTGATCATAAAGTCTTTCCAGTCTAATTAACTTAAAGATTACCTACCTATACGAGTACATTAGTATTAGATAACACTGCGTTTAATTTGCGGAACTTCAGCAATCATACTTACGTAAACCGTTTATAGGGTTCCGTAATGAAACTAGGAACCCTTATTATATATCACAGCCGTTTTAAACGGTGATAATAAAGGGGTGTCAATTAAATGGTTAGCATAGTATTGTTATTTCTGTGAGCAGAAAAATATAATCGGTGAGCAGAAATAGCTAATTGGTCAGCAACTCATGGTCAGCAAACATTTCAAAATCAATCAGCAATTTATGTCATTCTGGATGGCTGTAATTATTTTAAACATCCCCGTACTACACTCTTCCTACAGTGTTGAGTGGTCGACGGAGCCCCTTCGGGGCTCCTACTTCTGTGTTCTCATGTTAAACCTAACACTACGACTGTGCGGGGAGGCGAGCTTAGCTCGCCTCCCCGCACAGTCTCCGAACCTAACGGATCCGAGTCGGGGTGCTCCGCAAGTCCGAGCTCGCTTCGCTCGCTCCCGCTTCCATTTAGAACTCCCCGTACCACACTCTTCCTACAGTGTTGAGTTGCTGCTTATAGACATGTTTTTCTGCCGCTCAATCATGAAATCTTGCCGCTCAAGTAGTTATTTTGCGGACTGAATGTTTATTATGCAGTTACATTATATTTATTCCATAATAAAGTCTTTTCATTCTAATTAACTTAAAGATTACCTACCTGTATGCGAGTATATTAGGATTAGATAACACTGCGTTTTATTTGCGGAACTTCAGCAATCATACTTACGTAAACCCTTTATAGGGTTCCGTAATGAAACTAGGAACCCTTATTATATATCACAGCCGTTTTAAACGGTGATAATAACATATTTTCAGTCTAATTAACTCAAATATTACCTATATATACGAGTATATTAAGATTAGATAACACTGCGTTTTATTTGCATACATATAGGAACTCATACTTACGTAAACCGTTTATAGGGTTCCGTAATGAAACTAGGAACCCTTTTATGTCACAGCCGTTTTAAACGGTGATAATAAAGTCTTTTCAGTCTAATTAACTTAAAGATATGCGAGTATATTAAGATTAGATAACACTGCGTTTTATTTGCGGAACTTCAGCAATCATACTTACGTAAGACGTTTTTAGGGTTCCGTGAACAAACTAGGAACCCTTATATGTCACAGCCGTTTTAAACACTGCGTTTTATTTGCGGAACTTCAGCAATCATACTTTTTTTTTCAGTCTAATTTACTTAATTATTACCTATATATACGAGTATATTAAGATTAGATAACACTGCGTTTTATTTGCATATATATTGGAACTCATACTTACGTAAACCGTTTATAGGGTTCCGTAATGAAACTAGGAACCCTTATATGTCACAGCCGTTTTAAACGGTGATAATAAAGTCTTTTCAGTCTAATTAACTTAAAGATTACCTACCTATATGCGAGTATATTAAGATTAGATAACACTGCGTTTTATTTGCGGAACTTCAGCAATCATACTTACGTAAGACGTTTTTAGGGTTCCGTAAACAACCTAGGAACCCTTATATGTCACAGCCGTTTTAATTAAAGACTTATACAAAGCTGTGACGCCTTTATACATCCTACTAATATTATAAACGCGAAAGTTTGTAAGAATGTATGGATTTATGTTCGTTACTCTTTCACGCAAAAACTAATGAACGGATCTGGCTGAAATTCGGTAGATAGACAGATCAGGACCTGTATTAAAATATAGGCTACTTTTTCTCACTGCACCGCAAAGCGCACCCTCGAAAAGTCATAGAAACGTTGTCCACACGGGTGAAGCCGCGGGAAACAGCTGGTATGAAATAAAATTGGTTACCTTCCCACATGTAAAGAGGGGGTGATTTTTTTATTCACGTTCCCATATCTTGTGGAGATCATTGAATAGGTCTTTCAAAAGTATTGAGGATGTGTTAAAAAAAATTTCGATACACTATTCGTTAAGATTTGGAAGTATGAAGTTATGAAATGCCGGCTGAAGTTTTCACAGAAAACGTGTTATTTGTGGGATTTACATATAATAAAAATTACAAAAATTAAGTAAAATATTAAGGGGGATATTAATCATCATAACAACAAACGTGTTTTTAAAGATTTTTTTTGTTTTTACTCTATCGCAAAAACGGTTACAATAGTTTAGTTTCATAGAAGCATGAAGCTATGTAAAGTTACAGTACTTATCCCAGAGTATAACGTGTGCGTCGTACTTGCGCTAAGAGTCTGGGCTGAATGTTAAAAAAACATTTCTTTATCGCTCGCGTTGATGTCTTTTGTTTGAAATTAATAGGTATAATTTTTATACTTGTGTGGAGGTGTGGTGGTACAGAACCCTCGGTGCTTTGTGTTCGATTCGCACTTGACCGCATTTTTCTTTATGAATGTTATTATAAAATTAAAATCCCATTATTTACACAACGTAATTTACGGATTTATCCTTATGGGACAAGTGAAATACTTTTACAGTTAAAATATACCTAAGTAAAAGTTTCCCATATCCTTTATTTTCTATAAAAGTTCTTCTTCCTAATGCCAGCCTAATGCTTTCATCATTACCATCGATCTAATCATCATCATATCAGTCGAAAAACTTCCACTGCTGGGCAAAGACCTCCCCCAAGGATTTCCACGACGACCGCGGTCCTGCGCTGCCCGCATCTAGCGGTTTCCCGCGATCTTCATCAGGCCGTCAGTCCACCGCGTGGGGGGCCGGCCTACATTACGTTTTCCGGTGCGCGGTCGCCACTCGAGAATCGATCTAAATAACTAATTAATTCAAAATATAAGTTCTTAAAGGCAATTAGTCCTGTAAGTTTTGATCCCACCAAAACATTTCATGTAAAGTTGGTTGCCAAGACTCACAAGTTCATTGCTTTCACTGTTAAAAAGTTATGAGATCTCTAGTAGAGTCAAGCCCCTAAATGAGTTCCAATTTGTGCTGCGCATCATAGCCCACGGGGCCTTTCCTAAGTCCAAAGTATATAGCTTTAGGTGCTGTTGACTGTACCGCATTTAAAAATAACAAATAACTCTACCTTTAAGCCCTGACTCTACAAACTCTATCTTGGTAAAGAGGTATGGATTGGCCGTTTAATATTCGTGGTTACTATTAAGTGTCATAACATTTAAATACAAAGTAAGTTAACGTAAAAAAAGATACGGCCATTTTTGCCGCAAAAAACGTATATTTCGACACTCTCAAGGGAATCAAAATTTATAGGGTATTTATTTTCAGCTGACCTAGAACTATGAAATTTGGCAAGTAATACCGTCTTATACTACAAGTATAGGGAAAAATCTAAAAAATAAACATTTGTGATTAAATCTTAAAAAATATAGTGTTTATTTAAAGTACGTAATCAATCATGCAAGGAACATCCAAATTTTTAATTGAGTAAACCGTGTCGCGTGGGGTATCGTATTATAGGACTTCATTGGCACAAGCTTAAACAGATTTTTAATTATTTTTATGATGTATAGTTTTCAATTTATTATTTATAAGCTTCCTTATCCAGAGATGTGGTGGTGAGATGTGAGTCCGACTCGCACATGGCCGGTTTTTTTTTACTCTATTTCTTGCACTTTTTTTATAGCCCCACTCTCTATCGTTGCTTCCTGTTTGGCCTAGTCGTTAGAAACCATGACTGCTGAGCCAGATGTTGCAGGTTCGACTTTCGTTAGACAACAATACAATACAATATTCTTTATTGCATCACAACATAAAAAAAGAAATTTAGACGCACGTTTGTAATGAACATTTATACCCGTGTTAACAGACAACCCTAGACGAGGGGTTGGAGGGAAAAAGGTTCCGATTTCTTAATTTTTCTGTTGATTATATGCAATTCCTAGGCTACATTCCAAAATTCAGTCTTCTAGGATTTCAGGAAGTACCCTACATGTTTTGATGATCATTAGAAAATGAGTGAGTAAAAACCTTCCGAGTAGATTCTATCCAGAAAATTTCAACTTTCTAGCATTATGCGGACCGAAGCTGCGACGGTTCGAAACATATTTCTTTATGCATAGATATGCACCCCCTATACATGGGGTTGGAGGGGGAAATTTCCAATTTATTAATTTTTTTCGTTGTTTATATGCAATTCCTAGTCTACACACCAAGTTTAAGTCTTCTAGGAAATCAGGAAGTACCCTAGAGTTTTGATGATCATCAGTGAGTGAGTGAGACACGAAATCGACGTATTTTAAATGCAATAAATCTAAAACCGTATAAGCTGGATAATTGATACTTGGTATGTTTGATAAGTTTTCTGAGGAAATTTTATCCAGAAAATTTTAGCTTTCTAGCTTCATCCAGACCAAAGTTGTGATGGTTCGAAAATACGACAAAACGCTTCCAGAAAAGGTAGGTAGTGCCTCGATACTATTGCTCGTCTTGGCGGGGCACTACCGTGCACCTAAATGTAATTAACCACCCATACATTATGAGTCGACCAACCCGTACTGGGCCCGCATAGTAGACTAAGCCCCGATCGCTCTAATTCAGGGTAAGCTTAAGCCCCTCGGTGGGGACCTATATGAGCTGATATGATGATGACATTATATGAGCGTCATCTGTAACATGTTTATTTTTCATTGGTATCGTCACTCCTAGCTTGCTCGTCCTTCCTATAAAGATTTGGTAGGTATAAAAGTAGATAGTTCTATAAAAGAATTTTACTTTTTGCAAATCTGAGATCAATATTTGCATAACAACAAAAACAGGTCGATCAATTTTGTAGTACATAGTACTTAGCGATAGCGGTAGGAAGGGACAAGGATACAGGTATGTACATTGATGTATGACACACTGATGCCAACTTTTCCGTGTTTTCCGCTAATTTTATTGCCAGTCCAACTACGTAATAGATGGCTTACTCCACTGTGCTCCACGAAATAGCTCCACCAAGATCCACGAGACTTCCTTGAATTCCATGATGAATTGAATTATCTTTTTTTAAGCTATTGTATAGCTTTTATCGCGGGCTTTGAGGGGACCGAATCAAGAAATTTCGTAACGAAAATAAAAACTGACCCCAAAAAAAAAATTGAGTTCTAAAAAACTTACAGTGCCATCTATTTATCCATCATGATGCTGCTGATGATGGCGATTTATGATGGCGATTGATGATAGCGATTGATGATGGCGATATTGATGATGGCGATTGATGATGGCGGATGATAATGATGATGATGAACTTTCTTAGTGTTAATTTATTACATAAACATCCCGCGCCCTAAGGACTATATGGTACTGGTAAATACTGCATAAAAAATAAATAAATAATTATAATTGCATAAGTTGATAAAAAATGCTATGCAATAGCTTTACCGCGGCAGTCCCCGAATGCCGCACGTCTTTTTTTTGTGTATTTTTTGGCAAAATTATGTCAAAAACTTCTTTATCAAATTATTACAATGACCTTGCATAGATTGCTGACTCATATTTTAAAGTTTAGGGCATTTTAAACTAAAACTTTTATAGAGTAGAACAAAACAATATGTCTATGCAATGCATATAAAGTTTTTTTATTCAAAAGTTTATGTGTTAACACATCACATCAAATAGTGCAAAGTGGAATATGCCAGTAAGTTAGACAAGTACCAAGTACCTTCCATGCTTCCCTTGCAGATTATTATCCGCATAGGTGTGTCTGGCGAGTGATTCACTCTACTGTAGTCTAACCATAAAAAAGGTATACACTGGCCAGTAATATCATATTTTTTAATGTTACACCCACTTGTACGCAATTTGCCTAGATAAATATGAAGAACAGCCATCATTTCTTTTCAAGATACATTGTACAATTTTGATGGCAAAATGTACAAATACTCAGGTAAAAGGGCTTCTCATTACCACAGATATATATACATCTGAACAAATGCATACAATATTTAAACAGTACCTCACCTCAACAAAGCAACGCTTTTCAAAAACACTTGTGCAAATGTTTAAACTCATTGTTCCTTTAACAGAAAATATGCCTGCTAGCCCTTTGAGGTGAATGCCATAGAGTTCAATGATTCTTGAAGATAAAAAATGTTATAACTTTATTTTCATTTTTATTCCAAGGTTAATTTAGGTATATATAATAGATGTTAGGTTCAAGAATTGATTTAACTCATTGAGCAAAATGAAAATGCATAATTGCCGAAAAAATCGAGTGGACAGAGCGGGCTCCTATATATTTTTGCACAAGGCAAACTAAACGAACCTAAGCTGCCTGAACTTAACTAACCAAACCTGTTTTTTTCGAATTTTGTACAAACAGGCGCAATACTTAGTTAGTTTATCTGATAGTTTAAGTAAGTTCAGTTTCACTAAACAATTTTTTTTGGATATTGCACTTTTCTTATTTCACTAAATGAGTAAATTCGGTGTTTGAGTAGGCAAAGTAAGTTCATATCAGGACATAAATTATTAACTAGTTTTAACACTCTGATAGTGTTTAACAAATATCTGTTCAAATAAAATTAAATCCTTAAGTCAGTTGGAAATAACAGACAGACAAGATTTAAATTTTTAAAATGTGCTGAGAACAGGCAGGACCTGTATGTCTGACCTTGACCCTGCTCTCAGCCAGGCAGGTCAACAATAAGCTGTTATTTGTGAGAATATCTAACTAAATTTCTAATGAATAATTTATTCTCTACTGGCGCAATGTAGAATAGTTTATAATTTTTATTAAAAAGTACAAGTTTTGTAAAGTGTTGTTTTGAACAATGAATTTCATGTCTTAATAAAAAAAAATATTGAAAAAATAAAAGACAAGCTCCTGTGGCTTTGCCCGCTTGGACCCATTTTTATAGCTGTCTTTAAGGATAAGTAGTGCGCAAGCTGCTGCGGCTCACGAGCGTGAGCATGAGTTTTTACCATCTGGTAAGGATCTCCTTAGGAACTATATCTGCCTGTTCTGATTAGCAGTCTATGTCACTTCCTACCCCAATTTATACAAAAGATATCTCAATCCGTTGCTCTTGCGTTGCAACGCCAACATGCACAAACTTGGAAATGAATTTTCCCCAGATACCTCGGAAACTATGTTAGGATATGCTAATTAATTAATTAGTAAATTATGTTATTTCGCACATCCTCAACCATCTCTGTGGAAAAAGTCACAACAATCCATACCTCCATTGGAATGTTTAAGAAATTAACCAAAAAAGAGTATTTTTTCAGTTCCTTCAGGATTGGACCATGCTGTTTTCACGGGATTAAAAGTAGCCTATGTCCTTCCCAATGACAAAGCTACCTGCAGGCCAAATTTCATCAGGATTGGTTGAGGTGTTGAAGTGTGAAAAGGTAACAAACACACAAACACATTTTCACATGTTTTATAATATTAGTAAGGATTTATAAAAATCTAAAAAGTACATTATGTTAATTTTTTTTTATTTTTTTTATGTAGATAGAATATTAACATTTTACTCACTACATGTATATTTTCTTCAATTTAAAAAGTAATTGTGCTTATTTGGAGCCCCCTTTTGTACGAAAATGTGCTGAGGAATATGGTGGTGCAATTTTTTATGTCAAGTGTACAGTACAAAATTAGTCATATTCAGCAGAAGTATGAAACACGCAGCAAAACCTACATCAACAAACAGTGTCAATGAAATCACCATGCTCTGATTTATCTTATCAAACCTTGTACTAAATTGAAAATGAACACTAAAATGTTACTTTATTATTACATGTTATGCATTTATAAAATGCCATGAAGGGACTAGATTATCAATTTATAATGATTAACACAAGATAAGACAAGCCTGCAGGCCAATTCTATAACTTTCACAATAAGTCAGTATCTCTTGGAACTTGGACCAATTATAAATAGGTAGTGTACCTGGTTTGTCAGTTATAAATTTTGGTTGTTAACAAAATATCATACTGATAATATTACAAGTCAAGGCTTTTTTCTGTTCTTTTTTCCTTGGGCAATTGTCCAAAAACTTGACAATAAGAATACGGTCCACTTACTTCTCATTCAAGTACTGTGTGGTCCAGTAGAGCACCTCGCCCGGCAGCTCAGCTTCGGTAATGGTGTAGCCAGCGATTTGCACCGGCAGCTGGTCTTCGGGATTCACGGTCGCCGCGAAGTTCTCGAAGAACACACGGTACCACGTCAGGTAGTCTTCCTTCTCACACATCTTACAAAAACTTCACGGTTTCACAAAAATTTAATATCACGCAATCGATCAACACAAAGAAACACTTATTTAATATGGACAGTATGTAACAAATATTTACGCTTAAGTAAATTGTACACAGTTCCACTTACCACTAAGATAACTAATTACAGTTTAAAAAAAACAATAATAAATTACCGGTAACTATGTATCGTATCGAGTTTTTTGTAAATATTCAAAACAGTTCACATCTCGCTAACTCGCTGACACACGTCACGTCCATTTCGCAAACACACACCCATAAAGGGATCTTCACACTTCGCTCGCGGGACCGCACGCGGAGGCCAAAGAGAATAAAACAAACTACGTTTTTACGTGGTTTTTACGCGGAGGCCACGAACGTGACGTGCACAGTGCACAGAGTACAGGTGAAATTTTGGACCGCCACCTGGAGGGAAAGTACTCTACATACTGGAGATAGACAATTTTACTCAAACAAAATATTCCTTTATTTTTAAAAAGAAACAGAACTGCATTCACAGATTTTCGAAAATTCGCTTGCCACACCCGTGAATCGAACCGGGTAAAATACGAAAAAATAACATCCTGTACTTTTACGGCATCGATCGATAGGGTCAATCATAAGGATCAAACATCCTGTACTTTTACGGCATCGATCGATAGGGTCAATCATAAGGATCAAATCTCTCTAACAAACGTGGTAAATAAAATGAAAGGAAAACCCAGCTCCTAACTCGTTTACAGTTGCATAGGAATTTTGGTAAATTAGATTTTTTACATATCCCCATAAAACAATTTAAAGGGGTGAGATCTGGTGATCTGATTGTGCTGTTTATACCTATCCAGGTATTGAAATAGTTATTAACACAGGCAGTGGTGATTCTGCTGTTATGGGCAAAATTTAACTCATTTCTTAGGAGATCCAGTATTTCAAGATACTTGACAGTGTTTAGATGATCTTCGTACACGTGGACTAACACAACTGTATTTCTCATAATTCCGCACCAGACGTTAAAAGAGAATCTCACTTGACTGTTAGTTTCATGAACACGAACAGGATTCACTCGAGACCAATAATGGTTATTGCGGCGGTTGCACATGCCGTTATTACTAAAGCTGGTTTCATCACCCCATACAATGTTACTCAAAAAAGTGGGGTTACGGGCAACTTCTGTCAGAATGTTTAGACAAAATTGTAGTCGTCTCTCACGATCCCCAGGATGCAATTTTTGAACCAACCGACCTTCACGATAACATACACTTCGAAGTATGTTAAAACACTTACATCAAAATCGGAATAGTCCTGCTGAGGACGTTGCTGTTGCCTTTTGTAACTACCAGTATTTTTTAAATTATTAACGTCGAATTAATGTCATTCATTATCCATGAATGAATCCAAAATTTTGTACCAAATTTTTAGCACATCTGAAAACTCTACTTTAGTCTATTCTATGATACTATCAAGCCGCCATGTTTGTTTACTTTTCATCTCATTTAATTGTGCGGAGACCATACAGATAGTAGTGATCTGTGATAGTCTTTGAGTATACATGTAGGTATAGAGCGCGTCTTTTATAGTGAGAACAATAGGCACGAGTGAGAACAACGCGACGTTCCGCCCGCAAGCGCTAGTGGTCATAATCGACTGCTAGCGGTGTGCAGCAGTGGTAGATTCCTAGCAGTGATTTTAAATATTTATCATATTAAAATGGTCAAATGCATAGAAAAATCTTTTAAAAACGATACTTGGAAACATACTAAACACAAATCGAGTATCACATTTCAGCGATAAGTCCATTTTTTATACTTTTAAGTTAAAAATTAATCACGCATTGTGGGGGTGAAGGAGACGTGAGGGGCGGGGTTAGATGTTCCTCGCGCACTACTCCGCACCTCCGCCCCGGACTTATTATCTAACTAGTGATGTGACGCGTACGGTAGTAGTATACATACAATCGATATTTATTATGAAAGTAAAATCTCTTTAAACAAATAAATTGTAATGAAAATATTGATATGTATGTATTGAGTGTTTTTTTTTGAAGTCGATATTTTTCATTTACCTTTCTATTTCGTTATTTTCAGATTTAAGCAAAAACTGGAATATTTTTTTGTAATAATTGTAAAAAATACTTATTATTACATTGTGTATAAGTTTTTCCTTTGACACAATATCTTTAACTCGTATTAATAAGCTAAGCTGTTACACTTACATGTATTAGTCCATGTCTTGAAAACTACTGAACTAATTTTAAAGAAACTTGCACTGTTCCCTAAGTTTAAGTAAATACAAAAGAACGGTTATAATTCGATTAATAGTTTGGACAGAATGCGTGGACAAACATACAAACATATATCTATAATTGAACATTTGTTTTGAAGTCCTAATACATTTGTTGTGAGTGTATGTACCAATGTTTTATTTATATACGTACTAGTCGTCCGCCCGCGGCTACGCCCGCGTTGTTTTCGATTTTCCCGTGAGAATAAGACGTTTTCCCGGGTTAAAAAGTAGCTTATGTTCTATTCCAGGATCTAACCTATATGTGTGCCAAGTTTCATCCCGACCCGTCCAGTGGCTGAAGCGTGATTGAGTAACAAACATCCATACTATACAACTTTATATTAGTACTTGTTTCGCTGTTCAAATCGAAGTAACTCTGGCGGGCGACACCGGGCTCTTATATATTCAGAGGCTAGGCTCTATTATATTCGAAAAAGTTTGAGAATATTTTCTTTCTCATACCTTCTAGAATGTTCTCGAAATTATCGTCCGCCGTAACAATAGGTTCTGCAGCTGTAGCATACGTAGTAAAGGCGCAAAATTTAAAAACTTAAATTTTAAAATATTTTCAAAACTAATTTGAATAACTAAAATTATGTCGCTTTAACTCCAAAATATAAGTTAGCTACTGCTGTATAAATACACAAAATTTAATAACTTTACTATAGTAACAAATGTAATTTACGACTTTATTGAAATTGGAACTTTAAATTTCGCGCCATTACTACAGACACATGCTGCAATTGCTCGCAGCGCCTTTCGAAATGCAACCCAAATAATCGTTGTTCTGAATGAAGTTCAAATACTCGACAACAGATAGCGCCACTACACTTAATTTCCAAGTTAAAAAAAGTTTTCAGAACTAATTTGAATAACTAAAATTATGTCGCTTTAACTCCTAAATATAAGTTAGCTACCGCTGTATAAGTAAACAAAATTTAATAACTTTATTATAGTAACAAATGTAATTTAAGACTTTATTGAAATTGGAATTTTAAATTTCGCGCCATTATTGCTCGCAGCGTCTTTCGAAATGCAACCCAAATAATAGTTTTTCTGAATGAAGTTCAAATACTCGACAACAGATGGCGCCACTACACTTGATTTTCAAGTTAAAAAGTTGGAAAAGCCCTTATATCTTTAAAAACACGCCCTTTAGGTTAAAACGGAAACTTTCTTGTTCGAGGGGAGATAAAGGGCTATCACACTATATAAGTCCCTTTATCCTGCCGGGACTCCTTTTTAAGTTTTATCGGCACGCACATTTTATCAACTTAGTTTTATTATATAAATATGATTCGGAAGTAAACATTGTAACTCATAAAACACACATACATTCTCACAAGTAGGTACCTGCTATATTATTCTGTTTGTCCATGGCTATCGATAATCCACTAAGGCGGTAGTACATAGCAGCCCATCCCTATTTGTCACATATATGTATATCTCTATAGTTACCTATAGCTCACTTGCCAACGATGAGTATAAAGTAAACGATGCGATACGCGCGCTCTATCCGCTCTATACCTACAATAATACTCTAAGGTGATAGTAGGCAATATCGCAATACCACAGATGAGATACTGCAATACTGTTGTGGTGATAGTATTCTTTCTCGGACTTTTTGGCGGGAATTTGTAGCGTTCAGTTTGTCATTTTTTTTTATTATCCGAAAAATTACATTTAGTGGTTTTTGATGTATAATATTGATAGTGTATTTATCAGCGAAGTATCATTTATGTGGTTCTTGTGTAGGACAATGAAATAAAAGTGTGTATACTGTGTTTCGAGTTCCCACAAGAAGTCCGAGTAAGCTTTAGCAAAAGTGCTATCATTTTGCTAAAGTATGTAGGTTAGGTAAGTTTATAGACAATGATATGATGTGAACGTGAAGAAACAGTGATCTTGAAGACTGAAAAGGAGAAAAATACTACATAATCTGAAAAATATACTGAAAATTACTGAAGTCGTGAATTGTACAAATTAATACTACTGAAAAACATAGGGTACGTTCCACTTAACGTCCGCAACGCCATCGACCGCGACCGCTGAAACTGCCGTTCCACTAACGGAAAAAGGCCGCGGGCGTTGTAGGCGAATGTTTTAGATGGAACGCACATCTTGAGCGCTGTGTGCTCGCAATATGGCGGCAAGGTGAAAGTTTTCTGTTTTCTCGTATAAATAGTTCAATATATAATCGATATTAAATCTGAATACTATAGATTTTTTTTAACTGCGTATGAAAACTTACACTATTACACTTACTTTCTAGTTTTTTGAAAATGATCATATAATCTCTCTTAACACGTAAAAAACAGAACATAATCGATAAAACTAATTACTTTTTATAAACTAATTTAGAAAGTAACGCGAGCATTTTTTCGTCCATTTCCAAGCGCTCTTTATGTCGTTTGGCACGCGCTTCCTCCTCTTCTGATTTTTGCCGGAGTCTCTTCTTCAATAGGGAGGCTACATTCGCTTTGGTGAAAGCCCACTCTGACCCACCAATATTTTGTGGGCGAAGTGGGCGCGATGTGGTCGCGAACAGTGACGTCATCTATGACGTCGAGCGATCGCTCGCGACGACCACGGGCCTTAGGTGGAACGATACAGAGGGTGTTACGATCGTTGCGGGCGTTTAGTGGAACGTAGCCATATACTGAAGACTAGGCGGTATGGCCAATGAGCCTTAGCCTGCCCTAAAAGGGCGAAAGAAAAAAAAAACTAAACAAGAAACATAATGAAATAAGACTTATAATAAGACTTAGTGTGTATGCTGTGTTTCGAGTTCTCACAAGAAGTCCGAGCAAGATTTAGCAAAAGTGCTATCATTTTGCTAGAGTATGTAGGTTAGGTTAGTTTATAGGCAATGATATGATGTGAACGTGAAAAAACAGTGATCTTGAAGAATGAAAAGTTACTGAACACTTATAAAGATTGACATGAGAAAAATGTAAAGAAAAAATTATATTGAAAACAAAAGAAAATGGACTGGACATCTGGATTGGACCAATATAATGAGCTTTTGACTACGTAACCTGAAAAATATACTGAAAATTACTGAAGACGTGAATTTTAAAAATTAAGACTAGGCGGTATGGCCAATGAGCCTTAGCCTGCCCTAAAAGGTCGAAGAAAAAAAAATGTATTCTTTCTCTCTCTTTGTCGTTTACTTCACTGAGAGACTTTTTAGCGGGAATTTGTAGCGTTCAGTTTGTCATTTTTCTTTTATTATCCGAAAAATTACATTTAGTGGTTTTCGATGTGTAATATTGATAGTGTATTTATCAGCGAAGTATCATTTATGTGTTTCTTGTGTAGGATAATGAAATAAAAGTGTGTATACTGTGTTTCGAGTTCCCACAAGAAGTCCGAGCAAGCTTTAGCAAAAGTGCTATCATTTTGCTAGAGTATGTAGGTTAGGTTAGTATATAGACAATGACATGATGTGAACGTGAAGAACAGTGACCTAGAAAACTGAAAAGGAGAAAATTACTACATAATCTGAAAAATATACTAAAAAATTACTGAAGACGTGAATTCTACAAATTAATACTGCTGAATAACATATACTGAAGACTAGGCGGTATGGCCAATGAGCCTTAGCCTGCCCTAAAAGGGCGAAGTTAAAAAAAAAAAAAAAAAAATTACTTCACTGAGTAAGGAACAGGAGCAATATGTTTATTACTAAATAAAACGTAGTTAGTCTGTGGCTTTGGTTTACTTGGACTTATTACGGCCAAACACGAAAACTACATATTAATTTGCATTTAATTAACACTACAAATTAGTGTTCCTGATCCGCGCTAGATTAGCGATTTTTTGCAAAGTTTAAGTGAACGTAATTCGCACAAAATGCCTTCCATCCCCGGAAAATATCAGCACTACAAAAATGAAAATATTGAAGACTATTTCATTGCTGTTGGTATGTTGATTCTCACTATTTATTTTTAAGTAACTACTACATGGAATAAAGCTTTAAAATATAACCTTTCTAAACTGCAGGGGTTCCATTCATTGGCCGTAAAATGATGGCTATGTCATCCCCTCTCATGGAAATCACCATAGATGGAGACACCATGACTTTAAAGAACTCTTCACTCTTCAGAACCGTTGAGCATACTTTCAAACTTGGAGAAGAGTATGACGAACGTATGCCTAACACCACTATTAAAGTATGCAATCAAGTTCCACTTCTATGTCTGTCAATGGTTAACAATAATTCATTTATAGATAAGGATTGTACTAAATAAGCTCCATTATTCTTCATTTACCTTATTTTACATGTGGAGCCTGTGGGCTCCCTTTGTGTCCAAAATAACTATTCATTCCGAGTGTTGTTGAGCTTTTTGTATTAGGGATATTCGCAGAAGCTTGTGTTGACTGCTTCTTCACTATAATGCAGAAGAGATACACATCTCTCGTGCACCGATCGGGGACAAGCCCCATTCTCATTCTAAGCTGTGTTGAGAGCCTGCTTAACTGCTCATGAGTGAATCACTTCTGCAGGATCTCCATTTCTGTGGTGATCTTGTAGTAGAAATTCACATACTTCATTATTTACTCATTTGTTACACTTGATATAAGTTTCGAATCTAGGTTAGGTAAGACTAATGAATTAAATTATTATTAGACATTTTTTCTCTAACAAAATCTAAAGGCCATGTACAATCCTTTTCTTTTAGTTAACTGAGTTTTACTACATTTTATTTTCTTTTAGAGCATTACTAAAATTGAAAATGAGAATGAGATGGTAACAACTTCGGTTATACCAGAGACTGGAGATAAATGTGGACGCCACTATCTTTTTACGGATGATGAGTGCATTGTGGTAAGAAACCAATAATATTCTACTATCAATAAGTGAAATTAATTATATTATGGTTAGTTTGCTGAATTAGCTGAAGCTTTTACGGCTCGCGACAAACACTCTGTCAAGGGCCCACCTTGAGTTCCAACACGCCACCCACTGTGCCAGTCGTGATTGATCTTAATGCGGCCCCTTTGTCGGAGTGTTTGACTGTCGCCGCTGCTGGCTCTCAGCATTCATCAAAGATGCAGTTAAATGAGCAAACATACTATATACATTTGGGAATATTTTGTCTCGAACAATCTGCAAATCCAAACTAAACCTACTCTTTATGTGACCTGGTGAAAGTCACATGAAGCTATTGGATGCTGGCAGCACAGGATTTTTAATTGTGGAAATCTGTGGGTTTTGCCCTAATTAACAACAGCAAATGTCTGAAAGCTACCCTTTAATCAAATTTATCTTGTTTTATTTCAGACTCTTACTCATGACAAAGCTACCACACCAGGAAAAAGGTACTTTCGTCGTGTCAAAACCAATGTTTAAAGTTAAATGGAGTATAATGGTGTTGATTTGATGTAACATGATTTAACTTATTTGACAGGACTAAACTATATTGTGTTACTCTGAATCCACACCAATATTCACAAAATGTCCTATCAACCCTGACTTAATTATGAATATTTCAGGTTTCAATGTTGTGAAAAGTGATCTTGCATTTATCTATTTTTAAGAGAATATTTAAGTATAGGATTGATTTTGTAGCCTTTTTATATTTTCTATATTTCTAAAATACAATTTTGCTTTATCATTGTGGCTTTTATTGTGTATCAAAATAGGCAAACCAACTAGGAGTCGAAGTGGTCGCCATGACCGAAATCGGTCGGATAGTGGTCATCATCAAAATAGGGGAGTGTAGTTTATTTAGGTAGTTATAAGTACTCTTCAGGGAAAAGACTTGTTTTTCCTATCCCTTTTATAGCAAAAAGAAAACAGGATAAAGTATTGCAGCCAAATTGTAACTGTTTTAATATGTTTGGATGTTCCATTTGCACCTATTGCATAGCCTTGTTTGCGTTGGATCGATTTTCAGGGTTCCCTACACCCAGAGGCTGAGCAACGGGGCCATAATATTTATTACCAAGCCTCTGCTGTCCATTAGTTTGTCACTGGTCTGTATTTCATTAACCATAATAGGTAGACAGTTGAAATTTTCAGTGTGTATTTCTATAGCCGCTATAACAACAAGTAGGTAATAAAAATTTGAGAGTGAAAAAGTGTGTTTTGGTTCAGAGGATGTCACTACGTTTTTATAGTTACCCTGCTAACTTGGCTGCAAGGCCTAATTGTCAAGGAGTATAGAAATCACTACGTTTACTAATTGTCTTAGTTAAAAAATACTTTATACACTAGAGCATGAAAAATTATTTGATGCAGCCTCGACTTAAATAACAACTTTACGAGCATGAAAAGTGAAAAATATTTAGATTTTATTTGTACCTACCTACTTCCAAAGAGAATATAACAAACTACGTTCCTACTTCATATCTATGACAATCAGTGACTTAAAATACTATGACAATGGAGCGATCAATAGAGATGAGTGTTGTAAACCGAAACCGTAAATAGTTACAGAAACTGTTTATTGCTGCAATACCGAAAACTATGTATTAGCTTCTGCAAAAACTGTTTATCGGACGAAACTATTTATTAATCAGCGGACGATCTCGCTCGACCCGTAACGGAAGAGTAAACGAGATAGAGGATCGGCTTTCTTGTACATGTGAGAGAGCGGGAAACAAAATAATTCAATCTCAGTCAATAATTAGAAACAGCTGCACTTCTATTTTACTGTTTGATAATGTAATTGACCTTTGGCTTTAGGAGGCTCGAGTTTCCATACAAACGTAGTTCCGCTTTAATACAAAAACTACATGCCGGATTTAATCCAAACTTTGAAAATATATTGAGTAGACACATATCGAAGTTTTTAATTATTTTTCATCGTAGTAAATATTAACGTAACTAAACGAAGGCTTAAATTAGTTTTGTACTGAAAGTATGAAACTGTTCTTATTTTTGATGTGTAACGGAAATGTGTCCCAGGGAGTCGCGTTTTTTCAGGCTTTAAAAGCGCGGAAAAGGCAAAGGTATCTATGACCATACAGCCTAGTCTGCCGTATCTTTGCCGTCCTTTTATCAGGCTTTAAAAGCGCGGAAAAGGCAAAGGTCTCTATGACCATACAGCCTAGTCTGCCGTATCTTTGCCGTCCTTTTATTAAAGTATTTTGTCACATGTTACACATCATATGCGAGTACTGTAGGTCTCGCTCGAATTTTTTTTTTTCGTTTTATATTAGTACATCGAAAACTAATTACAAACATCAATAAGTGTCTCCTCATTATATTTGAAAAGTTTGGATTCATCTGGTATATATAGTTTTTGTATTAAAGCGGAACAACGTTTGTATGGAAACTCGAGCCTTCGTATGGAACGTTTGTATGGAACATCATTGGACTCGCAACCGTTACCGACACCGACAGGAACACTAACAGAGTCAAAACTTATAAAACTGTAAAAACTTTTCACTTCTCTCGGCACTCCCAGAGTTAGGTTTTTGTAAATTCTCTTTTCATAATTCTGAAAGAAGATTCTGTATCTTTAGTTTATATATTTATTTATGTACTAAAAATTAAAAAAGTAAAAGTAAAATCAATTTTGCGCACAGTGAAATGGCATATAAAGTACAACTTTTCGAGCAACTGCATAGAAAATACCTAATAGGCAGGTATTCAATACCTCTACTAAAAATATTCGTAAAAGAATGAGTTGAGCTGAAAAAAACGAAATTACTACATTTCGGACCATTGCTGAGCACACTGAGAGCAATATGCATATTTAGAAACAAAATCAAAAATGACATCTGTTTAATACTGCCAAATACAGTACACGTGTAAATATATATTTGTCTCGTCTACTCTCTATAACATCACCAATGTTAGAAGAGAAGTATGTGTACCTTCAGTATTTGTCAATATTATTATTTCGATTTTTGTGTGCAGCGGACGCGAGCAACCGTAGGTTTTCAATTTTTGATTGTTTTGCGAACATCAATCGTTTTTGTTCTTTTGAAAATTGAGAAAACAAAGGTTTGTGCAATTGTGTGCAGATCAGTCAGATTTTGGTTACAAAGATTTTGCGGTACCTACAAAGAAATGGCAGACATTTCCCAAGATCAGGTAATTTAATTTAATAGTGCGCAGCGCACAAATACCACCAGTCACCACGAAACCATCTCATACAATTTATTCTGCTATCATCAAGTTTTCATAGAATCTAGCATTTTCATAGAATAACTGTAATGCTCTATTATTTTTGTTTAAATGTTATAAACTTGACAGGAGCAGCAAGTAAAGAAGCTAAAGAGGTTTCTGGAGGGTTGGCGCGGCGCTCTGCTGGCGCTGAAGCCCGTCTTCATGTGGGAGCAGCAGTGGCACCCCTGCGCCATTGTGGGCAGCGTCTCCTTCCTATACCTAGTCATCTGGCTTCTCGACTTGAATTTTCTCACAATGTTCTCAGTAATCGGCGTCTTCGTCAACTTCGTGGACTTTATTGTCCCAATAATCTGCAATTCAATCTGCGGTCCTAACTCATGGAATATGCAAAAGGAGAAGATGTTTGAAGATGTATGCAAGAGCATCGTCAGGAGCTACAATAATATATTGCACCAGATTAGTTCTTTCTACTCTATGAGGGAGACTAGCCCTTGCATGGTAAGTTGAGTTTATGTGTACCATCCTCAATTCCTCAGGTTAGATAGATGTGGTAAACAAACTCAAATTTCAAAGTAAGAATAATAATCACACAGACAAATCAATACATACTACAGAATCAGCAAATAATCCTGTGAATTTTTTGCATTGGATGGGACTTGAGCCCTATTGGCCCAGTAGGCAGGAGTCACTGGGTAAGTCAAATTCTAGTTTAAACGACAAATATAGGTTTGTAATGTGTATAATGTAGTTTTCATTGTAAGCTTTAACTTTTGAAGTAAACCTTCATATAAAAAAATATTATTCAAAGTATGTGGTGAATTTATGCCCTATGCCTGACTATTAAGGTGCCTTTAGGGTGGGTGGTATTCATGCTGTGTTTGAGATATCTATACAACTGCACTTACACACATAGGGCATTAAACAAACCACATTTTTTTAACACCTCATGCGTGGTAGTATCTGTTTTGGATAGAGACTCAGAACTACATCTCTCATTTATCCATAACCGATAGTTTTTAGTTAGTTGATGCACTGTCAATTTTTTTTTGTATCTTCATAATGTTTTATTAACTTGTTTTTAACCAAGCAAATGCAAAAAAAATATGATCAGAAAAGAAATTTTACTAGCTAATATCAGTAATTCGTTTTTGTAGGTTATTTATAAAAATAACCAGAAATCATCGGCAGCATGGGCAGGCCACCTGGCCCCACCTTGAATTAGTTACACCCTCCACGCTTGAGTGGTTAGAGATCTGGGATATATTCAGGCAAAAATATGCATAGCATCATATTTAAAAATTAGCAAAATATTTTTCTGTACTAAATGGGGCCTGACAAAGGGCTAAACTAATAAGCTTCTTTTGCAAGTGCAATGTATTGAAACCAAACAAGTGTAGGTGATAGTTATTTTTGCTTTTTCAGTGTTCACTAGTTTTTAACTGATCATCATCACCATCATTCATCATTTCAGCTCATAAATGTCCCCACCGAGGGGCTCGAGCCTGCCCTGAATTAGAGCGATCGGGCCTTACTCGATCACGCGGGCCCAGTGCGGGTTGGTCGACTTCACTTACAACCTGCGAGTTTCTTCGCAGGCGTGTGCAGGTTTCCTCACAATGTTTTCCTTCACTGTAAGAGCGTCGGATAAACGTACATATGAAATCGAAACTCGAAATCACATTGGTACGTGGCGGGATTCGAACCACGACCTTTCGGACAGGTGGCGGCGGCCCTAGCCGTTACGCCACCGACGCTCTTATTTTTTAACTGATATTCCATTTAAAATCCCAGACATCAAAAAAATTGTGTCACCTAATTGTCCTCAATACATTTTCATACTAAAGGGGGCTCCAAATAAGCATGATTACTTAGTAAATGAAAAAATAATAGCTAGCTACAACTTTTTCGAAGAGCGCAACATTCTGCAGATCCTCGGGAACTCAGTAGACTCCTCAAAACAAACATTTTTTTTTCTGCAAAATGAAGGAAAAATTTGCCATTTTACCATATGCTACTACCATAGTCTACTGAGTTTACATGGTTCTGCAGAATGTTGTGCTCTTTAAGAAATTTGTAGCCAGGGATCTAACCTACTGATACCACCTTTAGTTTTCTTTATTTTAAAAGTAATCTTTCTTATTTAGAGCAACCATTTGTATGAAAATATTCTGAGAAAAAAATAGGTTGTGTGATTTTTTTCGATGTGTGTAGAATAATTATAGACATTCTTTTTTTTCTTTTCAGTACTATTTGATCTCCATTTTCATGCTGCTCGTCACTGCATGGATATCATCTGCCATCAACAATATATTCCTGCTGTATGTGTTGTCGACAGTCACTCTACTGTGGCCCGGTATTCGGCACCGTGGCATCTTCAACGCACTGCTCTCCATGGTCAACATTAAGCCAAAAGCTCTTAAAGGAGAATAAAGTAGATATCACCCCACACTTATGCTAGATCGATTTTAGTTAGCTTTTATAATATTGTGATATAACATGCTAGGGATTGCATTTTTTTTTAAATAGTACCTATTTATCCTCGTCTTGGTAGTCTTCCCTTATTTTTGTGGTAATTTCTTCCATCACACATAAAATAACTAGATGGACAAATGGAGGTTTTTTTGCTCATTTAGGGTGTATATGTGTGTCTCTCCCTTTCTGACAGCTATTCTTACATTTCTATCCTTGCCTCTCTGTTATACAATAGCATATTTGTCCAGACGATCTTTGAATATACTGGGGGATCTAGATCTTTTACGTTTGATTGAAGGGTAACTGATTTTTTTAAATCTAACTCTCAAAAGCTAAAGGATCAAACTTTTCTCTTTATGTAAGTATAGATTATGCCACATGAGCACTTCTCAAAAAATTAAATTTTGTATATACAAATAATAATATTTTCTTGAATATAGCTACGAGGGTTTTTTTTGCTGCTAGATTGTATTTCCAATTGTTCAAGTTATGTATGGAGTATCTGGTCATTACAGTTTTAAGTTAAGCTTAGCTTAGTTATGAGCTTTAAATTGATGTGTAATGTTTTTGGATAAAGTAAAATAAGTATGTAATTAAATAAAAATGTTTGACTTGTACTTCCTTTTACCTAGTTAACAGGCATGGGTCTCTTCCAAACTCGGGAAAGTTAGGCCATACTACAAACCGGGGCCAAGTCCGGGTTGGTAGAGGTTGTAGGGCTACTGGTGAACCCCATTGTCAGAAGTTTTTCAAGCTGTCTATAAGGCATCAGACACGGACTGCCATCTCCAACGGCTTATCGTACCTTGGGAAGCGTGGAAAGTCGAGAAATAGGTCACTAACAATCAAGCCCATCCAGGTAATTTAACCTGCGTGATCGAACCAACCACGCAAGATGCACCGCACTGTGACCGCTTAACCAGTAAGATATTGAGTAATTTCATACTTGTGCCTGCATATACAAATAAAACATAAACTTTAAGGAACACACTAATATAAATAAATATTCTGGGACAAATCACACATGGTCATCTGGCCCCAAAGTAGGATTCCCTGTGTTATGGGTTACCAGAGACTGATATACATACTTATATACGTTGAAATACATACAAATATATATATATATATTTAACACCCAGACACAGAGCAAACAAATCTGCTCATCACACAAATGCTTGCCCTGGGTGCGGATCGAACCCACAACCCTCGGATCAGTAGTCAAGGGCACAAACCACTGAGCCACCGAGTCAGTCAAAATATACACTCAATGTGAACATACTAATTATACACTCGTGCTAAAAAATAGCACTACCAATTTTTACTCACTAAATTTTTATACAAAAGGGGGAAAGACGATTACTTATTCAAATAAAGAAACTTAAAAAAAACAAAAGTATCAGTAGGTTAAATTCAGTTGACCTTCCCTGACCCCCAGAGGGGTTTTAGATCTTTTAATTCATGTGTTCGTGCCGCCGTTCGTTATAGCAAGACGCGTGCTGGGCCCATTGAGTTTTCGTGTCTTAAGCCCACCGGTGGGGACGCGAACTAGGCCGCGGGAGTTCAGTACTTAAGGCTGGCTAGCTATGGTACAATTTACCACAACCGAAACAAAGCTAGGCTTATTAACAGGGTTGACAGAAACGCAGTTGTCCTGGGGACTCGAAATTTCCACAATCTACGGGACACGGCGACCCTTAACCATGTTAAATTACAGCCTTATGAGGGAATGTTTGTATCTAACGACAGCCCCCGCGAGCTAACACTAGCACAATAAATTCAAAGTTTAATGAGCTGCTGATCGATCTTATTTTAGCCTTCATCAATAGAAACAGAAGCCGCCGGGTGCGGGCAGCGCAGGACCGGTCGTCGTGGAATCCTTGTACCGGGAAAAAATAGGTTCTGTTTTCATGAAACAGAACAGTCATAATCAATTTCCTAAAAAACATTACTTCCCCTACAAAGTTAGTTAATCTGCTGATCAAACAGAAGCCGCTGAATGAGGGCAGCGCTGAACCGGTCGTCGTGAAAATGCTTGGGGGAGGCCTTTGTCCAGCAGTGGCAGTGGATGATGATGAATAGAAACATACAAGAAGTTTCAAAACAGCAAATTAGAAAAACATAGAAAATACAGATTTGTATGAGAAATCAAAAAAAAAAAGTCGAGAATTGACTATGGGTTTCTTGAGGACTGCTGTTCAGTATCTTGACTAGAAAGATTAAAAATTTGCCAAACATTTTTTTCAGCTTGTATGAAAACAAATATACATAATTCAGAATAATTGTATATTTCGTAGCATAACTATTCAAAAATACTTAAAACTACATCACTTGTAAAAGTTCATTACATATTTGCGATAGATTAACACTGGTGTGATTTTAATTCTAGATAAGGTTTTAGGCATCACTATCGGCTATGAAATATTTCATATTTCACTTGGGATCAGGGTTGATTATCTGAAAATTTATTGCACTTAAGAGGATTGTGAAGCTACGACTTTTCATACAAATGGCGTTAACGATTTTCACCTTTTAAATGTTCACCGATTTTGACCAATTTTTGATAGATCAGTCAGAATAAAAGCCAGCCAAGGGCCAAGGTATATATTAAAAAAATTGCTAATTGACCATTAGTACTAATATATATACTTTGCCATGGCTTTCTTAAGGAAGGTTGTTTAATTACACGAGTACAAGCTCCAGTTAAAAAAGTGCATACCTTTGTTAGACCCTGAATATAGGTTTTTGTTTTTTCAATAATGTTACGTAATAAGTTCAATTTTATTGTCGTTCACGTCTTTTCATACAAGACTAATTTCGGCCATTGTTTATTTTTAATCAATAATTTAAAAATAATCCTTTTTTTTAAGAGGTAAAAATCTCTTTCGCCGTTTATATGAAAAGTCTCATTTTCGCCGTGGGTAAACAGTTCTCATAAATCAGTTTTACATTTACAAAGCATAACATTCATAATTTTTGCAACATAGGTTTTACCTCATAGGACAAAATTTATGTATAATTATAAAAATAGCCTATATGTGTTTTTATAGGTAAAACATAAAAAGTGAAGTAAAATATATAAAAAGACGCTTTACAAAATAACCAAAAAAAATCATAGAGACCTTGCATTGGCTGAGTTAATAGCTAAAGAGCTTATAAAACAGAAATATTCTAAAACATCACAAAGCAGTAGGTATGTTGTGAAAATCTCGTAAAAAGCGAAACATAAAATGCGGTGGGAGGTTCAAGTACGAGATTCGAATTAATTATCTACCTAAATTACGCTATTTGACAATGAGTTCTATATCTCCAGAGGGAGATTCTTTGTCGCGTATAGATCGTGGCATCTCAGTTGAACAGTGCGCAGTCTTATTTTCAGGTCTATTGAGACCACTTCGATTGCGAAGTGTGGGCCGCGGGGGGTCGCGCGCACCAAGAGACGCCAGCCCCCCGCGTACACCCGCGCGCTCCCTACATGCGCAAACGACCGCTATTTGTGTTTAAGGCGGTAATAGCACGGATTTTCGTTATTCTTGACGTCAATTACTCCTAAACGATAGAAAACCCAAGGTTGAAAAAAATACCCTTATTTTTGATGATGTTCCTTAAAATCAAAAGCTATTAGAAACACGATTGAACAGTTTTGGCTCGATAAAAAAAATCCCAAAGATAGGTCTACACCGTTACTTTCAACTCTAGTTACGACTAATATTTTGAAGTATAATTTTTTTAAAAAAACGTACAATATTTGTCATGATAATATAAAGTGAATAATGTTATTATTTTTTATACTTTCATTGTAGTTTTTGATTGAAACAAAAAACGATTGATAAAGTGAAAAGTGTGGTTATATTCTTCTTTACACGTAAAGAAAAAGACAGAGACAACTGTTCCAATCAATACCTCACCTTAAGGCGACGCATTGGAAACTTTGGTCGCAGGGATCTCGATTTTTCTCAGCACAAAAGAATTTAAATAAAAATAGAAAAGTTATATTTTGTAACCTGATTCTCCATTTAAATGACTTCATCTTGTCATGTGCAAGAAATACGATTCGTTAACTTTTATAACAGAAAAAAATATATCAAGAAATCTCTTTTAAGAGATTTGCATTCTTCAGGCAAACCAGACCGATTGAGTACCTCTACATTTTCTTAGTCGATTAATGTTAAGTCTAAACACAAACCTCAATATGCCAGTTGGATTAAAAAAAAGTTTTTAATTGATTTGATTTGACCAAAAACATTGAAACGGGCAAAAGTGTGATTATTTTCTTTACACGTAAAAGATAGAGACAACTGTTCCAATCAGTGCCTCGCCTTAACTTGTCGCCGCGAATTGTATATAGGTGACTGCAGTGAAAGTGAGACAAATATAGTATGGAGTAATTTTCATCCAATTTATTTTTCTAAACAACACGTCTTTCTTTCTGTTACTTGACTCCACTTCTCCGTCGAGCCGGGAAAATACATTGCTTCTCTGGAGATGTTAATAGGAACTCATTGCTATTTGGTATCTAAATTTAACTTTCCTATTTTGGCGACGGCGACCGACGACTGCGGTTGGGTCGGGCGCCCCAAAACTACTCCCAATGATCGCGCGACCTGGTAGCTTGCATTCGTCAGTGCTTTATGCATTAATTCATACAAAGCAGCCGGTTCGCGGCTCGCCGGACGACGTCACCAAGATCCGTATACTACCTTAACTAAATGTCTATGACGCTAAAGCTTGGTAACATTCGAGTTCTTAGAACACTAAAGGAACCGCTGGCTCACTAGAGGGGCAGCTTGGGCAAGTTTACAAGTTATTATTCGACTTACTATCGGCGGACGTCGTCTGTATAGGTTCTCCGCCACGAGGTGATTAAAATTATCTACCTAATTAACGCTATCTGTTGTTTAACTATCTGTGACGCTAAAGCCTGGTTTCACATTCGAGTTCTTAGCTTGAGTCACTAAAGGAACCAGTGACTCACTGGGAGGCGGCTCGGAAATGTTATTGTTCGACTTACTATCGGTAGGCGTCGTCGGCCGCAGCAGGTCCTCTGCCACTAGGGTCGTCGTGAACCTACTGGGCGGTGCTTGACAGTTCAGCTTACTCTTCAGCGCGCTACTATCGCTATATCTTCTGCTGCCATTGTTCAGGAGGTCATTACTTTTATTCCTGCATTTATTGTCCTTGCTCTGAACGTTAAGGGAATCTGTATCGCTGATGTAATTAACGTCGTCTTTTATACATTTGCTAATGTCGACTTTGAGGTTGATATTAGCGCTGCTGGAAGGTATATCCTTCTGAAAGGACTCCTTGCTCTGTTGCGGGGTGAGGCCGTAGAAATCGGCGCTGGTGGAGGGCTGTACGTTTTCAAGGCGCGGGGGCGCGCCTGGAGTCGCGGGGCTAAGGTCGTTGCGGATCATTCTCATGGGAGACCCGTACGGGTCCGCTGATAGTGTTTCTTCGTCATCTTCCTCTTCGGCGCTCTGTTGGAAAGGAAGCAAACGAATTAAAATTATTAAATAAAGTGAAATATCAACTGGAATCAACTGGAATTTTTTTGTCCAAATAGTTACGACTTGAGACTTTGATACGACAAGACAGCTGCCTGAAAATTGTCATAGATAGAAAGCCAGATGAAGGAAGAGGTGGCCAAGACGGAACTACACGTAACGAGTAAATAAAAGAGGACGGTTGATGTCGTGTCTTAAAGACGTGAAGGTGTGTGTTTATAACTGAATGAAAATTACTCCACCGACAACGTATACAACCTGTTTTGCGAAATCACTAAAAGGGGAAAATGCAATAACAAACAAACTCGTTCCGACAACTGAACAGAAGAGTCCAATAGAGGCGCTTTCGCCTGCGTGGCGCGGGCGCCAACAAAACTATGAGTAAACTCTATAATTTTCTCAATATTTCATTCGCCTATCTACCCAGTTCAAATGTAAATAAATATATTCTGATACTGATTTGATCCATAAAAAATACCATCTTGAGCTGTAATAACGTGTAATTTATTAAAAGGAAACGTTCTTGTTCGGTCAACCGGACAACAACCGAACTACTGCTACTACAGGAGAAAACCCACTTCAATCGCAACAACCGAGTACAATTTAGGTTTTTTTTTGGTTTTTGTTATTTTCCTAAAAAAAAGTAACTTTATCGATTGTGATGAAATTTATATGGAACCAATTTGGCAGTACTTATAACCATCGAAAAAAAATATTATCATGAAAACGGTTCACAATCTGCGAAGATATCGCGTCACAAACATAAAAAAACATACAGTCGAATTGAAACCTCCTTTTTTAAGTCGGTTGAACAGATATGCTACGTGTGATGTGCATGATGATAATAAACTGAGCAAGCTCATTCTAATGGCGCACGCGTTTCGTTCGCACTTCTATTATACTCTTTTATTCGGTGGTTGCGACTGTCGTAGTTAGTAGTCACAGACAGTAGAGTGAGATATATTAAATGTTTTGGTACATTAAGCCTACTAACTAGTATCTCATCTGTGATTAAGCGTCGTCGCCCTGAGCGTTCAGGTACCGGTTAGAACGCCGCGCCGCTCAAAACGCAAGACTCTTCTATGCAATGTGACCGAGATTTCACTATACTCTATTTATTTTAGCGAGCTAGCAAAGCGCTTTCTCTATCGCACAATCACTAACAAATGAGAAAGACAGAAAATTACGCCACAAGGTCAAATGGGCGTCAACAACTGCAAAGAAATGTAAGCTGCGTTCACAATGACCCTAATCGTAAATAGTTTTTACATTTGCAAACATTTTAATTAATTTAAATACAATTACTATTTATTTTTGGAAAGAATACAAAAACGCAGATTGAAAATAAACTATTTTTAATTTTAGTGTAAATAATAAATATTAACTTTTGTAAGTAGGCACTCAAGCTTTAATTAATTCGTGTGTTTTCTATGCCATTGTTGTTTAATATGTGTAGTACGAATAGGTTTTAAAACTCTCAGATACATAAAATAAATCTGATTTTCTGTAACATACTGGGTAGTATAATAACAATATAACACAGTATTACAAAAAAAATATATTCCAGAAGTGTTCCTACTTACTTGACAAAATCAAAACCCACATAAAATATTTTTTGTCAAATACACTATTTCGACTTACCAGTCAGAAAGTAAAAGTAATCTGCGTCCAGTATTCAAAATTACGCCAAAAAGGTATTAGCAATCAATCTCGGAGTAAAGTACTCTAAAGCCAGGTCACAATCACAAAGTAGAAAAATCAAAAGTCCAAATTACACGCCAATCACAAGGTTCACAACAATCGATCACAGAGAGGTGGTGGAAACGTATAAACAATACGAGTCGCATGAATAGACTGAAAAAATACGCACCGTTAACGCGGGTTTAGCGTCATCAGTCATCACACCGGCCAATCACAAACGACACGATTTTCTCAGTACTGGCTCACTAAAATAAACAGGAATAGTCACTTGCCAGATTGACCGCGCTCCGGGAGACGCAGCGTAGAAAGGCCTCCCGCTCGGTGGACCGAAGATCTGGTGAAGGTCGCGGGAAGCCGCTAAATGCAGATAGCGCAGGACCGGTCGTTATGGAAATCCTTGCGGGAGGCCTTTGTCCAGCAGTGGACGTCTTTCAGCTGATATGATGATGACATGTCAGATTGGCCGGCGGTGGCCTCGTTGAACTCCAGTTCAGAGGTGAACGACACCGGCGTCACGTTGCCGCTAAAGGAGCTCTTCTGTGGTAGGTATATAGTTACCATAAGATCGTGGTCAGTGATGGAGCCGGCGGTGGCCTCGTTGCTATTGAACTCCAGCTCAGAGGTGAGCGACACCGGCTTCACATTGCCGCTATTAGAGCTCTTCTGTGATAGGTATAGTTACCATAAGATCGTGGTCAGTGATGGAGCCGGAGGTGGCCTCGTTGCTGTTGAACTCCAGCTCAGAGGTGAGCGACACCGGCTTCACATTGCCGCTATTAGAGCTCTTCTGTAATAGGTATAGTTACCATAAGATCGTGGTCAGTGATGGAGCCGGCGGTGGCCTCGTTGCTGTTGAACTCCAGCTCAGAGGTGAGCGACACTGGTGTCACGTCGCCGCTAATAGATGAACCTGATGCAGACCATATTTGCATTTCAAATAACAGGGTTATTGCACGAAAGTTGGCACATAAGATTCCCTATACTTTGATAGCCGACTGTTGCACATAATAATCACTAGTATAGATAGGACAAAGTGCGCAGAAACGAAATACACCTTTTTGGGTTGTTCCCATTTGTCCCCACGCGCTTTTCCCCAAATGGGGACAAACAAAACTTTTATTTGGGGACATATGGGAATTTTAAAGTTTAATTTATCCCCAAAGAATATTTTTTAATTATTTTCAATTCAAATTCAAAAGACACGAGTATGGTGACAAAAAAGGGATAGGTAGTCACTGGGTTTACCTTGCAGGATAACAGATAACTATATTATACTTAAAAAAAACAAGTAGGAAAGATTGTTGTGTTATTTATAACATTGGTCACATGCACCAAACCAGAAATCATTAGAAAAAGAGTTTGAAAAAACCAAGGCCGTGCCATCTCACTCGTAACATTGCATCCGTGTCATGCAAAAAGTAGAAGTGTCCTTATCCTTATTTGACATATGTACGAATAATTTATCGTTTTCTTGGTATAGAGAGAGCTTGTCCTAACATTATGTATATTTTCTAGTGCATAGATGCTCAGAATGAACGTGAATAATAAGGTCTTAACCTTAAGCTTCCCCAAAAATAATGCAAACACTTAAACAACTTTCTGAATGCGGTACATTCTTGCAATGAACTAATAAAACGGAATATCGGACTTCGATTTTAAAAGTACCTGCGGCACGTTCGTTCTGAACTTTGTCCTGCAGCATGCTGAGCAATATTCCATATCTAGGCAACACAACAACCGTTCAATACACAGCACGCAAACTGCCGACTGCATAACCCCGTCATCACTATTATTATAAACTAACTTTTGCCCGCGGCTTCGCCCGCTTGGACATCGTTTTTATGACTGTCTTCGAGGGTGAGTGGTGAGCGCGGACATGAGTTTTCTCCAGATCCCTATCCCAGATCGGGCTATTCTGATTAGCAGTCTATGTCACTTCCCACCCCTTCAACTAATTCTATACAAAAATCATTTCAATCCGTTGCTCCGTTGCGACGCCGACGTGCACGAACGTGGAAATGAGTTTTTCCCAGGTCCCTCGGGCACTATGTCAGGATATGCTTATTTCTAAATTATGTCATTTCCCACCCCCTTAACCATCTTTGTGCAAAAAATAACTACAATCCATTGTTCCGTTGTTTCTCTAGCGTCCCGAGCAGGGATCGAACCGCCAGCAGCGAAAGTCGCGGGAGGTGAGCGTGCCTACAGCTCTGGGACCTACCTGGAGAGTAGGTAGTGGTCCTCTTCCACAAGGCACTCGCCTTGCAGAGTACCAGGACAAGCGTCTTGGCGACAAGACCTACCGTACTTGGTCCTTGCCCTCGCCTCACGGCGTTGGCGGCCCTCACTATATGACCTTGTTGTCGGTGAGTGGGGACGCTAACCTGGTATTTTAGCGTATCTGGTAGATATACGAGAGGAAATGTTCCGTTGCGATGTTAAAGAAATGAACCAAAAAAAGAGTACTTTATTAGTTCCATCAGGAACTGCATCGGACTATGCTATTTTCACGTGATAAAAAGTAGCTGATGTCCTTCCCCGTGACACAGGCTACCTGCACGCCAAATTTCATCAAGAGATGGTCAAGGTATTGAAGCGTGAAAAGGTAACAAACAAACACATTTTCACATTTATTATCACCAGCTTTTTCCCGCGGCTTCACTCGCGTGGACATCGTTTTTATGACTGTCTTTAAGGGTGATTAGTAAATTATGTCGTTTCCCATCTACTCAACCATCTCTATGCAAAAAATCACAACAATCGAGCATTTTTTTAGTTCCCTCAGGAACTGCATCCGATTATGCTATTTTCCCGGGATAAAAAGTAGCCTATGCCCTTCCTCGTGACACAGGCTACCTGGATGCCAAATTTCATAAAGATTGGTCAAGGCGTTGAAGCGTGAAAAGGTAACAAACAAACACATTTTCACATTTATAATATTAGTAAGGATAGTAAGGATTTTTTAATTAAAAATTTGAGTGCGTTTGGCTGCACCTCACCTGATGGTAAGTGCCGATGCAGCCGAGGATGTAACACGCAAGCTCAAATAGTGCCTATTCACTTTCGTCTTGAGGATTCCTAAATTATACGAATCGGGGAATACAGAAGCCGGCAGAGAATTCCACTCCTTGGCCGTTCGCATGATGAAGGAAGAAGCAAAACGCTCTTTAAAGTTATTATTGGGAAAGCTTAAGTATTTTTGGGAAAGTTTTCAGTTTAACTTCAGGTTACGTGGAGCGGTTGTTCTGTGCCTCTGTAAGGAAGTTACTCGACAAATAACTGCAAGGAACAGACTATAGATTGTAGGAAAAAGGTTTATACTCGGTATGGAACAAGGTCGTTAATTCCGTCGTCCGCTCCGACTCGTACGGCCTTCAATTTTCGGCTTGATTGCGTTCCGTGTCGGAAAATTGTGGGTAGAGCCTTATGTGTATGAGCCATGAGGTGAAATGTAGGTACCTGCGGTGTGGGCGTGCGGCACGAGCGGGTGCAGGCCGTCGAGCGCGCATAACGCAGCTGCCTCGCCGTCCCACTGGGGCAGCTTCGGCTTGCCCCAGTTGCTACTGGAAACCAATACGTGGCACCGTGGCAGTATGGCACTGAGGCTCTCACATAGCTTGTTGGTGGCTAACTTAAGTTTTACTAGCATATTATGAACTCGTCAAAGTATAAAAAGAGTATCAATGAGTCATCCAACCAAGTGTTGCTCCGTTTCTCCATAATGACATCGCAAAGGTAGTAGTCGTCGGTCAGAGATTGTTAGTGACTAATTTATTATATTCAAGAGCTTGTAGAAGACCAATAAGTGTACAATTGACTCATCAAATCAAGTCTAGGTACAAAATGACTAATGTTCTTTTTAAATTCATAATTGGTAAGCCCTTGGCATCATCTTACCTGATGGTAAGTGACGACAATGCCGAAGATGAAAGCGGGCTTACCAAGATTCTAATTATATGTAGTCCCTAAACCTATTAGTAATGTGATAAAAGAAGTACAAATGAGACACAATCGTTAAGCCGTCTACGAAGTGTACTGCATTAATTACTCAACAATCCTAAAAACCGGCCAAGTGCGTGTCAGTACCGCACACATAGGGTTCCGCACCATCATACTAGATGGCGCTAGTTTCTTCAGTTCCGTACTATTATACTAGATGGCACTAGTTTCGTCACGTTACAAAAAAAACACGTTTTTTGTATGGAGACTTTCACTTTTTCTAATCTTTAGTATTTAATGTTATAGCGGCAACAGAAATACATCATCTGTGAAAATTTCAACTGTCTAGATATCACGGTTCTTGAAATACAGCCTGGTGACAGACGGACAGACGGACGTAATGGGTAATAGGGTCCCGATTTTACCCTTTGGGTACGGAACCCTAAAAAAACATTCTATAAAAACGTGCCAAGTCTAGATTAAGATAATAAGATTTAGACTTTAAAGTAAGTTTAAGACTTGGCCATAAAAAGTAGTGAGTGAGATGCAAGAAAGAGCTAAGTATATAAAAGAAAACTAGTGACTTGGCCGTTACACATTTTGTAAGAGTAAGTCTGGGTAGTTAAAAAGGATTTAAAAAACTTAAATTAACCACCTTGATACACTGCAAACGTATCTGCCATGATGTTTGTTTACTAGTCCGTTTCGCGCAGTTAAGACAGGGTATAAAGCAAACATTACATATGATTTCTCTGAGTGATAAGTTTAGTTATTTTTTTAACCATTATGATGACTAGAGACTATACCACTGAGGACTGACTATTGGTAAAAACACGATTCCTCATAGTTTCCTCGATAGAAAAATATCGCGAAGTTACCTCTAAAATTACAGTAATTTCAATTGTGTAACAACTCGAGTAAACATAATAGGGGATCGGACTGCATCAAAAATAAAATCTGAAATTTTTATTATTATTATTATTATATCAGCTCATATACGTCCCCACCGAGGGGCTCGAGCCTACCCTGAATCAGGGTGATTAGGCCTTAGTCGACCACGCGGGCCCAGTGCGGGTTGGTCGACTTCACACACAACCTTCGAGTTTCTTCGCAGGCGTGTGCAGGTTTCCTCACGATGTTTTCCTTCACCGTTAAAGCAATCGGTAAGTATATGTACGTAAGTTTTTGAAAAACTCATTGGTACATTGGCCGTCCAGATTTGAACCCGGTACCTCTGGTTAGATGGACCGAGTCGTTACCGGTTGAGCCACCGACGCTTTTGAAAATCTGAAATATGATTTCCTAAATTGTTCTCCTCTTAAAATTTCAAAAACCTTACTTGTTTTGTTTTTCCATCACGTCTTCAATTTTTAATTGATCACATTCACAAAATCAGTTCGTCAATGATGCTTAAAATCTATGACGTCACTTGTGGGTATTTCAAACATTTTTAGAACAAAATTTCGTTTTAGACAGATCATCAAAAAAATTAATCTACAAAAAAATCCATAATTATCGAACCTGCTCACAAAATTTCACGTGAATCTGTTGAGAAATGCGACCTGTAGATGAGAACAGCCGGGAAAAAAGTAATTCAAATGACTAGCAGTCCGATCCCCTATTACCTTAAAATTAAATATCTTTTCTCTAACATACTTGGAAATTTGAGCATTATTTTGATAACCTTCTTCGAGATAAATCGAAATTGCTGTACTGGCCAAACACATGCGAGCAGCGGCCGCCAAAAGTTGTATTAAAATCCATATCTGTCGTGTTAAGCGGCCAAATAAATTACTATGTAAAATCATATCTGTCGTGTAATTTAAAAATGGAACTATATTTCACTCCTAAGGAGGTAACTTATCAAACGTTATATTTAAATTTCAAACTAACTTGCAAATAGAACGCTCTTTATTGAAAAAAAAAAACAAATGAACACTTTGGCGCGTGAAAAATTATTGTTGTTCGTTGTTCGTCATTGATTTTAAAAAGTAATTATTGATGTTTTAATTTCCGCGCATTATTTGAGAAAAGTACTATACAAGCCTTGGCCACAACTAGGCATTGATGGACTTACGTATTGTGTGTGCCTCGGCTTCGTTTCGACCCACATTTACACGTTTGCAATGCCTCTTTTGCTTGCCGCTGCAGTAATGTACTATTAAAAGTGACCAAGGGATACTCTTGCCATTTTTCAATATCAATATAATAAAAAATAAATTTTTGCAGCTCCCGCTATGTTTTCTAAGCGGGATGGCAAGTTCAAAATCATGCGTGAGTGAGAAGAACAATATTTTGCTTTATACGCCGTAGAAAATTTAATCAGCTAGTTATAACTCCCCTCATACTCTCTGTTTTTTAGAGACGGAGTAAAGCGACATTTTGGGGTGATTATGATTTCCTGATTTTCTTCAAATTTCAAATAGTCCATGCTGGTTATCGGTTTCTTTGTTGATAAATCAATAAAATACATAATAAATCACTATGGCAACATAGATCACAAATAAACGAACGAGATTCACAGTCACGTGGTCCAGAAGTGTCCGAACTCAGCCTTTTTGCTAACGGAAATGTACTAACGCGGTTCTCCCTCTGTGTAAAAATGAATATTTCCTATCCTTGTTTCCTGTCAAACAACTATCCGGACGTTTTTTAAAGTTTTCTGTGTAGGGAACTCAAGGGCTACTTCTTTATAATAGGGATGACGAATGCTAGTCATCTGATTTACTTTTTATTATCTGTCAATAACGACATTTTGTTCTAAAAATGTTTTAAATACCTAGGCGTGACGTCATAGTTTTGCAGCGTCATTTATGTACTCATTTTGTGATTTTGGTGAATTAAAAATCGAAGACTCGATGGAAAACTAAACAAGTAAGGTTTTCCGAAGTTTAAGTAGGAGGGCAATTTAGTGTTCAAGAGTTCATAATTTATTTCTGATGCTGTCGTCATCCCTATTATGTGATTTAAGTTTGGCAACGTCATTTTACTCCATCTTTAAAAAATCGTACAGTCTCGCCTAGCCAGTGAACTGCTTCATGATGTACGGACATGATACCATCGTTGCGGAAAATGTATTCAAGCACTTGTATACAGATAGAAAATATTTACACAATATTACGCGTACATCTCTATAAATAAACACCCACATGCTTTTTATATTACATATTATCTAAACTGCGCAAATTTTTACATGATCGTAGCCAGATATTTTCAACTATGTTCATACATTCTAGTAGAAGTCACTACAGAAACCTCCTATTGATCTGAGTTAATGCCAAATTAAGAAATGTCGTGAAATGAATTACTAAATAATTATTTACTGTTTGGAAAATGATTCAAATAAGTCCATAAGACAAAAAAAAAATGCCCAAACTATTAAGCGTCTAGGAACAAATTAGCTCTACATTCATCTAGAAAAGAAATTATAAGTGTTAATTCTACGTTCTGTCTCAAATGATGGTAGGCAAAAGTGATCTAAGAGCCGTCACAGATGTGTGGCATATGAAAAGCAAGAGCATTTCAGTGGCTGCAGACTGGTGGTGGTCCCATTATATGTTCCAACATGAAAATAGCCAGTTCCCCATTGCGTCGGGAAGTCTTGGCAGGCCCGATTCCGTCTTCGGCATCATCGTCACTTACCATCAGGTGAGATGATGCCAAGGGCTGACAAACAGTTGACAAAAAAAAACTGGCACGGAAGACTTGAGAAATCTGTCACTTGCTATAAATAAACATATAAAAATAAAATTATTCAGACAACACGTCCATATTTGATAAGTAATACAAAATTTAATGCTACAGGCTCAGATCAAAAACAAAGTTCAGATAGAACCCCACGTAAATTCAATGTGAAGCCAATTAAAACCACTCCAAACCTGTACGTACACTGTAAATGCACACATAAGACATTAACAGTATTTGCTAAGACGTCGTCGTCGAAGACACACACGCGCGCACACACACAACACACTAATACCGCACACAAGTTTCAAAAAGTGGCTTCAACTTGACAGTTCGCATGATTCTATCTAAAGCTTTTTTATCTGAGGCTATAGGATTATTACTTAAAACTTGTACTATATTAATAGGACCACCACCTCCAGCCTGTAGCCACTGAAGTAGGTACCCTTACTTTTAGTACACCACACCATATGTGGCAGCTCTTGGACCAGGCTGCGTATTAATTTGCCCACCATTTCTTCACCTTTTGTGATAACTTAAATTTTTCTTGTTTTTATCTTTTATAAAAAAAAAAACTGGGTCTGATCTGAAATAAATGCGAACGACCTCTTTTTTTCAAATGAATAAGACACATTTCACTTTAACTACACATTCAGTTCAATCCCAAATATTATAGATTGATATTTGAGTGTCTACTCGTAGATGTGATGTAATAAGTTGTTACCATTCGGCGGCGCTGTTCTTGTGCTCCGAGGGCGTGTAGTTGGAGTTGGGCGAGGAGGGCCCGGCGGAGGAGAGGCCGCTGGGCAACTCGCCGGAGGACGACATGAGAGACGAGGGGCCGCTCCAGCCTACACCTGTAAGCGAGGACGAACATTATTAAAACACTAGGTTTATTTTATTTATCAAAGGTAATCAACAGCTTACAATAAAAACGATATGATACGGTGCTGTATGGTTAAATTCAATGTCGTAACAGATTATCAGTAGAAATTAGACAAGACAATTTTAAACTATGATATATATAACAATAATAGTGAATATCTTGCCGAGGGTGCTGATGGGGCAGCCGCCCGACTGCTGTGCCTCGGAAATGTTCACAGAGACGCGCTTATATAGGTGTGACGTGTGCTCTTCTGAGGTCATTCAAGCCCACGCAAAAATAGGTCTGGACAGTCAATGTTGGAGTTGATGTCATAAAGAAATTACATATCAAGTAGAGTCCGTCATCGCCCACAAAAGTTTATGATGATTACAGGAATCATTATACGATGAAGATGATAAGAAGGTTTTAAAGCTGAGATATCTTGTGTAGCGCTTTTGGATCTTTTCAATCTGGATTACATATTTGTCTTAACAGGAAGATAACACACATGACCTAAATTCCAAAACGCTTTTGACAAGCAAAGTATATATTTTTTATGCACTCACGATTCCGAAATTATAAAAAGATTCTAATAATATAGCCTAAAAATTTGAATGCTATAATAGTTACTATTTTAATAGTTTTTGCGTGAAAGAGTAACAAACAAACATTCTTACAAACTTTCGCGTTTATAATTAGAATATTATAGTATTAATAATATGGTAATTCAGCATGGCAGGTTGGATCCTTGGGGCATGCCGGAAGCACAGTCTAAGAATCCATACAGTCGTCCAACGCCTTTGATAATTGCGTCAGCGCCGACATCAGTAGTCACTGATTGATCACAGTACCAAGGGATGTCACAATACTTGACAATAAAATGAAAGAAAATGTCATCACGTAGAAAAACGACTTCAATAGTGTAAAAATCGATATATGAAGGCCTCTGAGGTCTCTGATCAAGAATCCGTTGACAGAATCAAAAAAATGGCGGCAATTTTTTCACTTTATTCAATTCTGACAAGGATTCGTGATTAGGGTCCTCAGGGACCTCCAGATATCGATTTTGGAAGCAATCGGGTCAGTAACTAAAAAGTTTAAAATGACAGCTACTTTTTTCAATTCTAACAACGGTTTCGTGATTGGGGACCTCAGGGACCCTCAGATATCAATTTGAAAGCAATCGGTCCAGTAAATAAAAAAAAACCAAATGGCGGCCACTTTTTTCAATTCTAGCAACGGATTCGTGATTAGGGACTTCAGTCAGATATCGATTTAGGAAGCATTTAGTCGGTAACTAAAAAATTCAAAATGGCGGCCACTTTTTTAAATTCAGACAACGGATTCGTGATTAGGGACCTCAGGGACCTCTCAGATATCAATTTTGCAAGAACACGGTCTAGTAACTAAAAAGTTAAAAATGGCGGCCACTTTTTTAAATTCTGACAACGGATTCGTGATTAGGGACCTCAGGGACCTCTCAGATATCGATTTTGCAAAAACACGGTCTAGTAACTAAAAAGTTAAAAATGGCGGGAACTTTTTTTCAATTCTAACAACTGATTATAGAATATATGTCATATTCGTAAAAAAACAACCCACAAATACCTATAAAAGGATCCATATCTGGATCTTCAAGGTGAGAGTGAATCGGCATTATTTGAGTTTGCGTGTACCATCCGCGACTACATCGTCTCTTACCATCAGGTGAGATGTCGTCAAACGCACTCAAATTTTTAATTAAAAAAAGTACTGATATTGCTACAATATAATGTATTAATATTAAAAGTAAAATATTAAAACATTTTGTTACAATTAATGTATGTCCGTCATTTTTTTATTACGAACCAAAAAAATATCAAAAGATGAAAATGAGCCGTGCATGAATGATTGATAATAAAAAAGCTACGTGACGACCCTTAATGAATGGGCCCACCGCACCGAACAAACGGTGACAATGGTCTAGTTGGCCGTACCCGCCCCTCAACCCCCGCAAGATTGTCTAGACGACTCCGTTGGATGACTGTATGGATTCTTAGACTGTGCCGGAATTAACATTTACTTGATTAGATCGGAATCCACTCGGAATTACTACAACAGCTTTGGCTCTATTGGAGATATAGGTATTCACCCAACGAAATAGATCTCCGTGGATACCTAATTTTTGCAGTTTGGCCAGGAGAATTACATGGTCTACACGGTCATGGTTTTTTCAAAGTCCGTGTAGACCACGTTAATCTGTTGTAATTTTTCCATGTGTTCACGAATAAATTTAGAAAACGCGCCGCCAACACTCACTCCAGAAACGCGTCCAGCTGGCGCAGTGACAGCACATTGTGCAGCGTCTCGAGGGGGCGAATCAGCAGTATACACCCTCGAAGGGTAAAATATGTTTCACGTACTATTAGTAGGCGAGGGCTGCTTGGCGGCGGCGCGGGCGGTGTCCCCATTAGTACCGGCGCCGCCGACACTCGCTCCAGAAACGCGTCCAGGTGGCGCAGTAACAGCGCATTGTGCAGCGTCTCGAGGGGGCGAACCAGCAGTATACACCCTCGAAGGGTAAATTATGTTTCACGTACTATTGGTAGGCGAGGGCTGCTTGGGCGGCGGCGCGGGCGGTGTCCCCAGTAGGACCGGCGCCGCCGACACTCGCTCCAGAAACGCGTCCAGCTGGCGCAGTGACAGCGCATTGTGCAGCGTCTCGAGGGGGCGAATCGCGGGCACGCCGCCGAACCCTTCCAGTGCCGCTGTTATTAAAATAATGTTGTATGGGTCACGCTCCGCCACTTTTGTGGTACAACAGGGACACATATACGAACTGCGCTTTTATAGTATAGGAAATTGTAATTTTTCGGACGAGAAACATATTTGTGATGCTTTCGTTTGGATTACTAAATAGGAAGGACAACTTATTTACACAGTATACATACATACATCACTATTTATATTCCAACAAAAGAAAGGAAGTTTACGTATAGTACGTTTATCCGACGATCTTACGGTGAAGGAAAACATCGTGAGGAATTCTGCACACGCCTGCGAAGAAACTCGAATGTTGTGTGTGAAGTCGTCCTACCCGCACTGGGCTCGCGTAGTCGACTAAGGCCCAATCGCCCTAATTAAGGGTAGTCTCGAGCCCCTCGGTGGGGACGTATACGAGCTGATATGATACAGAAGTAATATACCTATGTTTGAAACTTCATCTGCTACAGAATAATATGCCTGGGAAGAATGCTCAATAAGTTAAAGAAACCCGAATTTCTAAAAAATAAAAACTTTTTTTAAAAGAAAAAAACCTGTGGAGTATGACCCATGAAATATAGGTCAAGATGAATATTAATTGAACTAAAGGGTGTCATGCGGGAGTTTTTCAAGTTCAAAAATTAATATGAATAATTAAATATTTTTTTAAAGCCAATTACGTCTAAGTGATGCCCGTTTCTATCAAGGCACTCTTGCAACTGGACCCTTACAAATGACCCGAAAGCAAAGCGCTGGAGAAATTCCTGCAATTTCACGGCGGATTATTTTCTTGTAGAGCCTGAATCGTTTGAGGATTGTTATTGTAAAACTTTAACTTGAGACATCCTCACAAGAAAAAGTTACACGGTGTGAGATCTGGTGACCAAGGCGGCCAGGGTATGTCCCCGTACTTGCTGATCAATTTATTCGGAAAAATGGTTCTCAGCTTCTCCATCGAGATTCTAGCCGTGTGTGGTGTGGCACCGTCTTGCTGAAATAGCGTTCTGTTGGTGTAGCTGGGGTGCAGTTGCAGTTTCGGTAGCAGAAACTCATCGATCATTCGACAATACACCTCAGTATTGATATGACTGTCTCTCGCTGGTTAAAAAAATAAGGGCCAATTATTCCTCGCGCAGAAATCGCACACCACACTGTCTTTTTGAACAATGTAAACGTTTTTGGTAATGTTTACTAGGGTTGAAAGCTCTAGTATCTCATGTTCTGTTTATTAACATAGCCATCGATATGAAAATGTGCTTCTTCGCTAAAAAAAATGTTTTCAAGCGTTCATGCTCTCTGAAAACGTTCCAGTATTGTTCTTGCGAACGTTTCTCGCAAAGGATAGTCAGTTTCGTTGAGACTCTGCACAATTTGCATTTTGTATGGGTACAATTTTAATTTCTTTTTCAAAATAATGTGTACTGTGGATCTTTTAATTCCAGTTGAGGCAGCAATTTTCTTGTTGATTTACGCGGATTCCGCATAATTTCGTCTTGAACTTGGGCCACACGTTCCGGCGTCGCTGCTGATGTTGATGGGCCTGAAGAATCATGTTGACGGCTGTCCTTTCTTGTCTGGACCTTTGCGCCCACGAAGAGTTATGTTGTGTTGCTAGGCTATCACTTAATCGCCGAATATTAAAATGAGTACAAAAAACGCGACGCGCTCGAACCGGTGATTTGTCGCATCTTTAAATATTTTGAAACTCAAACTATCGTTTCGAGCCAATCTCTTTTTTGCGTTTCATACTTAAATTCTCTTTTGATTTTGTTCGTCTATGGAAATTGAATTTGAAAATATTTGTTTCGTTTTGACAAGAAGATGAGAGATTGAAAAAATAACAATGGAATGGTGGTCACCGCAAACCTATTTTTGACCGAAAATAAGTTTATAAATTTAATAAGTTGCCTTTTGCTGTTTTTCAAAGTTGTATGGTGCAGTTTTTTAGTATATTACAGATCCTTTGCCGATATTTCAAGGGTTTTTACCGAGTACCTAATGGACAACTAATATAATAACGGCGAAATAGCCGACGTATTACATCAGCAGGCTAAGCAAATAACTGATCGAGTCTTGGCTGGTACAGCTCGAACACCTTTTTCGTCAGCCTGAGCATCTACCACCGTCGTGCCACCTGCGAAGGGAAGTAGTCACCTTTTTTCTTCACATTTCCCTATTCTCCGGTCAAGATTCCTTTTGGTTTTCATGAACTTTAGAAATTGAACAGTGTTATTATTTTATGTGTGCCTTTTTACGTTTAATTTAAGGTATTATCTATCACAGAATTAAGAGTAACAATCTATACGTATGGATTGTCCCTTCTACTACTTATTAAGGTTTAACAATAACTAAAAGTGTAATCACACGTTTGTACTCCATGTTCAATTTTAGTCATAGTCTCTCAACCTATTGAAAATTGATATTATTATAAGTACCATTTTACATTTCGCGGTGACCAATTCCTTTTGATACTAGATGTTATTAAATACATATTTTAAATTATATTTTAATTTATTACCTCTAAATATAAATTTTAATTTATTACCTCTAAATCTTACGTATCATATGTGGCAAATTCCTTGAGGGTTTTTATTGCTAGTTCCCATTATTTTTGTCACATATCAACCGCAAATGCGCGGTCGGCTCCCGACCAGTGGCTCATGGCGACTGTCGAATCCGCTCCACTCTATTTTGAAAAACTAATAAATAATAAAAACTCATTGGTTTTATTTGTATGCAATTTTGAACTTGAAAAATTCCCGCTGGACACCCTGTACATAGTGCGCTGGTGATTAATGAGTTTTAGTTGCAGATTTTTGGTAGGTACATATTTGTAAGAGGGCTATCATGGAATTATTTGGTGCATAAAACATCAAACTTAGTAATGGAAAATTTAAATGGAAAAGATCGACACAGACAGACAACATTTAAATGTAGCGACTAAAAATGAGGCGTATTTGAAAGAGGTTATATTCGATTCGGACCATTTAAAAAAAAGCGCCTAAAAATGAGGCGTATTTGAAAGTGGGAATATTCGATTCGGATCATTTAAATATAGCGACTAAAAATGAGGGGTATTTGAGAGCGGAAATATTCGATTCTGATCATTTAAATATATCGACTAAAAATGAGGCGTATTTGAAAGTGGGAATATTCGAATCTGATCATTTAAATAGAGCGACTAAAAATGAGGCGTATTTGAAAGTGGGAATATTCGAATCTGATCATTTAAATAGAGCGACTAAAAAAGAGGCGTATTTGAAAGTGAGAATATTCGATTCAGATCATTTAAATATAGTGACTAAAAATGAGGCGTATTTGAAAGTGGGAATATTCGAATCTGATCATTTAAATAGAGCGACTAAAAATGAGGCGTATTTGAAAGTGGGAATATTCGATTCAGATCATTTAAATATAGCGACTAAAAATGAGGCGTATTTGAAAGTGGAAATATTCCATTCGGATCTTTCGATGGATTACGAATGCATTGTTATACAAAAATGCAGTTAAATTTGTCGAAAAGCGATAATTATAGCGGTGCCACTGTTGATCCACTTACTTGTCATGGTCATAACGTCTTCGGACATCGGACCTTGTGGGTTTTGCAGTCCACATGTAATTGTATGATTATAATTTACATTTACAAATTTTCAAAGCTCAACTATTAATAAGTACACATGTCTTCATGTACAAATTTTATAAATCAGACATTCAGTATTGATATTTCCAATAATACTTAGAAAAGAAATGAGGTTACCCGTAGGAGAACCAAGGTAAACGACATAGCTCACAGAATCGCTAAAGTTAAGTGGCAGTGGACGAGGCACTTAGCTCGTAGAAGAGATTACCTTTGGGGTAGTAAAGTTTCGAGTGGCAATTGAGCACCTGAAGACTTAGCGTAGGCAGGCCTCCCACTCGGTAGACCGACGATCTGTTGAAAGTCGCAGGAAGCCGCTGAATACAGGCAGTGCGGACCGGTCGTTGTGGAAATCCTTGGGGGAGGCCTTTGTGCAGCAGTGGACGTCTTTCGGCTGATATGATTATTTAGGTTTTCTAAAGCACAGTTTCTTTTAAGTGGCTTTACCGAAACTAGTTTCCAATAGGTACTAACTTAAAACTCTTGAAAATGGATAAAACAACAATAAAAATATAAAATTTATTACTTTTTACTACTACTTTATTTAAATACTTAATTTAAAAATAACATAAGATTAGCAAATTTCATGATTACTATCACGATCTATCACTATCACTTACGATTACGATAATTTCGTGACAACACTATTTCTCCATACAATTTCGCGTCTCGCGTACGTATTATACACGTGTATAAAGTTTCATTAGAATCGGACCACCCATTTTAAATTTTTAGTTTGTATGGGAAACAAGCTTCGGTAAGTTCTATTACGGTGATAGAAATAGAAAGTGACAATAGAGTTAAGATTGCCACTGTCACTCATGACCCAAAAATTACCAGGCACCAGTTTAATTTTAAATCTTGGGAATTTACGCTGTAGTTACATACATACTCGTACTATCTATGTGATTGCTATCTATCAGTAGAATGTGACGTTTCTCGTGCGCGACGCGAGAAGATAAATCTATTGTCTCGCAATCAGCTCGTGAAAGAGACAGCAACACTACTCAAACAGCGCTCACGCTTACCGTGCAGACATTCAACAATTTGATTAGAAAATCTAATTGCCACGTGTAGATGTAGATAGGGGTTCAATTTGCATCTACACGGTACATTTTCTTTGGCAAAACTTCTAGTGCCCAGTGTATGTCCTACCAGTTCAAAGACTTTGGAAAGTGAGAAGAACAGAGCTATAGGTTAGAAGAGTAAAGTCCGCTCTAGCCCTCGTTTAACCTAAAGCTCTGTCCATCTCGCTGATGGGCCAGGTTTAGAGCTACCTTAAAATAAATTTTAAAGACAGATACTCACTGTTGGCGGCGGCCGCGGTGGGTATCATAACGCGCAGGTTAGGCGCGGAGCTGGAGCCGGAGATGACAGCGGTGCTGAAGAGGCCGGCAGCGGCGCTGGGCAGCTTGCCGCGCGCGCCCAGCCCCAGCATCTTGAGGTAGCTCATCTGGCCGGCGATGCTGTGCCGCTGGCGGCGCCCTGCGCGCGCGCGCGAGCTACAGGCGGCGGCCAGGCACGCCCACGACCCGCCTGCGCCGCCGCCTGCGCTATCGCCCCCACCCCCGCCGAACGTGATCGCCGACAGCGGTAGCTCGTTAGTCGAGGACTCGACGCCGTCCAAGTTAACCAACGGAGTCCCGGGACTCGCGATGGGACTCGGCGTCCCAGACGGCGTCGTCAGGGTCAGTACGGGAAGGTTAGCGCGCGCTGCTCGTGACGTTTAGTAGGGTGTTACGTTACGGGGACGTGAGTGATGTGTATGAGAGTTAAAAGACAGAGGGCGGTGATAGGGAGAGAGAAAATAGATTGATAAATAAATATTAACAAGTAACAGTAATAATAAATAAAGAAATATATTTGAGGAAATAGAAGAGATATACGGTGCGTCGATAAGCGTGCGCTTTGATGGTAGTTGCGTCGAATCGCGGTCGACATCACAGTCACACTTACTAGAGTCCCATAACCAGAAAGATGTGCGCTGGACTGTCCCTATACCCCGGGAACGGCGACTATAGACAGGCAACTTCTCCTCGGTTCACAAATCCATGTGATCGGGGGAGAAAATCGACCATCGCAGTTGACATTCCCTGCGATGGCTATACTATAAATTAACCTTAGAATAAAGACGGTTAGTATTGTTATATTAAGAAAACGCGCATGCTGGGTCAGGCCTAGTCTAACGCACACATACGCGAACGGTGAGGCATCGCAAACACACACAAGATCGCCGGCCAGAGGAGCTGCGCGTGCACGGGGCCGCCACACTACACACTCCAAAATAATCAAATCAAATAATACAGAAAATATGTCAGACAGTGCCCAAAGCAATAAATTAATTCATTGAAAATATTCAATATCATGGTGATAGCAAGTATGTCCTCTATGATGACAGCAACCTCTTTTTTTTCTTCTGAGATCATGCACTGTTATGTTCTACCTACTAAAATGACTAGAGAAGAAAGTAATTCCAATGATATCTAATCTTTTACGTCTGTGAAATGAGATTACGATGCAACTTGCAAAAGTTAACTAGAGACTGCTCGGGTGAGCGCATTATGTCCGGGTCTTCATATAGTTAACTTTTACAGGTTGTACTTATGTACAACGACTGACATTACCTATACTTCGACACTTCGACCAATCTCCATGTACTAGACGAGACCAATATTGTAATTTTGCTTTTATCAAAACAATACTTTTTGCGTTGAAAAAGTTTCAACGCAAACAAAAGCATCGTAAAACCAATATGAAGTTAAACGTATAAGAATCGCGTTGTGATATTAACTTTAATTTCGTCCGAAACAACCTTGTACCCCGATTGTCGAAGTGCTTAGACTCCAGCAGCGGAAGCCTCCGCAAGCACCGGCCTCCACGTCTGTCGTACGATGCGACAAAGTCAGTGTGTTCAATTTAAAATGACAAAGCTTACGTATTGCAGTAAAACTTGATCAGTTTTTCAATAACTTGCTAGTGTATAATTTATTTTCAGTATGTTTTAATACTTTACAATTTTTTTTGACCGGATTTTATTACTGACGTCTTTTTATTGCCGTTTATTATTTTACTGCAATGTTAGAAGCGGTAAGGTAGTTGATGGCAGGTAAAGTAGAACACTTGAATAAATATAGTAAAATGAGCGGTTTAAGAAAACTAAGAACGCTTGAAAGTCATTTTTACGAACGGAGTAAGCCACAGATAAAGCCTGAAGGAAACACTAAAATTTCAAGTTATGAACTAGTTATACTTAAAATACGAGTTCACGAGTATTTGGCAAATCTGTTAAATGTTAATCGGAATTAAACTGTAAAACTAAAACCAATCAACCTACATTAAAAGTCAGTCCCGAGTATTTTTGTTTAGATACCCACTAGATTAGTTTCTAATTACTAAAAACTATTTAATAAGAAAGGCCGATACTAACAAACGTGTTCTAAACAATCGTATAACTGTAAAATCGTTTAAAATTTGATCGACAATTCGAATGTGCTATTAAACTTAAAAAATCGTTTGACTTTAATCTCGCTTAAGATATATGACGGAGTCAAGCGCAATTTAAAATAATGCATATTCCCTCGCATGGAAGACCCAAGATTTTTCAGCAAAAACAGGCGAATACTTATCTTTTAACCGACCTCAATAAAGAAAGACGGTCCTTAATTTGACTGTTTTTTGTGTGTCTAGTGCGTGAGCTCCACCAGCAACCAAAAATATAGCAAAATTGTTGTTGTTGCGATTGGAGTCGGCTGTTTTGAACGTTGTCAATTGTACTTGTTTTAAATTTAGAAAACGTTCGTCCCATCGCATCGGCCAGTCACAAACCATAGCACAGGCGCACAACTCTGGTGTAACGTTATGTACAGGCCGCGCGTGCATACCGTTGTCGTGCTGCTTGTGCTGGTCGTAGCTGCGCGCGCGCGGCATCGGCTCCTCTACCTCCTTTGGCTCTTTTTCTTCGCTCTGTTAGAGAAATTACGTATTTAAACGTTCTATCATTTAGTGTAAAGATAGTTCAACTCATCAGTACGCGCGGCGCTATGTGCGTGCGCTGTAATTATGCAGCTTTAATTTGTGTGGAAGTGACTTGGCAGCCGTCAAGTTACTTGCAGTTTTCTTTAATTGTTTTATTTTTTATTAAAAATTTGAGTGCGTTTGACTGCAACTCACCTGATGGTAAGTGATGATGCAGTCGAGGATGGTACATGCAAACTCAAATAATGCTTATTCACTCTTGCCTTGAAGATCCCCAATTTATAGGGATCGGGAAAGACTGACGCAGGCAAGGAGTTCCACTCCTGCGCTGTACGCATAATAAATGAAGAAGCGTAACGATTCGTGCGAAAAGGTGGAACATCAATAACAAGGGGGTCCACCCCCTCCCTACGTCTCGTTGACCGACGGCGGAATGTAGCCGGGGGAGTGAGGTCGTGAAGTTCTTGCGCGTTTTCTCCGAAATGAATTCGATAGAATACCGAAAGACAGGCGACTTTGCGGCGATGCTCAAGGCTCTAGTTCTAGCTCTAGCTCGTCGTCACCAATGAGTCTCCGTGCGCGTCGGTCGATGGCGTCCAAGGTATCCAGCTGATAGCGGGCTGATCCATCCCATAAATGTGAACAGTACTCCATACATGAGCGGACCTGTGCTTGATATAAAGTAAGCAGCTGTCCAGGTGTGAAGTACCGTCTCACCTTAGAGAGAATGCCCAGCTTCATTGCAGCAACTTTTGCCCTGGACTCAATGTAACGACCGAGTTAAAGTAATTAAAGCTGCATAATTACAAGCGCGCGCACGATAGCGCTGCGCGTACGATAGCGCTGCGCGTACGATAGCGCTGCGCGCACAGATGATTTGAAGTGTTTACACAGGGTGACCGGTACATAAATGCAAATCTCTTAGCTTGTGAATCAGCTCATGAAACTGAACAACTTTCCATAAAGAACCTATACCCAATTAGCAAAAAAATAATTCCAAATGGACTTCCCAGCTGATTATCACGGGAGGAGCTAATGGACGCCGCCAATAGTGCCATTAGCCGTTACTGGACAGGAGAGATATGACTCGTCGTCGACACGATAAAATGAAGATAACTTCAATTTAGAGTATGTTCCAACATTTTTCTATATTGGAAAGTTGTCCAGTTTACCAGCTAAAAGGTTTGCTGTTATTTACCGGTCAACTACAACTACAATTCGTTAATCAATTAAAAGGCTTCATCATATCAGCCGAAAGACGTCCACTGCTGGACAACGGCCTACCCCAAGGATTTCCACGAATACCGGTTCTGCGCTGCCCGCATCCAGCGTCTTCATGTGGCCTTCACCAGGTTATCGGTCCACCTAGTGGGAGGCCTGCCTACGCTACGTTTTCCGGTGTGCGGTTGCCATCGAGAATTTTACTGGTTAAAAAGGGCTTAACAATTGATAATAAAAATAAAATCTTACAGCATCGCATCCTTCCTTATGTTTCAATAAGAAAACAAGAAGACACTTTTTAATATAAAATAGTTTTGCCCGAATGAGCTGGGAATCTACGCCAACCATCATCAAGCGAAAGTTGTTGCAAGTGCAGTACAGATTATCACCTGTATGTAGTGAATGTGGCTAACTTCACTCTAGTGCAGATAACTAACTAAAGCAGAGCCGTCCTATGATGACCGCTAACACATAACACTATTTCACAAATTTAGTACACTCCATTTTTTTTTCTCTGAAGGGTCAGTCGCAGATAAAATATGCTGCCGTTTGCTTCATCATCATATCAGCCGAAAGGCGTCCACTGCTGGTCAAAGGCCTCCCCCAAGGATATCCACGACGACCGGTTCTGCGCTGCCCGCATCCAGCTGCCTCCCGCGACCTTCACCAAGTCGTCCATAAAGGAGTCCTGCCTACGCTGTTTTCTTCCGGTAATTCCACTCGGGAACATTACTAACCCATCAGCCATATGTTCTACGATCTATGTGCCCTGCCCACTGCCACTTAAGTTTAGCAATTCTGAGAACTATGTCGGTTACCTTGGTTCTCCTACGGATCTCCTCATTTCTGATTCGATCGCGTATGGAAACTCCGGGCAAAGCTCACTCCATCGCCCTTTCGGTGACCTTGAGCCTTCTTATGAGGCCCCTAGTAAGTGGCTATGTGTTAGTTCCGTATGTCATCACTGGCAACACTGGTCAATGAAATTAGTTTGGAGAAACTGCGATATTTGGGACGTGAAGATATTGCGAAGCTTCCCAAACGCTGCCCGGCCGAGTTGGATTCGTCAATTGATCTTTTTCTCGAAGTTGGATCTACCTAAGTGAACTGTTCGTCCTAGGTATACATATTCGTCAACAAATTTGAGTGTAGAATCTCCAATCTTCAGTGGGTGCGACACCGGACATTTATTATTTTCGTCTTGTCCATGTTAATTTTAAGACCCACTTGTTGAGAGACTCTATTAAGGCCATCGAGCCTTCAATAGTCACAGTCAGGCCCTCGGTATCGTCAGCGAATCAGAGGTTGGTGAAGTACTCGCCGCTGATATTGATGCCGAGTGCACTTTAGTCCAGAAGTTTGAACATATCTTCCAGGGTGGCGGTGAACAGTTTCAGAGATACAACGTCTCCCTGTCTCACCCGTCACTGCAGCCGGATAGGTTTCGAATTCGAATCGACCGACCGACTTTTCATCCATTATTTAAACAAAAAAAATTGAGGAATAGTGTATAGCCATAGCGGTCATCATAGAATGGCCGCACAATAAACGACGCTTCATAGCCGCTTAGGTACCGTAGTGCACTAGTTGTAACTAAAGGAACCCTCATGTCCGCTTAGCGGTTAGTTAGGTGGCACGAGTCTCTTCTCAAAATCAGGAAGGTTAGGCCATACTCTTCACACACTGATTGGTGGTAGGTCGTAGAGCTAGTAGCGAATTCACAATTAGGAGTTTTCAAGCCGCCTACAAGGCCTCTGAAACGGCATCAACGGCTTAATGTGTATGTATGTATGTATGAATTCTTCATTGCACACAAGGAATAATCACAAAATGGTTTTATCAGACTTTAGTGCACAAAGGCGGTTTTATCGCTATGTGGCTTGCGAAGCTCGGAAACGGTTGAGCTGAATGCCACTATGTGTGTTGCCAGTGATGACTTACGGAACTGAGACCTGGTCGCTTACTATGGGCCTCATAAGAAGGCTCAAGGTCACCCAAAGGGCAATGGAGCGTGCTATGCTCGGAGTTTCTCTGCGTGATCGGATCAGAAATGAGAAGATCCGCAGGAGAACCAAAGTAACCGATTTAGCTCACAGAATCGCTAAACTGAAGTGGCAGTGGGCACTGCCCACTGGGCAGAGCACATAGCTAGTTGGGCCGTTGGGGCACATAAGTTCTCGAGTGGCGACCGCGCAAAACATAGCGTAGGCAGGCCTCCCAAGTGGTGGACCGACGACCTGGTGAGGATCGCGGGTTTTCGTGATGCGAAACGCGCGATCCGTGCAATGGCCGGAATCCCTGACGACATGGATGCGGGCAGCGCAGGAGCGGTCGTCGTGGTAATCTTTGGGAGAGGCCTAATCTTGAGCAGTGGACGTTTTTCGGCTGATATGATGATGATGATGCAATGCCACTAACAGTCACACCAATCCAGAAAACGACCGTGTTTCTGGTCAGTTTACCTACTTAAGGTTAGGCCATACTCTGCACACACCCATTTGTGGAAGTTGTAGGGCTAGTAGCAACTTTGACCTACGTGATCGACCTGACTCAACCACGCGAGTCGCAACTGAACTAAGACCGCTTCAGTATAGGTTGCTAACTAAAGTGCAGGTTGTTGCTAGCTGTAGTGCAAAAAGCTGTACTAAATAAACGGTGTAGTCACCTGCGCGTGCTCGCGGAGGCCGGTATCGACGTGCTGGCGCGCGCGCAGCTCGGCGGTAAGGCGCGCGGCCAGAGACGACGCCTCGTGTCCGCTCACCGTGTAGTGCAGGTTGCTAAAACAAATACAACTACTTTTTACAATCATTCATTATAATGATATGATTTGTGCGACACATGTTGAACATGTGCCTCATACACTTCCAGTTGGCATGATGCAAGCTTCGCTAGATCATCGGCCTATCTGGCGTAGCGGGCGGCCACCCAACACTGTTTTCCGGCCCGCGGTCAACAGTAGTTGGCGGTCAACAGGACAGCTGGGTGTTACCTAATTCGATAACCTTTCTTCCACATCGGGTATCGGCTCACATCGGTCGGGCGTGCTTTGCACTGCGTCGCCTCGCAGCGACAGCAACGAGTGAGGTAGTACGATCGTGCTACTTTGCTACCGTACACTCAATCATATCGTACGGGATCGAACTGAGGGCTAATGCTGCAGACTGGCATCGGGTTTTCGTGATGCGAAACGCGCGATCCGTGCAATGGCCGGAATCTCTGACGACGAGTCCGCCTACGGGTATTTTAAACAAGTTATTTACATTGCCCTGCATTCTTATTCAGCAGGTGGCTGTGTTTACATACACAAACATAGATTTTTTAAAACATTTTTAATATAATCAAAATTTTAACTTAAGGAGTAATAAACATAGCAGCCGTTTTGCGTCTGTGCCGCACACACTAAAAAAGAGCGAAAGGTCGGTGTATGTTAGTTATGGGACCAGCCGTGTTCAATCGGCTACCAGACGACATCAAAAGTGGACATCAGGAGTGGCTTCTAGAAAAAAAGTTTTATGACAAAAGAATTCTTGCAGACAAAGCTCCAGCACACGTAGGGTCTATAGTTATTTTAGTACGTTATTAATAAGTATTACTTAACATATCAATTATCATTTATAGCGTCAAATTCCTGACATTTATTTTTATTGTTTTTGCATTAGCATTTATGAGTAATTTGTGTAGTATTGACTACATTGAGTGTAGTAGTAGACTTGCAACAAATGTTGTTAAAAATATATTTCATTTCATTAACTTTAATTCGGTACTTGCCTACTAGCCATCTGAATTACTTTCTACAACTATCAACAACGAGATTTTGCTCTAAATAATATTTTACTATGACATTATATTTATTTATTGCCGTTACCGTACTAATTATAAAATATAAAATAAAATGATAAAAAACCTTAATAAACTAAGTTTTCTAGAACTGCAGAAGGAGGGCTATTTAGTGAATTTTATTTCAAAACGAACTTCGTACCACCTTACACTACACTACACTACACTACACTACCCTACCCTACCCTACCCTATACTACACTACCCTACACTACAGTACCCTACCCTACCCTACATAAGAACCTCAAAGGTTTCAATGACATTCAATAATTGTGTATATAACTTTTCGTGTCATATTGTTTTCATGTTTTAATGACATAATCTGGTTTATTTCTAGGATTTAATTTTGACATTATTAACTAATTAATGATTGTTTATTTTTTGATTTTTCATAAATGAAATTATGTTATTATTAATTTATGACTATCAGAAAGAGTGTAATTTGCACCTATTTTGAATAAATACCTTGAATCTTGAATATATATAGATTAATTTTTGATGCCGTTAAGTACTTAATTATAGTCGTTTTCACCACACTTTCAGAAAATTAAAAAGGAATATGGCGTGAGAGCCGAGCCTTGGCCTTCTGAACCTAACCATTCGAGTCGGAGTGCTCCGAATTCCAGAGCTCGCTTCGTTCGCTCCCGCACTAGTTTACTAGTTCCAGTTACCTACTACACCACCAGTTGAACCTAAACGTAACCTGAGTCGGGGTAGGTACTCCAAATTCCCGAGCTTCGCTAGCTCCCTCAAATTGCGTTTTTCCACTAGCAGCAGCCATTAGCAGCAGTCGAAAGTACGCACTTTAAGGGAGCGAGCGAAGCTCGGGAATTTGGAGTACCTACACTCCAAATTCCCGAGCTTCGCTCGCTCCCTTAAAGTGCGTTTTTCCTCTAGACGGCACTAGAAGCAAAAATGTATGAAAATATATGGAGCGTCTTTCCACTGATCGGCAACAGCGACGGCACGGCATCATACAGTTTTGCTTATCAGGCAGACGTGCCGGCTAGTGGAAAAACAGCAATGAGCAGCAGTCGACGGAGTGGAAGTGGATTTTGATACACAGTTAGTAAATTTGATATTCAATTAGTATCATCAAATCAGCCCATATATGTCCCCACAGAGGGGCTCGAGCCCTAGGGCGATCGGGCCTTACTCGACCACGTGTTCCCAGTGCGGGTTGGTCGACTTCACATACAACCTTCGAGTTTCTTCGTAGGCGTGTGCAGGTTTCCTCACGTTGTTTTCCTTCAACCAAGGCACCTCTGGTTAGGAGGACCAAGTCGTTACCGGCTAAGCCACCGACGCTAATGTCAATTAGTATGTTTATAGCATATTCATAAAATTAGTAAAGTTGTTTAGGAGATATTACATGTGCGTGTTTTTTTTATGTGCCATTAAATATTTTCCTTTACACACATTAATTTTTTTACTATTAACAAAGAATAGACTGACTCGGTGGCTCAGTGGTTAGTGCCCTTGACTACTGATCCGAGGGTTGTGGGTTCGATCCCCACCCAGGGCAAGCATTTGTGTGATGAGCAGATTTGTTTGCTCTGTGTCTGGGTGTTAAATATCTATATATGTATGTATTTAAACGTATATATGTATGTATATCAGTCTCTGGTAACCCATAACACAGGGAATCCTACTTTGGGGCCAGATGACCATGTGTGATTTGTCCTAGAATATTTATTTATTTATTATTTATTTATTATATATTATCTCAACTGAGAAAAATATACAGAGAAACAAATACGCCATTGGAAAAATGTATCAACTCCACTAACTCAAATGTGCATGGACTTACCATATTGGAATAGGATCAGAGGGCCGCAACTTTGATTTCATCCTCGTGGGTGAAAATGTGTTGTCCATTTCGTCAATGTTGTCCTAAAATAAAACAAGATTTTTATGGATTTTGTTATAAATTCAATTTTGAAAAAAAAACTTCGAACGTAACCAAGTTTTAAACCTTCCAACTTACTTACTGTCAGCAAACATCATGCCTGCGTACTTCTCGACTTCGTGAAAGCCAAATATGGGAAAATATACTATCACAAACCATTGCCTACTCACTTATCAGTATCAGCTTTATAATGCATGACCATACCATGGACACTTCATACAACGGGCCAGAAATGACATTTCAAAAAACGAATGACGTAACAAACAAAATGGCGCCGAAATCCTAACTGTAACCAATCTGTATCAATCTGGGTGACGAGGGGGTGAGGTCGGAATCTAGAGAGCGGCAGGGAGTGTCCATACTGTATGTTAGTACTAATATGTGTACTTTGGCATTATAAATTAAAATTTAATAAAAACACGACTACATAAAAACATTGCCCCTTTTCTCACGGGATCAAGACGAATCTAACGGTACCTCGCACTATATATATCGTAGAATTAAAAAAAATACATACTGTAGCACTTTGGCCACAATATAATCTTTTTTGGGCTGTATTAGGTATTTCTCGGTCCTCGATTTTTGTGTTAAAAATTTGATTTCAAATTCGCCGAACTATTTTAATAGTTTTGTTTTTTGGAAGTTGCTTCGTCATCGTAAGAAGGTCAGAGAATATTGTCCTGATTTTCAATTTAAAAACCAATATTTATTTTTGAAGAAAAGTGAATTTAATAAAGTGCTTCGGTGTTAATCCACACAAAAAAGTGCCCTCTTCACCATCTTGAGGTATGTCTCTTTTATTTCTGGTTTTCTTTGTGGTAAATGTGTACTTTTTCCGAGATGGAGGTCTGATTTTCGTCTTGTTTTAGGGCCTAACCGGGCAGCCCACACGCGGCAGTAGGTTCCACAGACCCATGCTTTTTCATCTGAGCTGACGACCTAAAAACTATACGTTCATCTTCGGGGTCAGTTAAGCAGCGTGTACTACTCATCATTTGTTCCTGTGCTAAGCTTTTTCAAGGACAGTATAAAATCTTTCTTTCACCACCACTTTTGATGCGCTGTCAATGCACAAAAACTCAAGTACCTGAAGCATTTTCTTAGCTCAATATTAAATCTTTAGTAGCAATAATTTTTTGATCAAAATACTGAAAAATATTTTTTCCTTCTGTTTCTTTATATCAAGTTAGGTTTTTCTTATACTAATTCTATTACCGCGTCCACGTACGTACCTGGACGCTAAAACAAATTCTTATTTTAGGCTGAATATTTTAAAAATTCCCATCTGGATACATTCTCAACTGCACCCATTTTTATTATTATTTATTACCAGTTCCTTAATTTTTATGCGATTACAAACAGGATTTTTTATATTAATTAATTTATATTATTTATCTTCTGGGAAAAAGAAAAAAATAGGAAAGGAAAAACCTTTCCTATTTTTTTTCTTTTTCCCATCCTACAATGTTTAGGTCTTTCATTTTATATTTATGAACCCTATTTTTGCTACAGCATACATTAGACTTGAAAACACTGCACTGCTTTTTTTGGGCAGCTATGTAAAAAATACGGGACCAAACGTGGCAAATACTGGTAAACAATCAGAATAGTTTCTAAGCAGTCAAGACTCACCGGTTGCAACGTCTCCTGGCTGGCCATCTGGTCATCTTCTCCTTCTTCCTCTATGCACTTCACTTCGTCTGATGAGCTCTGATAAAAGCAATAATTGGTTCTATATCATTATAAAGGTAGATAAATATGATTTCAGGTATCAAAAAAAAAACCACGGATTCTGAAATATTTGTCATAAGCTTACGCTGAAATTTATTAGAGAACAAAAATTTAACAGAGAACTAAGTAATAGTTATTTTTGCCACTGCCAAGTAATGAGAGCCATTGTAATATGAGTGCTAATACAGCACAATAGACAGCACAAGTTTTAAAATGGGTAATTGCGTGCAGTGGTATACAATACATTTTCTACGACCATGAAATAAATAAAATACATTGAAATTTTGTCATAATCATATAATGAATTTTTGAAGCCAAAGCCAAAAAAATATTTATAAAGTTTCATTGTAGTGCAGTTGTCTCGTTTTGAAATGATCATTGTAAAACGACTTGTAGGAATTAATACTTTTGTAATATGATTTGAGGTTATGTATTTATTTGATTGTTAGGTATTTAGAAATAAGTTATCTAAATTTCTTTTTTCTAAAATTTTATTCTTTGGTACACGTTTTCAGCCATTCTTTTGTTACTTTCTCTTCCCAAGGTCTGCTGTAAGGAATTTCTTATAGAAATAAGCTGTACCTATTGTATGTTTTATATCTTGTTTAATATTTGTTTGACCCTTTTTCTGTGTACAATAAATTGTGTAATAATAATAATTAAATTCTGAAGTACTTAGTCATAGTAATCTTCATTTCACATTTCCATGCCACCAATCTGGAGAATCTACAGAACATAACAGTAGCTTCACTGACCAACTTTATTGGTGGTGAAGTGCAGTTCCACATGGCACATCCATAGCACATCGTGTGTCAACCGGACTTGACTCACCGAGTTGTTAGTGGTGGAGTGGTTGCGGCTGTGCGGCCTGAACCCGGGGCCGGGCGGCAGGTTCTTCTGCACGCAGCAGTTCACGCCCGGGCTGAAGTGCAGCTCCACGTGGAACCTTCATGAAAAGGAAAATTCGTATCAAGCGCGTACCCAGCGTACACTAGTGCCACCATCACTTTTTGATTCATATCTTTAAAAACGAAAATGCAAACAGTACGCCGAACTAATAGCGATAAACTATAAAAAATGATTCCCTAAATTCCTACTGCCATTTAAAAAAAACTTACTCGTTTTGTTTTTCATCACTTATTCAAATTTTAATTAATAATAATTCAACAAGATTAGTACATCAATCATGCTGAAAAACTGTGACGTCACGCTTTATCCTTACTAATATTATAAATGTGAAAATGTGTTTGTTACCTTTTCACGCTTCAACGCCTTGACCAATCTTAATGAAATTTGGCATGCAGGTAGCCTGTGTCACAAGCAAGGACATAGGCTACTTTTTATCCCGTGAAAATAGCGTAGCCCGATGCAATTCCCGAGGGAACTGAAAATATACTCTTTTTTCGTTAGTTAACATCGCAACGGAACATTGGATTGTGTGATTTTTTTTGAACCGAGATGGTTGAGGGGGTGGGAAATGACACGATTTACTAATAAGCATATCCTGACATAGTTCCCTAGTGACATAGATCTGGAGAAAAAACATGTCCACGCTCGCGAGGCTCGTGCACCGCGCACCCTCTAAGTCAGTCACAAAAACGATGTCCACGCGGGCGAAGCGATATTTAAGAAAATGTTTTTGACCGATGATAAAAAGTAACTCAAAAAACTAGCAGTTCTATTCTGGCCCAAATAGTGAAGGATTTTATTGATTTGTGTTATGAAAACCTTTACCATATGGAGTATGATTAGTCTGGCATACTTTTAGCACAGTCTATATGAATTTGGTGCTTTTAGTTAGCATTTCCCGTTTAAGGCGGTTACGGTTCGATTAGCTATACATGCGCCGCCAATACAAATAAATAATTTACTCATTCTTATGGGCTTCGTCGGTGGCTCAACCGGTAACGACTCGGTCCATCTAACCAGAGGTACCGGGTTCAAATCTGGACGGCCAATGTACCAATGAGTTTTTCAAAAAACTTACGTACATATACTTACCGATTGCTTTAACGATGAAGGAAAACATCGTGAGGAAACCTGCACACGCCTGCGAAGAAACTCGAAGGTTGTGTGTGAAGTCGACCAACCCGCACTGGGCCCGCGTGGTCGACTAAGGCCTAATCACCCTGATTCAGGGTAGGCTCGAGCCCCTCGGTGGGGACGTATATGAGCTGATATAATAATAATAAAAATATGGGCTTTATGCGGATTGTGAAGCTGTAACTTTTCATACAAACGGCGTTAACGATTTTCACCTCTTAAATGTTAACCGATTTGGACCAATTTTTGATAGATTGTCAGTCAGAACAAAAGCTAGGCTACGTTTTTATAGTTAATAAGTTAAATTTTATTGTCGTTCACGTGTTTTCATATAAAACTAATTTCGGATATTATTTGTTTATTTATAATCAGTAATTTAAAAAACGAAACGTATAAGCCTAGCTTTTGTTCTGACTGACAACCTATCAAAAATTGATCCAAATCGGTTAACATTTAAGAGGTGAAATCGTTAACGCCGTTTGTATGAAAAGTCGCAACTTCACCATCCTTTTATGGCGCTTCCCTCAGCTAACTAGTGCCGCCATCAGTTAAAAGATAATTACATAATTTAACTAAATTTAACGAAAACTTACGACGATGAATTTGAAGACCCTGTATTATATGCTTATTCTATTTAGAAACTATTCTCTCTGTGAAATATAGAGTGATGTAGTTACAGAAGCATAAGTGCTAAAAGTGGCCGTTGTTGGCACTTATGCTATCTATAACTACAGCGAACTATATTTCACAAAGTTGATAGTTTCTAAATAAACTGCAGTACCTATTTTTCAAATTCATCGTTGTAAGTTTTCGTTAAATTATTTACTCGCCGAGTAATTATTTTTAACTGATGGCAGCGGCGCTAATTAGCTGAGGAAGTAACTAGTATCTCATCTGTGGCAGAGGGAAGCGCCTTTATCAAAATCCTTGAGTATTTTGCGCGTATAGGGTAAGGGTAACAACTATGGTTTAATCGTTATTTTAACAGTTTTGTAAAAAAAAAACTTGTTGCTAATACTCGTATTTACGGTTATAAAATAACAATTAAACAATAATTGTTGCCCTTAACGCAAAATACTCAATGATTTCGATTAGAGTACATAAGAATCGAGAAGTAGAATAATGGAGGGAAGGGCAGAGACCAAAACAACAAATTAAATAGGATTACCCACCAACAACTGAATATGTATATTATAAAAAGAAATAAACAGAAATATGGAAACCAGACGTGAAGTATTGACAGGAAGGGGAGGAATATTTAAGTGACAACTTTAATTCAAACAAATTATTAAAAAGTAAAAAGTCTATTTAAAAAGATGATATAAAAACAGATTGAAAATAAAAAAAAAAACAAAAATATTGACTTCGTCACAATTGACTACAATGAACACATTAAAAAAATATTTCAATCGCTAACATAGTAAAGTTTTGCGATATTTTTTTTTGTTTTCGTTAATATTCTAAAAAAGTACTCAACTGATTTTGACAAAATGTATATGGAACTATCTAGAAGGCATATACTATCATCTAAAAAATAGGTCATCAAAATCGGTTCACAACCGGCGAAAAAATCGCGTAAAAACTAAATCAAAATAAAAACTAATTGAGACCCCTCCTCTTTTTCAAAACACACACACAAGAGGCAGCTTTATTTCTGGAACGTGAGTTCCATAAAAGAGTACATTATTTAACAAAATTCTTAAAATAACGTCACACAACTTTTTTTTCATTACTTACCTTTCTTCAGAACATGGGTCTTTTGTCGGATCCTCGTACAGCATCACGACGATCTGCGACATATAATTCAGTTCCGACACCATAGACACGTACTCCATGGCTCGCCGCCACTGCTCGTCCTTTAATACCTGCGTGGGTAAATAGGCGAATATCAACATGACATTGTGAAATAGATGTAAAAACTAAAGCCAACAGATAGCTGCGAACCATATTTAAAAGACCTCTAAATCTTAACATGCCTTTAACGTATATACTGGATGTGTTGCATCTTTCACCAAACGCAATTACAGTTTCTTTGAGAGATTTCAAAGTAAGCGTCACTTCTACAAAATTAAGAGGGCGATTTGTGAGAGTGGGAACTTATTTTTGAACACATACATCGAAAATATCCACTAATACAACTGCATTGCCCAGAAAACAATTGAGAAGCTATACAGATGTTCGAACAGTATTGACAGCTGTTTGATCATCTGTGTAGCTTCTCAATTATTAAGTTGTTCGTTGCGGTATTTCAATATTCCAAAGGCCGTAAGTACCTATTCAAGCGTTTTCAGGGACACGGACATGCATTTGAACGTAAAACAGCGATCTTTGATAAAAGCGTTTCGGTATGTATACCAGATTATTTAATAGGCTTCCCAAGGATTTAAGAGAGAAAACAATCCGGTATTATTTATACGCAGACTTTATAACATATTGGTAATTATTTGTAAATGTTACTATGACTTGTATTTGACGGATAATCCTTACTAATATTATAAATGTGAAAATGTGTTTGTTTGTTTGTTTGTTACATTTTCACGCTTCAACGCCTTGACCAATCTTAATGAAATTTGGCATGCAGGTAACCTGTGTCACAAGGAAGGACATAGGCTACTTTTTATCCCGTGAAAATAGCATAGCCCGATGCAATTCCCGAGGGAACTGAAAATATACTCTTTTTTGGTTAATTAACATCGCAACGGAACAATGGATTGTGTGATTTTTTGCACCGAGATGGTTGAGGGGGTGGGAAATGATACGATTTACTAATAAGCATATCCTGACATAGTTCCCGAGGGATCTGGAGAAAATTCACGTCCACGCTCGCGACCCTCTAAGTCAGTCACAAAAACGATGTCCACGCGGGCGAAGCCGCGGGCAAAAGCTAGTTACTTATAAATTGGACATGTATGACATTTGTTCCATTTGATTTTTTGGTTATAATAATGGATTATGAAAAAGTAATATTTTTTTAACGTAAAATTTTTATATACGTCGTAGAGACGCACACGTTCTATCTCTTCTATATTCTTTATTATTTGGCCATAAATCTCCTACTTATCTTCAAACCCCTTTTCACTACTTGTTCTCTACACACAACCGACCGCTCCGTTCAGCGACTTCGCTCCGTTTGCATGTACCTCCACACACTACTAATTTTTTCTCCAACTCATTCACTCTGCGTGCCATCCACTTGTGGAATTCCCTTCCAGAGACTATTCAACGCTCTCCTTCACTTCCTGTCTTTAAAGCTCAAGTAAAACTTTATTTTCTATCTCTGTAATTTCTGTTCCATCCTTTCGTGCTCTTTTTATCACTTCGCCATCTTGTAATTGTACGAATTTGGTAAAGGTTTTTTTTTTCGTGATTTGTCTATGAAATTTAAATATGTATTAGTATATATTTATTTGTATGTATATTTATAATATATAATTCATGCACATATATATTTATATAATAGTTATTATATAAGTATAGAATAATAATATTAGCATGTATTATTATAATTAAGTTGCTTATTTCTCTGCCCTTAGTATAAAATTAAGTATTTCGTGCTTTCCTATAATGAAAGGTTGTCTGGAAGAGATTGCTTTTAGCAATAAGGCCGCCTACTGTACACTTTATTATAGTATCTCTACGTATTAACATTACAAAATTGTTTTGGTGTACTATAAGTGTAAATAAATAAATAAATAAATAAATATACTTACTTAATGCTGAAACTATTCAATATTTAAAATGCTGATAAGTATTTTTATGACTGTTCCTGGCTAAATATGTAAAGACAATCTAGAATATTAATACTTACGAGTATCTTTGAAGATGTTACACGTATTTTACAAATAAACTTTTTGATTGATTGATCTATTATGCGAAAAGCTATGAAGTGAAACCTCTTGCCTGCGTAAGCGTTTCCCGATTCTTACAATAAGACCAATATCTTGAAGGCAACAGTGAATAGGAATTATATGAGTTTGCGTGTAGCATGCTCGACTACATTGTCACTTCCCATCAGGTAAATTGCAGTCAAACGCGATTTAAAATAATTCATTAATTTTTTTATCTATAATTGTTAAGCCCTTGGCATCATCTCACCTGATGATAAGTGACGATGATTTCGAAGATGGAAGCGGGCTTACCAAGATTCTCCAAAGATTATTAACTGAATAACACGGAAAACAGATGAAGATCGAAATAGTTGAAGATAACAAAATAAAAGTGTTAAGGGTCAGAAACATTAATGCTGTTATTCTCCACGTTACAGTGCAAGGTTCCGGGTCAGGTAGATTATTTCTCCAAGTGGTTCCTTAGTGTCATGTTATAATGTAATACAGGTTTGAATAAATAAGATAGCGACGATCCCGGTCTGGTACGTGTACTCTTAATTCTTCTGTACTGATAAAATACGGTTCAGATAGATTATTTCTCCAAGTGGTTCCTTAGTGTCATGTTATAATGTAATGCAGGTTTGAATAAATAAGATAGCGACGATCCCGGTCTGGAACGTGTACTCTTAATTCTTCTGTACTGATAAAATACGGTTCAGATAGATTATTTCTCCAAGTGGTTCCTTAGTGTCATGTTATAATGTAATGCAGGTTTGAATAAATAAGATAGCGACGATCCCGGTCTGGTACGTGTACTCTTAATTCTTCTGTACTGATAAAATACGGTTCAGATAGATTATTTCTCCAAGTGGTTCCTTAGTGTCATGTTATAATGTAATACAGGTTTGAATAAATAAGATAGCGACGATCCCGGTCTGGAACGTGTACTCTTAATTCTTCTGTACTGATAAAATACGGTTCAGATAGATTATTTCTCCAAGTGGTTCCTTAGTGTCATGTTATAATGTAATGCAGGTTTGAATAAATAAGATAGCGACGATCCCGGTCTGGTACGTGTACTCTTAATTCTTCTGTACTGATAAAATACGGTTCAGATAGATTATTTCTCCAAGTGGTTCCTTAGTGTCATGTTATAATGTAATGCAGGTTTGAATAAATAAGATAGCGACGATCCCGGTCTGGTACGTGTACTCTTAATTCTTCTGTACTGGTAGATTACGGTTCAAATAGATTATTTCTCCAAGTGGTTCCTTAGTATCATGTTATAATATGATACTGGTTTGAATAAATAAGATAGCGACAAACCCGGTCTGGCACGTGTACTCTTAATTCTTCTGTACTGATAAAAAACGGTTCAGATAGGTTATTTCTCCAAGTGGTTCCTTAGTGTCATATTATAACGTAATACAGGTTTGAATAAATATGATACGGCAAAGATTCCGGTCTGGCACATGTACTCTTAATTCTTCTGTCCTGGTAGATTACGGTTCAAATAGATTATTTCTCCAAGTGCTTCCCTAATATCATGCTATAATGTACACAGGTAAATAAATAATAGAGAAAAGATTTCGGTCTAGTACGTGTACTCTTAATTCTTCTATACTGGTACACAGAACTTCAAAGTTTATAAAAAAAGGGATACGTACATCAAGGAGTCCGCCGAACCGCAGAACAGTTAATAAGGAATGTACATGACTTTCGCTTGTGAAGTACAGTCGGGTGCGAACATGACGACCAGGACTGGACACGCCGTGGCTGTACCTGGTTAAACGAAATATTTGTGTTAGCATATGTTATTAAATATCCAGACAAAAAACTTAGTTTAAAAAAATTTAAACCATAAAGCTACATCTTAAAAAACAAAACACAATACGCTATAGTTTAATACTAGTCATTTGAGTGAATTTTTGGGGTTCAGGTTATTAGTTCAGGACCCTATGACTAAAGCCTACGAGTACACCGTAACTCTGTCTGTTTGTCCTACCTTTAAAGCCCTATAACTTAAAAACCGTAATAAGTAGCCAGTTAAAATTTTCACAGAGTATGTGTCGTCATTATGGATTAAACAAATTTCTGAAAGTTGGAGACTCTACACTCAAAGTTGTTGACGAATATGTAAACTTGGGACAAACAGTCCAGTTACGTATAGGTCCAACTTCCAGAAAGAGATCAATCATCGAATCCAACTCGGCTGGGCAGCGTTCGGGAAGCTTCGCAATATCTTTACGTCCCAAATACCGCAGTGCCTTAAGACCAAGTTCTTCGACCAAATTGTGTTACCAGTTATGACATACGGAAAGAACTGAGGCATGGTCGCTTACTATGGGCCTCATAAGAAGGCTCAGGTCACCCATATTGAGCGTGCTATGGTCGGAGTTTCGCTGCGTGTTCGAATCAGACACGAGGAGATCCAAAGTAACCGACATAACTATCAGAATTGTTAAACTTAAGTGGCAGTGGGCAGGGCACACAGCTTGTAGAATAGATGGCTTTTAAGGTAGTAAAGTTATCGAGTGGTGACCACGCACCGGAAGACGTAGCGTAGGCAGGCCGCCCACTCGGTGGACCAACGACCTGGTGAAGGCCGCGGGAAGCCGCTGGGTGCGGGCTGCGCAGGACCGGTCGTTGTGGAAATCCTTGCGGGAGGCCTTTGTCCAGCAGTGGACGTCTTTCGGCTGATTTGATGATTATGATAATGATCGAACAAATTATAAAAAATCCAGGGGTCCCATACAAGTATAGGTTTTCAAGGTTTGGTTGTAATTGTAGTGCAAACCCCTAAAGTAAAACAACAAACAATAAAGGACCAGCTAAGTGCGATAATTTATTTTTGATGGTATCAACTCCCCTATTTAGCTACAAGCTATGTTTTGATAAACATTAGAGTCTCGTTATTATTCACGGTTTAAGTTTACCTTGGATTTAACCGATTGACAGTTTCCTCTCCCGACTCTTCAATATTCCGTTGTAGATCAGCTCGTATCTTCTTCAGCAATGGCGTGCAGATCCCTTGACCGATCGTTAACTTTTCCTGCATTGTGAGTCCGTATTCCTACAATCAAACAAACTATATCATGAAAAAGATTGCCTTTTGATTCAAGATAAATGCTCCGCCTAAGGTATGTGGGTGGAGCAATTTCCAACTCTTTGTTCTCAGCCTTCGACCAAATATAATGGTCCGGCCCTATGCATACATAAATCTCATAAAATAATGAGTCTAATACAACTACAAGGAAAAAGACACACCAATTAAGTATACCAAGTCTCGTTCAAATATAAACAACGACAGATATAGAGAGGGACGTACTCGGAGTTTAGCACAAATGAGATAACAAACATCATTCACTTCGACCTTCAACCGATTCGGGGCATACTGATCGACTGAGACGTAATGAGCGAATCCGCTCATTCTTTAGGCATCAAAACCGCTGTTCGCGTCGGCCGGTAAATAGCTGTTATATTGGTCGAAGTTCTCAGCCAACCATCTTAACCTTTTGATACGACACCACGGCAACTTATTTATTCACTGCCTATGTTTAGTTTTTTCATGACCCGTGGCCTTCCTCCTTTTTACCCGACTGCCAAAATGAAGATTATCAGCCATCATAGGAAGAATGGCTATCACTCCACGGACAAGAGTAGTGCTCTTAAATTAAATGAGAGCCATAAAGTAGGGTAATCTTTTTCGGGTGTGTGTATCTATTAGATCGGGGAAAAGGTTTCTTCGATTTTATAGGCAAATTCAAACAGGTCGACCACGGCGAGCTGCATCTTGAACGTTAACGTATAATAATAATTTTACAATTTCCAGACTGGAAACGCTTGGTCTAGTTTGTAGATCCATAAACAGCAAAAATTATAATTGCGGCCTGCGTTGCATTTTTATCTTTTTTAAATAAATTTTCGAAATTTAGCAAATTTCTTTGCAGACAGATAATACAAATGAAAACGGCGGACATTATTTTTATTATTAAAATTTCGAATGTTTATTTTTTAATTTTACTATAACCAAGGTGCTAGTAATGCAAGCAAAAAGATTTGGTTACAAATTAAGAAAGAAACTTTTCCCTGACCTATTATTTTAGTAAGTATGTATGTATGTCTGTTTCTCTGGCCGAGTCTGTAACGTAAACGGCTTGAATGATTTTGGAATTCGACGTGTCGGCTTGATCCCCTGATTGATAAAGGATACATCATTAGAATCTAAGCAGTAGGGTTTAATTAAGACGATACAAGAAAAATATTCAATTGCTAAGTGGGCGGAGTCAAGCTTGATCAGGGGGGCGCACCCCCTCACTAGATTACGCGGCCGCTCATTGCGGGTGCGTGCGCAGGAACAGAGCAGCATGGAGTCGCATTTTGATAGTTAGCATCTCGTGCAAAGGGACGAGAACAATAAGCAAGAAAAATTACGTAAGCACCGTCTACTGTGGAAAAATAACTGTCACAAAAAAAATGCTTAAAACTAATATTTTGCACATTCAAAAATTCATCTTCACTCTGTTGCACTTCCAGTAAATCAGACTCATTTAGTCCATATTCAGCATTGTGAAATTCTGAATTATACTATGGTCTGTATTCATATTTAAGACGCTCGATGGTCCTGGTATTTCTGGCAAGTTTCTGCAAATGGATAGCTAGTGAGTTATGACTTCAAAACTCCTTAACCTCACAGAATAACTAATAGAGAATTACTTTTTTACTCCACTTAGTTAAGTATATCTGTACCAAACCTCTTAAAAAACCTACTAATTACAAACAAAAGACATCAACGCGAGCGACAGATATTTGCGCTTTTTTCCATTTAGTTCGGACTTTTTAGCGAGATCGCGACTCACACTTGGCCTGTTTTATTATTTTTTATTTTACTTTAGGACTAGAAATATAATCATGCTTCATCAAGAAGCACGCTTGTATGTATTATTGTTTTTACGATAGAGCAACATTTTTTACAAAAATTTTAACTTTCTACTTACTAAGGTTCATAAAATACAGCCCGCTGACAGACAGACGGACGGACAGCAGGGGATTAGTAATAGGCTCCCATTGGCACTCTTTGGGTAGAGAACTCTAAAAATAAACATTTAACAACTTCTGCAACTAAGGTGGTTTAATACGTAACTAAGACAAATGTGCTTCTCTTTTTAACACAAAAGGCGGCGGAACCAGTTTCGCGTTTGACTTCGCCAAGTCAAACCGGTTTTGCCGATAAAAAATTAAGTATCACGTGCACTAGCGAGCTGTGACGGACAATCAATAATTGAGCTGGCAAATAAAGTAGGTACGTTCGACTTGTATGGCGTCTTATAAGTGCTAAGACCAAACCCACTGATCATGTATAATTAAAAAACACTTAATTTTTCTTTACATAATCAGTAGGTTTAGTTTTTGAACCAAATTATAGTAAAAAATAACAATTTAAATAAATTATATCCATGATAACCATTCTGCAACAGAGTCAATGTCGTCTCCACTGCACTCTGTTCCGCGCCATCTTGCCTCACGTAATATTCGAATATTTACTATTTTCGAGAGCAACGCAAGCGCAGTCCACACGGTAATAAGATTCACGGTCGACTGAAGAGAAATGCTAAAAGGTGACAGCGCTATTCTTTCTCCACGTGTTGAGAGAGTGCGCACCGCGTCGAACAGTCTTAGAATAAAATAACGTAAGCGACAATATGAAAAAATCTCAATTAAACAAAAACTATTTGTAATTTTAAAAAAATATTTTCAATTTACCTAAACATCGCAATTACCTAGCAGATAACCAAAAATTAGCCATTGTACATATTAAGGTTCCTAATAAAAAGCTATTTTTGTGTTTTAAACATGGTGTTTTCAAAAATTAAATCTATCGACAAAAGTTTAAGTAATCGTGTTTCTGGTTTTAATTTCACTAGATAACATCTTGATGATTATTTACTCCATACCAATCATACCTCTTACTTGTCTTGTTGCCTAATAAAAACGAATCTGCCGAGAGCAAAAAAATTTATACATCCTCTTAAAGACTATTTACTACGTACGTTATATGTCAATAATTTAAATCACTTGATTTATGTTTGGCTGCTTAGATCACGGAACTCTTACATTAGATTTTTTTATATCTTCGCCACAAAACATTTAATAAATCAATTCAAAGCACAACCCACCTGTGGTATCACAATATCCGCCAGATACTTGGCGTACATATACAGCTCCTCCGCCAAATCGAACTGCAGCGTGTGCTGGTTGTGCTGCAGATCGTATTTGATGCAGTCGTAAATGTCGGGTATCTTGGAGATGTCGTAAGTCTTGTTTTTGGTGCAAAAGTCCTTCTCTATCTTGCCCCACCGGCGGCCCATGAGTTCCCATGTTTCGCCGTGGTACAGAATTGTGTCTGGGGGAAAAAATGGCTTATTTACACTTGAGAGCGTATCCGCAAAACTGTTTCCCATACCAAATTAAAATTACTACATCTTGAAAATGGATGAGCCGATTCTAATAAAACTCACAATATTGTAGTTGTGGATAAGTTACATTATCGAATTACTTTAATTTAAAAAAGATTAGCTAATTTTAAGATTACTATAAAAACCTTAAATCACTATTATTTAATGACAAAACTATTTCTTTTGAAAATGTAATCTATCCAGAAACTAGAATTTCGAAACTTGTTTACGTGTATAAAGTTTCATTAGAATCGGCCCATGCATTTTGAAGAAGTAGTTATTTAAAGTTTGTATGGGAAACAATTTTGTGAATACGTTCTTAAGGTTGTTAATGTGATAAGTTTGACTGGGAAGAGATAAGTTCACCTTAGTATATATTTTTCTGTATTTCCTGGTTTCTTCGTATATGTTTTACAATAAACAGTTTACAAAGAAACAAACTAAGGAAAACGAAAACACATGACTGAATTCGATGCGTATGGCAAGCGACGACAAATATCTCCTATGAGGGCAGAAACAGAAATACCATGTGGAGGAAATCAGTAATAAGACCGGGCGTCTGTAATTCAATTGGTCCGTGTTTAAGATTTTAATATTTATTTACTATTTTATTTAAGAATAAAAAGTCTTATACTTTAGTTATTACGTGTATTTTTAGCTACATTTCCTGGTTTAACTATTCTTCTTTCTGAAGGCTTTACCAAATTCTAGGTAATAGTTGAAACTACCAACCTCACTATTATTCTTTGAATGGTTCCTATTCTACTAACTGCTCTTTCATGTGCACCTACTCAAGGGTTGGTGAAGTCCTGCCGTCTGCACTATCCTGCTTCCCATAGAAACGGTCATAGATAAAATGGGTTATTACCAGGACGGGTTTGAGCGTGAGATTGATAGTGGCATTTGTTTTGACAGTTTCTGTGGTTCCCAAGGGACGTCAAGCCGTTGGTGCTGGTTGCTATTAAATGGCAGTGTCGTTAAGCCCAATCAGAGGCGGATAGGCTTGAAAACTTTAACAGAGGGGCTCGCAACCTCCACCAATCTGGATTTGGCCCCCGTTTGGGAAGAGAACGTGTCTCAGCAGTGTGGGCGTTATGGCAGGCCTCCGTCACTCAGCCGAGAGCGCGAGATAAGTACCTACACAACGGCGCGGCCTACAGGCTGCGCTCGTCAGTCGGTTGTCAACTCGTGCAGAAAGCGGAGCGATTATCAAGCAAGCGAGTGCGCAAGTTGAAACATGTTCGTCGCGCGGTCTCACGACCCTGCCGGTTGATCAGTTGCGACAACACTAGACCAGCCAGCGCAAAAGAATCTCTCACGCGCATTGATTTGGTTCATCCTTGCGTAAAAGCGCGATTGTTATCGGTGTATGTAAACGAAGAGAAACGAAATGATGTCCTCGGTGTTGAAGTAAAACTGGAGGCATTAATCGCGATTGCGAACTAGACTGTTCTTTATTACCGCGTAGCGAGAGTTGCTATTTATTTAAAGCATCATTGCGAGTACTTCATCTGTACTTGTACTATTATTATCATCTGTGGTTATGGGTTAACGAGATGAAACCAGACTAATCATTCGTCTTTGGCTCTTCCCTCATCGTAACAACAATCCTCACTGCTGCATCAACGTGTAAACGTGCGCGCAGCATGAAATTCTTGAGGAAGTCCACGGCGGCGGTGACGCTGAAAGAGCCATAAGGGTCGATGTACATGGACCATGGTTAAAAAAACTCACCCTTCGTCTTAGGGTCGTCCCGCTTCGTGACCACGATCTTCACAAGCTGCTGTATCAGCGTGTGAACGTGTGCGCAGCATCTAACAGGATTCTTGACGAAGTCCATGGCGGCGGTGATGCTGAGAGAGCCGCAAGGGTTGATGCGAAGGCGGTCCTCGTCGGTGAAGTCGCGGTCCACCTGCATGGCCTCGTGGAGGCGTGCTTTAGCCCTGGATATGATTTTCATTATTATTATTGAGTATCAATAAACAGTTACATAATGGGAATAAAATAATCTAAGAATGAGAAAGTATAAGTTTAGTAATTACAAATGATGTGCTGCCGGTATTTTACTCCTTCCTAGTATTTTACCGTTGGGAATAATCCATGTAATTTACATTTTACCCAATACAACTTGTTCATAAAAACTCACATATTCTGCACCTTAGAAGAATCACAGTCGTTGTCCAACAATCCGTTAGTGTTGGCCGACTTTACCATCTGCACCAATATGGGCGTGAGTTCCCCCTCTAATGCGAGCAGGCCTTTAGCGAACGCCGCCGCTGTCATTTGGACTCGGCCCTCGTCTGACGCGTAGATCTTGAGATCGTGCCGGAATGTTGAGTGGAGGCGGAGAAGGCCCAAGCCTTGGGTGCCTCCTTCACCTGGATTGTACAAATATTATATATGATAAACTTATCTGATTAAACTTAACCTTTATCGTTTTGTTTTTTTACTATTGTCTTGTCTGTGTATTTCCTTTTTAATTGGTTTGCTTTATGTTGTGTTGTAGTGTGTTATTTATGTCAAATAAATGTACGAATCTGAATGTAAATTCTGAATAAACACTCTCAGATCTTCTGTACTCTGTACAATGTAAGATAAATAATAAATAATGTACAGTGTACATTATTTATTATTTATCTTATTATTACATATTTTATTTATTTATTTTTGGAAGACTAACAGCTACTCGGTCACTTTGGTTCTCCTACGGATCTCCTCGTTTCTGTTTCGATCACGCAGAGAAACTCCAAGCATAGCACGCTCCATTGCCCTTTGGGTGACCTTAAGCGTTCTTATGAGGCCCATAGTAAGCGACGTAGAAAACGTAGCGTAGGCAGGCGTACCACTCGGTGGACCGATGACCTGGTGGATGCGGGCAGCGCAGAACTGGTCGTCGTGGAAATCCTTGGGGGAGGCCTATGTCCAGCAGTGGACGTCCGTCGGCTGATATGACTATAAATAGATATAGTCATTCATAATGAGTCTCCGTCGATAGGTAAACAGATAAGAGCAAAAACATATTTATATGAAAAAGTAAAAAAGAAAAGAAGATATAAAAATACATGTTTAAAAGGTGGATTTATAAAGCATTGAAGAATGAAAGACAGCAATAAATAAATTACAAAGAAAATAGTTTTGCGTTTCTAGTTCAGCATTTACAGCACAAGTCTCGCACCACTTACTGTTAGATCTATAGATGTGCCGGCCAGCCCCGGCCGCCCGTGTACATGCAGCGCAACATGGCCTGCGGCCCAGTTCCTCCGCCTAGATGCGGCCCGTATGCGTCAGCTCGCTATCTCACTTCAGTATTAACACCAAATATTGCTCACCCACCCGCACCACTTACTGTTAGACCCACTGACCTAGAACGTACCGGTCCTGACCGCCTGGGTACGTGCAGCTCCATTGCCTAGATGCGGCCTGCAGGCGTCAGCTCGCCATCTCACTTCAGTATCAACACGAGTAACGGCTCGCTCGCACCGCTTACTGTTAGACCCACCTGGGATGTGCCGACCCTGGCCGCCCGGGTACATGCAGCGGAACATGCGGCCCAGCTCCTCCGCCTGAATGCGGCCCGCAGGCGTTAGCTCGCCGCCCCACTTCAGTATTAACACCAATGATGGCTCGCCCGCACCGCTTACTATAAAAAAATTAAGTAACATTTTTTTTATTATTTCGCAGTATAGCCGTTGACTAATTTGTATAGTATCTATCTATTCAATTTAAAAATTAATCTACCCCAAAATGGCGAACCTCGTTTAAAAATATTTCCACTTGTGGCGGCAACTGCAGTAACCCGCCACTGAACCTTATTACAAGCGAAGAGAGAACAAAAGAAAAACTACATCTAGAACGCGCTATTAGAATATCTTCAGAGCTGAGTATACAGAGTGACTGGTAAGTAGTGCAAATCCTTTTAAGGGGATAAACTACATCTAATTTGCAACAGAAAAAGTCATACTAACTGGGGGTCGGAAATCAATGGTTGTCGAGTTAAAGCCCATTTCAATTTTTTATTTTGTATGAAAAACGCATTTGTTCAAATATTTTGTGATTTTACAAAAAAAAATACGGTCGGCGTGAAAAATACGGTTAAAACTTTCTCATTTTATCAGCATTCCAAAAAAATAAAATAGTTAAAAAATACAAATTGATTGCAACAAAAAAGAATGATTGTTGTCAAAAGGGTGCATCAAATCCCATACAAATTTATAATAAACATTATTATCATTATTTTTTATTTATTTTTTCGCATAAACAAACATCTCTGACCCTCTAGCATCATGACTAACTTTGATTCACAAGCTCATCCAAAAAATTCGAAGTTAGTTGGATAATTAGTTAGTATGACTTTTTCTGTTGCAAATTAGATGTAGTTTATCCCCTTAAAAGGATTTGCACTACTTACCAGTCACCCTGTATATACAAGATATCAATCATCAACGATTGGTCCACGGCCGGACCCGACATACCACCTCGCCTGGCGGAGATATCTCCCTTTGCTCTCTTCGAGTAGGAACGCACCGTTCCTAAACACTTATTTATGTTAACTAATTATATTTATTTAAATAAATAAGGGACAATCTATTCAAGATAAGTTCGCCATTCGCTTGCTTAAGCCGCAAAACAAATATAATAGAGAAATCTGCAGATTAATCTTAAAAAAACTATGAGCAAATGAACATTGAATATTTATGCCTTCGTTGTTACCTATGCGATTTACTTCTATAAAATTTTGTTCACTATTACGGCCGGTTATAAATGTAAAATGTAAATACAGTTAAATGATGTATAAGATGTAGGTTTTTAATTTTCTAAGGTCTACATAAAACTAAAGTAATTAATGGCGGTGTACAATAAGTGCTTGGGGCTGTACCGTCGGAACTGGAGCCGCACGGCTGGCCCTGCAGGTGGTACTTCATCTGCACCTTGGGGTTGGTGGGTATAGATGTAAACTAGTAGATAATGGCGATGTACAATGAGACGCACCTATGCTTAGGTGCTGTAACGTCGTCAGACCTGGAGCCGCACGGCTGGCCCTGCAGGGGGTACTTCATCTGCACCTTGGGGTTGGTGTGTATAAGTGTAAACTAGTAAATAATGGCGGTGTAAAATCAGGCGGACCGTGGTTGGGGATGTACCGACGTCGGAACAAAGGCGCGCGGCTGGCCCTGCAGCTGGTACTGCATCTGCACCTTGGGGTTGGTGGTAAAAGTGTAAACTAGTAAATAATGGCGGTGTACTATGAGGCGGACCGTGCTTGGGGGCTGTACCGTCGTCGGAGCTGGAGCCCCGCGGCCGGCCCCGCGGCTGGTACTTCATCTGCACCTTGCGGTTGATTCCCGAGAAGTGGCCGTACCTGTCAAAGACACGGAAAACTGATATATCTTTGGAACCCAGTGGAACGATTAAGGGTTATCAGAACAGCTGTAGCGGGAGTTTCAAATTTTTCGAGGTTTTTCGTCATACCTTAAATTAATTTCTCGGCAATCTGAAACTCTTCACGGGATTCTATACTTTAAGCAAATTTATAGACGAAACGTTTTTTTAAACTTTTCGATACAGTGTCCCACAGGTTTTACTTTCGAGCGATGAAGGAGTGAAGAAGGTATTGTGATGGCAAAAAAATGGAAGTTGAGATTTTGATCGGGATCGATTGTCTTACAATAATAGTCTGAAATATAAAATAATAAAAATGTGTGTGTTTGTGTGTGTGTGTGTGTGTGTGTGTCTCAACACATACACGCGGCGGACCGACGACCTGTAAACATCGCGGGAAGCCACTGGATGCGACCGGTCGTCGTGGAAATCCTTGGGTGAAGTTTTTCGGCTGATATGATGTGTGTGTGTACGTTCGTCCGTCGCTCTAGCTTGGGTGAAATTCGGGTTAGGGGAATATTATGTTATATATCTCCAAGCGGTTTTTTTATTTTCCCTATCTTGATTTTTTTTAAGTTGTGCAGTTTGATTTGTAAAAAGTTCATAGATTTTTCATACAAAATATTATAATTTTGTTTTTTAAAATATGCATTTATTTTTTGAAAAAAGTACGGAACCCTACTTTGCGCGAGTCCGACTCGCACTTGGCCGGTTTTTTTAGTTCTTTTAGGCTTTTCTAAAGTCTTCGTTAATCTGAGGGCTTTTAACAAATGTGATTTGAATTTATTTTTCCGTTACATTTTTTTTCACTTGCTGGTTTAATTCTGCTTTCATTTATTTGAACTCATTCCTAGAAAATTTAACATTATTTTACAAGTTTTTTTTTGTGATAATGACCGTGCACGACCGCAATTCGGAAAACGTAGCGTAGGCAGGCCTCCACCAGGCCTCCCACCCGGTGGACCGACGACCTGGTGAAGATCGCGGGAAGCCGCTGGATGCTTGGGGGAGGTCTTTGTCCAGCAGTGGACATTTTTCGCACGATATGATGATGATGATGACCGTCCGTCTAGTCAGATAACCTGCGTAATTAACGCAACCACGTAAATCGCATTTAGCTACGACCGCTTCGAGAACATTTTATGTATAGATGAAGAAAATATTTAAAAAAAATGTACAGCCACTCTGTGCATACTTTCTCGCATCCGTTAAGTAGTTTAGGCGCTACAGCACTAGACAGACGCGCAGACACAAAGGTACACACACAAATCTAATCTTTTTTAGTGTTTTAGGACTACCGATCCCCTTCAAAATCTAACCTTCGATTTTTTTCGCCGTCGTAATACCTTCTTCACACCTTCGTCGTTCAATAAAAAAGAGCTTTAAAAAAAATCTCTTACATTTCCAGCACACTTTTCAGTTGTTCCAGTTTGCCTTGTTTCTCTTCTATCTCGGGGTCGGCGTGCCTCGTGTGTATGTCGGCGAGCAGCGCGCGCGCGATGTCCAGTATCTCTTGCAGCTGTTTGGGCTTCTTTAGCTTCACGTGGCCGCGCTTGAAGCCGTCGTACTTCTCGAATATCTCAAAGAATCTAATCCAATGGAAATGGAGACAAACCGTCAATTCAATTCAATATACTTATTCAAAACAGGTGCAAATTACACTCTTTCTGATAGTCATAAAATAATAATAACATAATGTAATTTTGGGGCAGTAAAGTTCTCGAGTGGCGACCACGCACCGGAAAGCGTAGTGTAGGCAGGCCTCCCACTCGTGGACCGATGACCTGGTGAAGGTCGCGGGAAGCCGCTGGATGCGGGCAGCGCAGAACCGGTCGTCGTGGAGATCCTTGGGGGAGGCCTATGTCCAGCAGTGGACTTCCTTCGGCTGATATGATGATGATGATGAATGTAATTTGTGATGAATCAAGAAATGTAGTTAATAACGTCAAAATTCAATTCTTGATATAAACCAGATTATGTCATTAGAACATGAAAACAATATGACACGAAAAGTTATACATAAAAATCATTGATACCTTTGACAAGAGTAGGCCAGTTCACACGGACAGCACCCGGTCACGAGTATAACGCGAGAGTCAGCCATCGCTCCCATCAACCATATTAGAGGGAAACGAACGACCCGGCTCCCGTCGATGAGTAACACAAAGTAAATGACTGACAATTGTACTGATTGGCTAGTTTACAGAGTTTAATTGAAAACATTGATTTAAACTGACGATCTATTCTTGAAACTGAACAACTTTTCAAGAGCCTATACAACCGGAGCAAAAAAACGGCCAAGTGTGTGCTCCGTACCATCTTACAAGATTTCCACTATGTATTTTTAATTACTTTTCACGTTTATAAAAAACACGTTTCTTGTATGGGGCATCCTTTAATATTCATTTTTTATTATTTGTTGTTATAGCGGCAATAGAACTATACAACTGTGAAAATTTCAACTGTCTATCTATTACTGTTCATAAAATGCAGCCCTCTGACAAATAGGCGGACGGACGGACAGTGCAGGTTGGCACGCTTTGGGTACGGAATCCTAAAAATTTTACTTTCCATACAAAATTGTCTAATTAGTATGGGAATTAGTATTTTCCACTAGTATATGGGAAGTCCAAATTCCAACTTGTTGGTCCGCTTTTTTTGAAGTGAAAACTTCTTTAGGCGCGTTGGGCATTTTTGAGATGGGAGAAAACCATTGATATCGCGACACTGTAACCGTCACCGACCCCGTACCAGGAACACTCGGTGGATCAAAACTTATAAAATTCTTTAGGCGTGTTGGGCATTTTTGTTATGGGAAAAACCATTGAACTCGAGACAATATAACCGTCACCGACCCCGTACCAGGAACACTCGCAGGGACAAAACTTATAAAACTGTAAAAAGTTTTCACTTCTGTCGTCACTCCCGGAGTGGTTAGTTTTTTTTGTTCATAATTGTATAGGTTCCTTGAAGAAAGTTGTTCAGTTTCATTAGTAGATCCTAAGTTTTAAATTTTCCCAACGATTGCAATGTCCATACCATAATCCATAATCGTGAGTTATGGTGTTGAGTTCATACAAAAATCCCGTAGAAAAAAGCTATTTCAGTTTTCCCCATTTTTCAATTACCATTTCCATTTTCCATTTTTTTCCTTGAAAACTTATTTGATTACAAACATTAAAAAAACCGCCAAACTGGTCCAGTCGTTTTCAAATGATGCGCTTACCAATGAACAGCATTTAATTTCTATTTAAAAAAATAACATTTAAGTAAAGGAAGAATAACATAGTTTTTAAAAAAAAAGGGAAATCGGTCCAGTCGTTTTCAAATGATGCGCCTACAGATGAACAGCGTTTATTTTTATTTAAAAAACATTCAACTATAACTGTTTAAAAAAAAACAAATTCGGTCGTCGTTTTCAAATGATGCGCTTACCAATGAACATTTAATTTTTATAAAAAAAAAGTCATTTCGTTCCAGTCTTTTTCAAAGATGTACTCAGCAATGAACAGCGGCGTTTATTTTTTATTTTAAATAATAGCATTTAAACTATAATATTATTTTTAAAAAAGCCATTTCGTTCCAGTCGTTTTCAAATGATGTACTTACCAATGAACAACGTTTTAATTTTTATTTATATATAATTCATGTTCATAATGGATGCCTGTTGCTCAAAAAAGAAAGCCATAAGATAGCCAGTTACCCATTGCGTGAATCTTGATAAGCCCGATTCCATCTTCGGCCTCATCATCACTTACCATCAGGTGAGATGATGTTAAGGGCTTACCAATTATGAATTTGAAAAAAATGACAAATCATGCTGAGAGGTCTTTGTGGGAGGCCTACGATGTCCAACAATGGACGTCTCCCGGCTGAGATAATAATGAAACGTTTCTATACCTATAAACACTAGGTATATCTCATTTCTCTTACCTGGGATGCCTAACTTCCACCTTCATCTTCTGTTTCGGCGTCCTATCCCCGTGCCTTATAATGGCCACGACACATCGCAATTCCATCATCTTGCCAAACGTGGTGGGCACGATGGGAGGGTCGTCCAGCTGGAACGGCACCGACCAGGGGATGTGCAGCGTTGGCGCCAGCTCGCGCAAAATCATGTTGCCCAGTATCTTGGCACAGTCATCGTAGTATTTGTTGGAATTCTTCACGAACGAGAAGCCGTTGACGTCACAGACGAAGGATTTTCCGTTAGCTCTGTTAAAAATTAAATAGGTAATTGGGTAAATCATTACCTCACTAATATTATAAAGGCGAAAATTTGTGAGTGTGTATGTTTGTTACTTCTTCACGCAAAAACTACTGAACGGATCTGGCTGACATTTGGTAGGTTGACAGATTAGGACCAATATTATAAAGGCGAAAGTTTGTGAGTGTGTATGTTTGTTACTTATTCACGCAAAAACTTCTGAATGGATCTGCTTGAAATTTGGTAGGTAGACAGATTAGAACTTGGATTAACACATAGGCTACTTTTTTTCACGTTTGCGAGCCACTTGCGACTCGCGCACCGCGCAACCTCGAAAAGTCATAGAAACGTTGTCCACGCGGGTGAAGCCGCTGGAAACAGCTAGTTTGAGAATAATTCAAAACAGATGAGGACAATGATTTAAAGCTCGCAGAACTGATAACTGATAACCGATGGGAAAAGGTTCTCGAATGGCAACCCCGGGCTGGAAAACGTAGTGTTGGATGGACCACTACCAGGTGGAATCGCAAGAAGGTGCTGGATGTGGCTCAAAATCGTGCTAAGTAGAGGTTCAAGTGACAGGCCTATGTTCAAAAGGGTCTATGTTCAACAGTGGACGTCTATACGCTAAAAAGATATTGATGAGGACAATTATTTATTATGAGGATAAAAGATAAAAATATTTCAGCACCTAAAATCGATTTAAAAACTAAAACCAGCCAAATGCAAGGCGGATAGCGATGATATTTATTAATTTCAAACAAAATACATGAACGCAAGCGACAGAAAAATGTTTTTTTTTTAATTTAGTTCGGACTTATTAGCGCGAGTGCGACTGACACTTGGCCGGTTTTTATTATTTGTTGTTTTACTTGTTGTTTTTTAATTAGTACTATAATCCCACTAAGTTTAACGCTTGTGTGTACTATCGTTTTTAAGATAAAGCAAAAACAAAAACTTAAAAAAAACACGTTAATTTTTATATTTAAAATTTTATTACTTGGTGGTGAATCGCCCATAATGACATATATTCTGTGGAAATTTCAGCCAGCTACTTATTCTGGTTCAAAAGGTACAGCCCTTTAAAGGTCGGAACAGACAAACAGACACACGAACAGAAGACGAAGAAACAGAACGGACAGCGTAGGCTTAATAATAGGGTCCCCTTCTTCGACCAATATAACAACTATGGACCGGCCTACGCGAATAGCGGTTATGATGCCTATAGAATAAGCGCATTCGCTTATTTCGTAGTCGATCAGTATTCCCCAAATGTAAAAGGTCGAAATTAGTGAAATTTACTATCTCATTCGTACTACATTCCGAGTACGTCTCTCTATGTCTGTCATTGTTTATATTTGAATGAGACTCGGTAGACTATAGTGGTGTGTGTTTGCGTGTAGTCGATTTGACTTTTTTTATGAGATTAATGTATGAAGAGCCGGTCCACTATATTTGGTCGAAGGTTCTCTTACCTGGTATGGAACCTTAAAAACGACGTAAATACAACGACAAGCGATATTTATTAACTATCTATTAAGAGAATTTTCTACCACAAATTTATCGTAATAAAGCCCAATTCGTAGACATAATTACAGCCAAACACATTTTCGTGGCAAAATAAAAGCTTTTCTGCATTCTCATATCAAAAATAAAAGTTAGATGCAGTGTTAGCGCTTTGAAAACGGGATATAAAAAACTCTTCTCCAATCACGACGGAGCAGAGTTTTGCTTACAGTCACGCGTTGGCAGACTTACCACCAACATGCCGACATGTGCTGTGATATGTTTCAAATGCACCTGTCTCAATTACAGTGAAGGATAGGACCTAATAACAAACATTATTCGAGGTCACCACTTAAGGTAAAGATGCATACGTACTCGTATATAATAGAAGAAGCGTTAACCCACTTTTTGTTATGATTGTTGTATGAAACTCAACATCTACATTATTTTTAAACTGAGTCTGAATTTAACAAAACCACTGAATATAAATTTTGCTTATCTACATTTTAGTGCTTAAACTATGCTAACTAACTAACCTTAATAAATCGAAGCCGCAAACCGTCTGTTTGAACGCCAAGCACACTTTCCTTGATATTAGTTTTTCCTGGTTGGACAATATCACTGGATATCGGATCTCCTTGCCTTCAGAGTCCCGTTCGACTTTTCCGTCGAGTGCGGGACTCTTGCGCGCCTCCGCGTGGGCGTAGTCTGGACCTACTGTGTATACTTTTACGTCTGTACCTGAACAAAAATCAAACATATAACATATTCGATATGTCGAAATTAATTTTAATAGTAAAATATTTTTTATAACTCCACGTGTTCCCGAGATATATGGTCTTGACAGACAGACGGACTGACAACAAAGTGATCCTATAAGGCATAAGGGTTTCGTTTTTTCCTTTTGGGGTACGGAACCCTAAAAGTAAGCAAATCGATTGGATAGATTAGATTTCATCAATTCTTTTAACAAATAAAACATGACTTAAGTCAAGCGGTTCTTAGCGTAGCAATATATATACTGTGGCGTAGCTCAGTGCGACTTGTATGGTTGCATCGATAGTGCAGGTTAACAGACCTTAAAAATGGCCTATACCTGGATGAGAGAATATAATATCGACGAATAAGTAAAAAAATACAAGCTCGAATAAATAATAAACTTGACTTAAGTCAAGCGGTTCTTAGCGTTGCTCAGTGCGACTTGTATGGTTGCATCGATCGTGCAGGTTACCAGATCTTAAACATGGCCTATACCTGAATGAGAGAATGTAATATCGACGACTAAGTAAAAAAATAAAAGCTCGATTAAATAATAAACATCATCAAGTGCTTACCATCTGTAGGCATAAAATCTTCATAAATAAATGATCCAGTCTTCCTTACTCTAGATTCTGGTGAATAAATACTGCTGCGACTTCCAATCTGTAAACAAAAGGTAACAATGAAAGAGCGAATCAAGTAACGGATGAATATTAACAAGTATGAATACATGCTTTGTGTTAATATCTAAGGCTGGTTTCACAGTTATCCGGGAGACGACCGTATGAGCTTAGGGAGCGGAAACACATGTGAGGCGCTATAACATCGTTTCATAGCGACGAAGGTTTGCTCCCGTACGGAACACGCGCCCGGATTCCCGTACAAGCCAACGCTAGCGCCTCGCTGCACATTCATCGGTTCAAAGCTATCGTATGAGAGCGGCCCGTCCGGGTCTCCCGGATAGCTGTGAAACCAGCCTAAGAAATAGGTATGTAGGCACATGCAACAGGAACCGATGTGCAACTTTGAACATGGAAAAATTGCCCACAATTTGTTCACGCACGCGATGTTATTGTACAACTTTTAACTACTTATATGTTTCATCATATCAGCTCATATAGGTCCTCACCGAGGGGCTCGAGCCTACCCTGAATTAGGGCGATCGGGCCTTAGTCGACCACGCGGGCCCAGTGTGGGTTGGTCGACTTCACACACAACCTGCAAGTTTCTTCGCAGGCGTGTGCAGGTTTCCTCACAATGTTTTTCTTCACCGTAAGAGCGTCGGATAAGCGTACATATGAAATTCGAAATCACATTGGTACGCGGCAGGATTCGAACCACGACTTCTCGGACAGGAGGCGGCGGCCGTAGCCGTTACGCCGCTGACGCTCTTTTAGTTATATGTTTAAATACATAAATATACAGGGTTACTTGTAATTCGATAAATTGTTTTTTTTTTATTTACAATTGGTAGTATACCCTAGTCAACTTTGTATAAGACTCAAACCTTCATTCGTAATATTTGAAAATCTTGAGATTTTTTAAATAAACAATATATGAATAAAAGCAGAATTAAATGCCTGGTTTAACAGTGAAATAAAAAACATACATCAATATTAAAAAAAAAATAGTTTTTTAAGACGAACATAACAGTACAATATTTAGTTGAGAGTTTAAAGAAAAAAAACTTATTAGAGCTATATTTAGTACGAAAAGCAAAAAAAAGTATTTGTAGATAAAATTGATAGTCAGTCGGACGCCCTAAAGCATTTGCTAAGGCTCTATATCTCCTTGGCATGCTCAGTACCAGGTTGTCAACAGTGGCCTGGGGTATCATGCTCCACGTAACATGAAAGATGTAAGATAATATTTTGTTCTGTTCGTAAGTTCTGAGGAAGCTGTTGAAATGCTATTCTTCCGAGTAGATCCCAGGCAAACTCATTAGGATTAATGTCACAGGACTGCGGAGGCCAAGAGCGTGATATCATGTTCACGGAAAACATTTACAACAGGTCCTGCAGTGTGCGCGCAAGCATTATCTTGCATGAACATGAAATTATCTCCCCTTTGAATTCAGTGCGGAACAACAATCGGTTCTACCACCTCGTCGTGACGGTATTTTTCTGCATTCATGTTGCCCCGTATAAAAACGAGGTCAGTTCTTCCGCCAAGACGAATACCAGACCAGACCATTATTGTGCCCCCCTGTTAGGGATACACTTCCTGAGGACAACGAAGCTGTTCGTGACATCCAGAAGCTCGCCACTCGCGTACTCTCCTTGAATCAGGGTGTAAACCGAATCTGGATTCTTCCGAAAACAACACACGAGCCCTCTCATCTTTTGGCCACTCAAGGTGAGCACGCGCGCATCTTAACCGTAGAGCACGATTGCCTCGCCGGAGAGCTACAACCCGCAACGGCCTACGAGAACGTAAACTGACTTCATGTAGTCTCCTCTTGGCTGTTTGGGTGCTGACAGTCACCTGGTGTTGATTGTGCAGTTATTCAACCAGTTGACGCGCCGTAGTTTTAGGCTCCCGCCTAACGATATTCCGAACAAAGCGGTCTTGTCTTGCAGTTGTAACAAACACGTGATCTACCTGGATGTCGTTCGGCCGTACTCCCGGTGAACCGGTGACGTTGCCTTACCTTCGAATTACCGACTCGTTAGATTCGATAGCAACCGCAACTTGACGTTGTATACTTGTTGTGCATTGCTGCTTATAAGCCAATACTTTATTTCAAATAAAAAAATGAACAATTTTCAACACAAAAAAATGAAATTCAGTCTACAAACGAAGAAACTTTATAAAAAGATAAACCTTCTGCCGCCAATTTAATCGAAAATGATACAAAAGAGTAGAAAAAAATTTGTGTTTAAATTTTTGAAATTGAACTATTATTTATCGAGTTTTTATTACATTTAAAATGTTATAGGTGGCCAGCTTCTTTTTCAGAAGAGATTATACAAAATAGTTCATTTTGATGTTTGAGTCTTAGACAAAGTTGACTAGTCTATTAATGTGAAAGTTTGTATATGTGGATGTTTGTTACTCTTTCACGCTTCAACCACTCGATCGGGATGAAACTTGGCACACATATAAGTTAGGTCCTGGAATAGGGCATAGGCTACTTTTTACCCCGGGAAAACGTCTTACTCCCACGGGAAAATCGAAAACAACGCAGCTAGTTTATTATTTAGCTGTTAGTCTTGCTAAAATATATAAATAAATAACTTTGTATCTTTATCTAAGAGTACTCGAACAATTTTCACTACCACCAGGAACTCCAAATGATATCAAAGTTCGTTACTGCAGCTGCTGAAATTTAAAACTCAAATGAGTTTAATTACTTATATAGGTACTCGTACTTGCTAATTTACCTTTCTAAACAGCCGTTGGCTGCCCCCGCCAGCAGAGGTCGGGTAGTAGATATAAATATTGTGGTCTTCAGCCGACACCGGCTTTTCGACGAAAGGCTTGTTGAACACTACACCATTCACCTCCACGTGATCCTCGGATTCTACTAGTTCATGGTCTAAACAGAAGAAAGCATTTCATATAAAAAGACCGCAGAGCTTATAAGGAGACAGTAAGTAACGTGTTTGACGTACGTTTAGGATCTGGAGAATCTCTATCTAAAACTGCGTACCGTGGTATTTCGATTCCTTCACTTTCTAATATTGCGTATACTCTTCTACGGTCCTGAAATTAGTGGTATGTTTATTTATAATATTCCTATATTATTAAACAGTACATAACTTGTATTGATTTAAAAAACTTACTTGAATATCATATTGCATATGAAGATTATTTATCACGTAAGGCTTCCGTAGTTTCTCGTACTGTATGGCTTTATCTAGCGGGAATCCTTTCGAGTGGAAAGAGATAAGACAATCGCAGATGGGCCACTCCTCGACGGGCGTCTGCAACGGAGAACACGCCGCGCACTGTTACAAGTCGCTACAAAACGAAGCCTCAAGTGGCTGAGTCCAGTTACAGCAGAATAATGGAACCAGCACACATAGAGGGCACACAATACACCGTACACATGTATAGAGATTGATTATGCAAGTTAAAGTTTGCAACCATACACTTTACACACAGGAGAAGCCATAAGTCGTTATTGCATGTCATTGAAGCCATTAAGCCATTCAATGGAATATATGAGCAGTGTCCGTTCACAAGAAGCTATTTGCATCAGAACTATAGAAATCTGAAATAATATTTATGTGATCAGTAAGAATTTCAGAAAAAAAAAGGCAGTGATAATTTTAAATTATCAACATACTGACTAACTTTCTGCCACAGGTTGTATGAGTATTAGTTTGTAGCGCGGTGCGCAGTTATTCGTTCTCTTTTCATGCGATCTTCTTTTCATTCCATCTATTTCTTCTTTTTAACGCATGCGCTGACATTGGTTTTCAAAAAATCATCCAATATCTTTCACAATTTCACCATTTCGTTTATTTCATCATAATCTAGTATAACTTCTATTTAAACCTGTTTCTCCATATTAAGACCCAGCTCGGGTCTTTATTTCATCTTTATTAAATTCCGATTACCCATAGCACACTTACCATACCATACCATACTTACATAAGCCGTGCTACAAGTTGTCTAGTCAACACTATGAAATGGAAAGAATTTAAGTTAGAGAGCCATAATTGAAAAAAAACAGAACCTGCACAAAACATAAACAATTAGTTTTGAAGGGATGGTCATTCCTCCTCATGCATGTGTAACTATGGGTGGTATAGAAAATATAGGCAAGCTACTTTTTGAAATTTGTGGTAGGTCAAAAGTGGGTTAGAACATGTCAACTGCAATTAATGAAACAAAATGGTGCGGTGAAACAAAATAATAAAACTTATGTCAGAAAGCTTGGCAAGCGTACAATTACTTATGTCTCACAATATTTGATTTCAATAAGATTTACAAAAACAATTACTGTACCTATGGAATATTGGAACAAAAAGAGACAAATATGGCTAATTGAAACAAAGAGACAAATATTTACACAATTACTATAAACACAGTATTACGATATGGCTTACAGTAGCGCAACGCCTTTAATGTCGCACGATGCGCCAACGGCGCGGCATAGGTACTAGCCCATACTAGCCTGTAGTCAGCCTGGCGTAACTATTTAGTAATCTGTGGCCTGGCTAACTCGAGGCTGTGCCCCGCCGCCCGCTGCCCCGCAAGTACCCTTCTGTTGCTCTGCGTAAGTACATTCGTGACGCTACTGTAAGCTGCTATATTGTAATACTGTGCTACAAGTAGGTAACTTGAACTAATTATGAAATGCTTAATGATTATATATTCATGTTTAGTTTGCTTTTAAATACTTCACATCCACATTTGAATTTCAAGGTTTTATTTTTATCTTTGTTCTCACAAATATTGGAATAATTTTTGTCACCAGCTTAACTACAACAACCGCAAAGACGCTATCTACAAAAGCTTAGCTTGCCAACTGCACAGAGATATTTTGTTCCACTCAGGTTAGTAAAAGAGAGAACCTTCAGGATAACCTCCTCAGGGAAGACGAGCATCTTGATGTACTCGAACTCGTCGAGCCGCGTGAGGATCTCTTTCATGGGCTTCGACTGGGATTTCTTGGCCATCGCGCACACGCCAACCACCACCTTCTTGCCGCCGCCATCGCAGTACGGATCCAGCGGCTCACACAGATCCAACTCGCCCTGCAAAAATACAGCACTTAGTTGTTTCAAAAAATGTTTATTGCTTCTGTCTAAGGCACAGAAATTTATTGGACTAGAAGCCACTAACAATTTGTATGAAAACCAAGCATGTCACATTTTTCTTACTTTTATCCCGTGACTATGAAACAAAATAATATTTTCGTTTGAACGAGTTTCAACAACGTTGAACAGTTTTTTACTTTCGAGCAACAAAGAAATAAAATTAAATTGGAATACAACTGAAGAACTTGTGATCTTGATGGGGTTGATTACCTTACACTATCATCATATCAGCTCATATTAGCTCATATATGTCCCTACCGATCGGGCCTTAGTCGACCACGCAGGCCCAGTGCCTGTTGGTCCACTTCACACACAACCTGCAAGTTTCTCAGCAGGCGTGTGCATGTTTCCTCACGATGTTTTCCTTACACTAATGAAGAAAAAAAACGCCACAGCCACGATGTGACATAGTCTGTCCCGTCTAGCATACAGAAGTCAACAAAAAATATGTTTACCAAAATCATGCAAAGAAAAGAGGTGTATCATACTTGATGAAAAATTACAAATTATCTTGATTCGAATAGGATAGGAGGTAACTTACTACGACTTTTTTTGGAATCATGAACTACCCAGAGTAGCAGACATAGGAGATAAGTACCTTACTGTCTTTTTTCATGAAATAATGAACTTCACAGTGTAGTAGTAGACATTATAAAGTTACAGTAAAATTGTTAGAGCAATTTTTGAGAATAAAAATAATACAGGTAGGTATAAAGAATTGGTCGTCAGCAGGGGGTTAAGGGCCAGTGGGTTCTTCTGTTGTCGGATTTCAAAAATATTTTACCTAGATTACGATGATGAAATATGAAACCTGGAATAGGATGATGAGGCTTCTTTTCATCCAATGCACAACTATTGTCTTCAATAGGGATGACGAATGCTGGTCATCTGATTTACTTTTTATCATCTGTCAAAAACGACATTTTATTCTAAAAATGTTTGAAATACCTAGGTGTGACATCATAGTTTTGCAGCCTCATTTATGTACTCAATTTGTAATTTTTGTAAATTAAAAATCGAAGACTTGATGGAAAAAAAACGAGTAAGGTTTTCCGAAGTTTAAGAAGGATGGCAATTTAGTGATCAAGAGTTCATAATTTATTTCTGATACAGTCGTCATCCCTATTAAATATAAACAGACATGGATGTAAATGGATGGAACAAGGGAGTGCAGCGAATTGGCATTGTTCAGTTTGATTTTAATTTGTAAAAAAGTACTTAAATAACACTAAATTCAAGGAACAAAATTCAAATTCAAATCAAAGTAAGTTCCCTATAGGTTTTGTTTGACTTTCGAGTAACAAAGTATTATTATTATTAATATTTTATTATACACTAGCAGCTCCAAGAGCTGATGTGTGTATATAACTGTACTTTCATTGTCAAGTCTATTTTTGAAAATGTTTACTGTTGGGGCACTTATCACTGTTTCTGAAAGAGAGTTCCACAAGTTGATCACTCGAAATGGTAAGAAGTGAAAGAATTGGCAGTAAAATGAGTATATCTTTTTGTTGCTTAGAATTGACTTAGAATCTTAATTTTTTTACAGCTTCAAGGGACCATAGTCTTAAGTATTTGATATTAATTGCACGGTTCCAGGGAAAAAGTGTTTTGCCAGAACTAAAAAGTCGCCAAAAGTGTCTGACCATGCTTAAAATAGTGTTTAAAAAATATATATATTTTAAAAACCAAGTTAGTGATATAGTTTAATACCGTCATACATAACCTATAATACCTATACATATACAGTTTTATAATTACTAAGGAAGCCTACTTAGCGATGATAATTTTCCTTAGAAATTCATTATATGCCTTTCTATTACTAATACTTTACAAATTTCCTGAAATGGCAATGTAGCTGGAGGTGGGGACATGTAACCCTAACAAAAAATCACCACCAAAAAATTTAATTCTTCGTAAAAAAATCAATCAATCATAAGAGAAAAATGTTCTTTACAAACCCAAAACAGTTTTGAAAGACTTATTGAAGGGTACCCCACAAAAAGGGGTAAGTAAATAAAAAAAAACACCTTACTAGTATTTTTTTACTGATTTTAATTCATCTGTGGTGTCACAGATTTGTATAACTTTTAGCTTCATATGGCTGTGATATACCAACAGACAGACAGACATGGCAAAACTATAAGGGTTCCTGGCTTGATTATGGAACCCCTAAAATTTAAATGAAACAGTACAAGTAATTAAGCTCACATCTGGCAGACAATCATCACAGTAACAAAAATCATCATCATTCTGTTCCTTTTTCTTCTTACTCCGCCACCGCTTAAGCCGCCACCAGTCCTTCAACCACTGCCACTCCATATCACCCTGGTACCACTTTTATCTCACAATGTGTCACAAATTCTGGTTTTAACTATAATTGTAATTTATTTGAAAAAAATAAGTATCAAATATCTTAAGCTACCACTACTCTATGGAAAGTGTTCCCGCTGTACATAATTATCTAACAGATTACTAATAAACGATAAACTCCTATCAAGATTGGTGAGTGTTTTACAAGCTAGATAAAGAGACTAAATAAAATGTGACACAAGAACAAACTCCATTACCTCATTTGTCATTGTCAGTAGAGCAGCTGCTATAAATAATCTCCATTCCACACATACATGCTAATGTAATTTATATAAGTTTATGTAAATACACAAAGTGTAGATGTGTAGAACATTTGAGTTGGAGGCCAAACAATACAGTGAGCTAGTAAACAGTAACTCTTATATTTAATGACTGTCTCTTGTGTTATGGCAAGAGTAATATTTGTATTCAGAGATTATCAAATTAGTAATACTGAGATTATTTTCATGTGGTTACAGTGATAACTATTAAGAAGTACACTAGGTGTTAATTAGGTTATAAGCCATTAAGGTTATCTGTTTACATAGTTTTATTGCATGGCCTAATATTGTGTAACTATTGTTATCAGGAGATAAATTGCAACAGGTACCAAAGTTTGAACTATACTAAAATTACCGAAGTTATAGAAGATTTAAAGCATAGAAAAATGTGTGACCCTGACTGACATTTGGTCATTAAGTAATGGGACGAACGTTTCTACGGTACGACGCTTTTTAAGACGTTTATAAGATAAATTATGGGTATTTAAGTGTATAACTTACGGGGGATCTCAACTGGACCAGATTCCCGTCCTCTCCTACGTAGAACTGCGGATGAGTGGCCTGGCGCAACCCCTGGTACCCATGTTCGAGCTCAGTGTATGACATTCCCTAAATAAACCTAGCGGTAAACGTTGTTCATCAATAAATGTTAACAAATGCACAAAACAATACGTTTCACAAATATTCTCAATTTTCAAAATAAAGTAAGTATGTAACATAAAAAATAAAAATAATTTTTACAACATAGAGGGTTTCAAATCTCCAATTGATATATTTGACAGCTGATTTTTCGTTCGGTATGTTTGTTTTCAAATGATGATAAGAGTGATTTCACATTAACCTTGATGTACAGATTCTTTGTCTTTTGCCAAGGAGTATAGAAATCACTACGTTTATCCTTTGCCTGCTTAAACAAGTTATGTTTGCCTGCGTCAACTTGCGTAGTTGTGCAAAATGTTAAAAAAGTTCTATAACCTAGTTTATTGTATTCGCTTTCTTATTATGAGCCGTTGAATGTGTACTCAAAGGAGCGTTCACTGAGCTCGACACCAAAGTTGACGAACCAGCGTACCTACGTCCAACGCGAAAGCCGACATTTGACTCTAGGCACAGATGACCTAATATTACTATATAGCGTAAAGATACGACATTCACCTCCTCCCTTGTGGAGTAATAGTGTTCTGTCAGGCGTCCGTCACTTGCTCAAGGCCACTCGTTATATGCCTACCGCTAAGCGTATCGGAGACGATACAACGGACAGTAGGTTGACGCACGCTCGCCTGAGTGCTCGCACGTCACATTTACCGCTCTGACTATCGAAATGCCGAAACCACGCAATTATTGTGCAGTGGATGGGTGTTACAGTCAAAAGACAAATGAAAATTTTACATTTTTTTCATTGCCAAGAGACGAACAAAGGTACCTTAGTTAATAGTATTTTAAATCTTTTGTATTTTTCGAATTCCCTTTTCTCATTCCTTTACAATTTATCATAATTTATTCCTTAAACTTAGAACAATGGTGGGTAGGTACCTACTATGTTAATCGTCGTAAATTAAGGATTTCAGGTATTATTTATGTGTTTTTTTTATATAAATAACAGTTACCTACTTAATGTCAGAACATAGTAGGTACCTAGCGTCGTCGTCGTAATTTAGGTAGGTATGTCATAGAATAGAAGTACTAATGCGCTGGCCACTCGGTAGCTGGGGGGCACTTCTATAGCTGTAAATAAATCGTTTAAAACCAAAATCCAAGGTTTAACTTGTCAAGTACCATTACGTCATCGAAATAACTCCATCAAGCCCCGCCCCCCCGCGCGCGCCGCCGACTTTTATTACCAGGACGAATGTAAACGAAAAAATCTCAAGAATTTAGCACAGATTACTAAATAGTTACTTCGTAAACTATAGCTTGCATTCACAAGCCGTTTTTTGTTATGACTTGTAGATAGTATCAGAAAAACTATTTTCGTTACGTTTTTACCTAGCTTTCACTTAAAATAACAATAATTCAAGCTCACAATGAGGCCCTCTTGGGGAATGTTTTTGTATGAATAGTAGGTATGAAGTTCTCCGTCAATTCAAGTAAAAAACCAACTTCGATTAATTTTTCTCCGCTTTGCTCCTGTTTCCCTTTTGATTATTTGTTAAAATTATTTACGAGGTTTCGAATATTTTTGTCATTAAAATTTATTAATCGGGTATTCAGGGAAGGGAAAAATGCATCTATCATTTTATTAAACTCAAACATATTTGATCGACAAATATAAAATAATTGATTTTCTACAACATTCGTTTCATTACCAAAATCATCATAGGTACAACCCTAGCACAATCGCTCGATGACGCGCTTGCACGTGGGTCGCGCGGCGGGCAAAACAATCTCAACTCTCTGTGTGCGTAGTTATGGCACATTTCTTCTCGCTACAAACAGCTGGTATAATTATTAAGATTTTGTAGGCTAATATAGCGTAGGTATTTAAGCTTTTGTATGGGAGTGATGTATCTGTTACGAAGTAACTATTTAGTAATCTGTGGTTCTGTGTTCACCTCCCTCCGCTGGGCTGGGGTGGAATTGTTAGTGATCATGTATCGTTGATTGTCACCGTGAGCTGTGTAAATCTATCGCGAAGATAAAAATGCAGTTAGGTACTAGTTCATATTCATAGTTTTCTACCTATCTACGAAGCCGGGAACATAATGATTCGGTGTAGGTTTTGTAGACAAATATTATGATTGGTAGTTATTTAATCAGAAGTAAATAAGTACCTATAAAGTTTCATAGGAAAAACGAGTCACAAGACTAGGGTTGCCACCCGTACTCTAAAATAGAGTATTGTCCTCTTTTTCATGTAGGTGTACTTTATAATCTACGAAACCAATAAAGTACGCTGAAATACTCTTTTTTTATTTATTTTTTTATTCACAATTGGTAAGCCCTTGGCATTATCTCACCTAATGGTAAGTGACGATGATGCCAAAGATGGAAGCGGGCTTACCAAGATTCCCCAACGCAATGGAGAACTGGCTATCTTATCTTCAAGCCGGAACATATTTTTAACACTGATGTTTGGCGGCAAGACTTAGATAAGATGGTGGTAGCTAGCCAGGCGGGCTTAAAAAATGCCCTACCACCAACCAAAACGAGTCTTACAAGTTGACCCCACCCAAGTTGGAATCGAACCCGCGACCTCCTGGTGTGAAGCGAATGGGCTAGCCATTACGCCACGGAGGCGGTTGAATTATTTATTTCAATTTACAGTCACCTTTTCCATATAATTGTTTTGAAAGTGCAATTGAAGCGTTAAATCTTTAAAACCTTGGAATAGATGGACAGTTTACATTCTAGAACAATAGTTATGTATGAAGACATGAAAAAGTGATGCAGATTTTTCTGACCTATCTACGGCCCAAAAGTGGCGTACATATTCAATATAAGTGAAGATTTTCTAAATATGTACAAATTTATTTCACATACTTTGTCTGCGCCTGCAACTTTAGCACGCACTGAGAGAGTCTCTCATATGAATGAATGTAAAGTGGACAGAAGAAAGGTACAAATCTTCCCTAAACTTAATTAAAAATAAGCTGATCATTTATTTAAATTTTAATTGCAGAGTTTCTCAATATCTTTGAGAAAGACCAAAAACATGATTTTAAGAACAAAGTAAGTAAAAATTAATGAGTACTCTTTATTAAGGAGTGTACTTTATTTTTATTTTGCCAAAATGAAAAAAAAACTCTTTGTCCCAAAAAAAGGTGGCAGGCAACCCTACACAAGACGCCAGGGAGGCAAGGAATCGAGAAGCTTCTACTTCCAACTCACTGGATCCATTGACAACAATAGCATTTTATCTGGGAATACGAGTATTGTAGGCATAATAAAATAGAATAAAGTATTAAGGAACAAAGGATGTCCCAATCAAGAAAAACCAGTTAAGTACGACTTGTTGTAGTAAAACTTCCTTACGCACGCTTGACTTGGGGAGTAAGCTGGTAGAAGCGGGACGAGAGCGTTACAAGTGTGGTCAGGCGAGGCGAGGCGAACGGAAGTTGAGAGGTATATATAAATAAGTGAAGATAGAGATATACTATTTATTTTTGTTTACAAACAATATCGGTTGTCAAGGCAACAATATCGGTGGTCAAAACAAACTTATAAGATAAAAGTAGTTGATCATTTTCAGAGAATAATAAAACCTCTTCGGGACCCTTTCTTGGTTAGTTGCCAGTAAGAAAATACGTTTATTTATATTTCTATTGCACACGATGCACCCACGTCACATCGCTGTGGCAGTTGGTTGTCTGTCATGTGTCAGACGCTTGCATGCGCCGCCATAGGTGCAATTCGCATTACTTTTATTCAAGATGTCACACTACCTACGAGTTACGACATAACTGTAACTGTTATTTTAAGTAAATAACGAATATATAACATGATTTTAATATAAAATATTGGACATATATGTTCAAAATACGTCTAGTCAGAATTACAAATTCGAAACCAATTGAATTTCGCGTCGTGCTCCTTTTACGGCTAACACCCTACAGTAAATTTACGCAAACATGTAAAAGTGTAGGTACTTATCTCTGGTTCAAAGTACGAAGTGTCATATGTGTGCAGGTAGTTTATCAGTTCCAAGCTAATGCCACATAAAAGGAAGAGAAAAAGATAGCGACAACTATTGCCCTATGATAGAGTCAGGTCAGGACCTAGAAAGTTTCAGTTGTTCTTTTTAAAAGCCTCAAATCGTGAAACAGATAGTCAGAGTAGATCAGCAGACCCCACCGAAACACGGGAAGTCATTGTGCAATCACCTTTATTATTTTAAAGAAGTCGATCCATTTTACAGGCACACGCACACTTACATGACATGCATGATACAACTTAGGTAATAGTCCAATTAGTCAAAGTAGGTATTTCCTACAATTTTTATTATTCAAACACGTTTGTTTGTCTATTAGTTACCGAGTTATATCACTTCGAAAAAATGACAGTTTTCAAAATGAAAAACCCTTAGATCAATAACTAAAGCATAGAGAGAGCGTCAAAATTAATTCTAGTTACACTATTCACACTTATTACCCAGTTAGTGTGATCATGATCAAGCAGGTTAGATATATATTAATTTTATTTGTTTTTTGCAAGGCTGTCCACTTTTTAAGCAATGCTAGTGAAATGCCATAATTACCAGAGATATCGATATTTTTTGCTGTGGATTATTTTCCATGGGTGAGATCGAATGAAAGGTTAGATAAAATTAAAAGCAAATTTTAAAGTAGTATTTTAAAGAATTGTAAGTTACAATTACGTTTGTTTGTTTTATCTGCTTTTTTGGGTTCTTTAGTAAAACAAGGAAACCTTATAGTTTCGCCAAGTCCGTCTGTCTATCCGCGGTTTAATTCAGATACGTTGATTATTTGCAAATAAACAAAGCTCAGATAGACACTATCTAGCTACATTATACTTGTACTATACAAGCTGAAATAAAATTGGTGCAGGTTCCGTTAACTGGGGCTTCTACTCACTGTACTGAACAACTTTCTTTTGGCGAAAGTTGTTAAGTATGATGAGTAGAACTCGGATAGAAGCCTTTGATAACGGTCCTACAACAATTTTGTTAACCTGAAAGTAATGTTATGTAGTAGTACTGTAATGTTGAAAGTAATAAAACGATAAGATTTGTCCAATATACAAGTAGGTAGCTGGAATATTTTATAATTCAAATCCAAAACATTTCCATACAAAGCACGGGTGCAAACAGCAACGAATGAAGAGTCGAATTATCGATATGAAATATATACATCATTCACGATGGAATATTCGACTACATTAAAATACCACCTAAAAGTTGACAGAATTACTAAATAACTGAGTAGATTTTCAAATTGGTCGTATAAAAAGAGACCAAGTGGACCATTTGACAATTTTGGAGTTTCCATGTAGCTGTAAGCATAAACTGATCTTATATATTTATCTTTTTTTACCGTACAATGTTCGATAATAAGAAAGAAGAGTAAAGATATATTGTCATTTTGACGCTCCCTCTATGCTATAGTTATTGTTCTTAGGGAAAACCTCACCCCCGCTTCTATTTTCTTTGACAATGACATGACAGCTAACCTAACAGAGGCACAGTATATATATTAGTACTAACCACAGATCACTACTATATGTAGGTACTAACGACAAAGGTTTGTCTTGGTCATAGGGTTTGTTTGTTTTTTCACTTCACAAAAAAGTATGTAAATCATATCATTTCCTTTCTTTCAGTTTATAGGTTGTTTTGGTCACTTTTCTCTGATTTAACTACTTAATTTAATATGAATCAAACTAGCACGTCTATTCCTTCATCTACTACAAGTTCAAATACTTATGTGACACCGAAATCTTTCTGTGGGGCTGTGACCGTTTTAATAAACAAGCCACATGTTGTGAATAAAAGGATATGGGGTGCTAAAACTCTACTCAAAATTCAGTGCCGTTCTCTGAACTCCGAATGGGAGTTTCCTGCCAAATGTGCTCCACTCACTAATGCAGACCCCGAGGAATACAAAGAACACTGTCTTGAGGAAACAAAACTTCAAGAAAATGTTACACACTCAGAACCTAGAATAGATTTATTTCTTATTCAACTACTTCCTAAAACCTACAGTGAGAATCACGCATTCCAATTGGTGATTTATAGACGGGACAGATCTGCTGTAAAATTTTACGACGTCACTCCTAAACAAAAAGTACAAAAATTATGCCCTACCTTCAGTTATTCTTTATCGCTAAATGACAGCAACGTTACTTTGATTGCGGATTGTGGTTAGTAGTAATTTTAACTTGTTAACTGAAATTGTTTAGTTAACTGTGCTTCTACTGGAGAGGCTCCTGCCAAGTGTGCAGTGTAGCAACAATAATACTTTCATTGTGCTGACCTGGTGGTCCAGTTGTGAGTTTCTTTTTGCTGGGATAAGGTTTGTGGGTTCAATCCACACCCAAAGAAAATTTCGTTTGACAGACAGGTTTGTTTGCTTTGTGTCTGTGTGTTCAATAAATAGAACACATTTTTTTAAGGGGAGCTTCTACTCATGGAATAATCACTTGGAATTATACTTTGAAATTATCATTCGTATTCGTACTAGTTGCTATTTCGTCGTTATTTGAACTATAGGATTAGGCGAAGTTCGGAGGTCACACGAATTATGAAACTAAACAATATTTTTCTACTGTTCTGAAATAGGGATGACGACAGCATCAGAAATAAATTATGAACTCTTGATCACTAAATTGCCCACCTACTTAAACTGTGGAAAACCTTCCTCATTTTGTTTTCCATCAAGTCTTCCATTTTTAATTCACCAACATCACAAAATGAGTACATTTGAGACGCTTCTAAACTATGACATCACACCTAGCTATTTCTAACATTTTTAGAACAAAATGTCATTTTTGACAGATGATAAAAAGTAACTCGGATGATTAGAATTCGTCATCCCTATTGTAACAATATTTTTGGACTTCTCATACAAATCAGGTATGAAAAGTCCAAAACTTTTGAGATTTCAACAAATTTTTCAGTTTCATGAGTAGAAACCACCCAAAAAAATTTACTCAGTCTCTGGTTTCCATAGTGCAGGGACTCTTCCTAGTTTGGGGCCAAATGACGGCATCTGATTTGTCCTTGAATATTTGTGCACTTTGATTTCAGATGAATCTTTGAGTTCCTACAAATGGCTCAAAAGTACTTTGTTACTGCAATTTGTGAAATGGGCAGAAGAATCTATAAACAAAGAAACAAATGTTTGTAAAGAATCATTATGTTTGGTCTCTAAAGACAAGTACTACAATAAGTACAATGAAATGAAGTTGAAGTATGGAAAGAATATGGTCAAGGTAATTTTAGTTTTGCAGCAGCTGGAGGACAGTTTTTAGGGTTCCATACCAGGTAGTTGGACCCTATTACTAAGCCATCTTTCTGTCTAATAGTAGAGTCCAAAAACTAAAAATGTTTGGTGCCTAAACTGTTAGATGGATTAGGATACAATTTATATTAGGGAAACATTATTTTAATATCACCAGCAGTTGCCAATTTTTTCCTAAGTAGTTTTTTTAGAGTTGCCACTATAGTAAAAAAAATATGTGTTGCACTCGGGGATTGCTGCAGTAAAGCTATTGCATAGCATTTTTTATCAACTTTTAACACTAAGAAAGTAAAACCAGTAAAATTGACTAAGTCCTTTTAGTACCGCAAATCGCTAATAGATGGCACTGTAAGTTTTTTGTAGAACGTGGTAGTGTTAGGTTTTTTGTTACGGAATTTCTTGATTCGGTTGCCGCGCTCAAAGCCCGTGATAAAAGCTAAATATTTTACTCAAAAATGGCTCTTAAGATTTTAATGAAACTTTTTATGTTCTATACCTTTACATGGTACCATTTTATGGCTACAATTTATTTTCCTTACAAACCTGTTTACATTTTGGACTTTTGTTTTACCTTAGATATGGCCAGAATGCACAGACCCTACAAAATTTGTATATGAAGATGTGGCCATCGCTACATATATCTTACTACTTTGGGAAAACGAGAACTTGACAGAACAAACATTTGTAGATCTTGGCTGTGGGAATGGTTTATTGGTCTACATATTGACGAAAGAGGGCCACCTTGGCATGGGAATAGATGTACGCAAACGGCAAATATGGGATATGTATCCAGATGATATTATATTAAAAGTGAGATAAATCATAGTCAACTAACTTTTGTAATATATTTTAACTGTTTTATCTATCTACTTAATATACTGCTATTTTTTTTCAGGAAAGGACTATTACTCCTTCAGATTCACATCTATTCCCTAAAACTGACTGGATAATTGGGAACCACTCAGATGAACTAACTCCATGGATCCCAGTTATTGCAGCTAGAAGCTCTTACAACTGCAATTTTTTCCTTCTCCCATGCTGTGCTTATAACTTTAATGGTACCAAATATCAGCGACAAAATTCATCTATTAGTCAATATACAGAATATTTACAATATATCAAAGAGTTGACTGAAAAATGTGGTTTTAAATCAGATATGGACAGGTTAAAAATACCTAGTACAAAAAGAATATGCATTGTTAGTAGAGGAAGACTACATCCCAAGGAAGAACATGATAAAAATTGTGATAGCATACAGAATCTCATAAACAATGAGATCCATATGGAAAACAAAGAAATAGATCATAAAGAAAATTGGATTCAAGGTTTCAAAGCCAGAGACCCTGTAGAAAGAGTGAGAAATTGTACACAGATAGACAAAACAATCATCGAAGTAATAGTGAATGTGATCTCAGCACATCTACTAAGAGATGTAAAGCTGGATTCAGACTGGTCAGCAGGAGATCCAGTAGACATCAGTGAAGTTGTAGCCCTTCTCTCAAAGGATCAACTTAAAGCTTTGAAATCAGAATGTGGTGGGCTGCAAACTCTTCTAAAAAATAATCACCACATTTTTAAAGTGCAAAGTGCTAAAGTTCAATTGAGATATCCAAAAACTATTGAAGAAGTAATAAAGAGTCCAAAAAAGGTTAAATATAATAAAGGTGAAATGAAGATACAACAAAGGCCATGTTGGTTCTATAGCAATCACCCACAAGGATGTCCTTTACATAATGATGTTTGTAGTTTTCTACATATTCAAAGTTGATATCATGATTAGATTTGTAAGTTTAAATAATAAAATTCTATTTTGTATAAAAATATATAATATATTTATTTTCATTCCAGATTAATATCTTAACATACAATTTGTAATAAAATATACCATATTCTTATTTGAGACTAATATCCCCTTAATGAAGTAAAATAACATTAACTTTGTAATAAATATGACTAACTTGGTGAAAGGTTGGTTAGTGATCCTACCTGCTAGGACAAGGTTCATGGGGTTTGCATGTTTCCTGTGGCACCAGCAGTTACTAGACAGGCACATGGATTTACTTTCCCAATGACCATCTGTTCTACTAGCTATGTGCTGCCACTGCCACTTAAGTTTATCAATGTTTGTACTTGAATATTTAATTTATTTAATAACAACACTACCAAAGTATACATATTAGTACTAACATACAGTATGGACACTCCCTGCCGCTCTCTAGATTGCGACCTCACCCCCTCGTCAACCATATTGATAGATTGGTTACAGTTTGGTTGTCGATAGTGTAGGATTTCACCGCCATTTTGATTGTTCCGTCATTCCTTTTTCGAAATGTCATTTCTGGCCCGTTTTATGAAGTGTCCAGGGTGTGACACTACAAACAATGACTTCAATCTCAACAACTACAATTTTGCTACATTCCTTTTGTTTCATTACTTTGCTAAAAAGTTACTAAAACATTTTGATACAATTTATGGGCCCATATGAATGCATAATTTACAAATGAGGAAAAAAAACATTTCCAATAGGCAAAGAAATCTCATACACAAAAAACCAGTCAAATTTGAGATCAACTTCTTTTTTGAAGTCAGTTAAAAATTATCTGTATCCACATCCCTATCTCCAAACTATCACAATGATATAAAATTATCTTAAGTAGCATTAACATGTTGCCTGTGTATATTAAAATTAGACATTGACCCCTCATGTGTAATCAACTTCTCTTGGTAAACACATTTAAATATATGTACATTGACAGCTTATGACAAAAAAATACTTCTGAAATTCTCCCTTCTGGTTTTTTCATTTTCATACAAATTTGTAACCGACATGAGTGTCACAGGACAGATCTTAGTGTGAAACAGGCACATAGCTCGTAGAACAGATGGCCGTTGGGGCAGTAAAATTCTCGAGTGGCGACCGCGCACCGGAAAACGTAGCGTAGGCAGGCCTCCCACGTGGTGTACTGACGATGCGGACCGCGCAGGACCAGTTGTCATGGAAATCCTTGGGGGAGGTCTTTGTCCAGCAGTGGATGTTTTTGGCTGATATGATGATGATGGAACAGTTGATCATTACTTTTTCCTATTTTGACAGTTACTATATGGCAACATTTTTCTTCAGGTACCCATATGTTTTTGTTTACAATTTCATAGCTCACATGTGTAAGGCAATTAGAATGCTTTAACTCATATGTGCGAGATTTGTCAAGCCTACTACTTCGCACGACGGAGGACCCTCACAAGGTGCACTCACACCTCATCTAATCCTCAAAATGCCCCACATGTGGGTCACCCACAGGAAACGTGTTAAAATAGAATATGTATTACCCATTACACAATTCCCGCATAAATTAATTCACTTACCCTAACCACAAAATAGTTCATATAAAAGAGCTCTTAAATAGATTTGACTACAACCATTCACATTATTCTATTTCAAAAAACTTGTTTATTTCAGTCAGATTCCTCTCGTCAACTAATTTTGCAACATCATGTTCCCCCATAAAGGAGCACACCATCCTCAATGTAGTCCATATACTTGAAGAACTTATGTCATTTGATGATGCATCAGGGTACATACTCTTTGCTTTGTATTGCTGATTTAAGGCAACTAAGAAATGTTCAGCTGCTTGTCTGTGAGCTCCTAGGTTCATGCAAGTGATACCAACATTGTACCTAGCTCTGATAAATCCAGGTTCCAAATTCAGGGCTTCATGATAAGCTTCTACTGCTTGGTCAGATCGATCACTGTTTGCAAGTGTAGCTCCTAGTCTGTTCCACAGTTTAGCATTGTCATTGTCCACCATCAATGCTGCTCTAAAACAGTCAACTGCCTTGTCATATTCCTGGCTTATGTTGAACATAACTCCAAGAGCATTTTGAACATCAGGGTCAACTTGGGATGGATTCAACTGGGCTGCTTTCAAATACAAAGACTTCACATGAGCTTCCAGCTCTTTTATGTCTAGTTGTTTGGGATTTATATCTTGGGGCAATAAGTCACTGTATTTAGGGCTGGCCCTTAACCAATCTATTAAGGAGATAAATGCAAACTTAGGCATGTTCTCATTTGTATATGCTGCAGCTAAGGTAAGATATGCTTCTAGCTGTGTAGGATTTAATTCTAATGACTTTTTTAAAGCAACAATGGCCATTGGGTCCTGTTCATTTTCAGCCTGTGTGGTCCCCAGTAGGTACCAGGCTTCAGCAGAGTCAGATTGTTGCTGTGCAGCGGCTTCAAAACACAGCACAGCACCAGGCACATCGCCCATTTTTAGCTTCTCTTTGCCTAGCTCAAGTGCACTTTTATTTTCCAGCATAACATTGCCTTCCGTAAATTGATAGTCTTCTGGTATTCCATTTGCTACTTCAGAATTCCAATAATCAGTAACATTGCTCAGTTTGTCCCACTCTTCTTTATATTTTTCTGCCATTTCATCTATAATTTGGTCTTTGCTCATTTTTCTCTGATCTCCTTCAACAGAATCTCCCAAGTTCAATTCACCAGCACTTATTTTTTTCATGAATGACATAAACTTATTATAAGCAAGCTCATCGTCATCTTTGACAGTATTTACATATTCTTGGGCCTTCGCTCTAACATCACTATCTGTAAGTGTTTCCAAATCAGACTCATCAACATATTGTATTTGAACATTGGATGGGCCTTGTTGCAGCATTTGTGCTGGGGGCATGTAGTAAGGTCGCATCATTTGAGGCGGCGGCATAAATGACGATGACGGCCCAGCACTCCACGGCGCTAACATTTGAGGGCCAAGATGAACTTGGTTTGGTTTGGATAGATGGGTGTTTCTGTTAACTTTTTCAATTTCTGGGACGTTATTGAGTAAGGCATTCATGTTGAAGGTCTGTGGGGCCGGACCCTGGGATACGAACTCGTTGACAAACCTGTCGGCCTGGGAGAGTGGCTGTCCCATGGAAGCATCGCGGCTGACAATGTTTGATAGCTGAACAAGGGCATTGTTGCCTCCACAGTCACCACCAACGAGCTTGTTCAGAGACATTTTGATTGTCAAATTTAATAAACTAGGATTTTAGGAAATAATCCGTATCACTCAGCACAGCACAACACCACAACGTAGTTATTTCTATACTCTTTGGGCACCAACCACTGCCAATGAGTATAGAAAATTCGAAATCATGGTAGGTAAGACCATGATCAAAATATTAGAAATCACCTCAGAGCAATAACTAAAGCATAGAGAGAGTGTCAAAATTCATTCTAGTTACACTATTCACACTTATTATCCAGTGTGTGAGATAAAGCAGGATAGTTATATGTTAATTTCTCTGCTTGATCGAATAAGAAACGAGGAGATCCGCAGGAGAACTAAAGTAACCGACATAGCTCACAGAATCGCTAAACTGAAGTGGCAGTGGTACAGGGCACATAGCTCGTAAAACAGATGGCCGTTGGGGTAGTGAAGTTCTCGAGTGGCGACCGCGCACCGGAAAACGTAGCGTAGCAGGCCTCCCACGCGGTGGACCGACGACCCGGTGAAGTTCGCGGGAAGCCGATGGATGCGGGCAGCGCAGGCAGGACCAGTCGTCGTGGAAATCCTTGGGGGAGGCCTTTGTCCAGCAATGGACGATTTCCTGCTGATATGATGATATGTTAATTTTTTTTTTTTCGCAAGGCTGTCCACTTTTTTAGCAATGTTAGTGAAGTGCCATAATTACCAGAGATATCGTTATTTGTTTTGCTGTGTATTATTTTCCATGGGTGAGATCGAATGAAAGGATTGATAAAATTAAAAGCTAAAGTATTATTTCAAAGAATTGTAAGTCGATGTTGATCGAGACTACACACGAAGCCGGTTTTAGAGCTGGACCGTTTGTGTTGGCCATCGTGGTGAAAGGATTTGCCAGATAGTGTTAGGGGATCGCTAACTGTTACCCAGGGTGCGTCCGATGTACAATGCTTTGGTACATCTGCGGGGAGGCTCCTTTCATGTAAGTTACAATTAGGTTTGTTTATCTACCTTTTGTTAGTGTACCTTAGTAAAACAAGAAACCCGTATAATTTCGCCAATGCCGTCTGCGATTTAATTCAGATATGTTGATTATTTGCAAATAAACAAAGCTTAGATAGACACTATCGAGCTACATTATACTTGTACTATACAAGCTGAAACAAAATTGGTGCAGGTTCCGTTAACTGGGGCTTCTACTTACCATACTGAATAACGGCTTTCATTTGGGGAAAGTTGTTAAGTATGATGTGTAGAAGCCTCGGTTAACGCTCCTACATCAATTTTGTTAACCTGAAAGTAATGTTATGTAGTAGTAATGTAAAGTTGAAAGTAATAAAATTATAAGATTTGTCCTAATATAGGTAGCTGGAATCTATCTAATATATAAAAATGAATCGCAAAATGTGTTGGTAAGCGCATAACTCGAGAACGGCGGGACCTATTTAGCTAATTCTTTTTTTGTCGAGTTCGTTATTGTCAGGAGAAGGTTCTTATGTAGGGTAAGGTAGTGTAGTGTAGTGTAGGGGTAGGACAGGGTAGGGTAGTGTAGTGTAGTATAGGGTAGGGTAGGGTAGAGTAGGGTAAGGAAGGGTAGGGTAGGGTAGTGTAGTGTGGTGTAGGATAGTGTAGGGTAGGGTAGGGTAGTGTAGTGTAGTTTAAGGTGGTACGAAGTTCACCGGGAATGCTAGTATTTTATAATAATAAAATTAAAATAATTCAAATCCAAAAAAACCCATACAAAGCACAGGTGCAAACAGCAACGATTGAAGGCATGCTAAAACAGAACACAATACGTTGTTGCAATTAAGAGTCGAAATATCGATATAAAATTTCGATATGAAATATCTACATCACTCACGATGTAATATACGACTACATTAAAATACCACCTAAGGTAGACAGAATTATTAAATAACTGGGTAGATTTTCAAATTGGTCGTATGAAAAGAGACCAAGTATGACCATTTGACAGTTTGAAGTGTACAGCTACATGTATACATAAGCATAGACTGTTCTTAAATATTTATCTTTTTTTACCGTACAATGTTTGAAAATAAGAAAGAAGAGTAAAGATATATTGTAATTTTGATGCTCCCTCTATGCTTTAGTTATTGCTCTGAGGAAATCACTACGACCACTGCTGTTGACTATAAAAAAATCGTTAGCACAGAATTACAATATGGCCTACAGTAGCGCAACGAATGTACTTAGTACTTACGCAGAGCAACGGAGGGGTACTTGCGGGGCAGCGGGCGTCGGGCCATGCGGCTGGCAAACTCCCGCGAGTTTGCCAGTCTAGCACGAAGAGGCGTCGACGCGTGCATATTTTGCTGGGCTCAAAATACTTTTGAACTAATTTTGTTTATAACCACTACTTTCGTGTAATAGATACTTACTTAGTGTTCTGTGCACGGTTGTCAATCGACACTAAAGTATAACAAGGGCAGAGATATGCTATAGGAATATAAGGGGAGACAAGAGGTAGGTAGGTATGCAAGTTTTTCTATTTAGGTTCTTACTTACTACTATTTAATTTTATAATTTAATTTAATAATCCGTCTATAGTATTATTAATATTTTATTTAACACCTCCGACCTCCGTGGCGTAATTGTTAAGGCCATTAGCTTCACATCAGGAGGTTGTAGATTCGATTCCCGGTGGAGTCTAATTGACTAACGTAGCATAACTTTGTAATTTGGATGGAAGGGCATTATCTAATCCCGCCTGGCTAGCTACCACCACTTATCTAAGTCTTGCCGCCAAACATCAATGTTAATAATATTGATGTGTTCCGGCTTGAAGATAAGATAGCTAGTTCCCCATTGCGTTGGGGAATCTTGGTAAGCCCGCTTCCATCTTCGGCATCATCGTCGCTTATCATAAGGAGCGATAATGCCAAGGGCTTACCAATTGTAAATATAAAAAATATACCTTATCCCATTATAAGTAAGTATAGGCACATAGAAGCGTCGGTGGCTCAACCGGTAACGACTGGGTAAATCTAACCAGAAGTGCCGGGTTCAAATCTGGACGGCCAATGTACCAATAAGTTTTTCAAAAACTTACGTACATATAATTACCGATTGCTTTAACGGTGAAGGAAAACATCGTGAAGAAACCTGCACACGCCTGCGAAGAAACTCAAAGGTTGTGTGTGAAATCAACCAACCCGCACTGGGCCCGCGTGGTCGACTAAGGCCTAATAGCCCTGATTCAGGGTAGGCTCGAGCCCCTCGGTGGGGACGTATATGAGCTGATATAATATAAAAAAAATAGGCACATAGTATCAAAATTATAAATTATATTATTCTTATTATATCTTATTATGTTTCTAAGTAGCGATGTAGGTACTACTCGGCACTTACTATAGTATAGGTAGATGGGTGAGTAGGTACCTACCTACCACACGTACTAATATCATGATATTAGCTGAAGGACGTCCACTGCTGGACATAGGCCTTCCCCAAGGATTTCCTCGACGACTGGTTCTGCGCTGCCCGCATCCAGCGGCTTCCCGCGACCTTATCATCAGTCCACCGATTGGGAGACATTCCTACGCTACGTTTTCCGGTGCGCGGTCGCCACTCGAGAACTTTACTTCCCCTACGGCCATCCGTTCTACGAGGTATGTGCCCCGCCCACTGCCACTTAAGTTTAGCAATTCTGAGAGATATGTCGGTACTCTGGTTCTCCTACGGATGACCTCGTTTCTGATTCAATCACGCAGAGAAACTCAGAGCATAGCACGCTCCATTGCCCTTTGGGTGACCTTCAGCCTTCTTGTGACCATGTCTCAGTTCCGTATGTTATCACTGGCAACACACACTGGTCGAAGACCTTGGTCTTAAGACACTGCGGTATTTGGGACGTGAAGATTTTTCAAAGCTTCCCGGACGCTGCCCAGCCGAGTTGGATTCGTCGATTGATCTCTTTCTCAAAGTTGGACCTATCTAACTGGACTGTTTGTCCCAGTTACACATATTCGGCAACAATTTCGAGCGTAAAGCCTCCAACCTTCAGAGGAGTAGATGCAACACGGACGTTTGATATAATTTTCGTCTTGTCCATGTTCATTCTAAGACCTACTTGTTAAGAGGCTCTTCTGAGACCATTGAGCATTGTGTCTTAGTCGTCTCAGCCATGTCCACGATATCGTCAGCGAATCGAAGGTGGGTGATGTACTCGCCGTTGCTATTAATCACCCAAGTCCAAAAGCTTAAAAACATCTTCCAGGGCGGCGGTGAACAGTTTCGGAGATATGAAGTCCCCCTAGCTGTCTCACCCCTCGCTGCAACTGGACTGGTTCCGAGTTTTGATCCTAGAGGCGAACCGACATGGTGGCGTTTTCATACAAACACTTCAGTACCACGATATATCGATAGTCAATTTGGCACCGCTGGGGAGACTGTAATACAGCCCAAGTTTCGACCGATTCAAAGGCTTTCTCATAGTCCATGAAGTATAGTAGCTAATTGTACTCTCCGGCTTCTGTATAATCTGGCGCAGCGTATGTATGTGGTCTATGGTACCAAAGCCTTTTCGAAAACCGGCTTGTTCGGGTGGCTGGAAGTCATCAAACCTGCGTGCGAGACGATTCGTAATGACTCTCGAAAACAGCTTGTAGATATGGCTCAGAATTGAGATGGGTCTGTAGTTCTTCAACAGGGTGTTATCACCCTTCTTGAATAAAAGTACGACCACAGGTTCTGTGCCATGCCTTATTTTTTCCTCGAACATAACGGAAATAAATTAACTCTGAAGAGATTTATGTACCGGTGTTCCACCTGCTTTCAGACGTTCAGCTGTAATTCCAGCCATCATCACCCGGTGCCTTATTGTTTTTGAACTGTTTGAGGACCATTCTAATCTTGTACAGGCTGACGTCCGGGGTATCATCGGTATAGTGTCGGGTTAGTCTGACTCTTGGGTCTTTGGCCAGATCGCTGACAGGCACACGTTGTCGTGACGAGCGTCATGCACGTCACGAAGCATGTAAATGAACCAGAAGTTGAGAATCTTTTGAGGCTCTCGGGAGTGTCGCGACGAGCATTTGTCGGGACCTTTGAGAGATAGCTAAATTAGTTTATTAGGGACGTAACTCTTAATATATTATCTCTCTCCAGTCACCAGACAAACCTGATTTGATATGTCTTTTAGAATGGAATTGACTCACCAGATTTATACTTGTGTGGTGTTCATAAGGACGCCTGTGTAAGTCTGCTCAATCAGACCGGGTATCTCCGTCTGTTAATATAAAATATAACACTGATTTTACTTGTTTCATATCTAAGTACGGAGCGTAGAAACAATGATCTTTTATCTTGATAACCGTAACATTTAGTAAATAATAATAATAATAAAATTTATTTATCGACCAACAATGGATCACAATAAATCACAGTAAAGGACAGTCATTAATCATAAGTCAGTCTCTCATAATTGGCCACTACTAGCTGGCCACATAGTTTGCCATACAGGCTTCTTTATAGACCACAATAGGTTTCCATTAATACTACACACTGTGATCCATGAACAAGTGTATATAAATGGACACACAGTTGTCCATTTATATACACTTGTTCATGGATCACAGAAGACCCTTTAATAGGCCATCATCATGCCATACAGGCTTCACACTGGCCGCACAGTTGTTCATTGATATGGACTTGCTTATGGATCACGTAGATCCTTGAATAGGCCATCATCATGCCATACAGGCTTCACACTGGCCACACAGTTGTCCATTGATATATACTTTCATGGATCAATAAGATCCTTTTAACAGGCTATCGTCATTGTGGATCATAGAAGACCCTTTAATAGGCCATCGTCACGCCATACAGGTTTCACACTGGCCACACAGTTGTCCATTGATATGGACTTTTCATGGATCACGAAGATCCTTTAATTGGCCTTCGTCACACCATACAACACACAATCATTCAACAATGTATTGTGTGTTCACAAATCATTTGCAAGTATAAAGGCTTTCAAACATACGCTACGGGGAGTGAGGTCAAATCCAGAAAGCGGCAGGGAGTGTCCATACTCTATCATAGTACTAATATATATACTTTGCCTTGGTCTTATAACACTGCGGTATTTGGTATGTGAAGATATTGCGAAGCTTCCCGAACGCTGCCCAGTCGAGTTGGATTCAACGATTTATTTCTTTCTTGAATTTGGACCTACTTAAATTGACTATTGGTCCCAAGTACATACATTCGGCAACAACTTCGAGTGTAGAGCCTCCAGCCTTCAGAGGAGTAGGTAAGACACGGACGTTTGACATGATTTTCGTCTTGTCCATTCTCATTTTAAGATCTGCTTGTTGAGAGGCTCTACTGAGGCCATCGAGCATTATGCCTAAGTCATCCATAGTCTCAGCCATGACCACAATATCATCAGCGAATCGAAGGTGGAAAAACATCTTCAAGGGCGGTGGTGAACAGTTTCGGAGGTATGACGTATCCTTGTCTCACCCCTCGCTGCAGCCAGATAGGTTCCGAGTTTTGATCCTGGAGGCGAACCGACATAGTGGTGTTTTTATATAAACACTTCAGTACCTCGATATATCAATAGTCAATTTGGCACCGTTGGAGAGACTGTAACACAGCCCAAGTTTCGACCGAATCAAAGGTTTTCTCATAGTCCACGAGCGCTAAGCATATAGTTTTTTTTTTAATTAAAAATTTGATTGCGTTTGGCTGCACCTCACCTGATGGTAAGTGCCGATGCAGCCGATGGCTGATTTTATTCTTCGGTCTTCTGTATAATCTGCTGCAGCGTATGTATGTGGTCTATTATACTAAAGCCTTTTCGGAAACCGGCTTGTTCGGGAGGCTAGAAGTCGTCATACCTGCGTGCGAGACGATTCGTAATGACTCTTGAAAACAGCTTGTAGCCATGGCTCAGAAGTGAGAGTACAGACTCATAGTTCTTCAGCAGGGTATTGTCACCCTTTTTTGTGTTTGGGCTCATTGGAAAAGTCAGAATGAATAGGTTTTAGATAGAACATGGTAATCTTGACCTATGCTGCAGCTTCTCCTGGTATCTGCAGGATACTCAACTCCTTACCAACTTACAGAAAAGGTATCGTGTTTGGGATACGTAAAGTATAAAAAGCATGAAATAACACTTAAATTTAAAAGTAAAAACCCCCCGACTAAAACCGCTAAAAAGTAGAAAATAATACAGGGTGACAGGTTGAACGTCGGACGCATTTAAGAGGGTGATAGAATAAAATATGTATGTTCCTTCCATGTTAAAAAAATATAAATCGTAAAAAACTTGAGATATTTTTTTATAATTTGCGTAATTTCTTGTGTTTCTTAAGTCTGTGGACTCGACGCCGCCGCCGCGCTGTACGTACGTGACTGGCGACTGACGGAAATAAGATTTTCTGTGTGATTAAATTTTTCCTTCATACTTTAACCCTGGCTTAGGACAGGCAAAATTACCTACATGGTTTAAAAAATACATGGTTAAATTAAGTTCAACTTTATTAAACTTTAAAATGTTTCTTTCTGTATTTTCAATTCAATTCAATTAAGTAGGTAGTTTTGGCGTATTTAAAAAAGTTAATCACACCTATTTACAGTAATTCAAGTTTGTGTAGATACATACTTAAATAGCACATGCCGATCTGGATACAATTCGTGATACAGCCTAATAGCACGCCTACCGACATGGTTTGAAATGAAATAGCACTTCGCCATATCCCAGTATTCCGCATTTGAGTATTGATAAGCCATTATCACTGCACTGCAATCCACGCGACTGTGACGTAAACAAAACGAACCGTAAAGGACGAATGCAAAGACGTTTGCGTATGTGTCACTCAAACGAAAGCGCGCGGCCAACTGACTGCCTGTCTGTTGTGGGGTGAGGGTTGTCTCGGGTGGGGTGCGCGAGCGTCGCGTGTGCTTGGAACGAGACCGCCTAGCTTGCGCCTGCGGGGCGACAGCGGCACGTTCAAAGGATTCGCCAGCTACTGGCAAGTCGGCTCGTTTGAACCGCCGCCGCCGCCGCCGTGCGCTCGCTTGCGTATTGGAAAAATTCAGAATTGAAATTTGAAATATTTTTTTAAATAATTAAAATTAAGGTGTTGTTGTTTTTACGTATTTGTAATGGGTTTCATCTTCTTATTCACCTCCTTGAATGCGTCGGTTGTTCAACCAGTTTTGATCTAAGAGTCGTTGCGTTGGGGGGAGTCAGAACCGCACACAAAGAGTTCCGTAACATCATACTAGATGGCGCTATTACAAAGGGTTTCCTATCATCATACTAGATGGCGCTAGTTTCCTAATGTTTAAAAAAAATACGTTTTTTTCTATGGAGTCATTTTTCTTTTATTATTCGAAAAATTACATTTTGTGGTTTTTGATGTAAAATATTGATTGTGTATTTTTCTGCAAAGTACCATTTATGTGTTTATTGTGGAGGATAATGAAATAAAAGTGTGTATACTGTTTCGAGTGCCACAAGAAGTCCGCGCAAGCTTTAGCAAAAGTGCTATCACTTTGCTAGAGCATGTAGGTTAGGTTAGTTTATAGACTATATAAGTATATATATATATATATATATGATGTGAACGTAAAGAAATAGTGACCTTGAAGACTGAAAAATTACTGAAGATTAGGCGGTATGCCCAACGAACCTTAGCCTGCCCTAAAATGGATTAAAAAAAATTGGGCCAGCTGATATCTGTGTAGTTTATTATACTCTCTTTGATCTGTGTATTATCAAAATCAAAGAGAATAATTGTATTATCTTGACTTTTAACCGCTTTGGATAACTTCACTACGGTTCTTGTATGTTATGGATGATGATTTTTCCCCAACTTTCATTTTAATTTATTATTTTCAGTGACTAAAAATTAAGTATTTTGGTTTAATGCATCGTGCTTATTGCAGTAACTGCATACTATTTCATTTTGTGTTTTGAGGTTAGGTTATGTAAGTTGAGGTTATGTTTGTAATCTCTATATCTTGATTTGTGAATTAAAACATTTAGATACGTTGTACTAAATAATGTCACAAAAACAAGAAGACGCTGGCAAAGCAGATAACAAAAAGGAAGAAGTTTCAGAAGAGCAGATAGATCTCGACGATAAATGGCTGGTCAGTACCTACCAAGTACTACTTAAGTACTTCTCTCAAACTGCCGTTTGTAATTAATAATCGTCAACCACAATCCTCTGCCCATGTTAAGGTCTGTTTGTCAATCGCCCCACCATGGCTCGTTGTTTAGGCTTTTTCACACTTAAGGTGCGTACGCATTAGAGCGTCGGGCTTAGGCAAGATGCCTCTGTACATTTGTTTCAATGCGGACGCGCTAACCCGATGTATACCCGATTGGCACAGGTACGACCGTAGGTATGAATCTCATTCGGCGCAGGATGTGCATGGTGAGGCACCTAAAGCGTCCACACCTTTACATTTTATCAAATTACTTAAAATGTGATTTAAAAGTATGAATGTCCCAAATAGTATTTGGTTGCACTGCTGTTATAAGCATGCTGTAATTATTTTTTTGTGCCGTAGATAAGAGACTGCGAGCTGTACAAAGATGAGTACGACGAGTGCACGAGTTTCCGTGGCCGTTTCCATCAGTATTTCATCTTTGGAGAGACACTCGACTGCAATCAGTGGAAGAAAGACTATGACAACTGTTGCAAGTGGACCAACTCCGAGGACTGGAAGGCTGCTGTGAGTGCTATCACTGCTTTTTTAAAAGAAAATCCTTACTATATTATAAATGTGAAAATGTGTTGTTTGTTTTTTACCTTTTCATGCTTCAACACCTCAACCAATCTTGATGAAATTTGACATGCAAGTAGCCTGTGTCACTGAAAAGGACATAGGCTACTTTTTATCCTGTGAAAATATCATAGTCCTATGCAGTTCCTGAGGGAATTGTAAAAATACTCTTTTTTGGTTAATTTCTTTAACATCCTAACAGAACAATGGATTATTGTGATTTTTTACACAGAGATGGTTGAGGAGGTGGGAAATAACATAATTTACTAAATAGCATAACCTGATATAGTTCCCTTTTATTTAATGTTACAATATATTTGACATTAATTATTTGATGTTACAATATATTTAATCATTCGTTGATATTTTTGATCGTAGGTTCTTGGTGGAACATTATTTATTTATTTAACACTATATAAATGCAGTTCCACCAAAGAACCTAGAATCAAAGGTATCAACAAATAATTAATAAATAAATATACTTATTGTAACATCAAATTAAATACAGAGCAAACTCTGTATAACGTCACTCGATATAACAATTCACTCTTTGAAACGTCAAAATTTACTGGCTTCAATTGGTTTACTTTAACGCTAATTTCTCTCTGTATAACGAAAACTCTCAATAACGTCACAAAATGCCGGGTCCCTTGAGTGTCGCTATATAGAATTTACACTGTATATTATTAGGTAAGTGCTTTAGCGCACGCTGTTAAGGGTCCCCAGGAGGCTCGTTTTCATACTAACATAGTTCCGCTTTAATACAAGAACTACATTCTTAAATTTAAGGTATCTTATGTGCCACTATCAATGGCATGCAAATATACATATTATAATATAACCTAAACATAATCAATATCTTGTTAATATGTGTTGCAGGAAGCAGTCATAAGAAGCGAGAAAGCTCGCCGATTAGCCAGGCTAAGAGGTCACTATAGAAACAACATTTGGAAAAAGCGAGACTCCCCCCCATCGGACTGGGACCAGCCACTGCCTGAGTGGATGGCGAAGAGAGACGAGAACACATATTTAGCAATGAAAGCCAAGGAAATGAGGGAAGGCAAGATAGAAGAAAGTAGTAATAGCTTTTGTAGTATAATGTGACAGTCAAATAGTTCATTAGTAATTAATTAAATTTTGATATTATTAATTTATTGAATTTATTTCATTACGGATTTTGGACTAGCTATCCACCTTTGAAAGTCAACTTTCTGTGCACCTCGAAGACAAATGCGCCTTCTACGGAACTGGCATTGTTAAAAAAATAGGGTATTTTTTGGTGAAAATATACAGGTTTTATATTATGTACAAGTTTCGTACGAGGATGATTTTGTCTTCTATCGCAACTGGTTTCGTACAGGCAAGAAAGAATATTCGATTGTAACTGGTTTTGTACAGGCAAGAAAGAATATTCGATCGTAACTGGTAACGAACCTACGGGGACGGTTTTGTACGCGGCCGAAGGGTCCTAGGGGTGACCTTTGTCCAGCAGACTGCTGCTGGTAGCAGTGGACGTCTTTCGGCTGATATGATGATTTAAACAAACTAATATGTATATTATATGAATCCCTCTTTCCCTTGGTCACGCCATAACTTGAGAACGACTTTACCGATTTCAATCTTTTTTGTTTGTTTTCTAATACTTTGTAGAAGGTTTTTACGGATAGTAAATAAATTGTTCAGGCCCCTCTGAGCATACTTCTCGCGAAGCCTTCACGATCTGCCCTAGTCGGGCGTACACAAATTATAATTATTAGCAAAGAAGAGGTATATCAGACTTGATGAAAAAATTACAAATAATTTGGGTTTGTATAGAATGTACCTTACTCGGATTTTTTCTGAAATAATGAAGTAATTAGTCCTAATTATTCACAAAGTTTCATTAAAATCTTTGGAGCCATTTTTGAGAAAAAGTAACAAACACCTGGATTTGTATGAGAGGTACCTTATTCCGATTCTTCTTAGATCAACGGACTACTGCGTACTGCAGGCCATATACAGTTATAGTAACATACCGAGTATCATCAAAATCGTTATAGCCATTTTTGAGTAAAAAAAGAATAAGTGATTTTTTTACTGATGAACTAGCTAAATTCTTATTTGCGTTTGTCCCACCCTTTAAGAGCGTAGTCGGTCTGCGCGGGAATTGAGAAATAGATATTTGAAGAAACTATTGCCGTCGCGCTGCGCCCGAGCAACCGAGTCTCTCCCCGTAGAGTGCGATAGGGACAACTGCTGCTTAGAACGATTATACCTACAAAAACCACGACCGCTCGACGTTTCGGATTTTCCTGTTTTCTCCTCGAAAACTAAGCCGATTAAATTGTTTTTGGTATCAAAATTTAAAGGAAGAATAGATCTATGCTCCTATCATTTGTTTTTATCTTAAAAACTTTTCGAATTTCTTTGGTTGTCGTCTGATTACGGCGGTAAAAACGAGGCATTTTTTTAGGTTTTTGGAAAGTCATATTTATTTTTTTAATAATTTTTTAGAAAAAAATAAATGACAGGGGCATGCCTGCAATAGACCTAGATTTTTAGAAACAAAAATGATTACTCTAGACGCATTATCCAGGAAGATAATAGGGGAATACATTTGTATGGAAAAAATGCAGCCCGTCTACGCTCTTAAGGGACATTGTATATTTTTTGTATGTATGTATGTATGACGCATAACTTTTTAGAGTCGTCCATTTTCTTTTATTTGATTGAGTATACTTCGAATTCGGTCCCATTTAAATTTAAAAAAAAAACACCCCTAAGGGTATAAAAGTATTGGTTGATTATTTTTCATTTGTGAATCCATTTTGTTTAAACTTAGCACACATCGACTAGTTCTAATCAGGCTGCCGCAAAATCGAATAAAAATATGATGTATGAAGTTTGGTAGCGTTTTTATGGCGGACTATACTTCTCTCACTTGCTCTATTGGCTTTTCTCCATTTACATCTCTCTTTGGGACCCAAACATTTGCATTTTGTTAGTAAAACTTTGTCTATGACGTCCCGTCTCTTATAGCTATATAATAGCGAGACATTCTTTTTGGTTCTAATGACTACAACATGACGGAGAACAGACGGAAGACAGTCGAGGGAACTCCTCAGCGAATGGTTTAAGGGCCGTCAGGAGGCTCGAGTTTCCATACAAACGTAGATCCGCTTTGTTACCAAAACTACATGCCAGATTGAATCCAAACTTTGCAAATATATTAAGGAGACACATATCGATGTTTGTAATTAGTTTTCGATGTATTAATATAAAACGGAAAAAAATAAGAGCAGTTTCAAACTTTCAGTACAAAATTATTTTAAGCCTTCCTTTAGTTACGTTAAAATTTACTACGATGAAAACTAATTACAAACATCGATATGTGTCTACTCAATATATTTACAAAATTCGGATTCAATCCGGCATATAGTTTTTGTATTAAAGCGGAACTACGTTTGTATGGAAACTCGAGCCTCCTGAAGACACTTAAGGCTAAGTATTACTATCGTGTTTGAGCTTATAGAATAGTATAGAATAGAATGCTTTATTTGCTTTTAAATAAGGTAAGTATAAAAGATCTTACAATAGTTATAGAATCACTTAATTAGCTACTTAAATGTTATTAGCATGCAAATATTATTTATAAGTACAAAAATAATAAAATAAAATAAAGTAGGTCCAAGTTTAACATTTTCCAAATTCATAATTCAAATAAAATAATGATACTACAGATTAATACTACAGATTAACATTGCTTATGTTTTAGAAAATCCTCAACGGAATAAAACATGTTCTGAAGAAGCCAATCATGCAATGTTGCCTTAAACTTGTTAAAGGGCAATTCCCGAATCGATTGCGGTATTTTATTATATATTATGTGGCCCATCCAGTAACAATTTTTCTGAAATCGCGTTGTTTTGGGAATCTCATCCGTTACTAACCTGTCAGGATTCCTCTTATTTCGAACTGATACGTCACTTAATTTTTTGTAGAACACATGTTGATTTTGTTTAACTACTTTTATTATTCGAACTCTTTTAAACTAACTTATTATTTATGGGTTATGTATGACTACCATGGAGGGTCTGATAATGGAAACGAAAGACTGTTAAAAGTTTGCCACAAAAGAAATCAAATAAAAACTTTAACAAAATAAGAAACCGATGTAAAAAATAAAGAAACTGAATAAGCAAAAAAAACAACCATTTTTAGGTGATTTTTAGTCCAACTTAGCTCCTTCACGTATGTATAGGTAAAGTCAGACTAAATATGACAGTTTGGCGGCAAAATATGTACCTATGTAATTTTGTTTATAACTTTATCTTAGCACTAGATTCTAGTGACTAGAAATGGGGGTCTGCTGTATCCTACCAGAATTTAGGGGTCCAACCCCCTCCCAGGCGGTATAGGCAGGGGGAAATTTAAAAAAAATGTACATTTTAAAACTAGGCGAATAAGGTGTGATTTTGTATGTAATTTTTAGCGCTGACTGGAATGAGACACTTATATAGGATCAATATTTGCGAGATATGAAGGGTTTTTGTAGAAAAAAATATATGAAAATAACACGTTGGCATTTGACGATTTAGTTTACATTTATTGTCCGCGAAAGCGAAAACAAGAAACAGTTGATAAATATGTTGACCGATAATCTCAAGCAGAACAACTTCGAAGTGAGGCAATCCCCAGGTGATGCTGATGTTATAATTGTACAAACGGCCGTAGAACAATGTAAACATCACTTACCAACAATAGTTTTTCAAGATGTGGATGTGATGGTAATACTGATTGCTCTCAGTGATCCTGAGAAACCTAAAACCCAAAATTGGTCGAGTTAAAAAAAATATATTTTGTTCAACCGACCTTCAACAGCAGCACGTGAATGTGAAAGATTACATACTCACAGCACATGCATTTTCAGGTTTCAGGCAAAGGTAAAGAACAGCTCCTCAAACTCCTCGAGAAAAATCAAGCCCTACAAGAGTGTACAGCAGTCTTTAACAAGACCACTGCTACAGCTGAAGAAGTACGGAGAGCAGGTGAATCTTTGTTCCTCCAACTGTATGGCGCCAAACTCAGCAACGTCACTCTTGATAGTCATCGTTACACATTATTTACCAAATCTTTGAAGCGTGCCGCAGCAAAAATGGAGGCTCTGTCACCTACTTCTGGAAGTGCGATGCAGCACTCTTTCAGAACATACCATCAAGTTCAACAATGGCTGGGAAATAAACTGAATCCTGAAGAGTGGGGTTGGAGTCGTCAAAATGGTGATATGTTCCCTGTTCGCTCTACCCTACCAGTCCAGCTCCGGATGAAATAATGGCCCTTATATTTTGCTCATGCAAAAGTGGATGTTCCACTCTTAACAACTTCCCTGTCCCAATACAACTCATTTTGATTATGCTCCACGTCCACTGATGTTTTATTGCTAATCTAAATAACATTTAATATACCTTAAAAAAAAAATTCGTTAATTAGTTATAATTATTCAATCTTATTTCCTTTGCTTTTTTTGAGTCGCATGTGACTCATTAACGTATGGCGATACATTTTCTTTACTACGTTCAATGAGTCATACATATGAATATGAGTCATATGTGAGCAAAAGCGAAGCAAGTACACACTGAGTGCAAAAAATTTAAAAAACGCATTCTATTTAGAATGTTACAATGAGAAACATGCTCGATTTTATAATGAGAAACATGCATATTTTCTTTGAATAAAATCCTAACCGTATTTGAGTTTTATTTATTGCAAGCTTCTTCTAGTGATTAAATGACAACTATAAAAAAATCGCGAATTTATCTTTTACTGTCATAAATATTAGGTTTTTTGCTATACGTCCACGTATCATCACTCATGAACTTATTCCAATGTTCCTGTGAGTCATATATGACTCATGGAACAGGGAAGTTGTTAAGTACTCTTGCGTAAAAAGTGGAATACCCTTCTCGCCTGTATGGAAAATATGCGAGGGGCTTTCTTGCTGCAACTCGGACTTGGACAAAGGCATGGCCCATCGAAGACGATGATAGCAGTGATTTTGGAGATGAAGAGTAAATTTAATATTATTAACTAAACATGATCATAGTTGATATTGCATACTGTACCTAGTGTAAAAGTTTTCTAGTTGTTTTTGCTGAATTAATCTACTTTTGACACAAAATATATATATTTTTTTAATTTTCTACAAAAACCCTTCATATCCCGCAAAATATTGATCCTGTATGAATGGGTATGGTATCATTCGATTCAGCGCAAAAAAAATCCATAGAAAAAGGTACCTCACTTGCCTAATTTTAAAATGTGCATTTTTAAAATTTCTTCCCTGCCCATATAGCCCCTGGGAGGGTGTAGGACCCCTAAATTTTGGTAGGTCTCGGCAGATCCTCATTTCTAGTGCCAAGATAAACTTATAAACAAAGTTTCATTGATGTAGGCAGAGATTTGTTACCATAGATGGGTTATGCACTAACAAACCACATTTGAAAATCGAATCCATTTACACACACATTATAATAGGTACCTACCGAATGCTACTGAAAAGAGATGCCAATTGACCTCCCCTTATATATAGCATAACTCTGGATGTAGGTACATATATTGCCTCCAAAATAATATACAATTTTTCCTGTATAAGTAAATTCCTAAATAATTTTCAGTTGCCGCCAATTTCACTTTACGTAAGTGCTTACCTACTATTTGCTTTTTTGTTGTTTGTCGCCGACTCAAAATTATTTAGGCATTTTTAAGTCAATCGTATTTACATTGGGTAGGAGCTTAGTTGGACTAGTACTAATGCTTTGGTTGGACTAAGAAGGTTTTTTTTTATTTTTCGCTTAGCAATAAGTACCTTTCTGTTTTCGTCGGTTTGTATTTTTGTTAAAAAGTTTTTTTTACAGTTTAAAATCGAAGTACCTCCAAATGTTTTTTATATGTTTTATTGCGTTAAAAAACAACAATGCCAAATTGCCAATCGATTTAATCAGATCGACTAAATAAAAAACTAATTTAGTCTGGTTGGTATGTACCTACTAACATCGATTAATTTGCTACATAATCTCTTATTTTAATACAGGTGAATCGAAATCATTAGCCAAATTCTAAACTCGGGTTCTAGGTACTCAACACTTTTCACTTTCAAAAGAACCTATGCAATCTGAGCTAAAAACCGGCCAAGAGCAAGTTGAACTCGCTCTCCGAGGGTTCCGTACCACCGCACCTCTCCACGCAACTGTGACAATGATATATTCACATTAGCAACAAAAGACATCAACGCGGGCGACAGAAGAATACTTTTTGATGTGTAACATCTTTGCTCTCGCTTTCCTGCAATTTGTGGGAGTGATTTCGTGAAATGGGACGGAAATGTGTAACATGGGACGGAAATATGTAACAGGAAGTCGCGAAAGCGCGAAATTCTACTTTACGAGAGTCCGACTCGCACTTGGTCGGTTTTTTCGTTACTGTCAGATCCGCCACCCAGGTACAATATCGTCATCAAATCTAACTAACCTAAAGTATTTTGTCACATGTTACACATCATATGCGAGTACTGTAGGTCTCGCTCGAATTTATTTTTTTTATTAGGTTCGGACTCTTGAGCGCGAGTACGACTCACACTTCACCAGTTTTTTATTATTTGTTGTGTATACTGTAGAGATCGTATGTCTCTACATTTATGCACTTTCAACTCCTTTGATTATTTTCTTGCCAGCGCGAAAACGAAGTAAGATTATTAATTTAAATTGATATGTCGTTCGAAAGCTTTTCTAAACAAGAGATGTTGATTCGATGGTGGACCGTGAGCCAGGACGGAGGTCCCTTTTCCAATAAGTACATTTTTGTTATCCGCGCGTCTGAGCTGAAGTTCTACAAGTCATGGCAAGAAAATAATAGGATTCGATGAAGAAACAAAAATAAGTCAGCCGACAGAGCATTCTCCAATTTTTACGTGTTAAAATATATGATCATCGCTGGTGATCTTTTAATACGTATCCCAAATCTTTCATTTTGAGCTATAAACCCCAGCGTCCCGTAGACGACGTCACAATACTATAATTACATCAAGTTTCACGTATGTATGTATTACCGTTTTTACGATAGAGCTGGAGTTCATAAATCCCATACAAACGTAGTATTTGATTCATTTGTTATCTAATGAACCGATTTTGAAGTAATTTTATTATCGACTAGCTTTTGCCCGCGGCTTCGCCCACGTGGACATAGCTTTTATGACTCTTTTTGAGGGTGAGTGGTGCGCGAGCCGCAATTAGCTCGCAAGCGTGGACATGAGTTTTCACCAGGTACCTCAGGAACTGTATCGGGCTATTCGGATTAGCAGTCTTTGTCACTTCCCACCCCCTCAACAAATTCTATACAAAAAATCACTTTAATCCGTTGCTCCGTTGCGACGCCACCGACGTGCGCGAGCGTAGAAAACAGCTGTCCCCAGATCCCTCGGGAACTATGTCAGGATATACTTATTAGTATATTATATCATTTTCCACCTCATCTCTGTGCTAAAAATCACACCAATCCATTTTTTCGTTACGATTTTAAATAAAACGAACAAAGAGTATTGTTTTAGTTTCCTCAGGAACTGCATCGGACTATGATAATTTCCACAGATAAAAGGTTGACTATTTCATTCCCAGTGATACAGGCTACCTGCATGCCAAATTTCATCAAGATTGGTAGAGGTGTTGAAGTGTGAATAGGTAACAAACAAACAAACACATTTTCACATTTATAATATAAAGTAAGGATTTCTAAATCTTAAATAAAATATAGAGCGTCGGTGGCAAAACGGTTAGGGCCACTACCTCCTGTCCGGAAAGCCGTGGTTCGAATCCTGCCACTTACCAATATCTATACGAATATCGATTTCATACTGGTATGTACGTTTATCCGACGCTCTTACGGTGAGAAAAACATCGTGAGGAAACCTGCACACGCCTGCGAAGAAATTCAAAGCTTATGTGTGAAGTCAATCAACCTGCAATGGGCCCGCCTGATCGTCTAAGGCCAGATCGCCCTAACTCAGGGCAGGTCGAGCCCCTTGGTGGGGACGTATATAAACTGATATGATGAAATATTATCAAAAAACTAATTCAAATCATTATAGGTAATAAAATTTCCTAACAGTATTAATATGGGTCAAATCCTCGAGTCGTATCAGCTCCAAAGGAGCCCAAGACGAACTTCTCGTTGCCGCGCTGGATGGCAATAGACAACCTTAGCAGCAGGTAGGACCTCACGTCACATCTCCTCTCTGGCGAATTCCAATCTTCTTTGTGAAGGCAAAGGCCTCTGAGGGTTCAGCGGCCGGTTGTCTCACAGACCAGCGGCACAAAGCAGTAATTTGCCTCCAAGACCGAGTACTTATTATGCTTCTTTCTCACCGCTAATTGAGCAGCAGTACCGTACGGGTGAGGAGTGAGGCAGAAAAAGTGGCTTCCCAAAGCAGACACGTTCCTCTCTGCCATAGCACCTGTTTACCCTCCGGCCTTGTGCCATCAGATCGACTAAAGCCCGGCCGGCGGCTGCATCAAAGATGGAATATTCCATCTGGCCGAGACCAGTGCCCTCCGAGTGAGGTCATTAAGGAATTGGTGACGTGGTAATCTTCACAAACACGACTGCAACTCAGTGAGTGATGGCCAATTGCCTCCACCGAGGACCCGCAAATACATTGATGAGGTTCACAGATATTGATATTGCAGGCGGAGAGCAACTGCCACACGCAAATAGTCGCCGTCAGAAAAGTTCCCATATCTATGCCTCTTGGTTAAAAGATGTTAAACTCGATTTATGTGTTTTTATTTTTTTACACGATTGGAATCTGTAAAAAAATACCTCTCTGTTCGTCTATGAAACACATCGCTACGTACCATAGTTCCAGAGTTTAAAGTAGCGGATGCTGAAAAATACATAAAAGAAATCCACTCAAAAGTATGAAATAATATTTTAATGTTTTAATACAACTTAAGCGCGTTTTATTATCCCTGCAGCACAGATTACTAATTAGTTATGCCTGCAGTGCCATCTATTGACATTCTGCTACTATGATTATAATGTTTGGTATGTGTAGCTAATATATAGAAAAAAGTACTCTATTGTTATTATTGTATGTATCGATAGATAATTTCCCACGGGACCTGTTTAGTTTTCCGGGATAAAGAATACCCGACTATACAATGATGGTCAAAACACCCCATCCCAATGTAAAGGTTTCATATTCTTACGTTGAGTCATTCTAAAGATACAATTTTTTGCATTCCTGTAGGAACCCTAATTTTTTTTGGGATTCACAATGTCCCAGTTTTAGTACGCGATAAGGGTATCAACGTGTAAAATTTGATTGTAATAGGTCAAGCCACATTTGCGTGGTGAGCCACTATAAATGAATACTTTTGATTTTCCCACGGGAACTCTTGAATTTTCTGGGATAAAAAGCATCCTATATGTTAACCCGGGCTATAAGGAACCACCATACAAAATTTCATCAAAATCGGCCTGGTAGTTTTTGCGTGATGCGCGAACATACAGACAGACAGACAGAGAGACAAAAATTCCAAAAGTTGTTGTTTTGGCCTCTGTATCGTTAGTAATGTCCACCACAGTTATTATTTTCCATAAATATTTCATGTACAGACACGGCCCCGTTACAGTTTTATTATATTATAGATAATCGGGTGACGTATACCTGTGTCTGTACCGCATTACTTTTTTGAAAAACGAAACAGGAATCCATTATTAATCAATAAACTTGTTTTTAAGGTAAAATACGGAAAACAAGTTTATTGGTATTAAATGGTTTCGTTTCCTGTTTCGTTTTTCAAAAAAGTAATGCGGTACAGACACAGGTACCTATACGTCACCCGATTATCGATATAAAATTATTTCAAAATCGGTTCTTTGGATAACAAAAGAATCAAACACTACGTTTGTACAGTGCCGTAAATAGCCTTTTCTGCGCCCTGTGCGAGCTTCTATAACTGCGCCCTTGTTTTTTAAAAATATTATAGGTACTCTAGAGCAATACTATGTATAGGCCTACTTTATTTCGTTCAGGGTGATAAAATAAAGCACAAGGAACTTGGCGTTGGTGGACCAATTATCTAATATTTTGGAGGAAAAATCTATTTTTTAAAGAACTGATGTGGGCAAAAAAGCAGACGAGCCATCTGATGTTATGTGGACCCTTCGCCTATTGTATCACCCACTGTATCTCACTCACTTAAACTCAACGCAAGTTCACTAGTGCAAATAGGTTGCCCACCTTGATGCTTAAAATTTATGTTTTGGGCCACTATAGTCTTCATCACACTAATATTATAAAGGTGAAAGTTTGTGAGTGTGTATGTTTGTTACTTCTTCAAGCAAAAACTACTTAAATCTGGCTGAAATTTGGTAGGTAGACAGATTAGTACCTGGATTAACACATAGGCTACTTTTTTACACGCTCGCGAGTCGCAGCGGCTCGCGCACTGCGCGCCCTCGAAAAATCATAGAAACGTCCACGCGGGTGAAGCCGCGGGAAGCTGCTAGTCTATAATAAAATAACACCCTGCAAATTTTCATTAAAATGACGATGCGATGTTTTGTCCAATTTAATAGACGTTTTTGATCATACTGGCATGTAGGTAGGTAAGTGTTGGAATCGAGCTCTAGGGGCGCAGCGGGAACCTATCAGGAGTAAACCGAAAAAATAATAGTCCGGCCTGGTCTGGCCATTCTTGCGCCCCCCAGAGTCTACGCCCTGTGCCTGGGCACCGGTGGCACCGCCCTATTTACGGCACTGCGTTTGTATAGGATTTATGAACTCCAGCAGGCTCTTAATTAAAAATAGTACCAAAATATCTATTTAAAAACACGTTTTTTTTGTATGGGGACCCTCCATATTTTTTTAACTTTTTCTACTTTTCATTATTTGTTGTTATAGCGGCAATAGAAATAATGTGAATTTCTACTGTCTATCTATTACGGTTCATGAAACACAGCGTGCTGACAGACGGACGAACAGCTGAGGCTTAGTAATAACTTAATAAGGTGCCGTTGGTCACCCTCTGGCTGGGTATATATATATGTACGGTATGGTGTATGGACTTCTCATATTATAGTAGGTATAGTTCTGTCAAAGTATATAAGGTGTAACAAAATTCGCTGAAACTATTTCAACTGGTGCTTTTAAACATTAAACTGAACAATTTTCCCATGGAACCCATAGTCAAATCGCAAAAAAAAATTGGCTCTCCCATACTAACTCGATCAGCTGATCAGCCAACTTAGTATGGGAAATTCAAAAAAAATTTTGAGAATTGAATATGGGTTTCATGGGGAAAGTTGTTCAGTTTCATGGGTAGAAGCACCGGTTAAAATAGTTTCAGCTAATTTTGTTAGACCTTATTTAAATGAGTACTAACGTAGTTCTGTATACTGTTTCAAATAACAAACTTGGAAACCGTTAGCCATAATGAACATAGGGGAACTAAGCCCGGGTTGGTGGAGGTTTAGGTGGCGTACCCCACTGTCAGACGTTTTTCACGGCGGAACAGCTGCCATCTTATTAGATAACAACCGGCACCAACGGCTTAACGTGCCTTACGAAGCACAGAAACGGTCGAGAAAAATGCCACTAACAATCCAACCCGTCCAGGTAGTCACCGTGCTTCAGGTCAGTTTAGCTGCGGACCCAATCACGCAAGATGCACTATGCTACGACCGCTTCATATTATACTAACCATGTTGAAAAGTATATACATTTTACCTTGTATTTATTTGCCCGTTAGATCAGCGTTTCCTAACCTTTCTCAGCCACGGACCCCTAGGAAATCAAGCTCAATTTTTAAGGATCATTTATTTGAACACAACAAATACAAAAAAAAAACTTTTTTATAAATAATGCTTTAATGTGAAGATTGGTGTTGCTCTTTACAACTAAATTAGTGATATTCGGGTTGATGTTACTGCCTACTAAGTCGTAATCTCAAATCGGATCCCAATGTAAGTAGCGCAGAACCGGTCGTCGTGGAAATCCTTGGGGGAGGCCTATGTCCAGCAGAGGACGTCCTTCGGCTGATATGATGAAGCGTAGCGATTACGAGACTTATGGTGACATATATTTTTATTGTTAAATGGTCCAGAGATGAGACTGCGGACCCCCATACATATACTTGCGGACATCCAGGTGTCCGCGGACCATAGGTTGGGAAACACTGTGTTAGATAGATAAAGCATGTACTCCATCATCATCATATCAGCCGAAAAACGTCCACTGCAGGACAAAGGCCATCCCCAAGGATTTCCACGACGACCAGTCCTGCGCTGCCCGCATCCATCGGCTTCCCGCGATCTTCACCAGGTTGTCGGTCCACCGTGTGGGAGGCCTTCCTATGCTACGTTTTCCGGTGCGCGGTCGCCACTCGAGAACTTTACTGCCCCAACGGCCATCTGTTCTACGAGGTATGTGCCCTACCCACTGCCACTTCAGTTTAGCGATTCTGTGAGCTATGTCGATGACTTTGGTTCTAAGCATGCCATGTTACTTATCATAACTCTTTTAATGCTAAGGCATTCATACAATTTAATGGAAAGTAAAACTTTTACTTATTCCCTTATCTACTTATGTGTAGATACTTACTTGTTGAAAGATAGTTAAAATCATCAATTAATAATAAATGTAATTATTGACCCAGCAACTGCTTATCTTGCCGATAAGGCCCAACCAACCACGTTTAATTGCGTTCACAAATAAGACACTTCATATCTGTTTGTTCGACTGGAGTTGTTTAAACTTTGCAATCATTTGTTGAGCCTCTGTCGACGCCATCGCCAGCGGGACAGATATTATGAGTCGCGTACTGTGCCGGCGCGTGTTGGTACTTCATTTGGCGAGAGTGAACATGGCGAGAAGCGCGTCTTACCTTATCCAAGACCCGAAATACTCTTTTCTGAAAGAGTTGGGCCTGCAAGAGAAGAACGTTGGTGTTTTTAACGGAAAATGGGAGGCGAACGGTCAAGTAAGTAATTTATTTATACATTTTGATTTTACTTGCAGTTAGGTAACTACCTACTGTAGTTTTGTGTTGTTTGATAATAACGAGTATATTAGTAGAATTGCTGTGAACGTTCTGTTATGTATGGTACGAAAAGATTGGCGATTAATTTTAATTACGTAATGGAATGAAATTATTAAAGTTGTATAGTTAAACATAGGTAATAAAATATGTATAACATAAATAGTAGTAGGTATACCTATCGATTTTATCAATGCCAGTTAACTTGTTTTTACCAGCTGATATGTATTAAGTAGGTACGTAGGTACCTACCTATATTGGTTTACACGTATTGGTACCTACGATGAAGCAACTAGTATCTAGGCCTAAACAATCTACTTAGCACTATAATGATGAGTCTTTCTCGAGAATGTTCTTCCAGACGAGTACCTAGGTTGATAATATTTTCCATGCAGAGAATTTATAATCTGGAGCGTGTTAGGTATCATACTAGCCTATATTTAGAGCTATAGCTCGATAACTTCGTGCGCGATACGCCTGAGCAGCTGAGGCGGGGTGTGCGGGAGAATCTCCCCGCGGAGATCGTGTCGTGTCGTGCTACCTCGCCCCCGCCTACCCGCCCGTACAGCAGGCGTATCGCGCACGAAGTTGACGGGCTATAGCACTCAGATAAGCTTATCGTCTACGCCATGCCTAATTCCTTCTGATCAAGGAAATTAACTCCACATACAGTTGTTTCCTATCTTACCTACCATATTTTATTTCGATTCCTTTATTTCGCAGACCATTCAGTCGTACAGTCCGGCTAATGGGAAAATAATAGCCGAGGTGGTTGGGGCCAGCACTGGCGACTACGAGGCGTGCGCGGCGGCTGCACAGAATGCCTGGCACGAGTGGGCGGAGCTCCCGCCGCCGGCCCGCGGCGAGATCGTCCGCCAGATCGGGGACGCCCTGAGGGAGAAACTCGATCCACTGGGGAAACTCGTGTCGCTGGAGATGGGTAAGATCTGGTTCGAAGTATCACTTACCTACCACATAATTATCCTTATTACATCCTGTAAAATTTATGTCGGACTGCCCGTAATTGGCTTAAAGAAATAACGAGATATGAAACCAAAATAAAATATTGGGAACTGACCACACCGAGAACAAATACTTTTTACATATAAAATTAGAAAAAAAATGCAAATATCTCCAATATATTTACAAAGATGAAAATCTGTCAAATGGTAGGTAATAAGATCACTGATATCAACTTGAAAGATTACCGTCAACTTACGGGACACCCTGAATATTAAGTTTCCTTCCCTAACAAAATCCTCTTCCATCATCATCATCATATCAGCCGAAGGACGTCCACTGCTGGACATAGGCCTCCCCCAAGGATTTACACGACGACCGGTTCTGCGCTGCCCGCATCCAGCGGCTTCCCGCGACCTTCACCAGGTCATCGGTCCACCGAGTGGGAGGCCTGCCTACACTACGTTTTCCGGTGCGTGGTCGCCACTCGAGAACTTTACTGCCCCAACGGCCATCTGTTTTACGAGCAATGTGCCCCGCCCACTGCCACTTAAGTTTAGCAATTCTGAGAGCTATGTCGGTGTACCAAAGCATTCTACGGATCTCCTCGTTTCTGATTCGATCACGCAGAGAAACTCCGAGCATAGCACGCTCCATTGCCCTATCAAAATTATCCTTCCATACAAACGTATAATTCTAATTTCTTGAAAATGAATTTGCCAGTTGTAATGAAACTTTGTACATTCACGGACCCATTGCGGGTTGCTCAACTCAAACACAACCTTCGTTTTTCTTCGCAGGCGCGTGTGCATGTTTTCCTTCACCGTATAATATAAGAAATCGAAATTCGAAATCACATTGGTACGTGGCAAGATTCGAACCACGACCTCCCGGACAGGAGGTAGTTACGCCACCCACCGACACAAGTTGGTCGGCTGTTACTCCTAACATAAGAAAGCCTTGATTATATATCCTACTGTTTTTTTCAGATGTCCTGAAATAGTGGTTTTGCAGGTAGGGGGAGAGGGGACACACTTGAGTCCAACAAAAATTAGCACTATAAAGCTAACTATTTCGCAAACGGATCCCTGAATAGAAAAATGGTTAATGGTTTTTTTGCTTTTTTTTTTTTTTTTTTTTTAGGATACCCTAAACGATAGGGTACGTCAACGAAAAAAAAATTATCCCCTCTTTTAGGGCATGGAATATCGGAATGATTTTCATACCGGTATTGATACCGGTATAGAAATTTCAATTACCGGTATACCGAAATTTCGGTAATTTTTCGGTATTTTTTTAATACTGCTATTTCTGTTTCAATGATTCCAAGAACGATTAGTAAGTCTCGTTTGCGGAAGGTGTTTAAAGCAGTTTTCTACACTGTATGGCAGAAACACTTCAACTATTTATCAACTCCCTAGAAACCACAAAATGTAATGGATATAGCTAAATAAAAATACTAAAGAAAATACGTTATTTGATAAAATCAATATTTATATTATTTCATTATCATAAAGGTATAAAAATCAGTCTTATTCTCTAATGATAAGAAAACATGTAACGAAAGTTTCGAATAGTTCTCTTAGTTACAGAATATACTATGAATACGAACCTATTGTTAAAACAAAATCAAATTGCAAATGAAGGTACCGTAGAAAGTAGTTATTTAAAAAAAAAACAAAATGTTGGCGCAGGTGCAATTTAACTCAAGTCCATCCATCAGGCAGATCGCGTTTGTTGAAAGATAGAACGAAGAAAACACAACGCGTCAAAATGATAAGCGATGATCTTTTTTTCTTACATATGTAACTTGCAGCTGAAAAGGCTCTTTCGGATTAAACGCTCGTAGGAAGAGTGCTAAGTGGTACTTGTAAGCTGCGTCTAAAAATCTGCCTCTAGTATCTACATTTTCATACAATGTGTCACGGGTGTGATTATTCGATTGAAGGTTGCGTGGAGAGGATGAAAAGTGACCAGGTTTGCAGTTCACGAATATCCGGATTTATTTTTCTTTACAAGAATGTATTACATGGAAAGGTTGTCCTTAGGTTGAGTCTATAACGAAGCGGGGTTCGGGAGCGACTGCCGAGCCGAGCCGAGTGCAATGGCAAGCTGCATACGCAGCGCAAATATAATAATAGTACATATCGCTACAAATGTAATTTACGAATTAGTGTTTGAGTATTATTTTCTTTTTCCTCTCCGATTTGGGATCTTTTTTGCTTTTAGGGCATAGATTTTTCTATTGCTTTATTAAGTTCTTTTTCCATCACAGATCAAATACTGCTACCTATGTCATCACCACTTATTCCCTTTTCAGTAAAAACATAAGCGGCAGCAGGTGTGCTCATCGCAGTTGTATTTTGTAGAGAGTGCTCTTGCAAACGTTGAACAAGTTCAGTAATTAAGTAATCATTTCATAACAGCTCATTCTAGGAAACTCTGGATGGTTAACTCTGCGTTTCTCTGCATTTTCTTTGAAATATTCTTCTGGGTTTCCACTGTGATCTTGACTATTTTCAAGCTCTTTTGAAAAGAATGCAGGAATTCAAACTCCTCTTGGGAAAAATTTAAAGCAGAGTTGAAGTCTATCAGAACTTTTTTCAATTTCAATTGAGTCGGTTAAATCTCTCTATCATGTCGGCTAGATTGGACCAACGAGTTTTGCAGTCCAAAACTAAGGTCAGTTCGCGGCCTTCTTGCTCTCTGACATATTTTTGTAATGCGTCATTTTATGTTGTAGATCTTAAAAACATTTTTATTACAGAGCGTGTTTTCTTGATCACACTACCATATTCTAAGTTTAAAAATGGCGCTGAAACCTCATAAAAGTGAATATTTCATTGTCACTGTCTTCATCTTCACTTTAATCGTCATCTGACTCATCTGATGTTTCATTTTCATCGTGTTCTGTGGTGGTGGCGGCTTTTGACACTCCAAGATGTATCCCATGTGCTAGAGAGATCTGATGAAACACCTCTATATCCTCGGCCTCATCTTTAAACACATTAATTTCTTTACAGTTCCTAAGCCGACGCCGACAAACTTAAAAATCGGGAGACATTTGTTCGAAATCGGTATTTTATTTGTAGAAGTAAAAAATCTATATATATAAAAGAAAGTCGTGTTAGTTACACCATTTATAACTCAAGAACGGCTGGACCAATTTTTATGTTTTTTGTGTTTTTGCATCTGTCTTTTCAATAGGATAATAAGTATTAAAATTTGATATTCATTTAGTAAAATATCAGTCAAAAAATAATTGGTTTTAGGGTAGGGTAGGGTAGTGTAGTATATTGTAGTTTAGGTGTAGTGTAGTTAGGGTAGGGTAGTGTAGGGTAGGGTAGTGTAGTGTAGGGTAGGGTAGGGTAGTTTAGGGGAGGGTAGGGTATTGTAGAGTAGGGTAGTGTAGTGTAAGGTGGAACGAAGTTAGCCGGGACAGCTAGTTAGATATAAAACTGAAAGCAATATCATAAAATACCACCTAGATACTAGCTATACGCATGTAGCATTATGTTTTGAGTAGTTGATTTTTGGTGATTTTTTATATAATCGTGATTATTCGTGTTTCGTGTCATATATGATAACTCATCTGCAGTATGAACAACAACTATGAACCATAGAAATCGAGCGTTCTACATAGTCTTTAAACACCCTTGCAAAAAAAGAACACTTTTTTGAAATACCGAAATAACGGTATTTTATCCTCAAATACCGGTATCAAAATACCGAAAAATATTATCGGTATACCGGTATTTCGGTATACCGGTATACTGGTATCCATGCCCTACCCTCTTTACATGTAGGGGAGGTACCCTAAAAAAATATTTCAAGATTTTATTGGATTACTTTGTCGGTGTCATAAATTGTTTAACCAATGCCAAATTACAGCTTTCTAGTACTGAGCTAAGCTAAGCTGCGGAAAGACAAACGGGCAGACATGGCGAAATTGTAAGGGTTCCTTATAGACTATATACGGAAAGCTAAAAATGATAATACGATTAACGTATTTTTCTTCTTGTACGATGGTATGGAACCCTTCGTGTGCGAGTCCGAAAGGCACTTGGCCGGTTTTTTTAAAATATTTCCCACTACCTTGATTATTAAAGGTTGCTACGAATATTCGGCCACTATTTACTCCGAATGTCGAATACCTACCTAAAGATTACAATGTAATGTAATTAATGTATAATAAAATTAAAAGGAACACTAGTACACTAGGTCCATAAAAATTAATTGTTTACTCATTAGAACCATAAACTTTTTCAAATATGCATTGGAAATGCCTGTACAGTCACGTTGCATTGGTCGGCGCTGGAAAGCGCGGACTGGCGCGGACCAATCAGAAGATCGGATCTGGCCAATCAGGAGACAGGACGGTAGATCGTGTATTTGGCGCGACAATTTGAACGTGTTTTCTTATAACATGTATGTTTCATCAGGCCGAATATTCGGCATTCATCCAGTGGCCGAATATACAATTTGTCTCAACTCTACTTGCTACCATAGTATAGTGCCATTTTATTTCTTTCCAAAAATAATCAACGATTTTGATGAGATTGTACGATATTAAAACTTTAATGACAATGACTTATCCAAATCTGTGTTTAATGATGTATTTTACGCCGAAGTGCGTTAGTCCAGGACCCACCAGTGGGTGAAGTCAGTGGGTGCACGGGTCGCGAGCGGAACAATCGGATTATGGTATTTTGGTGATTTCCAATGCTTGATCATAAATCTGTGCACGAATATACCATTTAATTTTAACAAACTGACTTGTTGACTGACTCGGTGGCTCAGTGGTTAGTCCGGGTTGTGGGTTCGTTCCCCACCCAGGGCAAACATTTGTGTGATGAGCAGATTTGTTTGCTCTGTGTCTGGGTGATATAAGTATATAAGTATGTATATCAGTCTCTGGTTCCCATAACACAGGGAATCCTACTTTGGGGCCAGATGACCATGTGTGATTTGTCCCAGAATATTTATTTATTTTATTTAATAAGCAAATCGGTTGGATAAAACGGTCAGACGGACTCGCATTAGTTTTCATCAATTCTTTTAATATACGTACAGATTGAGACAGCTAAAACACATGTTTTAGTGTAACGTTCCGGAAAATACGCGCAAGAGACACGCCTGCAGGTACCGTCTCAGTACGCACAAAACATTAGAACCTCTAAGCATTGAAGTACCTACCTAGGCCTCTTAGTCTCGAAACATCTGAAGTCATGCATTATTTCAGGTAAAATCCTACCGGAAGCGATCGGCGAGGTGGTGGAATACATCCACGTGTGCGACCTCGCCCTCGGCCTGTCCCGCACGCTGCCTGGGACCATGTTCCCCTCGGAGAGATCCGGCCACGCACTGATCGAGAAGTGGAACCCGCTGGGGGCTGTCGGCATCATCACCGCCTTTAACTTCCCCGTCGCTGTGTTTGGGTGGAACAGCGCTCTTGCTATGGTAAGTGAAGGTGCACTATACCACACCCTGGACACTTCATACAACGGGCCAGAAATGACATTTCAAATAAGGAATGACGGAACAAACAAAATGGCGGCGAAATCCTATACGTTCGACAATCCAACTGTAACCAATCTGTATAAATCTGGGCGACGAGGGGGTGAGGTCGAAATCTAGAGAGCGGCAGGGAGTGTCCATACTGTATGTTAGTACTAATATATATAGATACTTTGCTTACACACTGATTACTGATAGAGTGCACTGCCCGGGACCATCTTTCCCTTCTGATCGAGATGTGATATCCACTGGGCTATCGGCATCCTTACTGCTCGCTTTTAATTCCTCGTCGCTGTGTTTGAATGTAACAACATTTTCAGAAAAGGCTTTTCTATGGTGAGAGTATCAATTTCTTGACTGGGTAACAAAGCCTAAAATTTAAGTTAAAACACGTTTACCAACATCTACATCGGTTTATATATTAATACAAACACTAAATAGTCAACCTTAGCCAACAGACTCCATTTGATGTGATATATTTTTAGAATCTGCTCAAAAAGCCCTTTCATTTGATATCACACACGATATGTTTAAAAAAAAAAGATTACGTTATAACCCCTCCGCTTTGTTTTTTTGGTGCTACGGGTCCAATTGTTTAGGTATATGGCTTAAGATCAATCGTTCCGATTATCATGCTTTCAATACCATTTGCAGCTGTTTTGGGCGTACTTTCGAGTAGAAGCCTTCAAAAACTAAGAAAATTGCCCAATTGCAATGTCATTTTCAGACACTCACCAAAAACGCATATTAAAAAAAACGAAAACATAGAGCTATATGTATATATATAGCTAAGTTTTTATTTTTGAAAAAATATTATAGAGGATTACGAAATGCTGTTTTGGTCAATTTTATGTATCTATTATCGGTCTAAGCTTCAGTTGTCTCTTTCTTGCTGTATACGAATAGCGAGCACATGCAGCGAGACAGCAACATTTTATTCAAATACCTACCTATTCTTCAAAAGTCTCTCAGACCGCGTTTCCTCTTAAATAATTTATAATTTTTATTCCAGGTGTGCGGTGACGTTAGCGTGTGGAAGCCTTCGGACACCACACCGCTAGTGGCGGTCGCCGTAACCAGGATAGTGGAGAGTGTTCTCAGGAAGAACAACATTCCCGGTGCCGTTGCCGCTCTGTGCGTTGGAGGGAAAGAGATAGGACAACAGCTAGTCAAGGATAAGAGGATGAAGCTCGTCTCGTTTACTGGTAGCACGGCGGTTGGGCAACAGGTGCGGCAAGGGGGTTTGATTTTTATGTTAAACATACAAAAACAAATGATCTCATTTACTAAAATAGCTTCCTCATTATTTCATTCATCTTTATCATTATATCAGCCGATAGACATCGACTGCTGAACAAACTTAAAATTCAAAGGCCTCCCCTAAGGATTTTTACAACGACTGGTCGTGTGCTGCCCGCATTCAGCGGCTTCTCTGGCCTTTTACCAGTCGTCGGTCCACCGAGTCGGAGGTCTGCCTAGGCTTCCAATTCGACTTCAAGATGCCAATAGAAATAAATAATTTACTCGTTAGGGACTTTAATCGAAATCATTGAGCATTTTTCGCATATATAGGGGCAACAACTATTGTTTAATTCTTATTTTATAATAACTGTAAATATTAGCAAACAAGTATTTTTTGCAAAACTGTTAAAAGTGGCCACTTTTGACAACAACGACAAACATAAATTGTTGCTAATAGGTAAAGTTATACAAAACCAATAAAACAATAGTTGTGCAAAATACACAATGATTTCGATTAAAGTCCATAGAATGAGTAAATTATTTATTTCTATTGGCGGCGCTAGTGAGCTAATCGAGTCGCCTTAAATACTTTAAATTTCCAGAACATTTAATTAAATAAAACAGAATTATGTTAACATTCAGGAAATCTCTATGTCTATCACCTACCTGTTCAATTCACTTCCGGCACTTCCGGTTTCGCTTTACATATGCAAGGTATTTGAACTCAATAGATGTGACGACAGAATCAGAAATAAATTATGAACTCTTGATCACTAAACTCTGCCCTTGTCACTGTCACTAAACTTCGGAAAACCTTACTCGTTTTGTTTTCCATCAAGTCTTCGATTTTTAATTCACCAAAATCACAAAATGAGTAAGTACATAAATGACGCAGCTAAACTATGACGTCACGCCTAGGTATTTCAAACATTTTTAGAACAAAATGTCGTTTTTGACAGATGATAAAAAGTAACTCAGATGACTAGCATTCGTCATCCCTCCGAGTTAAATTATAGAGTTATATGATAAATGTTGATGTAACAAATACCTTGCATTCAACTTAATTGACGACTCAATAATTTTAATGTATATTACTTTTCGTGTCATGTTGTTTTCATGTTCAAATGACATTATTTGTTTTAATATCATTGATTTTATTGACATTATTAACTGATGATTGTTTGTTTTTAAATTTTTTACAATCTGACATTATGTATTGTAATTACTTTCTTATGAACATCAGAAAGAGTGTAATATGCACCTATTTTGAATCTTTTTGAATAAAGGAAGCGAAGCGAACTGGCCAGGTAATAGAGACTCCTAAATATTAAACTAAAAAAATACCAAAAAGGTTAACACTAATCTATCGTACATAGAATGCTCGAGGATTGAGCTACCTTGCGCCGTCATCTGTAGAGCCTACACTCTACATCTCAAAACTTAAGTTCATCACGTGATAACAGGTTGGCGTAGAAGTACAGAAGCGTTTCGGGCGCCATCTCTTGGAGCTGGGCGGCAACAACGCCATCGTCGTGAACGAAGACGCAAACCTGGACCTACTTCTTAACGCGGCGCTCTTTGCCTGCGCCGGAACTGCTGGCCAGCGCTGCACCACAACTAGAAGACTGCTCATCCATAAGAAGGTACAAATTCCTAGATTTGTCACACAGGCGGTCATGTATCGGTAAGAATGTCGGGCAAAACGTAAGTCCCTCTCTTTTCTATTGAATGTGACAGAGATATGAATTTTACTGTTGTCAATCTATCTCTGTCAGATTGCATAAGAAAAGAAAAGGACTTAAACTTTTTCTTATCGATTGCCCAGCCAGGCACATGTAAAATCAAACTTAAAATTAGTGCCATCTGTTGGAGCCGGGCTGCTACAACCCAATCGTTGGACTACTCAACTTGCCAGAGTTTTACTATTATTGCACCATACATATTGTCTTCAGCGCGGCCCGCGCGAGTACCTTGTGCTTTGTAGGCTTGCTCTTTATGGTGGTTTGATTAGCACTCTAGCGCCGCCAATAGAAATAAATAATTTTACTCATTCTTATGGACTTTAATCGAAATCATTGAGTATTTTACGCATATATTTTTATTATTATTCACAATTGGTAAGCCCTTGGCCTCATCTCACCTGATGGTAAGTGACGATGATGTCGAAGATGGAAGCGGGCTTACCAAGATTCCCCAACGCAATGGAGAACTGGCTATCTTATCTTCAAGCCGGAATACATCAATGTTGTTAAGACTGATGTTTGGCGGCAAGACTTAGATAAGATGGTGGTAGCTAGCCAGGAAGGCTTAGAAAATGCCCTACCCCCAACCAAACCGAGTCTTACAAGTTAACCCCACCGGGAATCGAATCCGCGACCTCCTGGTGTGAAGCGCATGGGCTAACCATTACGCCACAGAGGCGGTTAAAATATGGAGGCATCGATATACTTGTTAGTACATCGATGTATGGAGGCAACAACGAATGTTTGATTGATATTTTGTAACTAAATATTAGCAACAAGTTATTTTATACATAACTGATAAAAGTGTCCACTTTTGACAATATCGACAAACATAACTTCTTGCTAATAGGTATAGTTACACAATAACAATTAAAAAACACCTTGTACCCCTGTATGTGCGCAAAATACTCAATTCTACGAAATACTCACTTTCTATTAGCGGCGGGCGCAAGTGTGCTAATCGGACCTCCCGAAGTCTCTCACTATGAAAAATATCGGAACCTTCACTTTATGATATTCCACATTTATAAAATGCTAATATTCCTACCTAGGTGTACGGCGAGGTGGTGTCGCGTCTCACCAAGGCATTCTCCGGCGTCGTGAACAAGATCGGCGACCCGCTGCTGCCCGAGACACTCATCGGACCGCTCCACACGCCCGCCGCGGTCGATAACTACAAGAAGGCTATCGCCGAGATTGTCAAGCAAGGTGGCAAGATCGAGTTCGGTGGAAAGGTATGGGACACTGTGAAAAGTTTGTACGTTTTGGAGATTTTCGCATTTGTTTTTGTCTATAAGCGACCGGGGGCTCTTCCGCGCCCGCGCTTCGTCGTCGATATGTCTAGGGCTACTCGCACCATGTGATTGTCGAGCCACATGTCTAACGACGGTCCTAAAAGACTAAAACTAATGACGGAACAAACAATAAATGGCGGCGAAATCCTATACGTTCGACAACCAAACTGTATCAATCTGGGTGACGAGGGGGTCAGGTCGCAATCTAGAGAGCGGCAGGGAGTGTCCATACTGTATGTTACTACTAATATATGTATACTTTCTTCCTGGCAAGAGTGGATTTTTTTCCACCTATCTCTACTAGTAGAGATGAATGGAAACTCATTTCCACTTGTGCCTACCGATATTTTTTGGACAATAACAGGTACCTACATAATGTCTTTTAGAATAGTTATTTATGTATGATACAAGGGTGGTAAATAGGTCAATTACAAACGAGTGCCATTTGCCATCGTCACGAGTTTGTTATTTTCTTTAACACCCATGTATCATACAACGTCATTTAATATAAGTATATATTTTGTATGGGTATAGTTATCTATGTATATATTAATGTATATATTAATATACTAGCTTTTGCCCGCGGCTTCGCCCGCGTGGACATAGCTTTTATGACTCTTTTTGAGGGTGAGTGGTGTGAGAACCGCAATCAGCTCTCAAGCGTGGACATGAGTTTTCTCCAGGTACCTCAGGAACTGTATCGGGCTATTCGGATTAGCAGTCTTTGTCACTTCCCACCCCCTCAACAAATTATATACAAAAAATAACTTTAGTCCGTTGCTCCGTTGCGACGGCACCGACGTGCGCGAGCGTAGAAAACAGTTGTCCCCAGATCCCTCGGGAACTATGTCAGGATATACTTATTAGTAAATTATATCATTTTCCACCTCATCTCTGTGCTAAAAATCACATCAACTCATTTTTTCGTTACGATTTTAAATAACTTAACGAACAAAGAGTATTGTTTTAGTTTCTTTAGGAACTGCATCGGGCTATGATAAATTCCACAGATATAAAGTGATACAGGCTACCTGCATGCCAAATTTCATCAAGATTGGTAGAGGTGTTGAAGTGTGAATAGGTAACAAACAAACAAACACATTTTTAATTTCTGATTTCTAAATCTTAAATAACATATAGAGCGTCGGTGGCAGAACGGTTAGGGCCACTATCTCCTGTCCGGAAGGCCGTGGTTCGATTGCTGCCACTTAACAATATCTATACGAATATCGATTTCATACTGGTATGTACGTTTATCCGACGCTCTTACGGTGACAAAAACATCGTGAGGAAACCTGCACACGCCTGCGAAGAAACTCGAAGCTTATGTGTGAAGTCAATCAACCCGCAATGGGCCCGCGTGATCGTCTAAGGCCTGATCGCCCTAACTCAGGGCAGGTCGAGCCCCTTGGTGGGGACTTATATAAACTGATATGATGAAATAACAAATATACCTATATTATCGAAAAACTAATTCAAATCATTGTATCAATCTAGTAATAAAACTTCCAAAAAATATTAATATGGGTCAAATCCTTGAGTCGTATCAGCTCCAAAGTAGCCCATGACGCACTTCTCGTTGCCGCGCTGGATGGCAATAGACAACCTTAGCAGCAGGTAGGACCTCACGTCACATCTCCTCTTTCGAAGGCGAAGGCCAATCTCCTTTGTGAAGGCAAAGGCCTCTGAGGGTTCAGCAGCCGGTTGTCTTACAGACCAGCGGCACAAAGCAGTAATTTGCCTTCAAGACCGAGTACTTATTATGCTTCTTTCTCTCCGCAAATTGAGCACCAGTACCGTACGGGTGAGAAGTGAGGCAGAAAAAGTAGAGTCCCAAAGCAGGCACGTTCCTCTCTGCCATAGCACTTGTTTAAGCCCTCCGGCCTTTTGCCATCAGATCGACTAAAGCCCAGTGGCTGCATCAAAGATGGAATATTCCATCTGGCCGATACCAGTGCCCTCCTAGTGAGGTCATTAAGGAATTGGTGACGTGGGAATCTTCACAAACAACGACCGCAACTCAGTGAGTGATGGCCAATTGCCTCCACCGTGGACCCGCAAATACATTGATGAGGTTCACAGATATTGATATTGCAGGCGGAGAGCAACTGCCACACGCAAATAGTCGCCGTCAGAAGAGTTTCCATATCTGTGCCTCCTGTTAAAAGAAGCTAAACTCGATTTATTTGTTTTTAATTTTTTTTACACGATTGCAATCTATAAAAAAATACTAAATCTGTTCGTCTATGAAACACATCGCTACGTGCCGTAGTTCCAGAGAGTTGTGTATAAAGTGTATGCTGAAAAATACATAAAAGAAATCCACTCAAAAGTATGAAATAATATTTTAATGTTTTTAACACAACTTAAGCGCGTTTTATTATTCCTGCAGTGCCATCTATTGACAGTTTGCTGCTATGATTAAAATGGGTGGTATGTGTAGCTTATAAGTTGAAAAAAAGTACTCTATATTTATTATTATAGATTGTAAGTATCGATAGATAATTTCCCACGGGACCTCTTTAGTTTTCCGGGATAAAGAATACCCGACTATACAATGATGTTCAAAACACCCCATCCCAATGTAAAGGTTTCATATTGTTACGTTGAGCCATTCTAAAGTTACAATTTTTTGCATTCCTGCAGGAACCCTTATATTTTTTTGGGGTTCACAATGGTATCAATGGTATAATGGTATCAACGTGTAAAATTTGATTGTAATAGGCCAAGCCACATTTGCGAGGTGAGCCATTCTATAAATGAATACTTTTGATTTTCCCACGGGATCTCTTGAATTTTCCAGTATAAAAAGTATCCTATATGTTAACCCGGGCTATAAGGAACCACCATACAAAATATCATCAAAATCGGCCCGGTAGTTTTTGCGTGATGCGCGAACATACAGACAGACAGACAGACAGACAAAAATTCCAAAAGTTGTTGTTTTGGCCTCTGTATCGTTAGTAATGTCCACCACAGTTATTATTTTCCAAAAATATTTCATGTACAGACACGGCCCCGTTACAGTTTTATTATATTATAGACTAGCTTTTGCCCGCGGCTTCGCCCACGTGGACATAGCTTTTATGACTCTTTTTGAGGGTGAGTGGTGCGCGAGCCGCAATCAGCTCGCAAGCGTAGACATGAATTTTCACCAGGTACCTCAGGAACTGTATCGGACTATTCGGATTAGCAGTCTTTGTCACTTCCCACCCCCTCAACAAATTCTATACAAAAAATCACTTTAATCCGTTGCTCACGATAGTAACATTATATATCATTGTGTTGCTCCGTTGCGACGCCACCGACGTGAAAAAGTTGTCCCCAGATCCCTCGGGAACTATGTCAGGATATACTTATTAGTAAATTATATCATTTTCCACCTCATCTCTGTGCGAAAAATCACACCAATCCATTTTTTCGTCACGATTTTAAATAAAACGAACAAAGAGTATTGTTTCAGTTTCCTCAGGAACTGCATCGGACTATGATAATTTCCACAGATAAAAGGTTGACTATTTCATTCCCAGTGATACAGGCTACCTGCATACCAAATTTCATTAAGATTGGTAGAGGTGTTGAAGTGTGAATAGCTAACAAACAAACAAACACATTTTCACATTTATAATATAAAAGTAAGGATTTCTAAATCTTAAATAAAATATAGAGCGTTGGTGGCAAAACGGTTAGGGCCACTACCTCCTGTCCGGAAGGCCGTGGTTCGAATCCTGCCGCTTACCAATATCTATACGAATATCGATTTCATACTGGTATGTACGTTTATCCGACGCTCTTACGGTGAGAGAAAACATCGTGAGAAAACCTGCACACGCCTGCGAAGAAATTCGAAGCTTACGTGTGAAGTCAATCAACCCGCAATGGGCCCGCGTGATCGTCTAAGGCCAGATCGCCCTAACTCAGGGCAGGTCGAGCCCCTTGGTGGGGACGTATATAAACTGATATGATGAAATATTATCAAAAAACTAATTCAAATCATTATAGGTATCAATCTAGTAATAAAATTTCCTAACAATTTAATATGGGTCAAATCCTCGAGTCGTATCAGCTCCAAAGAAGCCCAAGACGCACTTCTCGTTGCCGCGCTGGATGGCAATAGACAACCTTAGCAGCAGGTAGGACCTCACGTCACATCTCCTCTCTCGAAGGCGAAGGCCAATCTTCTTTGTGAAGGCAAAGGCCTCTGAGGGTTCAGCAGCCGGTTGTCTCACAGACCAGCGGCACAAAGCAGTAATTTGCCTCCAAGACCGAGTACTTATTATGCTTCTTTCTCACCGCAAATCGAGCAGCAGTACCGTACGGGTGAGGAGTGAGACAGAAAAAGTGGCTTCCCAAAGCAGACACGTTCCTCTCTGCCATAGCACCTGTTTAAACCCTCCGGCCTTTTGCCATCAGATCGACTAAAGCCCGGCCGGCGGCTGCATCAAAGATGGAATATTCCATCTGGCCGAGACCAGTGCCCTCCGAGTGAGGTCATTAAGGAATTGGTGACGTGGTAATCTTAACAAACACGACTGCAACTCAGTGAGTGATGGCCAATTGCCTCCACCGAGGATCCGCAAATACATTGATGAGGTTCACAGATATTGATATTGCAGGCGGAGAGCAACTGCCACACGCAAATAGTCGCCGTCAAAAGAGTTCCCATATCTGTGCCTCCTGTTAAAAGATGTTAAACTCGATTTATGTGTTTATATTTTTATACACGACTGGAATCTGTAAAAAAATACCTGTCTGTTCGTCTATGAAACACATCGCTACGTACCATAGTTCCAGAGTTTAAAGTAGCGTATGCTGAAAAATACATAAAAGAAATCCACTCAAAAGTATGAAATAATGTTTTAATGTTTTAATACAACTTAAGCGCGTTTTATTATCCCTGCAGTGCCATCTATTGACATTCTGCTACTATGATTATAATGTTTGGTATGTGTAGCTAATATATAGAAAAAAGTACTCTTTTGTTATTATTGTATGTATCGATAGATAATTTCCCACGGGACCTCTTTAGTTTTCTGGGATAAAGAATACCCGACTATACAATGATGGTCATAACACCCCATCCCTATGTAAAGGTTTCATATTGTTACGTTGAGTCATTCTAAAGATACAATTTTTTGCATTCCTGTAGGAACCCAAATTTTTTTGGGATTCACAATGTCCCAGTTTTAGTTAGCGATAAGGGTATCAACGTGTAAAATTTGATTGTAATAGGTCAAGCCACATTTGCGTGGTGAGCCACTGTATAAATGAATACTTTTGATTTTCCCACGGGAACTCTTGAATTTTCTGGGATAAAAAGTATCCTATATGTTAACCAGGGCTATAAGGAACCACCATACAAAATTTCATCAAAATCGGCCTGGTAGTTTTTGCGTGATGCGCGAACATACAGACAGACAGACAGACAGACAGACAAAAATTCCAAAAGTTGTTGTTTTGGCCTCTGTATCGTTAGTAATGTCCACCACAGTTATTATTTTCCAAAAATATTTCATGTACAGACACGGCCCCGTTACAGTTTTATTATATTATAGACTAGAGACGATTATATGTTTTTTTTTTTCACTCGTAAACTTTACCAGACCGTATGCTTTGAAGTCCTTTCAGCATTCCAAGGTTGTCTGGAAGAGATCCCGAAAGGGATAAGTCCGCCTTTGCTATATTAATATTATTTTGTTAACACATTATTTGTTTTAAATACATTGTTGTGTATTTAAGTATAATAATATTATTTCACACTTTTGAGTGAATTTCATTTTGAAGTCGGTTTTAAGTTTTTTTAAACTTTTTCTTTCTCACAACTGTATTGAAGAACGTTGTTTGTTTGTAAACTCTTTAACCAACAATAACGAAATCAAAGGTGGATACGAATTAAATTAGAGGCTTAAAATTTATTTTGAGGTCGGTGTCAGCAAACCATCGAATCTAAACCATTTAATACGTAAGTAACTGTGTGCTGCTACAGACCTCAAAAAAAATTTTAGTTGTGTATTTAAGTATAATAATATTATTTCACACTTTTGAGTGAAGTTCATTATGAAGTCGGTTTTAAGTTTTTTTAAACTTTTTTTTATTTGCTTTATTTTTAGTGGTAATGCTATCTATCTAGCAACGTTAAATCCAATCACCTATACTCACCAATAGGAATTATCAAATCATAATACATGTGTTTCATTAACAGATACAGAGTCCTGTGGCTTCCATCATCATCTCAGCAGCATAAAAATTAAGGAGTTAAATCGTTCATCATCAGCTCATCTGAATAACCTGAAGGAATACAACTATCGGTCTATGCATACCTAACGTATATATCTATGTATAACATTCAAAAGAATTTTCCTGCAACTCCTAACCGTTAAGGAGTTGTACCTTCCTACATCAGCTTATCAACATGAGAATATGACTAACAGACGCAAGTATATTAAATAGCTTTAGAAAACATATGAATCACGTAATTAGTGCCTTTAAAATTCAAATTTTTCATTATTTTTGAAGGGTTGCCCTCGATTTCCCTGGGATCCCATCATCAGATCCTGACTTGGTGACAATGGGACCCCCTCGGGAGTATACTCTTTCGAATGAAAAAAGAATTTTGAAAATCGGTCCACAATTGACGGAAAAATCGGTGAACATACATCAAAAATATATATATAATATACAGTCAAACTTAGTACCTTCTCCTTTTTGAAGTCGGTAAATACCGGTAAAATAAAAAACGAACGTGATAGAAAAACAAAATATGTGTAATACCTATCAAGGTTTCGGCAATCAAAGTTCATTATACGCGACTTGTGGCTATTTTAAATGTCCGGGGAGTAGTCTCACTTTGTTTATTCTTATACATACACACAAGTATATTTTTTATTACACAATTGCATAACTATTTATAATTTTATTCGTTTTCACAACTAAAACATCTCAATTCAATTTTACGAAAATTATTTTAGTAGTATATTTAGCTAGCACACGTACGCATGTGTAAGTTTTAAAATATTATCCTTGGACTACATTATGGATTGGGATAATATTTTTATAATCATTAAAACCTCCTTGTAAAAGATGATCTATTCCATAGCGTAACCTATGCGCTTCATTCTTAATTATTCTCTTTTCATATTTATTCTCTTTTATTCACAAAGATTTAACCCAAAGAGAATCTAATCAGCTAGCGTTATAACAATACAATTTCTCAAAAGTATTGCATAATTTAAAAATTTCCCTTGTTTGGTTCTAATTTTGATCACTTTCTCTGTGATTTTTCTTCTACATTGACATTGGCGGAATTATTGTGGCTTAATCTATCTCTTAAAATTCTCCTATCAAAATACTTAAAAAGATTATGTATCTTTGGTTATGTATTTTTTAGTTGCTAGAAATGTCTTGTTCCTCCGAGCTAGAAATTAAAAAAATAATTAGTTTAAGTTTTCACAACTAAAACATCTCATTTCAGTTTTACGAAAATTGCGCCATATTTTAGCTAGCACACGTACGCATGAGAAAGTTTTTTTTATTATCATAAATAGACTACAATACGGCTTGGGATACTTAACCTCTTTGGTAAAGATGACATATTCCTTGGTGTAACCGGTTCCACTTCATTAATATTTTTTCTCTTTTCTTCACAAAGATATAACCCAAAGAGAATCTAAACAGCTTGCGTTATGTACTAACCTCGGAAGAACTACTTATCTCTTTTAAAATTCTCCTTTCAAAAGTCTTAGTTATTTTTTTTTGCTAGAAATGTCTTGTTCCTCAGAGTTAGAAATTTAAAAAAAAGTGGTAAAGTAAAAGCACGTGTGCGGTAAAATCAATTTTGCGTACACTTGACTGGCTTATAAAAGACCACTTTTCGAGCAACTGTATTGAAAAAGTTTTTGTTAACAAGTACATATCTTGTAACGTCCCCGTGGTACGAGTACAACCAGTTGAACAGCCGGGAATTTGGGGGCGCGTTCGCCTTGATCCTGAATGTGTCGCGTACTCTCTACAACCGAATATTCCCAGTTCTCACCGCAAAAAAAACCCATTCGTCCCCAGTGGTAACGAGTGGGATTTTTTTATTCCCATTCGTCATCACTATTCGTAGGTACCAAGTAACGATTTGTTTCTCCTAGGTGATAGAACGCGACGGTTACTTCGTGGAGCCAACAATAGTGACTGGTCTGCCGCACGACTCTCCGCTTGTCCAAACGGAATGCTTCGCGCCCATCGTGTACTGCCTAGAGATCCCGGACCTGGACACCGGCATCAAGTACAACAACGAAGTCGAACAGGGCCTGTCCTCTAGTTTGTTCACGGAAAACTTGGCTGATGTCTTCAAGGTAAGAAGTTTCTATGACATTGGATGAGTTTAGCTAGTATATGATATTAGTGTCTATTCATCGTGTACTGCCTTCTGGACACCGATATGAAGTACAACAACGAGGTTGAATAGGGCCTGTCCTTTAGTTTATCCTCGGAGAACTTGGTTGATATCTATTATGTAAGCAGTTTCTATGACATAATATGACATACAATGAGTTTAGTTAGTATATCATATTAGTGACTATTCATGGAGCACTGCCTCGAGATACTAGACCTCAACACTGGCATCAAGTGCAACAACGACGTGGAACAGAGTTTGTTCAAATAGGTCTTCTATATTATATGGTCGAAGAAATAGGTACTAATCTTACGCCGTTTGTCCGTCCCGCGTCCGTCCGACTTTTTAAACGGTTCCATTTCTTACAATTTCACGGCCTATTCTTAGTATCATCTATGTACGAGTATCTCCGAATAAATCCGATGATATTTTCTTCTGCGAAGCATTCTGCTACCCAGGGGGAGTGGGGAGGGGGGTAGCCTCGCGAGGATCTTTGACTGTATAATCAATCAAACCTGACCGAAACCACAGTATATATATTTGCCGAAACTAACATCGCTCGCTTCGCTCGCTCATTTAGTGTCACTATAGTGGTCCCGTGAAATTACAATGACACTAAGAATAGGCCGTGAAATTGTAAGAAATGGAGCCGGAATGGAATTTTCAGATTATTCAGATGAGCTGATGAAGGAAGATTTAACTCTTTAACTTTCATGCTGTTGAGATGATGATGGAAGCCACAGAAATCTGTATCTGTTAATGAAACACATGCATTATGATTTGATGGTTCCTATTGCCGAGCGAGTGATGATTGGGTTTAACGTTGTTAGGTAGATAGCAATATCACTAAAAATAAAGAAAATAAAAATAGAATCACTTGTGGCAATGAAAAATATTCTAAATATTTCTTGTCTGCCACAACTGTTGCAGACTAGATGGGAAATTGTAGCATCATATAGTCAAGGAATAATTCTACAACCAACTTGTCGGGTGTCCGTAAACAGATCGCGTTGTTCCAAACCGGGTCTTACAAGTATAACATCCTGTAATTATTTTATGTGTCCGCAGTGGATGGGCCCGCACGGATCAGACTGCGGCATCGTGAATGTAAACATTCCCACCAACGGCGCTGAGGTGGGCGGCGCGTTCGGCGGCGACAAAGCGACCGGTGGCGGCCGCGAGTGCGGCTCCGACAGCTGGAAGCAGTACATGCGTCGTTCCACCGTCACTATCAACTACTCCGGCGCTATCAAGCTGGCGCAGAACATTAAGTTTGGCGACGAGTAGGAGAAGGTACATGCGCCGTTCCACCGACTCAACTACTCAGGCGCTATCAAGCTGGCGCAGAACTTTAAGTTTGGCGTCGAGTAGAAGCAGTACATGCGCCGTTCCACTGTCACCATCAACTACTCCGGCGCTATCAAGCTAGCCCAGAACATAAAGTTTGGTGACGAGTAGAAGTGAAGTGGCTTTGACTGGAAGATATCGTGTACCTACTATCGACTGTTGTATCGTGAAACTAATGCATAAACATTTTGTTTGTCATATCAAAATAGTAACCGCCCTTTTGCAATGAGAGGGGGAGCGGCAAAACCACGCTAGTTAGTATATGTGAGTAAACATTTCAGCACGATGACTTTGAACACAAGTGACGATTTTTTTTATATCATCGCCCACTTCCTGTCTTTATTTTGAATAAGGCCTAAGAGCCTACAAAATCGAATTAATAATATTCTTATAAACATGCATTCGTTCATGCAAATTGATTGGCTGTTTGATCATTTTTGTATGGAGTCCAAATTTTTTGTATGTACTTACAAGTCTTTTTTTAGAACCACTACTCTACAGTAACAAAATTGATGTAGGAGCCGTTAGCTGGGCCTACTCATAGTACTGAACGCCCAAGAAACCTATAGACAATTCTCAAAAAAAAAACACTTGAGCCCCTCCTCGGTAAGGACGTATTATTTGAGCTGATATGATGATGAAGAAATAAGGAATTATTCACACAAGTATAAGTAAGTACAGTCGCTAGGATATATAGTAGCGGGAGAGGTGTTCAAATATTTCTGAGCAGTGTTGAATATCAATAAATTATGTACCCAAAAAGTTTCTATTAATATCTGAACATCTTATTTGTCATAAATATCTGAGCAGCAGATTTTTCAATATGTAGCATTATAGGAAAAAGAACCTTACGTCATTGTGTTTAAAGAACATATTGAAAAATTTGCTGCTCAGATATTTATGACAAATTAGATGTTTAGATATTAATAGCAACTTCTGGTTTACATTTTTTATTGAAATTCAACACTGCTCGGAAATATTTCAACACCTCAACCGCTAAGATATATCTGATGGCGGCTGTACATACAAAAATGGTAATCTAGAAAAAAAAATTGAATCCGTACAAAATTGGTCAAACAGCCAATCAACTTGAATAAAGTATTTTTTTTTTTGTGAATTGATCTACGGGTCTCTTTCGGAAAATGTTTAGTATGACGAATCGGGTCCTACACTAATTTTGTTACATTTTTAATACCGTCGCGAATTGGGTTGAACATAATATGTATAATTATATGGCGTTTTATAATTTAAAAGGTTAAAGACTGATTGTAATATTTAATTTTAATAAAATTAAATCACGAACATTTTAATACATGTATACTTTATTTTCCTAATTATCTCAGTAATAACATTAGTCCATACAAAATTTACATTTACCTAACCTAAATATTTATAATTTACCGTTAACGACACCTAAGGTGGTGTTTTAAAAGTAATCGATTTGATTCTTCAGATCATTTTGGTATAAATAAATAAAGAATTTACACTGTGCCCACGTGGTCGACTAAGGCCCGATCGCCCTAATTCAGGGTAGGCTCGAGCCCCTCCTCGGTAAGGACGTATTATATGAGCTGATATGATGATGAAGAAATAAGGAATTATTCACACAATAACATTACACATTATTTCGCCTGACTGCTTTGATCTTGAACGCATGCTGCCACTGCATTGTTAATACAGAGTTGTAATCTACAGGGTGTCCAGTAAATATAGGTACAAACTGAAACTGGGGATAGATCAAGTCATGACCTATCCGAATTTAAAAAATTAGGTCTAGTAAAACTTCAACCGTTTCCGAGATATGGCGGGTTTTTTGAAATGTCCGTAAATCACTACTTTAAGTCAGTTTCAGGGACGCTACAGCTGCAAATGAAGGTATTTTGAAATACTTTTTTTTGCTTTTTGTTACTAAAGAATTAGACTATCAAATGCATTGCAATATTTTTTTAAGAAGCTATTAGTTCCCCGTAATAAAATAAAAATATTTTAATTTTTACATTTTGTATGAAAAAAAATAACATCTCTGCTGAACTTTGACATCAGTTTGTGACAAAAAATCATCAAACAATTAAGCCAGTCAGATACAAGGAAAAAACTTCCTCTTATTATCATTATCAGCTTTCCAAAAAAGTGTTAAAGTTACAACAAATGAAAAAAAATCATAATAAAAATTGGGAATTATTGTATATTGAGTCAAGACATTTTCTCCAACAACTTTTAGGTTCCTATTTTTCGATTAGCATACGAACCAATATTAAAATGACAATAGAGAGTCACAAATGTCTGTTGATAGGAAAGGCATGATATAACTTGGAAATAAAAGTCATGAAAAATCATTTTATTATAAATAAGTATGGGACCTGATGTATCATTTTTACTGAAATCATTGATTTTGGCATGATTTTTTTGTATTTTTTAAACTCTTATCACCATTTTGGAAAGCTGATAACATGAGGAAGTTTTTCTTGTATCTGGATGGCTTAATTGTATGATGTTTTTTTTTTCACAAACTGACGTCAAAGTCCAGTAAAGATGGTTTTAACACTAAATCTAAGATAAAAAATGCGAATATCTCGAAAACCGTAGAATTTCGCGGAAAATACATTGGGGTGATTCAAATACTCTAGCTTAGAGGCACAGTATTACAATATAGCAGCTTACAGTAGCGCAACGAATGTACTAACGCAGAGCAACGGAAGGGTACTTGCGGGGCAGCGTGCGGCGGGGCATCAAAACGAAATCCATAAAGGCGCCAAAAGTTGCAGTGACAAACAAAACTCATCATATCAGCTGATGGACTTCCACTGATGGACATAGGGCCTCCCCCAAGGATTTCCACGAAGACCGGTTCTGCGCCGCCCGCATCCAACGACTTCTCGCGACCTTCACCAGGTCATCGGTCCACCGAGTGGGAGGCCTTCCTGCGCTACGTTTTCCGGTGCGCGAGCGCCACTCGAGAACTTTACTGCCCCAACGGCCATCTGTTCTTGAACAAATAAAATAAACTGTTGCCTTTTTTAGCTGTTGGAATCCTTGGTCAAATGCGCTGAGATTTAGATTGCTGGTCATTAGTATCAGTTCCGCTTTAAGTAGTTTGTAACCACTGCTCTGCTACGAGCGGCGGGCCTTGCGCGCGCGCCACAGGTCGACAGAAATGTCCCGCGACTGCTGTGCGTGGAAGCGGTAGGTGGCGGGCAGGTCGTAGCGCAGTTCCGCCACAACATTCCCCTCCACACACCATTCCTGGAGCTTCTTCTTTATGTGAGACCTGATGGATTCATAAACAATGAGTTTTTTTTTTAATTCCTCCGAGTTTACTAAATGGCATGGACATCTGTTGGTAATTAAAAATTGTATGAAATCTTTGTGTAATTTTTAATGGGGATAATCACAGCATCAAAATAGTAATTTAAGAAACTGTTGCATAATGAGGTGTATTAAAATACGATATTTATCAAATTCACAATTGGAAAGCCCTTGGCGACTTTAGTGACGATACTGCCGAAGATGGAAGTGGGCTTACCAAGATTCCCCACGCAATGGAGAACTGACTATCTTATCTTCCAGCCGAAACACATCAATGTTTTTAACACTGATATTTGGCGGCAAGACTTAGATAAGATGGTGGTAGCTAGCTAGGCCGGCTTAGAAAATGCCCTACCACTAACCAAAAAAGTGTATCATACGAGTGTTTTAATACCTAGTTATGTGCAGTTTAATACACTACTTTATCTAATCTCATACATTGGGATTGAACCTACTACATAAAAGATCAAAGTTAAAAGAGCAAGAAAAAAATTCCCACGAAATTCAGTACCTACAACACATCACCGCGCATGCGCTAAAATGGGCGCTGTCTTAGTTAGGTTAAAGCAATGACGAAGGAAAAAAGCTCGATGGGTAAAAATTACAATAAAAACTTTATTGTATTGCTATAAAAGTGGCGCGCCCCGCAATATGCGTTACATTAGAAAGAAAATAATTGATGGAATCTCCTTGGTGATATTAACTTCTTGGATTTGTCCTGTAGCGTAATATTCGTAATGGTAAAAAAATATTTAACATTATTTTGTCACAGAAATAGTGTTACAATATGGTTTTTGTTTCGGTATAGATAGCCAGTTCTACATTGCATTGGGGAATCTTGGTAAGCACGCTTCCATCTTCGGCATCATCGTCACTTACCATCAAGTGAGATGATGCCAAGGGCTTACCAATTGTGAATTAAAAAAAATGGTGTTCAATAAAGTATGTCAATGTAAACTCGTTTTGAAGTTCATAATTCGAATTTTACAATGAGTGGATATAAAGTAACTTATGAACGCTTGACCACTAAATTGCCCTCCTACTGAAACTTTAAAAAACCTTACTTGTTTTATTTTCCAACAAGTCTGCCATTTTTAATTCACCAAAATTACAAAATGAGTACATAAATGACTCTGCAAAACTATGACGTCACGCCTACGCATTTCAAAAATTTTTAGAACAAAATGTCATTTTTTGAAGATCATAAAAACTAACTCAGATATCATCCGTAAGGAATACATCGTGAGGAAACCTGCACACGCCTGCGAAGAAACTCACAGCTTGTGTGTGAAGTTGACCAACCCGCACTCGGCCCGCGTGGTCGACTAATGATGATTATATCATCCATATTAACATCAGTAACATAAAAAACGTAGTTTGTTTTATTCTCTTTGATCAGTAATTTGAAAATTTAAAAAAAATCGCGCATATAAAAATATATGGTTGCACAACACTACTCAAAACAAAGATAACCTAATCCCATAAACCAGGTCAGCTGCTTGAGTATTTTATTTTGTTTTTTTTTGGTATTCATCATCATTATGTCTGTGGAAAGGCCTGCCCAAGAATTTTCAAGAAAACCGGTCCTGCGCTTCTCACATCCAGTGGCTTCCCGTTACCTTCTAGTGTCGTCTATGCTACGTCTTCCGGTGCGCAGTCACCAACCCAGAACTTCACTACCCAAGCTGTCATCTGTTCTACCAGCTATGTGCCTCGCCCACTACCATGCTCGGAATTTCCTTCAAGGGATTGAATCAGAAATGAGTAACCAACATAGCTTACAGAATCGCTTGTTACTAAATATCTAATAATTAAGGTAAGTTATAGAGTAAAAACGACATAGAGAAATGATTATTAATTTGATTGCAATATTATTATCCTGTAAAAACTGTCGGTGGCTCAACCGGTAACGACTCGGTCCATCTAACCAGAGGTACCGGGTTCAAATCTGGACGGCCAATGTACCAATGAGTTTTTCAAAAAAAAACTTACGTACATACTTACCGATTGCTTTAACGGTGAAGGAAAACATCGTGAGGAAACCTGCACACGCCTGCGAAGAAATTCGAAGGTTGTGTGTGAAGTCGACCAACCCGCACTGGGCCCGCGTGGTCGACTAAGGCCTAATCGCCCTGATTCAGGGTAGGCTCGAGCCCCTCGGTGGGGACGTATATGAGCTGTAATGATGATTATTATCCTGACAGTGGGCGGGGCACATAACTCGTAAAAGAGAACGCCGTTTTGGCAGTAAAGATCGTAGACGTAGACAGACCTCCCAATAGGTGGACCTATACCTGGTGAAGGTCACGGGAGGGCGCTGGATGCAGGCAGCGCAGGACCGATTGTTGTTGAAATCCTTGAGTAAGGCCATTGTCTTGCAGTGAACGTCTTGTGGTTGACTTGATGATGATTATTTTCCTAATATGAAGAAATCTAGGGATGGAGGAAAAGCTCTCCAGGAAATCTCCTCATTCACTGAACTCGATGGTATTTAAAACGATCAAATAACTGTAATGCATGATGATAGAGACAACGGCAGCTCCATTTTATAAGATTATAAAAAAAACGAGTGCGAGTCTCGACTTGCACACTGAGGGTTCCATACCTAAACACATTTGGGTACATCAAAGAGTGCACAATCAGATTAAAGGATAAACTAACTTTGTAGTTGAAAAATGATCCCCCATACATCAATATACCTGTCGGTCAATTCTAAACCTACAAATGTAAGATTGAAGTCAAAAAAGTAACTACAAATGTGAAAACTTGCTTCATGCCAAATTTCATTTTATTTTTATCGCTTTGACTTAGATGCTTGATTTTTCACAACTTCAAGGGTCCATAGACCTAAGAATTAAATATTAATTTGAACTTGATATCTTACGCGTTTTTGAGAAAAATAGTCTCGACAGATGGACAACGAAGTGATTCTATAAGGGCTCCTTTCTTTGTTGTATGAATAAAGATTAAAGAAGAAAAACATCATTACCTTGTAGAAGTTTTATGCAGAGAATAAACACTATCACAGCTGAGGTCCAAGCCCTTGCGGAGGAACTTCATGTCGATGCCCGAATTATTCTTGGTTCCAAAAGGAGGGTTCATTAGAACCGTGTCATAGCAGTTTTGTAACCTGAAATATAGATAAGAAAACTTTATACAGTACAAGTGCTGTATGGAATGTGGATATGAACTCTTAGCAGGGATTTCAGAATTCAATAGGAACAAGTGGCGCGAACTGGTGGAAAGTGATGATTTGACTCATAGCAGTGTAACGATGTAAAATAACCTTGTTACATTTTTTAGTCTAATTATCCAAGAACTCAACTCTTTAACTCCTCCTAAATAATCTTAAACATCATAACTGACTGACTCGGTGGCTCAGTGGTTAGTGCACTTGACTACTGATCCGAGGGTTGTGGGTTCGATCCCCACCCAGGGCAAGCATTTTTGTGATGAGCAGATTTGTTTGCTCTGTGTCTGGGTGTTAAATATCTATATATGTATGTATTTAAACGTATATAAGTATGTATATCAGTCTCTGGTAACCCATAACACAGGGAATCCTACTTTGGGGCCAGATGACCATGTGTGATTTGTCCCAGAATATTTATTTTATTTATTTATTTATAACTACCACTGCACTTATCTCACTGCTAATCCATATTAAATAAATTAACAATTTATCAATTTTTCATAAAAAAAAAAAACAATACCTTTGTTTACATACTATGCAAATTAAAACAAACACTACCATACGTTATTTAGCATAACACCAAACACAACTTACACTTCTACAGAATCGGCAAATCCCCGTACACCAAGTATCTCAAATCGACTCGACTCCAATCACAAAAAATTACGCTTCATTGCACTCAGTATTCCTTGCGCTCACTCCTTCATAAACATATAAAACTTCCATTTTCTTTAGTCAAAAAAAAAATCAAATAATTTATTATAATAAAAGAATTAACATTTCCTCATTTCCTTGTACCTCCTTAAACCTTAAACTAAATTCTTATTACATAAAAAAAAGCATCCCCAAGGAACATTCTAGAAAGCTATCACTCCCGTCACAGGAACATACAGTTTCCTATTTTTTTTATATCGTGAATTCTCTCGAAAATTCGATTGGTGACCATTTAAATAGGAGCAGGAAGCCTCCTTCGGTCTTTTGCGATCTGACCTTGGGAGAAAACCAACAACCTGACTCCACACTCACAGCGCACTCGCTACTTGATTGTAACGATGCAAAATAACCTCGTTACATTTTTTTAGTCTAATTAGCCAAGAACTCACCTCCTTAACTCCTCCTAAATAATCTTAAACATTATAACTACCACTGCACTTATCTCACTGCTAATCCTTATTAAATAAATTAACAATTAATCAATAAATAAAAAAACAATACCTTTGTTTACATACTATGCAAATTAAAACAAACACCACCATACGTTATTTAGCATAACACCAAACACAACTTACACTTCTACAGAATCGGCAAATCCCCGTACTATATAATAGAAACCATTCATTCTTTGCCAATCCTTCAAAAGAGACATTCACAGAAACATTACAAACTAGCCTTACCTATGCACATCAGTGGTGAGAAAATCACATTGCACGGCGTCAACATTACTGATGTCGATGTAATCAACATTCTCCCTGAGGTCGGCCAACGCGTCTGCGTCGATGTCCAGTGCTGTGACGGCGCCGGCGCCGAGCAGGCACGCGCCCACCGAGAGCGCGCCCGCGCCGCAGCCCGCGTCGAGAACCAGCCGCCCTTCAATGGCTCCAAACTGTATCTATGAAAAAGCAATGATAAAATGTGAAAACAGAAACTAGCTTTGTGGTTGTTGTACAATATGAAAGGAAATGGGTGAAAATGAGGGCAGCGCAGGACCGGTCGTTATGGAAATCCTTGGTGGTGGCCTTTGTCCAGCAGTGGACGTCGTTCGGCTGATATGATAATGATGGGTGAAAATTACTTGTTTTAAAACACTGGCTGTTAATCAATTATAGTTATTATTATTATTATTATTTTTTATTCGCAATTGGTAAACCCTTGACAACATCTCACCTGGTGGTAAGTGACGATGTTGCCGAAGATGGAAGCGGCCTTACCAAGATTCCCCAACGCAATGGGGAACTGGCTATCTTATCTTCATGCCGGAACATTGATATTTGGCGGCAAGACTTAGATAAGATGGTGGTAGCTAGCCAGGTGGGCTTAGAAAAGCCCTACCACCAACCAAACCGAGTCTTACAATTGACCCCGCCGGGAATCAAACCCGCGACCTCCTGTGTAAAGTCAGTGAACTTTGCCTCTGAGCTACGGAGGCGGTTAAAAATGTCAATTTCTTGAAAATGGATGGGCTGACTCTAATAAAACTATACTTGGCCATTGGCCTTCTTGAAAAGCTACTTTTCAAATTTTTAGATGCTTAACATGTTGTGTTTAACAATGTTCCTGGAACTTTACTTTCTAATCTGAAGACTGATTAAATAAAATTATAATTTTTGATGTGTTGTTTTAATGAGAATCCCATTGATTTCATCAAACTTGAAAATATCCGATTTCCAGGAATTAAAAATAATTATTCCAGATTCTTGGGAAAGAACATAATGCAGGAATTCCCTACTCCTATATTTTGGAAGTTGGTTGCAAATATTGTTATGATAAAGTTTATTGTACCAAAAACATTAACTCACCTGTATATTGTACAATGCTACTGCTGCAATATGCGCTGGAGTTACATATTGTTCTAGCTGTACTTTTGGCTCCGAGAAACCCTTCAGCTCTTGCAGGCGGCCTTGAAGGGTCTTCAACTTCATTACAGCTGACATCCTGGGTTGGTTCACTTATTGTCAAACCTTGGAAGCACTGGTAAAATTTGATTTCCAAATGAGGAGTCTTGGGACACAAAGTAGCCACAGGAGTTAGCGTTGGCCTGCTGCAGAGCAGCTCTATGGCTTGTATTGACTATGTTGGCTTCAGGTAGTTGAGGGAAACCCTGAAATAATTTAGAACATACAGAGTAAAACCCCTGATAGGTCATCCTGCTCTAAAACTGTAAATTAAATATTATTATTTGATGTAAATTTTTCGAAATTATTATTTGTTTCATTCGACATTCAACATGTGTAAGGTTAAAAACAAATTAAATACAATGGGTTTTATTTCTTTTTACCATTCCTTTTTCATAATATAATTCACCATATCTATTAAATACTACATATTTACATTTAAAATAACCTCTTTCTGATGTATCTTTATATTAAAATAATAAAAATATACTATATTATAAAAATATATATATAAAAAAAATGATTTCATGCCGTGCGGGGTGTTCAGCTGCACTGCATATTTAATTACTTTTTAATTATTTTTAATATTTATTTAAAAAGCTGATAAAATTTTCTTTCTAACGATATTATTTTTTTATTGTTGGAATAGAAATAAATAAAATACAGGACTTTTTAAAACAAACTTGACAATTAGGCGAATCGGCAGGCGACCCACTTAAGCAGTGTAAGCGGCGTAGCCGAGTCGGCAGGCAAAAAGGGCAGCCTTGACATAAAAATGGGTTGTGGCAAGACTAAGGTGGGATGCTCTAATCAAATGTTTAAAAAACTGATATGACGTGTGTTAACTTTGCCTTGTCAAGTTAGAATAGACTAGAAATAATATTTATTTGTTTGATAGTAATTTTAACTTACAGCAGTAGCAGATACTGGTGGTATTGAGCACATAGGCAGTTGGCTGACTGGGTTGGGTTGGGTTAGACTGATGGTGGTAGCAGTCAACGGGGTTACAGCTCCCTGCTTCAGCAACATCTGTTTTTTCAGTTGGAGTTCCTCGAGAATTTTGCGATTTGCTAACTCTACAACAAAAACACATTACACTGTGACTTTTCGATCGGAGTGCACTTACGAAGACTGCCATAATTCTTCAAAATCCAAGAATTTACCAACAAACAATACGGTGCTGTAAAAAAACTAACCTCTCTGTGCATTAGGCTGAGGATACGCCATCTAATATCGTGAAAGTATGGTCGTGAATTCCTCTGGCCTGAAACTCTCAAGGCTTCGAAATCTTTCGGTAGGCAGGTAGGTATGTACCGGTAGGTACATAAAAAAGATTTCTCAAAAACTCAAAACGTAGTAACTTTGGCTTATATCCTTTTTTGGATTTCTCCACCTCAGAGCAAAACTAAAGCATAGAGAGAGTCAAAATTCATTCTAGTTACACTATTTACACTTATTACCCAATTAATGCGATAAAGCAGGATAGATATATATTAATTATATTTGTTTTATGCAAGGCTGTCCACTTTTTTAGGAATGCTAATGAAGTGCCATATTTACCAGAGATATCGATATTTTTTTTTCTGTGTATTATTTTCCATGGAAGAGATCGAATGAAAGTATTGATAAAATTAAAAGAAAATTTTAAAGTAGTATTTTTACAATTAGGTTTGTTTGTTTATCTGCTTTTTTGGGTTTCTTAGTAAAACAAGGAAACCTTAGAGTTTCGCCAAGTCCGTCTGACCGTCCGCGGTTTAATTCAGATACGTTGATTATTTGCAAATAAACAAAGCTCAGATAGATACTATCTAGCTACATTATACTTGTACTATACATTCGGAAAGAAAATTGGTTCCGTTAACTGGGGCTTCTACTCACCATACTGAATAACTTTATTTGGGGAAAGTTGTTAAGTATGATGAGTAGAAGCCTCGGTTAACGATCGTACAACAATTTTGATAACCTGAAAGTAATGTTATGTAGGAGTAATATAAAGTAGAAAGTAATAAAACAATAAGATTTGTCCTAATATAGTTAACTGGAATATTTTATAATAATAAAATAAAAAGAATTCATATCCAAAACATTCCCATACAAAGCACGGGTGCAAACAGCAACGGTTGAAGGCATACTAAAATAGAACATGATACCTTCATGAACTTATGGGATCTTGGTGCGTAGGAATAAAAATCCGAATACTTTAAATGAAGCCCTTGTTACACAATACACAAGACAGATATAATTTCGGTGGTTTTAACACGGTTTTAATTTGCAGGAAGCAAGGGCGTCTATTAGAGGTGCTTGCATTTCTGCAGAGCGTGGTATGAAACGCCTGTAGAAATTAATCATACCTAGGAACCTGCGAAGGCTTTGGGTTGTCTTGGGAAGAAGGTAGTTTTTGAGGGCGTCAAGGCTTTCGGGTGGAGGACAAGTACCTGCTGCTGTTATACGATAGCCCAAGAAGTTAACCTCTTTTGCACCGAACACACATTTTGAGCTGTTAATTATGACTCCGTACTGCGCCAGTCGCTGAAATAAGGTTCGTAAGTGCTCCGCATGGGAAGTAGCATCTCGTGAAAAAATAAGGATGTCATCTACGTATGGGAAGCAGAAATCCAATCCCTGAACGACCTCATCAATAAATCTTTGGAATGTTTGACCGGCGTTTCTCAAACCAAATGTCATGTATGGAAACTCATAAAGGCCAAACGGTGTAGTTATGGCAGTCTTGCAAATGTCATCAGGATGAACAGGAATCTGCTGATAAGCCTCTATAAGATCCATAGTACTGTAAAATTGTACACCCAGCAAGGTTGTGGTTAAAATCACCGATGTTTCTGACTGGATATCGGTCAGGAACAGTTCGCGCATTGAGAGCTCGGTAATCTCCACATGGCCTCCAAGACTCATCCTTTTTTAAAGCTATGTGAAGAGGAGAGGACCAAGGACTCTTGGAAGGTGTTGCTGTGCCTGCCTTCAACATAGCGGCGAACTCATTCTGAGCGGCGCGAAGTTTCTGTTGGCCAAGGCGGCGAGGTCGCGCAGCTACTGGCGATCCTGCTGTTGTCTTAATGTGATGAACTGTGGTCTCTGAAAATTCGGCCAATATGTTATTGAACGGAATTTCAGAGTTTATGGTCACTGCCTTAACACTGAGCTGCGAAACTGAAGCAGGTGTAGCGCGAGAAAGTCAGGTTTGTTGTGCCATCTACAAGTCTTTGATTCATCACGTCGGGGTCACCACTATGGGATCTTGATGCGTAGGAATAAAAATCCGAATACTTTAAATGAAGCCCTTGTTACACAATACACAAAACAGATATAATTTCGGTGGTTTTAACACGAGACACATAGAAATATACAAGAAAATAAATTATCCGTTGTTGACGAAAAGCTCTTGTCAAAATCAAAAGTGTTGCTATGTCTGGCTATCCTAATCGCAACAAACTTATAAGCCGAATTATCGATATGAAATATCTACATAACTCACGATGGAATATACGACTACATTAAAATACCACTAAAAGTTTGACAGAATTACTAACTGGGTATATTCAAAATTTTCAAAATTCAGAACAATTTATTTCAAATAGGTGTTTACACACACTTTTAAATAGTCAAAACAAAAAAAAAATGTATATTAAAAATATTGTCATGATTCAGATTACAGTCTCAGGTAATGGTATTTGTTATAGAATCAACATATATATCTTTGTCATTTACATAATCAATAATTTAAAATATCCTCTAGAGCACAAAACTTTTTTGCCATGAGTCTTGAATTTATTCTCTGACAAACTAGTTACATTTTCTGGAATTTTATTGTAGAATCTTATACACTGCCCCACAAATGACTTTTTAACCTTACTCAGTCTCGAAAAGGCTATATCTATTTTATTTACATTTCTTAAATTCAAATTATGCCTGTATGAGTTTTTAGGAAATAAATGCAAATTCTTACGAACTTACATGATGTTTTCATATATAAATTGACTAGCAACAGTTAAAATATTGATTTGTTTGAACTTATTCTGTAACAACTCACGTGATCGCATCTGATAGATTGCGCGGATAGCTCTTTTCTGCAGGATGAAAATAGTTTCTATATCAGCCGCATGCCCCCACAGTAATATGCCAAAAGTCATTATACTATGGAAGTAACTAAAATACACTAGTCTCGCAGTATCTACATCCGTTAACTATTTTATTTTCTTAACGGCATAAGCAGCTGAACTAAGCCTCCCCGCTAAAGTTTCCATGTGTGGTCCCCATTGAAGTGAAACCTCCAAAGTTATACCAAGGAACACCGTGGTATTTACAAATTCTAATTTATTAGTGTCGTGATTTATTGTTTAAGTTGAAAAATCAAATTTTATATTGGCAACACTGCTCACTATTGTCGGCCGTCACGCGCTGGTGATCAGCTCAGCTCTGTGTAGGAGTGGGATCTTCCCCACCCCTACCTCTCTCAAGGTTTGCTGCTCACGGACTGAGCGGTTGGTAGTCAGTCTACGATGAGATCAGTCGACGGAAGTTTCAATAGTTGTGCTTGGGTATTGTAAATGAATACAGATTTATACAAGTAAAAGTCTGCTGAGTTTTTGTTCGTAAAATTAGTGTCTAATATTACACTATTATTGACCTTTTTTACATTTGGCAAACAACATTTTATACATTTTGTTTTCTTAGCATTTAATAATAAAATGTTCATAGTGAACCAGTTCAGTATGTTTGAAAGAGTGTTGTTTACTTCGTCAATTTCGTTTTCTTTCCTATTCACTGTAAAAATAAGAGAAGTATCATCCGCAAACAACACAATATTTGACAGATGTTGCACCATAAAAGGCAAATCATTTACGTAAACAAGGAAAAGAATAAGAACTTTAGATCCAGATGAATTCGTGCCATTCACTTGTACTTTTGGTGTTCTGTTGTCTAAATACGAATTTAAAAGACTGAGAGCCCCTTTCTCTACACCATAATGCTTTAATTTCATAAGTAATGTTTGGTGTTCAACACAATCAAAAGCCTTAGATAAATCACAAAACACTCCAATTGCATTCTGCGATTCCTCGAAGGCATCATATATGTTTCGAATGAGTGCTACTCCTGCATCGGTTGTTGATCGTCCTTTAGTGAAACCGAATTGTTGGTTATGCAGTAGTTTGTTTAAGCATAATTTTTTTAAACACTTTACTAAGAACTGGCAGCACAGAAACTGGTCTGTAGTTGCCTGGATCAGTTTTTGAACCAGATTTATATAAAGGTATCACTTAACTAAGCTTCATGAGATCTGGAAAATTGTAACATATTTTCAAATAGGTCGTATAAAAAGAGAACAAGTGTGATCATTTGACAATTTTGGAGTGTACATGTAGTTCATGTAGCTATAAGCATAAACTGATCTTGTATATTTGTCTTTTTTACCGTACAATGTTCGATGATAAGAAAGAAGAGTAAAGGTTCTCACACACAGTGCTATACTATAAGATATATTTAACGTAACAGATATCTTACAATATCGCTCTTCATAGAAATCAATGAGAGTACATACACACACACAGATACCGAGAGATACCGCGCGAGCTCGCGATATTTATCTTAAGATGAATACAGCATGATTAAAAAGATTTTTTAACCGCTTTATACATAACCATCAATTTCGTCTAAAAATTTTGTGTCATAAATTACAGGAAGACCATGAAAGTTAGCATTATTTTTTAACATTTAATCGCCTCCGTGGCGTAATGGTTAGTCCATTCGCTTCACACCAGGAGGTCGCGGGTTCGATTCCCGTCGAGGTCAAATTTATAAGACTCGGTTTGGTTGGTGGCAGGGCATGTTCATAGCCCGCCTGTCTAGCTACCACCATCTTATCTAAGTGTTGCCGCCACACATCTGTTTTTATTTTTTATTCACAATTGTTGAGCCCTTGGTATCATCTCACCTGATTGTAAGTGACGATGATGCCCAAGATGGAAGCGGGCTTATCAAGATTCCCTAACGCAATGGAGAACTGGCTATCTTATCTTCAAGCCGGAACACATCAATGTTGTTAACACTCATGTTTGGCAGCAAGACTTAGAATGCTTTATTTCTAAGAATTAATGTCCGCCATTTCTAACTTTGGTGCTCCGTGCTTTGGGTCCAAAATTCCTACTAGTAACGGGCATTGCTCCATAACGCAACCGAATATTTCGTCAGATTTTGCATAATTGTCATGCATGAGTACAACTAGTACTTTCATTTTATGTATATCTTACTCGGCCATTTACCTTTTTTTGGTCACGATAACTCGTTTTTCAGGCGCCATAAGTACCTAACGCTACCACTTTGCGCGGCATACCGACACATTTAACATCAGAGGGTTGCCATTTATCCTCTCAACCAAAGTTTATGGTGTGAGAGAATTTGGTTTATTAGATCTGTGGAAAGAATAAAAACGTAAGTTTGTTATATTCTCTTTGATGTCCCCTTTGATATTCGCTTCGTTTTGGTGAGAGACTCAGAGCAATAACTAAAGCATAGAGGGAGCGTCAAAATTACAGTATATCTTAAAAGCTGTCACAAACGGGCGCTATTTTACTTACATACTTACATTACTTTAACATATCATTTTTTGTGCAAGTGACAACCGTTAACCGTTTACATTCTATATTATTTGAAAAAGTCCGAAATAAATATTTCAATACGAATTTTTATTAATTTGTTGACGATATGTAATATTAATTATTGTAAATTACAATTTATACGAATTCCTGTAACTATGATTTTAAAATAATTTTTTTAGAAAGCTTGGTACTTATTTAGATCTGTGTAAGTACACTTTTTTTGTATCGAACTTGGCTCGAATACTGCGCCTTACTTGCGCCTTGAACATTATGTTATTGATGGGATAGATACTTAGGTATACGTATATAACCATACATATATAGATACCCACCCACACACAGTGCAATAAAACCTGTCACACGAATTTATGCCCTGTGGGGGTCTAGTTCGAACCCACGAACGTTCGACCCAGCAGGCAGGAGCACTGCCACTGGGCCAATGACGGGTCAGTCAAAATAACAACCACACTACATGCGATCCAAAACGGCTCTTATCAGAGCCAGCCGTGACCGTCGTCTCTATAAACATAGAGGGCTTCTCAGATAACAAAGCACTACCACAGATTACTAAATAGTTACTTGCACTACTCCTTTCGGAGATGTGCCGAGAGACGCGATGTGACATTCTGTGCGTCTAAGAAACCCACCGTGACGCAGGCCAACCTAGGCCGGAGATACCCGGACTGACATTAATAATAGAAAGGACTGTACAATAGGGTCCATCGCTTTGGGGGTTGGGAGTGGGGGAGGAGGGGAACCCTCCCCTAGAAGATGGAAGTTAGGAGGGGGGTAGTTTTCGAGAAAATGAATTTTGAAAATTGGTAATTTTACACTCTTTGGGCGGAAAACCGCCTGCTAACGATGCTTACGTTGAAAAATCGCTGCCGCTTGTTAAAAAAAGCTCATCTACTTCTGTGACAGCGAAAAAATCGCTACCGCTTATTAAAAAAAGGTCACCTACTTCGGTGCCGGCCGAAAAAATCGCTACCGCTTATTAAAAAAAAAGCTCATCCACTTTTGTGACGGCGAAAATCGCTACCGCTCATTCCAATAATAATTTGGTCCTAGCCCCCGCCACCCGTTTCCAACCCCCAACAAACCTTCGGCGTCCGAGGGGGATGTGTGAGTATAAGGGCGGGGGCAAAGCACGCTGGAAAGGTCAGAACAAACCTTCAGAATCCGAAGGGGATGTGTGAGAATCAAGGCAAGCACGTGAACAAACAAGAGGACTTCGCTCACTCCCGCTACACTCTTCCTACAGTGTTGAGTGGTCGACGGAGCCCCTTCGGGGCTCCTACTTCTGTGTTCTCATGTCAAAACTAACACTACGACTGTGCAGCTCGCCTCCCCGCACAGTCTCCGAACCTAACGCATCCGAGTCGGGGTGCTCCGAAAGTCCGAGCTCGCTTCGCTCGCTCCCGCTTCCATTTAGAACTCCCCGTACCACACCCTTCCTACAGTGACGACGAAGTCGGACCCGCATGCTTTCCCCGCCCTGATACTCCCACATCCCCCTGGGATCCCGAAGGTTTGTTGGGGGTTTTAAATGGGTGGCGGGGGCTACGCCCCCGTTAGGGAAGCTTCGCGGACCCCATATTATGAATCTTTGGGATTCAATTTATTTAGACCTTGACCTTGAAATGACCTTGTATGATTGACCTTGACCTTGACGGATTACCCCCTGGTTTTCGATTTGTTACCCCAGAGTTTGTCCGCCCTCAAGTGAATCTCGGGGTTCCAATTGACTAACACCTTTTTGTAACAAGCGGTAGCGAGTTTTCCGATCAAAGAGTATGTAAAAATACCCATTTCTAAAGGACCAAAGAGTACCTAAAATTACAATTTTCAAAAATTCATAACTCAAAAACCGCTGGTTTCCTAACCTTGAAATTTGGTATGGATGTTCAGCTAAAGCATATCTCTTACCAAAAAAATCGCGGACTGCCAAATCGATGGACCCTATTTTGAAGATTCCTGTTTTTCCACTATGTGGGTGATGGTTGACACCGGCGTAGAAAAAATAATCTACGGTAGTGTTTACCGTTCGCACAGTGGTGACCAGGAGACAACCAGGCTAACTGAACATCTGTGTGAGGCCGCCGATGAGGCTCAACTCTGGTACCCAACCGCGCAGCTGGTTCTTCTCGGGGACTTTAATGCCCACCATCAACAGTGGCTCTATCCATACGAGAAGACTGATCACGCTGGAAGAGAGGCGTTCAAACTTGCCCTAACGCTAAATCTCTCCCAGCTGGTCGACCAGCCAACGCGTGTACCTGACGTTGACGACCAAACGGCTAACTGTTTGGACCTTCTGCTGACAACGGAACCAGACCGATATAGTGTGTCAGTATCCTCTCCTTTGGGTACCTCTGACCACTGTCTGGTGAAATCTGTGCTGTCATGTTCACCTCCTGATCATAGTCCTAAGGGTACTAGACGGGTATGGCGGTACAAGTCAGCAGACTGGGATGAGATGCGCCACTTTTTTGCATCTTATCCTTGGCGGCAAATGTGCTTTTCTTCCAGCGACCCGTCGAGTTGCGCGACAGCAGTCTCAGAGGTTATATGTCGTGCAATGGAATACTACATTCCATTTTCCGACATTCCTCTGGACTACAAAGCGCGCCCATGGTTTGGTGCTGAGTGTACCAGGGCTGAGGCCCTGAAGCATTCGGCTTATCAAGCCTGGGCTGACGCTCGAGCTCGCAAAGCTCCGGAAACGCGTTCCCGGAAGAAAGCCTTTAATAAAGCTGCCAAGTCCTACAAAAAGACACTGCGCAGGGCACGCTTTGACCACATAAGCCATATTGGATCAAAACTTGCCTCCTACCCTTCTGGGAGTAAGGCATTTTGGTCCTTGGCTAAGTCGGTCGAGTCGAATTTCTGCCGCTCGTCTTTGCCTCCACTGGTAAAACCTGACGGATCACTGGCACACTCCGCTGTAGACAAGGCAAATTTATTTGCCTGTATGTTTGCTGAAAATTCGCGTCTGGATACTGCAAATAATACACCACCTCAGATACCTCCATGCGGTACTGTAATGAACTCTTTTCGTATTCGCCAAAAAGAGGTTCTTAAAACTCTTTGCAGTCTAGACGTGAACAAGGCCAGCGGTCCTGACGGTATTCCTGCCATAGTTCTAAAGAACTGTGCTCCTGAGTTGTCTCCTGTGCTGACACGCCTGTACCGCCTCTCTCTCAAAACCGGTATAGTTCCAAAGTCTTGGAAGCTTGCCAACGTGCAGCCCGTGCCTAAAAAAGGTAGTCGTGCTGACCCATCAAACTATCGACCTATTGCAATCACCTCCATACTCTGTAAGATTATGGAGCGTGTATTGAACACCCGCCTCTTAGCATACCTAGAAGACAATGACCTCCTGAGTGACCGTCAGTATGGCTTTCGCCGGGGTCGGTCAACGGGAGATCTTCTAGTGTATGCTACGCATGTATGGGGTGAAGCCATAGAGAAGCACGGTGAAGCTCTTGCCGTATCTCTCGATGTCTCTAAGGCATTTGATAGGGTCTGGCATGCTAGCCTTATTGGTAAGCTTCCTTCCTACGGAATACCTACTGGTTTGTGCGACTGGATATCTGACTTCCTGAGGGAACGGTTCATTCGAGTGGTCGTTGATGGCTGCTCGTCTGACCTATTGGCTATTGATGCCGGGGTACCTCAGGGCTCAGTTCTCTCCGCAACTTTTTTTTTTGCTGCACATAAACGATCTGCTGAAACCCGGTATATTTGGGTACGCAGACGACAGCACGGTTGCGGAGAGATACTTGTCTAGTGCTCGAGCTAGGGGTCCGGATATACAATCTCAGAGAGAGGCCATGATTGAGCGCGTGAACCTAACACTCAAGGCAGTCTCTGACTGGGGCGATGCCAATCTTGTTAGGTTTAATGCCTCTAAAACGCAGGCGTGTCTATTTACTGCTAAAAGGAGTCCTTTTACCCTGACTCCTACTTTCCGAGATGAATCTATCCAGATCTCCGACCATCTTGAGCTCCTTGGCGTAGATTTAACATCCGATCTCAATTTCGGGAGATACATTGAATCCAAGGCAAAAACGGCAGCCAAAAAGCTTGGTATACTCTCGAAGGTGAGACTTTACTTCACACCAGAGCAGCTTCTAATATTATACCAAGCTCAAGTTCGGTCATGTATGGAGTACTGCTCTCACTTATGGGACGGATCGGCTCGTTACCAGCTAGATGCCTTGGATTCTATCGACCGACGCGCTAGGAGACTCATCGGCGACGAGGAACTTGTATCAAACAGGCTCCAAAGCCTCGAGCATCGCCGCAAAGTCGCCTGTCTATCGGTGTTCTACAGGATTCATTTCGGAGAGTGTGCCCTGGAGCTTCACAACCTCATTCCCCCCTCTCCATTTCATCATCGGACGACCAGGCGCGGAGGGCGGTTCCATCCCTTTGTCGTCAATGCTCCACCTTTACGCACGAAGCGTTTTGCGTCTTCGTTTATCATGCGAACGGCCAAGGAGTGGAATTCCCTTCCGGCGTCTGTATTCCCCGATTCGTACAATTTAGGAATCTTCAAGACGAGAGTGAATAGGCACTATTTGAGTTTGCGTGTCACATCCTCGGCTGCATCGGCACTTACCATCAGGTGAGGTGCAGCCAAACGTACTCAAATTCTTAATAAAAAAAAAATAAAAAAAAAAAAACAGTTGAGCCGCTCAGCCTCCTCCACAATCCTAAGCAACCCTATTCTTTTAATAGCAACCGCTGGAAAAGAGGATACAACCCTGACCTCGTTTTCGTCAGCGAGAACCAAAGCCTGCAGTGCAGCAAATCTGTATGCAAGCCCATCCACAGAACACAGCACAGGCCCATCATATGCCGTATTCAAGCAGCGGTACAGCCTATTACTGTGCCGTTCCGGCGCCGATTTAACTTCCAAAAGGCGGACTGGAAGCAATACACAAAAGATGTGGATATGTTACCCAACTTGCTACCAATAGCTTCAAATTACGACGAATTTATAAAGATTATAAGAACGGTATCCTGCCGATGCATCCCCAGAAGTTGCCGCAAATCGTACATCCCAGGGACTCAATCAGGAATCATCTGAACTGCTCAAGTCCTACGAGGCCGTGTATGACTGCGACCCATTCTCCGAGGAAACGATCCACGTTGGAGAGCAACTAATGCTAGAACTGCTAAAAAGTAAAAAGTTTTTACTTGTGTTTGAAGGTCGCGGGAAGCCGCTGGATGCGGGCAGCGCAGAACCGGTCGTAGTTTATTTTCTTGCGGGAGGCCTATGTCCAGCAGTGGACGTCCTTCGGCTGATGTGATGATGATGATGTGTTTGAAGCACAGATCTAAGTATGCATAAAATTTAGATTAAACTCAATGACTTATATATTACTGGCGTAAGGACCCGGCCAACGCGCGCGACTAATGGGCCCAGCGAATTGGTGCGAAAATCGAAAGTTTCGCACACTCGCGACTCAGTCGTCTGCGGGACATTGTTCAGTGCGGTGGAAAAATATTCCATACAAAAATGCCTTATTGTGTTGTAAGAGACCGTAAATATAATAAAAGAAAGCACAGATTACTAAATAGTTACTAGAAAGGCTAAAAAGAAACATGGGATGTCGTATCATCGATAAGTAACCTTACATTGTATTTTTTCTTGTAAACAAATTAAAAAAACGAATTTTTATAACGACAATTCTATCAAGGTTCTTTTAACTCGGCACGTCAGTGAACTCTCGCCCACGCTAGTTCGTACGAGTTATGTCAGATGGCGCTACTTTTTGCATGTATGAAAAAAATCTGACTAAAATATGGAGACGGGCGGATCCTTCTGTTCAAATCTGTGATTAAACTAATAGAAACTTCAATAACTTTCGTCAATAGACTTGACGTCAACTTGGTAGGTGATTTACTTTATAAATGAATCGGATGACGACGCTTTTTGACCGACTCAAAAACTGACTTTTTTATTGTTTTATGTATGTTCGATTTCTCCGTCAAATGCGAACCGATTTTGAAAACTCTTTTTTTAGTTGATAGGTTATGCCTTGATATAGTGGTCCCATATTATTAAAATCGGTTTGGTGTTTTTTTTTTAAATTACAAAAAAAATGCAAAATTAAAGACAGTTGTTCTTAACGTTTTTAGCGTTGTCAATTATCAATTTCATTAAATTATGAGTTTTAGTTTGTTTACGTTGTGACCTGAGTACTTACTACCTACATCCTATGGCGATCTGATTTAACGCCGTCCTACAACGATTTGTAGTCTACTGATAATTTTGAAAACAAGAAGTTGTTATTTACGATCAGTTGAGAAATCTATGTCTTTTAAAAAAATGAATATGCTGAGATATAACGGTAACTATATAAACATATATATTTTTACACTTATATCTGTATATAAACATATATAAGGTGTAACAAAATTAGCTGAAACTATTTTAACTGGTGCTTCTACCCATGAAACTGAACAACTTTCCCCATGGAACCCATAGTCAAATCGCAAAAAAAAAATTAGCTCTCCCATACTAACTCAATTAGCTGATCAGCCAACTTAGTATGGGTGTATTCAGTGTCATGGGTAGAAGCACCAGTTAAAATAGTTTCAGCTAATTTTGTGAGACCTTATATATTAATACTTTGGACCGTTATATCTCAGCATATATGTTTTTTTGAAATAGAAAGGGATATACTGACATAGATTTCTCTTATCTGATCGTAAATAAACAGATCATTTTATAAAACACTTTTTATTTTCAAATTATCAGTAGACTACGATTTTTATAGACGGCGTCACAGGACGGCGTGAGTTTCATTAGCAGTAATGAATGATAAAGAGGTCCGCTATGTCCTGGATTTAAATTTTTCTCGCTAATGAAAAATTCATCATAACATCAACCAAAATCGTCCACTGCTGGACAAAGGCCTCCCCCAAAGGATTTCCACGACGACCGGTCCTGCGCAGCCCGCATCCATCGGCTTCCCTCGATCTTCACCAGGTCGTCGGTCCACCGCGTGGGAGGCCTGCCTACGCTCGTTAATACATTTCTGAATAACAATACATAAAGTTTTATATAAAAGCATTTATTTAAAACAATGTAGGTAATAATATTATACTTTCTGATTCTTGGCAAAACAGTCTCACATAAGCAAGTCAACATTTGGCCTCTCTTATATAATTAACATAAACTCACATACATGCGCTGCCATAACTCACAAAAGTAATAAAACAGAATACATGTATTATCAGATAAATAGTCATTGTAAAAGTAGGTAAGAAATTATACAGTAATCCTAGATTGCAGTTAGCATTGCATCTTGGTTGAGCAATCTTATTATCATTATTTGTTAAAGTAAATTATTCTTAAATAAAAGGGAACAATAACATTACTAGAATTGACTCACGATATCAGCAGTTATAAAAAAACACTAATTTTTCTAATACAGTATATAGTTAATTTACTTTCTTGATGGGTGCAGACATTACAGTCCACGCTAAGTGTGAAGTTTGAATCAGATAAAATTTGTGAATAAATGCACAACAAAAATAGATTTGAGTTGCCTATGTCTTTTTATGTTACATAAATATTTTAAAGGCGATAACAATTTAGAAATAATCAAAACAGATTTCTTATAAACAATTTGGAATATTATTGCACAAGCTCTCAATAAAGCGCTAAATAATTAGGTATTTATGCTCGTTTAATTATTTTTAATATTAAAAACATAGCAACAAACCAACACAACTCGATACCCTATGTTTATGACTGAAAATAATGACACATTTTAATAGGTATATGCGTAGGTCAGTGCCAGTGAACGTAGCGCACAAGTAGTTTAATTAAGGCGAGGCATTGATTTAAACAGTTGTCTCTGTCTTTTTCTTTACGTGTAAAGGGTAAAGAAAATAACCACACTTTTACAATGGTTTTTTTTCGTTTCAATTTAAAACTACAATTTAAAAAATCCAACTGGTATATTGAGGTGCGCGTTTAGTCTGATCGACTAAGATAATCTAGAGATACTATATCGGTCTGGTTTGTCTGTAGAATGCACATATCTGTTTTAAAAGAGGTTTCTTTGTTATACATTTTTATTTTTCTGTTATAAAAGTTAACGAATCGTATTTCTGCAACTGACAAAATGAAGTTATTAAAATGAAGAATCAGGTTAGAAAATATAAGTATCATAATGTTGTGTAATTGCTGAGAAAAATCAAGATCCCTGCGACCAAAGTTTCCAATGCATCGCCTTAATAATAATACAATAAGTATAGGTACCTACCCTTTCTAATGGGCTATTTTAAAAATTGGTAGGTACCTCACATTTCTAAATTTAAAATAGCTAACGATGATGAATTGAGGATACGCGATTGTGGAAGTGTGCACTTTAAAATCGTTGACCTATAGTTGACCTACTTATTTCATTAATTGACTCGATCACTATGTAGTCGATTTATTTATAGAGGTCTATAAGTTATTGACGCTTCCCAAATATACGCTAAATTTGTTCGAAATAGGTCGTTCTTACCACCACTACGTGTTGATTTGTAAAAATTAAACTTTCACAGCATAGGAACAAACATATTCTGTACTAAATAAAATCTGAAAAAATGGATAAGTATAACAACTTTTAACTTTCTTGAAGACTAGCACACAATTTGGCACAACGCCGCGCCCCGCTGAGCGCACCGGCATAAACGTGTTTTAGGAGTGTTTAATCTAGCCACAAAGTGAGACCTGAACGATATGGTTGTTGTGAGTAAATACCTGAACCCTAGGTAAGGGCTTACCAATTGTAAATAAAAAAAAAGTGTTGGCACGGGGTCCACTATTATAGAAAAACGAACCGTAGTATGAAACTTGCATGTAGTGAATAAATCTTTTTAAATTTACATTTTGTGCCCAATGTGTCATGTTCGATGTATCTTTTTACAAATTCAGGAATCCCTAATCAAGTTTACCAGCAACTGGTTCGATGGTTCTGATGGCCGTTCGCTGTAACAGTACAGCTGCCGTTAAAATGCGAAATTATGCATAAAAATGCAAAATAATTACAAACTTTAGTAAAAATACTATAAATAATTAATTACAAACTTATTTGAGTAAATAAATTCTCTTGTTCCATTGCTCTTTCAATGTTATGAGAGGAGAATGTAAAAATAAATGCACATGACAAATCACCAATATTCTGCAGGTAAACTCTCCGGTAATTCGTATGAGTATCAAATCTAGACTAGTGCTAACGCCCCGGAAGTATGCATTCACTTTCACATCCCCCAGTGAGTATTTTACCCCAACAACACTCTTAAATCCGAACAACAATACATATCTAACACTTTCCCTGTATATAAATATATTTATAGTCTTGTAAAAGAAACTTTTGATACCTCATAGGTCATTATTTAACACTACTAGTGGTAAATTACACAAGAGCATCAGGATACAATATATTGCTACAAGTTAACTTATCTTTTGGCACTAAAGTAACATATTGCGAGTCGAGCAACCTCACAACTTACGAAATTTATTTAAAATCTTATTTTCATTTCTCTAATTTACAATTTAATTGATTCAATTAATTCTCCTAATGATGTTTATCATTGGGTCGATAATTTTAACATACAATAATAAATGTGTATGAGCTGACTATGAAAAGTATACAATTCATGTTATTGAGCAAATTTATAGCGCCATTTCCATTCTGTAATTAGAAAATATCTAAAGAGACTTGGAAATGGCTTATCAATCAAAAATTAAAAAACAAAACAAAATGATAGACAAGACTCTCGGCAAGTAAAATTTGGCAAAATTGAGCATTAAGACTTTCAATTGGCATCATTATCGTAGAATTCTACTAGGTAGCTTTGTTCCGCGTGACTACTAAATATTCTAACTCTGGTAACTGTGTCTTATAGGTACACCGGCATGCAGAGCGCCGCCGCGAGCGCAGTGCACGCCGCAAACACGTGACACGCGCAATAGAACAAAGGAGACGTGTATCGTACAATATGATATGCGTGCAATGATATACAGTACATCTACCTTCATACACCCGTCCGCTTTGTCGAATGACTAGTGCAACCACAAGAGAAACAGAGACAATATTTATACGTCATTCATTTGTAGTCATTTCCTCTAATACCTGGTTCACACGTTTGCTGAACTCTTTATCCAAATGCGCAATCGGGTTCGAGATAAAAGTTTAACATTACTCTTCTAACTAATAGCTCTGTCCCTCTCACTCACGCATTTGGAGAACACGTTCGGCTAGTTTTTTTTGGTAAAAACAAGTTTATAAAATTGATATGCAATAGAGGGCGCCGCGAGCGGCATTACCGCGTCTCGGCCTCGTCCCCCGCTTCTCTGGCACCCCGCGCCGCGCGAGTGCTCCCGCATACCATGGACCCAGAAGTGTGAACAAAACCTTGCGATGGCTGATAACCGGGTGTTAACAGTCCATTACATACAAAACACATCCGTTAAGGGTGCAACAGACGCACTAACTTGGTCAGCGACCAAAAGGGACGTTACATTAGATAAGGATGCAAGAGTGATGTGTGTCGTACGTTCTCGTATGATATAGTTTTTTCCCTCTCGGTCTACAGACCAAGTCCGTGCACCTGTTGCAGCCTACAAACAAAACACGTGCGCTATGGCGCAATTATGATTCTTCTGTTGATTTGATCAACGTCGCTTTTCGCTATGCGCTCTCCATATACACATCTTCCTGTTCCTATCACAAACGTACAAAACATCTCGTCAAACTTCTCTTTTTATAAAATGATATGACTTTAATGTGAGACAAAATTATTATGAGAGTTTCGTCAAACGTTCAAAAGAACTATATAAACATGGACATTCAGAGACTTCAGTTTAATATACTAGCTACTTTATAACAACTTGTTTAAAATAGTATTTAAAAATTAAAAATATTTTTTTTATCAAATAATAGTTATTGCTTTCTTGATATGATTAGTACAGAGGCGTGGCGTGAAGACGCAGATCGGTGTCGCCGGCAGGGCAGCAGAGGGAACTCTCAAATGATAATTAACATATAGAAAGCTGAGAAAAATATGTAAATTCATCTCTGTCTTGATAGCAAATTTTAACCGCATCCGTGGCGAAATGATTAGACCGTTAGCTTTACATTAGGAGGTCGCGGGTTCGATTCCCGGCGAAGTCTAATTTGTAAGACTTGGTTTGGCTGGTGGAAGGGCATTTTCTAAGCCCACCTACCACCATCTTATCTAAGTCTTGCCGCCAAACATTACTGTTAACAGCATTGATGTATCGGGCTTTAAGATAGACAGTTTTCATTGCGTTGGGAAATCTTGGTAAGCCCGCTTCCACCTTCGGCATCATCGTCACTAAATGAAATGATGCCAGGGGCTTACTATTATCAATTAATTGTGGATAAAAATAAAAACTGTATATAGTATTAGTTCCGAAGACTGTCCTTTTTTATGAAAATTTGAGTGCGTTTGACTGCAACTTACCTGATGGGAAGTGATGATGCAGTCGAGGATGGTACACGCAAACTCAAATAATACCTATTCACTCTCGTTCCTTTGCAGGAACTCTGCAATTTTGACCCTGTATTTCTTCTAAAATGACCAAATTAGTAACGCCTCAGCCCTTGAAACAGACACACGAAATCTAACTAAAAACTTTGAAAGGAACTAGTTCACATCATTTTCCTGCTCCCGCGCCTGCCAGGACTGTGGGAACGCATGCTTGACCACATACATCATCTTAATACACGTATCCTGTACAATTTGTATTAATTACGTTATAACTCTTATAGATAGTTATTTAAAAATATGACTGATTTATTTATATCCATCTTCATCACAGCTCCCAAAAGACTTCACTATAACCAACCCCTATCCGACACGCCAAAATAAATTCTTTATCATTTACACCTATAAAACAAAATGACTATAATATCTCTATATTAGTCCTAAACATTATGCCATTTTGATATATTTACTTTGCAATTGCAACGGTCCCTCGTACAGCAATAAATGCCTCATATACAAATTTAACATAACATTGAAAATGACTTTTTGACTACAAAATAAAGGAAGTAATTAAACGACTAATATCGACGAAATTAACTTTTGAAATGAAGCGGCAGTGTTTGCGAAAATTCGTGCAAATAGAACCTAACTACAAATATCGTCTTAGGAACCTGATAAATTATTATTATTGCTAGAGCTTCGGGTACGACCCCTCCTTACAACGAGAACGTGCCCGGCGCGGCCGGCGGCACATAACGACATAAAATCTTATCAGTAGCCAATAGAAAAATATCACTTAAATAAATATGATGAGACGGCGCGGGCCGGCCTAGCCGCGCGCCAGCCGGGAGTATCGGTACAGTTTCTCTTTTTTGGTAAAAAACAACAAGTTTATGAAATTGATATGCAATAGGGGGCGCCGCAAGCGGCATCACTGCGCCTCGCCCTCGTCCCCCGCTCCCCGCGCGCCGCGCGAGTGCTCCCCACCCCCTCCCCCGCCCGCGCTGCTCGCAGACCCTGGTGGACCCTTCGATGTGTCACTGCGGAAAAACAATGTTCACGTTTTCCTTCTGTTCACAACTTCACTGAATAAAATGCATCAAACATAGTAACAAAAAACATAGCAATTTATTAAACTAAACGCATAGTCAACTTCATTCTCATGGTATTCGCTATTTGCTCCTTGAAGCATTGAACCGACGTCTTCTCATAGATAAAGCAAGCGTTTTTAGGAAGAGTAACAATAACGCGAAAAGCGACTGCCATGTGAATGAAGGCAATGCAGTAGTAATAGTGACTAATGACCAAACTGTCAAAAAAGAAAAAAAAACGCACAAAATGTTCGAGAAAGCTGTTCCGTCGAATTGGCTGAATCTTTGGTGATAATGATATTCACAACAACCCCGGTAATTAACCTCTTTGGCGTGGCTACGTACAGTTTTTTTTCGAAATTTTTCGCTCACTATTAAACCTACTTTTTTCGAAGGGGCATCATAACCATATTAGGACATATTTACCTAAAGTGTCACGTTACTGAGACATTTTGACAGATGAGAGATAGAAAGGGAAATAAGTGCTTTGACTCAAAATATCTTAGCAACGTGACGCTTTAAGTCACATAGTCCTATTTTTTTTTGGATTTGTATTTTCATCCCCATTTGTATTTGTATATAGAAATATAATAGGTTTAATTGCGTGCGAAAGATTTCGAAAAAAAATGTATATTAAGTCCCCTTAATCCGTTTTCATAATTGCGGTTTCGTAATTGGTTACGAAAGAAGAATTATTTTTCGTTGCTTTATAATTAAATATAAAAAAATAATTTATTTGCCGTGTTCGTAATCGAGTTTCGTAATGAACTACGAAATAAGATTTTTTTCCGTGTTCGTAGTGAATTGGCTACGAAAGAGGATTTTTTTTCGCTGCTTCGTAATTAACTATCAAACAAGAATTTATTTCACTGTGCCACGCACTACTCAAAAATGTTACAACCTTTGGCGAACGATTTCAATTTTAACCTGTTCTTATGTCAATTTTGGGGAGGAGACATTCTCCAACATTTTGTGCGGATCTCATCATCATTATCGTCATCTCAGCCGAAAGACAGGCCTCACAGGCCACCACCACAAACCTCCACTCATCATGATTTTGAGGCACATGCATCCAGCGGCATTCTGCGAGCCTTACCAGGTCATCGGTCCACCTGGCGGGGGCGCGTCCACACTGCGCCTGTGGCGACGTGCGGTAACACTGCGTCTGTGGCGACGTGCGGTAACACTGCGTCTGTGGCGACGTGCGGTACCACTGCCTGTGGTATATGCGAGTGGCGACGTAGTGTTGTACATAAATCACGTTCAACTCACAAATTGGCGTAGGTGAGCCGGGCGCTGCCGCCGGGCGCGTCGTCACAGGGCGGCGGGCGCGCGGCCGCGCTCAGCAGAAAGTTCGTCGACTCGCTGAAACAGTTCGACAGCCTACTTCAAATTGAATTACTGCCTCTGCTCTGAAGGTTAATGTGACTATTTGGTGGGTAAACAACATTACAAAAAATGCATAGTTGTACTCGTGTGGAGAGGTGCAGTGGTACGGAACCCTTGGTACGCGAGTACGACTCGCACTTGGTCGGTCTTTATATTTGATGGATTATGCTTTCAGGTTCCATATATATTAATTTTATGAAAATCGGTTAAGTACCTACTTTTTAACAAAACAACACAAACAGAAAAGTAATTAAGTTGTAGTTGTGATTGAATTCGGTTGTTTTAAACATGTTTAGAGTTGTCAATTATTTAATTACATCAAGAAGCTCTTAAACACCACATCCACCAGTCACGTTACCAGCAGTGGAAGAGTCTTAGTAAAAAGACTGTTGTAGAAATATCGGAGCAAGTCTAAAAAAAATATTTATTTATTAATTAAATTGAACTGCCTCGGGCCATATAAGGAGGGCTGTCGTGGCTGTCCAGCCTTCATGATGACTGACTGAACTGTCTGGCTGGTTACTGATGACGACATGACAAATGACACTTGGTAAAAAGGCTGAAATCGGACCTGACACGGGACGAGACGTCTTAAATTGTAAAAATATTAAAATTATTAGACCTATATTCCAATAAACCTTTGAAAGACTGTACAAAGTGGTCCTTGCATTGCTACTGACCAGCACTATGGACGGATCCGACAGGCTTACCAGGAGTCAGGCCAAAAAGCTAGAAGGTAAGCCGATTGGAGTTGAAATGTCAGGCGAGACTTCTGAACGAGACCAGTCTCCGCCGTCGACAGTAAAATCTATAAAATCCGCACGCTCACAGTGTAGCGTGACGTCAAGTACAAGACAACAGCTCGTAGAATTAAAAATGGAAGCCGCCAGGAAGGCTGCTGAGGTCGAAAAAAACCTGATCTATGAGCAAATGCGAATTCAGGTTGAAGCACTCAGTGAGAAAGGCGACGACATCTCAGAGCGCAGTTTCCGGAGACGAACAGTTCAGCCGACAGCTGTTGACGCTACTGCCTCTCGGGCAGTACCTCCTTTAACTAAAGCAGAGATCTACACGCCTAAATTCCACCGAGCTGACCACGCGCGCGTTCCTGAGGGTTAGATCAACCAATTCCTAGCACGCCAGACTTCGATAAAAGAACTACCAACCTTTTCAGGAGAACCTGAAGACTGGCAGTTATTTTACAGCCAACTTAAGACCACCACACGTCTATGTCGATACAGCGACGATGAAAATATTGCTCACCTAGCCAAATGTCTGCGGGGCAGAGCGCGAGACTCTGTATCCGAATTGCTGGTAATCGCCACCAATTTACCCAATATTATTGACACACTTCGACTACGTTTCGGCCGCCCGGAATATATAATCGAAATAATGTTATCAAAAATAAGACCCATTCGTGAAATACGCCATGATGTGAATGGACTAATAGAATACGCAACAGCTGTTCAAAAAATTGTGGCCACGATGACAGGTACCGACATCATAAGCAAACTGCCATCTCTTTTAAAATACCAATGGAGTTTTTACTTAAGCGAGAGAAAGTTTAATCACGCTACACTTATTGAATTATCTGAATGGCTTATGAAGATAGCGACGGCAGCCACTAGTATTGCACCCATGCCGAAGACAACTGAACGCGCAACACCGACTACGTCGAAACCTACACCTACGCATGTACATCAGAGACATAATTTGTATGCAACAAGCAGCCAGACCTGTACTATGTGCCAGAAAGAGCACTGTTTAGAATCGTGCCCAGTTTTTACACGCATGACAGTCGATGAATGTTGGAAGTTTGTTACGGAAAGTAAGCTGTGTTTTTCCTGCTTAGCAGCGACGCATCCGCTAAAAAACTGCCGACGTAAAAAAAGTGCCAATCATGCGAACGTGTGCACCATCCAAAGCTACATGCAGAACCCTTGAACAAGGCTGACGCGCCCGCTGTGGTGAACCACGCGTCTGAGAACGGCGGCACCATACTCCTGAAGTTACGCCCATCGTCATTAAGGGACCTGAAGGTGGACTGGAAACACTGGCACTACTAGAAGAAGGGTCGTCCATTACCCTGATAGACGAAGATCTCACAAAGCGAATTGGTGTGTCGGGACCCGAGAAGAAACTGCATATCCAGGGTGCCTCCGGCATGATGATGACGGTGGACTCCTACAGTACGTTAGTACTAATATATATACTGTGCCTACAGTGTATCTTTGATGTGCGCGGTGTAAATAGTGCTGAATTTTATAAGCTTTCTAATGTAAATTCTGTAAATAGTTTATCCCTACCTATGTACAAATGTAACTACAAAAAACTTGCACATAACTGGGACTTTTTCACCGACTATATTGTAAATATTGACGCGAGTAAATGTGCCCGACCTATGCTACTAATAGGACACGACAACATCGACCTCATTGTGACGCGCCAGGTAATTCAGGGACCGAAGAACGCACCGATCGTCTCCCTTACCAAGCTTGGCTATATTATTAACGGTACCTCGCCCGGCGCAACTCCTGACAGCGCCGCCGTGATGCACGTCTGCGAATGTAACGAGCTGAACGAAGCCTTCAGACGCACGTTTTCCACCGAAGGTAACAAACCGAATCTTGACACTCCGCGCTCCAGGGAGGATACGAGGGCGCTCGACATCATGCAGAAGACGGCTAAACTGGTAGGAGATCGCTGGGAAATCGGGCTTCTTTGGCGTGCTGACAATCCTGTGATGCCTAATAGCTACCCATTCGCTCGGAAACGCCTGGACGGCGGCGTAGAAAGAAATATGAGAAGGTTTCCAGAGTTAGCAGTTCGGTATCAAGAAAAGTTCGAAGAAAATTTACAGAAGGGGTACTTTTCTAAGTTGACTGACGAAGAGAAAAAGGTAAAAAGCTACAAGATCTGGTATTTACCTCATTTTGCTGTTTTTAACCACAACAAACCAAATAAACTTCGCATTGTTCTAGACTGCGCAGCGCCATCTATGGGTCAATGTTTGAACGACTTCTTGCTTAGCGGACCGGACTTACTTACATCCCTACCGGGAGTCCTTTTAGGGTTCCGTTGTGGCAAGATAGCAATCATGGAGGATATTCAAGAGATGTTTCACCGCGTGTTTATACAGGAAGAAGACAGACAAGCGCAGCGTCTACTTTGGGAAGGCGGTGAATATGTAATGAACGTTATGACTTTCGGTGCGGTATGCTCTCCATCTGCTTCGCAATATATAAAGAATCAAAATGCACGAAGGTTTGAGTCAACCCACCCGGAGGCTGTTATTGCTATAATCGACCATCACTACGTTGATGATTTCATCATATCTGTAGACAGCGAGAGTGACGCGGAACGGATAACTAACGACGTGGTTCGAATCCACTCTCTAGGGGGCTTCAACATGAGAAATTTTATGTCGAACTCCAAACAACTTCTGAGACACCTACACGAAGATAAGCTAGCGCCCAGTGGGTTGAAGTTTCTATCAGACGTAGAGGGAGAACATCTCGAACGTTTTCTTGGGGTCAACTGGGATCCAGAAACCGACAACTTCACGTAGGTACCGACTAAAACTTCATAAAGTGGAAGACAAACTCGTGACTGGAGAAAAAAGGCCAACTAAAAGAGAAGTGCTACGACTTGTTATGTCTGTGTTTGATCCCCTTGGCTTTCTTCTCTATCTGATTGTTAAGGCTAGAATAATTTTCCAGGATGTCTGGAAGTCTAAGATAGGCTGGGACGATGAGATTGAAGCCTCTGTTTTTGTCAGATGGCAGGTCTGGCTAAGCGAACTGCTCTCCGTACAAAGAGTTGTAGTGCCAAGGTGGATGATGACAGACGACTGAGACAGGGATGGTCTTGTCGAACTGCACATTTTTTGTGACGCCAGCTCTATGGCACTCTGTGCTGTCGGCTACCTACGGCGAGCGACTATGTCCGGCACCTGGGTCGTGTCCTTTATTATGGCCCGCGCAAGAGTTGCACCCCTTAAGATGTTAAGTACTCCTCGTCTAGAGCTTCAGGCTGCCATCATGGGAGCACGACTCGCCAACGTCCTGAGAAAGTACGTTCGCTCTCCGTCAACCAAAATTTCGAAGACTTGGTTTTGATCCGATTCAAAGACGGTACTCAGTTGGATAAGATCAGACACAGGTCGATTTAAACCCTTTGTAGTCCACCGGATCAGTAAAATAACGGAACTTACGTCACCTCATAACTGGAGGTGGGTCCCTTCAGGCATGGATCCTGCCGACGACGCGACACGTGATGTACTGACGGAAGGCACCAGGTGGCTTTTAGGGCCCGAGTTTCTACACAGACACGAAACGGAATGGCCACAGGAAGACAAGGAAAATGTGTGCCTTGACGACCACGATGACGAGCTAAAGCTGGTGTGCCCGCTCTCATTAGACACATTAAGCGAGTCTTTGCCTGATGACCAGCGTTTTTCCATGTACTGGCGTCTAATACGGAGCACGGCCTGGGTACAAAGATTTCTCCATAATCTGAAATATGCCGGAGACAGGCGGACTGGAGAGTAGGCCTCTCAAGAGGTGTCAACGGCGGAAACAATCTGGATAAAAGAGAGTCAGAGGAGAAAGTATGCCACGGACATACGTGATGTAATAAGAAATGGCGCAGTGAGCAACTCCAGTTGTCTTCGCCAATTGACGCCTTATGTAGATGCTGACGGTCTACTTCGCGTGGGTGGGAGAATCGAGCGTGCAGCCATTGACGAAAACACAAAGCACCCAATCATTTTGCACCCGAAGGATAGATACACCTTGCTGCTCATCATGCTCCAGTACCATAAGGACTCTGCTCACGTAGGCCGAAAACTGGTCTTGAATAACCTACGACAAAGGTTCTGGACGAAATTCAGTGAAGTCAGTGAGGAACTATTGCCAAGAGTGCAAGAACAGACGAGCCAAATCAGTACCACCCCTTATGGGACAATTACCTGGCATAAGATTGGAGCCTAAGGCACTTGTCCCACCGCCGACGAGAAAGCGACTAACTATTGACTATTTTCTCGCTCAAGATACGTACAATACATGTAGATCCCGTGTCAATGAAAGAGATACATATATTAGTAGTTAATCGCTGACTGTTCACACTGCCAGCGATTAACTATTAATATATTTATCTCTTTCTTTCATCACGGAATCTACATCTATTGTATGTTTCTTGGGAGAGTTGAGCGAGAAAATAGTCGATAGTTTGCCGCTTTCTCGTCGGCGGTGGGACAGGTAGGGCTTTTACATACACGGGCCTTGATTATTTTATTGTCCGCTCAATTAAATGGAGGTTTACGGTCCCGAATGCTCCACATATGGGTGGCTGTTGGGAACGCCTTGTTCGCTCGGTCAAAATAGCGCTCAGGGCTACACTTAAAGAACAGTTTCCCACTGAAGAGACACTACGAACCCTAATGACCGAAACAGAATTTATGGTTAACAGTAGATTTTCGACATACGTACCGCTGGATCACAACGACGACCTGCCACTCACCCCGAACGATTTCCTCATGATAACGACGACCTACCTTGACTACCCGACTGGAAACGTGACGACTGACGGGAGTCTAATACGACAGAACTACAAACAACTTCGACAGTTTACTGAACTTTTGTGGCGGAGGTGGGTCAAAGAGTACCTGCCCACCCTTACCCGGCGGGACAATTGGTTTGGACCGGTGAAGCCTTTGGTGGTAGGTGACATAGTGGTGATCGCGGATGACCAGATGCCACGGAACCTATGGGTGAAGGGCATCATCACTCGCACCTACCCTGGGAGAGACGGGCAGGTAAGAGCAGCTGACGTGACGACAGGACAGGACCGACGGACTTACACTAGACCGGTACAGGACACAGTAGGCTGGACGCACGCTCCTCAAATTAAGTATCAGCTCTCTGATACTGGAGGTGGGGATGTCGTGGCTGTCCAGCCTTCATGGTGACTGACTGGCTGGTTACTGATGACGACATGACAAATGACACTTGGTAAAAAGGCTGACATCGGACCTGACACGGGACGAGTCGTCTTCAATTGTAAAAATATTAAAATAACTAGCTTTTTCCCGCGGCTCCGCCCGCGTGGGCATCGTTTTTATGACTGTCTTTAAGGGTGATTAGTAAATTATGTCGTTTCCCACCTAACTCAACCATCTCTGTGCAAAAAATCACAACAATCGAGTATTTTTTTAGTTACCTCAGGAACTGCATCCTAAAAGAATTTGAAGCGTTCTTAGCTAAGTGCAACTTTAGTGGTTGTGTTAATCACGCTGGTTGACTGACCCGAAGCACGGTCATTACCAGGATGGATTTAACTGTTAATGGCGTTTTTCTCGACAGTTTCCGTGCTGCGCAAACCACGTCAAGCCGTTGGTGTCAGTTGCTATCACTAGATTTTTTTTGACAATTGGGTTCGCCTCCAGCCCTACAATCTCCACCAACCCGGACTTGACCTCCGTGTGTGGAGTGCGGCCTAAACTTCACTATTTTAGGAAGAGACCCCATCATCATCAAATCATCATCATCATCCACTGCTGGACATAAGCCTGCCCCAACGATTTCCACGACGACTGGTTCCAGCGGGCTTCCCGCGACCTTCACCAAGTCATCGGTCCACCGAGTGGGAGGCATTAGGAAGAGACCCATGCCAAAGATTAAACAATGTTACTTTAAAAACCCATGCCCCAGCAGTGGGGAATAAAAACACACAGAAATCAACATAATATGACGTCTTCACAAAACTTTTTAGAGTTAAAGCCGATATTGATGAAATTTAGTAAATAAAACTTTGTGTGTTTCTATTATACCTACTGTGTAATGTTTGGAAAAGAAAATACAATCTGTAGCTAAACATTATTTTATACACTGTCGATGTTAATAAAAATACCAAGAATATTTATTTTAAAGATAAGGTCGTAGTAAGTAAACAATGCGGCTATTCACGAGTACCTATAATGATACCTAGATAATGACAAAATTAACAGCCATTTTTATTAATCCTTCACTACTATGTCAAAGTTACCGACATAGCTCTCAGAATTGCTAAACTTAAGTGGCAGTGGGCGGAGCACATAGCCCGTAGAACGGATTCTCGTAGTTCTCGAGTGGCGTCCGCGCACCGGAAAACGTACCGTAGACAGGCCTCCCACTCGGTGGATCGATGACCTGGTAAAGGTCGCGGGTGGCGCAGAACCGGTCGTCGTGGAAATCCTTGGGGGTGGCCTATGTCCAGCAGTGGACGTCCTTCGGCTGATATGATGACTATGTTAAATGATAATATTTGTCAAAGAATAAATTCAACACTCATGTCAAAAAATGTTTAAGCTCTAGCTAGCTAGAGGATAAAATAAAAAATGGATTATGTAAATGACAAAGAAATATTGTTATATGTTGATTCTATAACAAATAACCTTAAACTGTTATATGAATCATGACATTATTTTTAATAGACAATAAGTTTTTTGACTGTTTAAAAGTGTGTGTAAACACATATTTAAAAAAATATTTTTAATGTGACTTTAATTTTTTATTTATAACTAGCTTTTGCCCGCAGCTACACTCGCGTGGGCATCGTTTTTATGACTGTCTTTGAGGGCGAGTGGTGACAGGGGCGTAGCCAGGAGTTTACTCCAGTTCCTTCGGGAACTATATCGGGCTATTCTGATTAGCAGTCAATGTCACTTCCCACCCCCTCAACTATTACTATCAATCTGTTGCTCCGTTCTGACGCCGACGACGTGCGAGAGACTGAAAATGAGTTTTTCTCAGTTCCCTCGGGTACTATCTCGGGCTAGGCTAATTAGTTCTAAAATAAGTAATTTCCCACCCACTTAACCATATCTGTGCAAAAAATCACAACAATCCATTGCTCCGTTGCGATGTTAAGGAAGTAACCAAAAAAAAGGATCATTTTTTTAATTCCCTCAGGAACTGTATCATGTATCGGATTATGCTATTTTCACGAGATAAAAAGAAGCCAATGTTCTTCCACATGACACAGGCTACCTGCATGCCAAATTGCGTCAAAATTGGTTGAGGTGTTGAAGGGTGAAAAGGTAACAAACAAACAAACACTATTAGTAAGGATTCAAAATGTATAGGATCTTCAGTATAATACATTATAATTCTTTTAAGATCATAGATACATTTATCAACTTAATCGAAGACATTTTATTCTACACAGTTTCTACTACCATGTGTCATCCATCATGGGGGCACGTGAGGCGATAACACATAACGGGTAGTGCGAGGTCACGTCCATGATACATACCAAGACATGAGATATGCCATATCTATCTGTCTATATGTATAAGTCGCTAGTGATTGTTCCATTACTTTTAAACGATATGCAAGTAGAATAATTACATCATCACTTGAAATTTTTACTCTTTGGTATTTTATGTTTTATAATTGTACTAACTTTTGCCAGCAGCTTCGCTCCCGTGAACATAAGTTTTGTTACTGTTTTCGAGAGTGCGCAGTGCGCGAGCTGCAAACGGCTCGCGAACGTGGAAAAAAGTAGTCTATATGTTAATCCAGGTCCCAATCTGTTTACCTACCAAATTTCATTCAGATTTGTTTATCTGTTGTGGCGTGAAAGAGCAACAAACATCCATACATACAAACTTTCGCTTTAAAATATTAGTTAGGATTAGTTTTTATGTATAGCATGGGTATGTACTTTGTTATCTGACAAAAACAAACAAATAAAATAAAACATTGAATCAGATACCAGTGACAGCTGAAAAAAGGTATCATGGGTCCAAACCTTGCAAATAATAGCACTATATTACTTTTTAAAGTAATATTTTTTACTTTGTCTCAAATAAGAGCCAGGGCAAAGATTAAAAAAATATTACTTTAAAAAGTAGCCAGGGCCTCGCCCAACAAGCGATTTGCTGTTGCTTATTTGACAGATCCAAGACCCGCGTAATCGTTATGTAAAACTTACGTGGCGTAATGGTTGAGTCTATTAGCTTCACATCAGGAGGTCGTGGGTTAGATTCCAGGCGAAGTCTAACTTTGTAAGACTCAGTTTGGTTGATGGACGGGCATTTTCTAAGCCTGCCTGGCTAGTTACCACCATTTTATTTAAGACTTGCGGCCAAACATTAATGCTAACAACATAAATGTGTTCCGGTTTGAAGATAGCCAGATCCTTGCAATTATAGCATTGGGGAATTTTGGTAAACCCGCTTCCATGTTCGGCACCATCGTCACTTACCATTAGGTGAGATGATGCCAAGGGCTCACCAATTGTGAAAAAATAAATATATACATATATGCCAGTAAATAAGTTTACTGAGGTTTATGTTTACTTAAAATTTTAAAACTTATATAGGTTTCATATAAAGTGACCATACGTCACTTATTCACCGTCCCTTTTTTTCAGTTCTTCGTCCCGGTGTCCTCCTTAATTTAGGTTCTCCTTAACTTTTTTCCGTGTAAAATGACATCATGTAATTAAAATGAAAAATTTTCGCGCTCGTTTCCTTCGTTCTATTACTATACTGCTCTGTCTTATGGCTGAACATGAAAATATAACAAAAATTAGCGTTGGCTCATGTTTTGTAAAGTGAAGTCATGTATTTTAATTAAAAATAAAAAAAATCGCTCGCGTCTAAATGTAGTTTTGTTTTTTCTCTTGCCCAAACTAGGAGTCTACTTAGCCGTGATAGTTGTCCTTTTAAATTGATTATATCCTACTATTTATTCCTAAGCGTCGGTGGCTCAACCGGTAACGACTCGGTCGTCCTAACCAGAGGTACCGGGTTCAAATCCGGACGGCCAATGTACCAATGAGTTTTTCGAAACTTACGTACATATACTCTCCGATTGCTTTAACGGTGAAGGAAAACATCGTGAGGAAACCTGCACAACACACCTGCGAAGAAACTCGAAGGTTGTATGTGAAGTCGACCAACCCGCACTGGGCCCGCGTGGTCGACTAAGGCCCGATCGCCCTAATTCAGGGTAGGCTCGAGCCCCTCGGTGGGGACGTATATGAGCTGACATGATGATATCCTACTATTTACAATTTTGTCATATGTCCTGAAATAACGGTTTAGCTGGTGGGAGGGGGGAGGTGGGGGGGGGAAGGACACGACGACACTTGACTCTAACAAAAATTAGCACTTTAAAGCTTAATATTTTGTAAACTGATTCTTGAATCGAAAAATTGTTTTCGCAAACTCTCAGTAGTTTTTAAAAACCTATTCAACGATACTCCACACGAAATAGGGTACGTCAGCAAAAAAAAATCATCCCCTCTTTGCATGTAGGGGCGGCACCTTATTTTTTTATTCAAGATTTTAGTGCACCACTTTGTCTAAGTGATTAAGATGTATGCCCATGCAAAATTACAGCTTTCTATACTAATAGTCTCTGAGCTAAGCCGCGGACAGACGGCAAGGACTCCTAAAGATGAGTTTGTTTTTTCCACTGTGAACCTACTAAATGCCGTAAATAAATCGAATCAGAAATGAGGAGACCCATAGGAGAACCGAAGTAACAGACCTAGCCCTCAGAATCGATAAACTTAATTGACAGTGGGCGGGCCACATAGTTATTAGAACAGATGGCCGTTGGGGCAGTAAGGTTCCTCAGTGGCGACCTCCACCAGAAGATGTAGCGTAGGCAGGGCTCCCACACGGAGGACCGACGACTTTGTTAGTCTCAGAGACCGCTGGATGCGGGTAGCGCAGGACCGGTCGTTGTGGAAATTCTTTGTCTTACGGCTGATATGATGATGATCATAACGCCAAATAATAGACAGGCAAAAAATAACACAATGTTAATCAGCCACCAGTTTGTATCAATGACAGTCTATGCCCCATGAATAGTCATAGATAACTCGAGTAGTGGGCGGTACAGGTCGCGACCCCCCAACCAAGTAGGTACATACCATAACAAGATAACAAGAAGCACGTATGATTACTTCGTATGGTGTGCCAATACGGTATTTTCCACTTAGTCAAATCAGTTACATTTTAAAATCTGTCAAAAACACTATTTTGTTCTTTAACTATTCGTGTTACACAGATATGACGTCACATGTGTGTAACGTTTTTGAAAAAAAAATTGTGATTTTAATTGAATATGAAATACAAAATATATGAAAAAGTCATCAGATATTTTAGAAGGTATAATATTTGCTAAATAATGTTTTATCCAGCGGCTTCCCGCGACCTTCACCAGGTCATCGGTCCACCGAGTGGGAGACCTTCCTACGCTATGTTTTCCGGTGCGCGGTCGCCACTCAAGAACTTTACTACCCCAACGGCCATCTGTTCTACGAGCTATGTGCCCCGCCCACTGCCACATAAGTTTAGCAATTTTGAGAGCTATGTCGGTTATTTTGGTTCTCCTACGGATCTCCTCGTTTCTGATTAGATCACGCAGAGAAACTCCAAGCATAGCACGCTCCATTGCCCTTTGGGTGACCTTGAGCCTTCTTATGAGGCACATGGTAAGCGACCATGTCTCAGTTCCGCTGGATGCGGGCAGCGCAGAACCGGTCGTCATGGAAATCCTTGGGGAAGGCCTATGTCCAGCAGCGGACGTCCGTCCTTTGGCTGATATGATTATGATGATGGTGAATGTTTTATAACTTATTTTTGATACTGGAAAATACCATCGTATACCTTACACGTTTAACAATAAGTGTTATTTACCTAGTTTGACGGAGAACAAAGAAACAACAGATTGCAAATTGTTAGCCGAATTTTTTTAAAGAATAGTATTAATTGTTTCTTCGTTTTTAACAGCTGTGTAACTTTTATTTCAACAGGTTAGATAGAGGAACTACTAATGACTAGAATGGTCGTTGCTGGAACTAATGAAAAACACAAGGGATCAATGAATTGTAAATGCCCTAAATTAGACTGATAAAATGAATTCAGAAATAAATCCTTACTAATATCAAAGTATATATTATACTAGTGGATGCCCGCAGCTTCGCCCGCGCAGATCCCGATTTTTGCGGTTCCCGTGGGAATTTCCCAAAATCCTTTCTTAGCGGATGCCTACGTCATAACATCTACCTGCATGCCAAATTTCAGGCTGATCCGTCCAGTGGTTTGGGCTGTGCGTTGATAGATCACTATGTCAGTCAGTTACCTTTGAGTTATATATATTTAGATTAGTACTAACGTCTAATATTATAAATGTGAAAATGTGTTTGTTTGTGTGATACCTTTTCACGCTTCAATACCTCGACCAAGCTTGATTAAATTTGGCACGCAGGTAGCCTGTATCACTGGGAAAGACAGGCTATTTTTTTATCCAGTGAAAATAGCATAGTCCGATGCAGTTCCTGAGGGAATTGAAAAAATACTCTTTTTTTTGTTAATTTTCTTTAAACACCGCAACGGAACAACGGATTGTTGTGATATTTTGCTCAGAGATGGTTTAGGAGGTACGAATTGATATTAAATTTACTAATTAGCATATCCTAAAATAGTTCCCGAGGGATCTGGGGAAACTAATTTACACGCTCGCGCACGTCGGCGACGCAACGGAGCAACGGATTAAATTGATTTCTTGCATAGAATTGGTTGAGGGGGTGGAAAGTAACATAGACTGCTAATCAGATTAAACCCGATATAGTTCCTGAGGGATCTGGGGAAACATGTCCATGGTCGCGAGACGCTTGCGGCTCGCGCACCACTCACCTTCAAAGGCAGTCATGAAAACAATTTCCACGTGGGCGAAGCCGCAGGCAAAAGCTAGTAATTACATAAATACATACACCCGATTAACAGTACCGTCTTTTTTCGGCAGTCGGGTAAAAAACCTTATCTCACCTGGCAGTCCTCATCCGCAACGCCGCGCAGTTCTCCTTGCACTTGTAGGCGAGCACCTGCTTGATGCGGCTGACCTCCACGTCGGGAAAGTGGCGGCTGACGTAGCTGATGAGGGCGTGCACCCTGCGCCGGTCCAGCGGCGGCTTGGTCGGGCGCGACTCCTGCCCGGCGCGCGACCAGCGCTGCCCGGTAACTGAGCACGTCGCCAGCTCGATCGGCGAGAAGAGCGCGGCGGCCAACCCCCGCGTCACCTTCCGGTAGTCACCCCACTTCACGCCGCGGAGTAGCTCCTCGCGTATCTCTACGCCTTCGCCGAGTTTTATCTGGTGAAGAGGAAGATGAATCACTAAGAAGATCCAATATCCCCTACGACGGAAAGTCATTTACGATCTATACCTTCCTCACTACTCTGCCTGTTCCTCTTTATAAGGGTTCCGTACATCAAGAAAATAAACCGTGCCGAAAAAAGAACCCTTATGGATCACTTCATTGTCCATCTGTCAAGACCCTTTTTCTCTGAAACGCGTTGAGGTTGTAACGCGGCAACGCGTTGAGGCTGTAACGCGGCAACGCGTTGAGGTTGTAACGCGGCAACGCGTTGCTGATATTCGTTCTACTTTCATTCGACCTATTTCATTCCATATATTTGTTTTATTTTATTACGCATGCGCTGGCACAAAATAATGCATGTGACACATGTGTTTTCAAAATTAAAACTCTATAACGTACAATCAATAAACTTTCATTATAAAATTCCTGCTGCTTTCTTAAAAGGCCCTTCTCGGGTCTTTATTTTAAAAATAAACTTATCTGTGTGCACGTACGCTTTATTACCACGCCCTACCTACCCATACCTACCCGCCGTACCCGTTGTGCTACACGATATCAAGTTGAAATTAAATTGAATAATTTGCCTCCAAGCGTTTAATATCTTAAGTCCCTTAGAGCTGTAAAAATTAGGCTTCTAAGTCAACGCTATCATAAAATACATTTTTTTTAAATTTCATCTACAAACTTTAAGTTATGTTTTAGGGTACTGTATCCAACGGTGTGGTGGTATGGGACCCTTGGTGCGCGAGTACGTCACGCACTTGGCCGTTTTTATCTTATTTTGAAGGTGGCGAAAACCGCTAAAGGGCCACTTAATGGAAAATGATTTCGGACCACAGCAATAAAGCTGTATTAGGATTTGTAATTCTTGAGGCAATACACCCTAGTATACAGCATGTTTTTTCTGACGCAATGCAATATATAAGCAATAATATTTTACTATTCACATAGATATGCCTAGATAACAATAAGGTGGTGTAGGTACCATATCTCAAACACCATTATCTTGGCCAATTATCCAACCAGTGGGAAAGTAATTCTGGCAATAATATAACAATAAAAACTATTTTTATCGCAAAAACTTTAGGTATAATTGGCAAGAGAGCGTCCCAATATGTATTGCCGTTTAAAAATAACATGTATCTTGTTTGCATGGAAGTTAGAAAATATAGCTGCCTGTTATTCACATTATACGGTCTACCTTCTAGCAGAAGTCTTATTTATGTCACAATATTACTTTTCTTCACCAGGTCATCGGTCCACCGCGTGGGAGGCCTGCCTACGCTACGTTTTCCGGTGCGCGGTCGCCACTCGAGAACTTTACTGCCCCATCGGCCATCTGTTCTACGAGCTGGAAGCCGATGGATGCGGGCAGCGCAGGACCGGTCGTCGTGGAAATCCTTGGGGGAGGCCTTTGTCCAGCAGTGGACGATTTGTGGCTGATATGATGATGATGATGATTACTTTTCTATATTGTGTTTATGTTAAGGCCCAGTGGTATGTACTTATAAATCTGTCTTTGTCTTTTTCTTTACGTGTAAAAAGGGAAGAAAATAACCACACTATTGCACTTTTTCGATGTTTTCCCTTCAATCACCTATGAACTTTATTTTAGTAAATAAATCATATTATTAAACTACTTATTTTAAGAATAAAACCGAAAATAGACGATAAAATGGCTCGAAAAGATTTTTTTGCGTAACTATTCTTTCGAGCCAACTTTATTCAATCGTGTTTCCATTCGATATAATCCCTCGTAACTATTCTCAATAATATCAATATGTTTTCCTAGATTTTAAATTTACTGTTAACTACTTCAAAAATGAATTCTAAAAACCTGTTTAAGTGGATTTTTAGGTACCACTGCACCTTAAGGGTTAACTGGAGGGACGAAATCCCATACAAACGTACTTTCGTTTTAATTTCGAAACCATAAAACTCATCGTATTCAAATTTTTTACAAGCATTAAGATGATAAATATCTAGATCTGTAATTAGTTTTGGTTCGAAAATAATAAACAAAAAAAAAGTTACTAATATTACTCGATTTCGTCGATAAAAAGGGCAAATTTTTTAAGTTGCTATAACTTTTTTTTTGTTTATTATTTTCGAACCAAAACTAATTACAGATCTAGATATTTATCATCTTAATGCTTGTAAAAAATTTGAATACGATGAGTTTTATGGTTTCGAAATTAAAACGAAAGTACATTTGTATGGGATTTCGTCCCTCCAGTACCCCCTTAAGGGCTGGATTAATGGATAATGGACGGATGAATCCTTACCAATATTATAAACGCTAAAGTTTGCATGTATGAATGTTTGTTACTCTTTCACGCCACAACAGATAAACGGATCTGGACAGATTAGGACCTGGATTAACATATAGGCTCCTTTTTTTCACGCTCGCGAACGGCTCGCGCACTGCGCACCCTCGAAGACAGTCATCGAAACTATGTAAACGCAAGCGAAGTCGCTGGCAAAAGCTAGTGAATTTAATATATTTATAGATGGATTTCCACGTGTCGATATTGTGTTTATTTGTGGAAATCATAAAAGGCATCACATTAAAGTGATCTATCTACGATACAGGCCTAGCCTAGTGTGGGGACCACTACTTACTCTATTATCGTTTAACTGTGTTTTTGGTAATAAAATAAAAATTTCTTATTTATTATTATTATTATGTAGTTTTAGATGTCGATAAAGTACATTAATTTATGTTTTTAGGTACACGCTTTTATTTGAAGAGTTTTTATGCTCAAAAAACCAAATGGTAATAAATATAAATAGGCACACGGTTCTGAATTCAAAAAAAGATCAGCACAGTAAGTAAAGTACTGACTTCTACTCCTATTCCTTCTCTGTTCATGCAGTCAGGTTGTGGAATAATTCTCTTCCTCATGAAGTACGTGACTGTGAGAGCCTTTACTCTTTTAAAAATAAATTGTAAGAACACTATATTTCTCTGTCATCTTGAGTTAATTGATTAGCCGTGACATTTTAAAAATATGTATTTATATTAGTTAATTTATATTTATCTATGTATTTATATATACCAATCAAGTATCTATAATTAAATATATTTATGTATTTGTTGTCTATATTTGTATAAATTTAGTATTTTTTAATATAACTTTATGTATTATTATTTTTTTGTTTAATTAAGTTGTGTACACGTCTGCTTTCTCAGTCAAAACTTTCTTCTTTCCCGGGTCTGCTGTAACAAATTACTTTAGAAACTTTTTTTATTACTTTTTGACCTTACTTTATAAAGTATAGTAAGTTGTATTGAAAATTAAAGACGATTCTGGGACCTTGATTCCACCTCCAGTGTTCATCATCAGATCAACTTCAAAAGACTAAAAGGATCTATTGTCACCAGGAATACGGTTTCATTCCAAATTTCACATCAATCGGACCCCTGAAAATCTCTCTAAAATCGATCGCAAAATCTGAACTAAACAAACATACAAACATTGCAAGCTAAATAAACGCTGTTAAAAATAGGAAAACATAACTCAAACAATATGAGTGAGCTGAGCATGGCTGGTTAACAACTGCACGTAACTATCGAGCCACCATCGCGTGATCGCGCGCGCCGTGTTTCCAACAAGATATCTCGCTAGTCGGTCGACGCTATCACTTTCCCCTGGTGAGAGAAGAAACGCCGCGCTAACAGCATTCACCGCTACATATCGGTTTGGATCGTAAAATTTGTAATAAGTTAATTCATTATCACATAAGAACTAGGTAAGATATAGAATGGTTCTGCTTTTTTGATAAATCTATAATTAATATCTGGTAATCTTGGTCTTTTAGACCATACACTACATGGTATTTGAGTGTCCCATCACCAGATATAATGGACCAGCTGACGATTTCAAAACCATGACTAAGGCCGCGAGTTCATATCTGCGGAAATGCAATATTAAAGTTTTTTTTAAATTTCATATTATAAAATCTTTTTTATTATAACCAGTGTGTAATATGAATGCCAAACGATCTTGCAATGTCGTTTCAAGCGCGTGTTGCAATAAAAGATTATATCCATCCCACAACAAAGCACTCACAGGCTCATTAGAACTTATATTTTAGACAATGTTCACCAATACTCACAAGTCTGGGTGTCGGGGCCCCGACGCGCTCGTTCTCGCGCTTGAGCACGAACGGCAGCGCGCGCCGGTGTTGCTCCAGCCACACCGCGTCCGGCACCGGCCGGTTCCGCCGCCCGTCCCACCGCCCTAGAGCTAAGCCACACCGTGGATTTATACACAACTCCACTGGTTACCATCAATCAGCACTTTGCCCTTACAGTCTTACAAATAATTGCCACGATAAATTGTGTACACTTGCCGGAGTGAACTCTGACATATATTCGTGGACGCTAGGAACCTCAGAGCAATAATTGCTTTAGTTATTGCTCTGAGCTAGGAACCGATTTGAAGACATTAGAGTAAGTTGTGTCGTCTTATTAGTAGCGTTTAATTAATAAGACGTCATAATTCATTCGGGCCAGTCTACCTTTTTTTTTAAACCAAAAGTGTTAAGCCCTTCGCATCATCTTACCTGATGGTAATGACGATGATGCCGAAGATGAAAGCGGGCTTACAAAGATTACCCAACGCACTGGAGATTTGGCTATCTTATCTTCAAGCCGGAAAACATCAATGCTGTTAACACTGATGTTTGGCGGCATTAGAGTCTTACAAAGTTGACCCCGCCGGGAATCAAACCCGCGACCGCCTGGTGGGAAGCGAATGGGCTAACCATTACGCCACGGAGGCGGTTAAAACGTTATCGTGGTAACGCGACTAGGACTAGACTTCTTTAGTTCCACTTTATGTGTTGTGGTCGCTACACGTTCGCTCGCTGCGTTAGGTATGTTATCTGAGGGTCTCACAATATTGGGTTCAACTATGACTGTTTTTGGACCATGACCGAAAAGAGTTGGATATAGCCAGGTGGATGGATGATCAGACGAGTATACTGACTGGCGCATAGATGGATAAGTAAATAGAAGTTATGGTTACAATAATAACCAACCGGTCGTGACCGTGCTTCTCTTTTTCGCATTGACTGAAACACATAGTAAAGAGAGAAGAGACATCTCATACAGACAGACAGGATTTGAACTGCATGCCAGCTGCAAATTAACAGTTTGGATGCGGTTTGCTTGGCAGTTGGCACAACTGCATCTAAACTGCCGACTGACAGCACAGTCCGCTTATTAAAACTGCACGCCGAGTGCAAGCGGACCGCGCAGTCGGTCGGCAGTTTAGACGCAGGTGTGCCTGCAAAAAAACTGCATTGTTGCAGTTGGCATGCAGTCCATCTGTAGTATACCTTAAGGATAGCCAAAGTGCAGAATGATGGTGGAATCCAAATTTTTGAATGCAACTATACCAATTATTATAATACTTTGTTGATTATGTGGCGATATGGTGACTGTGTTTTTGTTGATTACGAGTATGTGGCGATATGGTGACTGTGTTTATGTAGTTGTAGTAGAGTTATTAAAAAAGTTAACGAACGTACCTATTTCTTGAAGCTTTGTTTCTTTATCGTGTAAAATGTAACAGATAATTGCTGACAATTTAACACAGACATCCGGAACTAACAAATTATTTCGTGTAATTGAAAACAAAGATAAAATATTTTATGCAATAAGTATCATTTTATTTTTCAATATCAGATAAAAATATACTTATGTATTTATTATACAAACTAAGTAAAAATAATATTTACCGCGGAAACATGATTTAAAGAGTTGAAAAGCGTTCTATAAAAGTTCTAACGGATTGTTGTGATATTGTACTAATAATAATATTCATATTAAAAGTGTGTGTCGGACCACGCGCAAAATAGGGTCCCGTAGTCATATAAAACCGGCCAAGTGCGAGTCAGACTCTCGCACCGAAGGTTCCGTTTTTCCGTACCACCACTCCTTTGACCCCAAAAAAATCAACATGTACAGCAATGTTACCTATTCGTTTTAATATAATATAAAATAATTAACTTTTAAAAATTGATTCTCAAAGGTTCATACAAAAGACATTGACGAGCGCTGCGGTTTAAAGTGTAGTTCGGAAACCTTAGCTCGAGTTCGACTTACACTTGGCCAGTTTTTATTACTTGTTGTTTTACTTCAGAGTTTGCACTATAATCAGTAATCACACAAGTTTGACGTTTGTATGTATGTATTACCGTTTTTACGATAGAGCAAAAACAAAGTCTTGAAAAAAAAAGAACACGTATGTTGTGGGGCCCTCCTTAACTTTTACTGGTTTTTTTATTTGTTGGAAACTCGCCATAATAACACGTATAATGGGAAAATTTAATTTAATTATAATTTACGTACATTGGGTCCTATTACGGTTCAAAGAATACAGGACTTTTAAAAGCATATGCTTAGTAATATGGTCCCGTTAGCACCCTTTGGGTATGGCACACTCTTGGTACGTATATTTACATTTAAAAAAGTGACTGTGCAATGGGCTTAGGACATTTCATACGGAGTATAATTCGCGGTGTAGGTATATGTTGAACACAATGGCGGTCGCTCGCGCAGGTAAGATGGTCCCTAGATGCGCGCGACACCCGCGTCCCGCACTTTGATTGAGACCTCAAAATAACACACTGCGCACTGTTCAACTTAGATGGCGCGATCTATAACTGGCTATAAACTTATTATAAAACCAATTTAAGTTGGTAGGCTATTAATCCCGAAATATACAAGCCTATAATAGCTGCGCTGCGGTTGTATTCATTTTAATTTTGATTATTGTGCTATTATTGTTAGTACCTTTTAGATTTTCAAAAATAGCAGGGGCTGAACACATAAATTACCATTTTTAAGTTTAGTATTTCATAAACGAATGATTTGTTAATGATTGATTACGCGAATTATTTAAAAAACCCTTAATTTACATGTAGGTGAGGTACTCAGAATAATTTAATAAATAGATTTTATTCAATCACTTTAAACGAAGTCAAATTTCAGCTTTATAGCACTTACACTTAAGCTTTCCAGTCTTACTTAGTGACATCGTAAACATAGACAGACGGACATGGAGAGACTATGAGAGTTCCTAATTTGACTAAGGAACCCTAAAAAAACATCAAACAATTTAGTATTCAATTAAATAAATTCATAGTAAAGACCACTATATCTGTGGAAGAAAATTATAAATATTATTTCATTGCTTAATTATAATCCATAATGTTTAACAACAATACTCCGCAAAAGAGATATGCAGACTGTGGTTTTAGTCAGAAACGGACTCAGGGGTGTTAATATACACGAGACTAGTGCCAAATAATGTTTTCGTTTCTCTAAAAAAAAATGAATTTTCATACAAATCAATCAGCTCCATTCGACATCGGTCATCCAACTTAGTAAAAATTTAAAAATAATTAATAAGGTTTTTATTTCAGCAATGTTGTACTCCTGAATCGGGCACACCCCTGAGTAGGGCGTTGCTGGTCAACTCCACACCCTGTAGATGTAAATAATGTATGTATTTTTTTAACTTAAACAAAATATTCTGATACAACTTTATGCTTAAGCATTCGATTACTAATCAGAAGAAAATTGTGAAGGTAAATATTAAGTATGTATAATTTTACAGATTATACCGATAGAATTATAAAATATTATTTCTATTCAAACGCAGCAAGATCGGAGATTCTTTTTTTTAACACTTAATTATTTTAAGATTACGAAAGCTGCGCCTTATTATAATAATGTTTTTATTAATAGGATTAAAATTACGAAAAGATCCAAAGTGCTTCTATATAAATTTACAATTTAAGTATGTACTACTTTGGATTACGCAAGCGATTACTTTATTAATTTATAGTTTAGCTAGTTTATAGCAACATTCGAACCGGCTAACTCACGTCCGACATTATAGTCTTCAATATGCTGTATTAAATGCAAATGAAAATTTAGAGATCATAAAATTATAGACTTGAGATCAGCAACATACCGATAGCTTTAAGAATATTTTTTAATGTAAAACTAATATTGTATTTCACAACCCTAATCATACTTTCATAATACGTCATACGTCGCTAAATGCGTTTCTGTAAATGACTAGACATGTGATGTCGCATGGCAATCATATCCTCTTTTATGAAACTAATATTGAAGACTCGGTTGATTAAAAATTAATAAGTCATCTTACCACAAAACAGCACAAAGAGTAGAATATAAATAAAAATAACCATTACCTAACCCTACTTTGTAAACGATTAAAATTACGGTGCTTTTACACTGGGTTTGTGTGAAATATGGCAAGTAATATTTAAATTGGATATTATTAATATGCAATAATATGTATACATGGCTAATATTTAATTTATAGCTAAAATATTATTATGTTTTATTATTCAAAACTTGAAGACTTTATAATTACTTATCATTCATTTCATTTGAGACTTTGTACAAACTATTAACCGGGAGCCCTCCAATCACTCAACAATATAACACTGTGTAAAGATAATAGCTATTGTGTATAAAAATATTACTATTGTAGTTGCCACGAGTCGCATCGGTCGCGGGGCTTTGCTGCGACTCGTGAGTGTCGACAAAGAAAACGGAACCGTCGCCACTGCCCGCCGCCGCTGGCCCGTACAAAAAACTATACCTAATATGAAAATACACTATCTGAATTTAGGGGCGCGACGGCGGCCAGAGTCGACCAACATGCTGTAACGTGTATATTGAATGTGTAATATGTAACCTGTAAATAACCTACATAATTATGTAAAACCAGCACCGGTTGCAACAAATGCTTCATACAGGTTGTACTTCGAGATGGGTCAATATGATATGGCAACCATGTCATTGATTTTAGAGATAAGAAAAACTGCATTTATAGATGTTTGAAATATTGCTCGACTTATCTGGAGATCGAACCGACAAAATAAGAAAATAACAAACTTGAAGATAGGGATTTTTTTCAGAGGAGACTTTATTTTATTTTCAAAAATAAGTTGAATTACATTCAAAACATTTTTCGACACTTGCTTACATTAGCAGGGAATTCATCATTTTCGTGCTCTATTCCCAATTATTATTTGAGTTGGGTGTAACATGTTTTTCTGTTCCATTATTTCTTATATCCAGTCATCTTTCACACAGTCTATCTATTTTTAGGGTTCGTACCTTAAATGGAAAAAACGGAACCCTTATAAGATCCCTTTGTTGTCTGTCCGTCTGTCTGTCAAGAACGTTTATATCGGGAATGCGTGGAGGTGTCGAGTTGAAATTAAAACCATATACTTCGGTCTACAGTCCCTTGAAACTGTAAAAAAACCAAAATTTTAAGTTAACGTATAAAAAGTTACAGCCAATTATGCCGCAAAAAATTTATATTTCGACATTCTCAACGGAATCAAAATTCATAGGGTATTTTCCGTTGTCCTAGAACTATGAAATTTGGCAAGTAATACCGTCTTATACTACAAGTATAGGGAAAATGTGAAAACTGTACATTTGTAATTAAAACATAAAAATAGTCTTTATTTAAAGTATGTAATCTAACTAATCAATTATGCAAGGAACGGCGGTCTAAATTTTGAATTCAGTTAACCATGTCATGTGGGGTATCGTATGAAAGAGCTTCATCGGCAACAGCAAGATTTTTAATTATTTTTATGATGTACAGTTTTCAATTTATGACGACCAAGAAGTTTATAGGTAAAACTGAAGGCCACACTCTAAATACCTAATTGAAGCAAAGAAATATGCTCTTGAAATGTCTCTTTACCGCTCCGTCTCTTTTCAATTAGCGGGTGTGAGCAAGAGCTTCACCTATACACGTCTTGTTCATACCTCCTAATTAGAAAGAGACTGAGCGGTAACGAGAAACTTCAAGGCCATATTTCTTTGCTTCAAGTAGGTATTTAGAGTGTGGCCTCCAGATTTACCTATAAACTTCTTAATGACGACGAATGAAAAAATAATCCCTTTTTTGTATGTATAGGTACGTGCCTAATAATTTTGGTGTACCTAACAGTTTGCTATGTTATGATTTATATTATGTACCTACACATTTGTACGGAACCCTCGGTGGGCGAGTCCGACTAGCACTTGTCCGGTTTTTTTTCTTCCTCTGTTTTTATTTCCATCCACATATTCATTCTGTAAGGACTTATTAACCTTCTTACATTCGATAATCGCGCCTCCTTGTGTAACTGTCTAACCGCGCGTTTAATAAAAGCCTTTTTTAAATTTTAAATCTTTCGTGTTTGGAATGCTATCAGGTCTTTTCTGGAAGCATTCCTCGTTTGGTCTTCGTCAAAGGAAGAACTCTTCGAACGTGATTGTTTTTCTACCATCATCTGGCGGGACGTCTACTTTTACTTGCCTATATTCCATCCAATAATAAGCCAGCCGGCACTTTTATATTTTATATTGAAAATTTAAGTGCGTTTGACTGCAACTCACCTGATGGTAGGTGATGATGCAGTCGACGATGGTACACGCAAACTCAAATAATGCCTATTCACTTGAAGATCCCCAAATTATAGGAATCGGGATCAACAGAATCGTTTATTGTTTATAGGATCTGGGGAAAACTCATAGTTTAGTTTTAGTTTTTCCCAGATCCCTCGGGAACTATGTAAGGATATGCTAATTAGAAAATATGTCCTTTACCACCTCCTCAACCATCTTTGTGCAAAAAATCACAACATTCCATAGTTCCGTTGTTATGTTGCAGAAATGACCCAAAAAAGAGTAATTTTTCAGTTCCCTCGCTCGCGCACGTCGGCGTCGCAACGGAGCAACGGATAGTTATTTTTTTATAGAATTAGTAGAGGGGGTGGGAAGTGACATAGACTGATAATCAGAAAAGCCCCGAGTTCCTGAGGGATCTGGAGAATATTCATGGCCACGCTCGCAAGCCGCTTGCGGCTCGCGCACCACTCACCCTTACAGACAGTTATAAAAACGATATCCACGCGGGCAAATTTGTAAGGTTTTTCAGCTGAATCCTACCAGGAAGCTACGTACCCTTAGGGCTTTGCAAAGTGACCCTTCAATACTCATACTCATCACTCTTTTTATCACATCATCCTTCTCAATTGCTCCTTACATGTCCAAACCATGACAAAAGATTCGCTCTCAATCTCTCAGCCACTAGCGCTACTTTGAAAATTTCCCCTTATGTAAGTGAGTACCTTTCGTGATCTTGTCCTCCGCTTGTTATTTCCGCTGCATGTAGTCGTCTTTATTCCGTCTCTTTAGTAGTCAAGCACTATGAGATACATACAAGGCGACATTGGCAGGGAATTGAACCAGCAAAATGTAAAAAATACATAAAGGTGAAATTTTATGGTGGTCTTTTAATTTGTGACATTAAGTTTATTAATTAGAAGAAATTTATTGCATATGCCCATGAATTACATTTTCTATTGCTTTCATAAAATACGGAATTTTTATTTCTTCAAATTTGGTTTTAATTTGTGGCACAAAGTTTATTTGAAGAAATTGATTGCTTATGACTTCATGACTAACCCCTTCGACTTTTTTCGTAAAATACAGAACTTCCTGTTTTAATTTACGGCCAAAGTAAGCTAGTTTCCAAAAATATTTGAATACAATGCCATTTATTTTTAAAATGAAATCATCATATCAGCCGAAGGACGTCCACTGTTGGACATAGGCCTAACCCAAGGATTTCCACGACGACCGGTTCTGCGCTGCCCGCATCCAGCGGCTTTTCGCAACCTTCACCAGGTCAAAAATGAAATAATATGTTTCAAAATTGCCTGTTATTTTTTTTTTACATTTTGTCGGTTCGATTCGGCGCTAGGACAAGTCTCTAAGATCGACGACATGGTTCTTCAGAACATATTTTTTTGAGATCCCCATAATGACCCATCCCAATGTGCCAACCTGTGTAACAACAATCAGTCTATTGTCAGAAAGGAAGGTATGTATGTACTCGTATTCCCCTTGGCGAGACCCTATTAGTCATAGACGCCGCCACTTATGGCGAGTCACTCAATTTGTAGTGATTCCCTCATTATTTAATTCAAGCTCTTGTTCCTTGCCAGATAACAGTTTACGAGTACATTATCTTGATTGTGTGAAATAGAGGACTTATAGGGACTAGTCAAGGGACGTGGCACTCGGTATATCTATTGAAAGGCACGCGATAAGCGGAGAGGTGTGACGGCTTACAGGCCCCCGGCGACACTCCGATCACAGACTAGATACATCTATTGACAGTCTTCTTACAACTTATAAGCCACATCTTCTATGTAAGCCAGCGCTCAGATACAACACAACCCATTAATATTGTAAAATAAAATGATTGCAGTAAGCTATGGCAATATCGGTCTTTTTTCATTAGAAAAGTGGAAGAATTGTATTGCATCTGATGGCCGGGATCGATCCTCGCGTATGAGAGAACGCTGCCCGAGCGCGGCCTGGCCCGCCGTGGGGGCCGCTCGCACGTGGCGGCGGAACCTGCTACTGCGAGAAGCGGGGCGCGGGTGCGGGCGCGGGCTGGAGCGCGGGGAGAGACGGCGGCGGGGGCTTGCGCAGGCGCGCGAGGTGCTGCGCCAGCATGTGGCGGCGCAGGTAGAGAGGCGTCTTGAAGCTGCGGCCGCAGGTAGCGCACACGACCGGCTGCGCCTCGTGGATGAGCCGCACGTGCTGCCGCAGGTTGGACGCGTTGCTGTAGCGGCGGCCGCACTGCGCGCAGCGCACGCCCACCTCGCCGCCGCCGCCCAAGCACGCGCCGCCACTCGCTACAACAACACCACGATCGCACTGCGCTCCGTCCCGCTCCGGCCGAGCCCTCCCCTCACAAACCTCCCGCGCCCTCCAACACTAATCGACAGACTAAAAACTGGCGCATCGGTGGCCACGGACGCGAATATTAAAAAGTCCGCGCCCGCTCCCTTCGCCTGCTTTTAGTCCGCGTGGGATTAAGGACATTTTATTCTTAGTATGACCTGTTTCAAGAAATTTACTTAGGCATATTTTCGAGTACATTGAGTACCAAAGTAGTGAGATATCGCGGTTGAGAGGTAGGAGGGGAGCGGGCGGCGGTGCGGGGCGGAGGCGCGTCGCAGACACCCGCGCGCCGAGCCACCACCGTATCGCGACAAAAGTGAATTTACTCGTGCACGCCACCGCTGCTGGCAATGAGACCGCGCGCTCTCAGTACGCTGATAGATACATGTGCTGGGTTCGCCGGGGGCGCGGCTGTCGAGTCGACGTGTGCGTGTGATAATGACGTGATAGTGATAAATAAACATTGGGCATATTTACCGTCTCCACTCTCAGCTGTCAGCTCTGCGTTCATTCCCGCCATGAGATCCATATTACCTGCTGAAGAAGAATCAAAATTAATATTCGGCTGATATGATAATGCATTTGTTGCAATGAAGTAAGTGAATGCTGATTGAAGATCAAGAAGGAAGCCACAAACCTTGAAGAGCAGCAAATGGATTAGCGAGCGCGTTATTCTCGTTGTAGTACATAGGCGGAAAACCCGACTTCTCGTCGTCGCTTCCTTCCGGTTCCATCACCTCCATTTTTGGCTCTAAAAGATCCGATGCTGTGAAGTCCTGGCATCGCTCCGCCCTCTCTATTTCCCCAGGATCCATGAGAACATCATCCTCCTCATTTTTTACTTCGGGCGGTAATTCGAGATCAGTTTTCACCCTTAGCGAGGGATAATTGGGTGTTTCGCTATAGTCATCATTATTAGGCCTCGTTTGACTAGAAGTTTGAAAGGGAGCTTCCTCGTTGAGATTATTTCTGGCAACATCGGGAGAATTTCTAGCAGAGCGGCGGCTTGTGTTCTTGTCCTGCTCGTCGGCGGAGGTCACGTCGACGTTTTGGCTTGTGGCTTTGGAGGAGGAGGTAGACTGTGACGGTTTGGCGCTGAGCAAATTACGTAGTTGGGAAGGAGGGGATTTTCTATTCACTTTCTGCAACAGAAATTATTGTATTACTACATTGAAAAATTCCAAATAATCTCTAACGTTAAGTGAGGTTTGATTCTCGTAACATATTATGTGCAGCATCAAAAGGAAATAAAAGAATAGTATTTTGACACCATCAGGGCCAGGGTAAATCTTTTTTACAAACACAATATATCAGATTGGATCACGTGAGTCGTTACAGAATAAGTTTAAAGAAATCAATATTTTAACTGTTGCTTGTCAATTCATATATGAAAACATCATGTACGTTCGTAAATTTGCATTTATTTTCTAAAAACAGTGACAGGCATAATTTGAATTAAAAATAGTAAATAAAATGATATAGCCTATTTGAGACTGAGTAAGGTTAAAAAGTCATTTGTGGGGCAGTGTATAAGATTCTACAACAAAATTCCATAAAATATAACTAGTTTGTCAGAGATGCATTTATTCTTGTCATGCATATCAAAAAATGCTTGTGCTCTAGAGGATATTATAAAATAATAGATTATGTAAATGACAAAGACATATACGTCGATTCTATAACAAAAACCATTACCTGAGACTGAATATGAATCATGACATTATTTGTAATAGACAATAAGTTTTTTTTGACTATTTAAAAGTGTGTGTAAAAACATGTTTAAAATAAATATGTTTGATTTGATTCAATCCTCAGTCACTTCAGTCTTTCATCGCCATCTTCATCTTTTATTATGAATATCGTTATGAAGTGATTCGATTTTGTTGTTATGTTGTGAACAATCTGTGAGACTGGTCACCGACATGCTGGCTCACGTACACGAGCTGCAGCACAGTAGCTGGTGGCTAGAAAGACAGGCTTAGTTGCGTCAAACAAACTGACCTTGTCGTTGTGTTGCGAGCAGTCGGTGAGCCCCCGGATCTGCAGCGCGTCGGCGGTGCGCAGGAAGGCGCTGAGCTGCGCCTGCGCGATGTTCACCTGGCCCACGTACATGAACTGCAGCAGCGCGCGCACGTGCGCCGCTTCGCAGTCGCGCATAAATATTATAGGGTGCGGGCATGGGTTGTTCTGCAACAACCGAATGGTCGCTTTATGGTTCATATTCACTAGGTCGTAAGGGAAATTGGCTACCACGTGAAAATGAGCTTTTGGTCTTTAATCTAGTTGTGCAGAGAATTGGTATGGTTCGAAAAAAATATAGGTATTCCTTCATTTTTTTAATGCAATTTTTTTTTATTCATTGGCTATTTTTTATGATTTTTCAAGAGTGAAACGTTGAAATGTATGTGATGACGATGACGTCAAAAGACCATACTATGAAGAAAAATCGGCTAAGTGCGAGTTAGACTCGCGCAAAGTAGGGTTCCGAAATCTTAAAAAAAAATATTTTAAAAAAACAACATTATATAAGGTCTAACAAAATTAGCTGAAACTATTTAAACTGGTGATTCTACCCATGAAACTGAACAACTTTCCCCATGGAACCCATAGTCAAATCGCAAAAAAAAAATGGCTCTCCCATACTTACTCGATCAGCTGATCAGCCAACTTAATATGAGAAGATCAAAAAAAAATTTGAGATTTGACTATGGGTTTCATGGGGAAAGTTGTTCAGTTTCATGGATAGAAGCAAATAGTTTCAGCTAATTTTGTTAGACCTTATATTTACAGTTGGTATAGGAAATAGAATCCATGAACTTTCGACAAATTTTACTGCACTATTACTCCTAAGCTAAGAAAGCCTACTTAGCCGTGATAGTTTTCCTTTGAAATTGATTATATTATGTACTGCTATTTACTTTTTTTTTTCAAATGTCCTGACTTAGCGGTTTAGCTTGTATGGGGGAGAGGACACTTGACTCGGAAAAAATTAGCACCTTAAAGCTTAACATTTCGCAAACCGATTCCTGAATCAAAAAAGGTTTTGGCAAAACCTCAGTTGTTTTGAAAGACTTATTCAACGGTGCCCCACACGATAGGGTACGTAAGCAAAAAAAAAATTACATGTAGGGGAGGTACCATAAAAAATGTTTTTTTTAAAGATTTTATTGTACAACTTTGTCGGCGTCATTAATATATATATATATAACCATGCCAAATTACAGCTTTCTAGTATTGATAGTGTCTGAGCTAAGCCGCGGACAAACGGACAGACCGACAGACAGACATGGCGAAACTATTTCAATTGCCCTAGTACTAATTTCAATTGCCGATTATAAATAGAATTCAGTTATTTAGAATGTATTTACAGTAAAAAATCATTATATCTCTAAATAATTTATTTACGTGCCTTGTAGAAAAATATGAACAATGCCGGCAGTGACGTCATCGTAAGGCAGTCAAGGGAAAATCTCATTCAATTAGCTTTTGCCCAACAATCTATAGTCACAACAATCACAACAATCTATAGTCTATAGTTCCGTTACGTATTAACCAAAAAAAATATTTTTTTTCAGTTCCCCCAGGAACTGCATAGAATTAACCCTTTCGGCCGCCATCGCAACTGTGTTTCACAACCAGTTTAACCTATTTTCACGGGACTAAAAAAATGCATATGTCCTTCCCAGTTACAGAGGCTACCTGCATTCTAAATTTCATCAAGATTGGTCGGGTTGTTGAAGCGTGAAAAGATAACAAGCAACCAAACAAACACATTTTCACATTTATAATATTATAGTAAGGATACCAAAACCACTTGAAAATACTAAATCCTAAAAATTTGAAAATATCGCAGAAGCTATTCCTCGAAATGATTTTCGAATAAGGTGGGGTTCATAAAAACTGAACAATGCCACTTCCCCGCATGCGGGATAAAGATCTAGTGGGAGTAAGCCATTAGGATGATACATTTATGCCGTTTTCGCCCGGTTCGTCACTGGACTAGTAAAACAACGACATACTCACTCTTCTCAGAAATAGAAAATCATTTATTTGCCTTCAACACGGTATAAAGAGATCTGTCTTTATCTCTTCTTGCCTTTAAGCTCAGTGACAGACCGGGTGGAAGAAAACCATATGTGTGGCCCCAGCCTTATTAATTTTACAAGACACTGCAAGTCTTCAATAAAAAAACGCTGCGCAGGTCTCGTTTCGACCATATATTAGCCGCATAGGATTAAAACTAGCTTCATATCTTTCTGGGAGTAAGGCGTTTTGGTCCTTGGCTAAGTCGGTCGAGGCCTCAGATCACAGCAAACAAGGGGCGAACTTTTGCCGCTCGTCTTTGCCTCCACTGCTGAAACTCGATGGAACGCTGGCTCATACGGCAATTGACAAGGCAAACCTGTTTGCCGAAAACTCACGTCTAGATACAGCGAATAGTATACCACCACAGTTACCTCCTTGCGGATCTACTATGCCCCCTATTCGTATATAAGGAGGTACTCAAAACACTTCGTAATCTAGACGTGAACAAAGCCAGTGGACCTGACGGTATACCAGCTATAGTGCTAAAGAACTGCGCTCCTGAGTTGTCTCCTGTTCTGACACGTCTATACCGCCTCTCTCTTAAAACAGGTATAGTCCCAAAGTCCTGGAAGCTCGCCAACGTGCAGCCTGTGCCCAAAAAAGGCAGTCGTGCAGACCCGGCAAATTACCGCCCCATAGCAATCACCTCTGTAATCTGTAAGATTATGGAGCGTGTATTGAACACCCGCATTTTGGCATAACTAGAAGACAATGACCTCCTAAGTGATCTACAATACGGTTTTCGTCAAGGTCTGTCCACTGGAGATATTCTAGTGTATGCTACGCATATATGGGGTGAGGCCATCGAGAAACACGGTGAGAGCCTCTCTTGACATCTCGAAGGCTTTTGACCGAGTCTGGCACGCTAGCCTTATTGGCAAACTTCCTTCATACGGACTGCTTGTGGGCTTGTGTAACTGGGTATCTGATTTCCTGAGGGAACGGTCTATTTGAGTAGTCATTGATGTGATGGCTGCTCCTCTGACCTATTGGCAATCGATGCCGGGGTACCTCAGGGGTCTATTCTTTCTTGCTACACATAAACGATAAACGATCTGCTGACACCGGGTATTATTGGGTATGCAGACGATAGCACAGTTGTGGAAGATACCTATCCAGTGCACGAGCGAACAGCGCTGAGACGCTGTCTTTGAGAGAGGCCATGATCGAGCGCTTGAACCTATCGCTTCAGGCAGTGTCTGATTGGGGTGATTCCAACCTCGTAAGGTTCAATGCCTCTAAGACACAGGCGTGTTTCTTTTCCGCTAAAAGGAGTCCTTTCAACTTGACTCCTACTTTCCGGAATGAATTCATTCAGATATCTGACCATCTTGAGGTTCTTGGCGTGGAAATAACACCTAATCTCAATTTCGGTAGATACATTGAGTCCAACCAAGGCCAAAGTTGCTGCAATGAAGCTGGGTATTCTCTCTAAGGTGAGACGGTACTTCACACCTAGACAGCTTCTATCTTTATATCAAGCACAAGTCCGTTCTTGTATGGAGTACTGTTCTCACTTATGGGATGGATCAGCCCGCTATCAGCTGGATACCTTGGACGCAATCGACCGGCGCGCTCGGAGACTCATTGGAGACGATGAGCTTGTCAAAAACAAGCTCCAAAGCCTTGAGCATCGCCGCAAAGTTGCTTGTCTTTCGGTTTTCTTTAGAATTCATTTCGGGGAGTGTGCTCAAGAACTTCACGACCTCATTCCCCCAGCTCCATTCCACCTTCGATCAACGAGACGCAGGGGGAGGTTCCACCCCTTTGTTGTTGATTTCAGCCTATGCGCACGAAGCGTTACGCTTCCTCATTTATTATGCGGACAGCGATGGAGTGGAACTCCTTGCCTGCGTCTGTGTTTCCTGACTCCTACAATTTAGTGATCTTCAAGGCGAGAGTGAATAGGTATTATTTGAGTTTGCGTGTACCATCCTCGACTACATCGTCACTTACCATCAGGTTAGATATAGTCAAAAGCACTCAAATTGTTAATGACAAAAAAGAAAAAAAAAACGGCCAAGTGCGAGTCGGACTTGCGCACGGCGGATTCCGTATCACGTCAAATTTGGCAACTTTGGGTACGGAACCCTAAAAAATCATAGATTACAAAAATCTATATATATATATAAAATGCTTATGTTAGTATGTAAAGCCAGGGTTTTCTCTATCACCACTAACTCCAATCAACTTCCCGTTGGGGTGGTAAATACCCCTTGGTCTCCAGGTGGGAGTAAGGGAGTTTGGTCGCGGTGGGTGGAAGTGGGTGGTTGTGGGTGGCGAAAATGTATTCAGATATATATCTGTCCTTTTCTAACTCATGGGAACTTTTAGAAAGTTCTAAAATTTTTTTGGAATTTCTGGAATAATCTAGAAAACTCCAGAATGTGTACAAGTGTAACAATCGATCTAGAATATTCCAGAAAGTTCTAAAAATTTCTGGAATGATCTAGAAAGTTCCAAAATTGTGTGTGACTGCTAAAATCGGTATGGAATGTTCCAGGAAGTTCTAAAAATTTCTGGAATGATCTAGAAAGTTCCAAAATTGTGTGTGACTGCTAAAATCGGTATGGAATGTTCCAGAAAGTTCTAAAAATTTCTGGAGTGATCTAGAAAGTTCCAAAATTGTGTGTGACTGCTAAAATCGGTATGGAATGTTCCAGAAAGTTCTAAAAATTTCTGGAATGATCTAGAAAGTTCCAAAATTGTGTGCGACTGCTAAAATCGGTATGGAATGTTCCAGAAAGTTCTAAAAATTTCTGGAATGATCTAGAAAGTTCCAAATTTGTGTGTGACTGCTAAAATCGGTATGGAATGTTCCAGTAAGTTCTAAAAATTTCTGGAATGATCTAGAAAGTTCAAAAATTGTGTGTGACTGCTAAAATCGGTATGGAATGTTCCAGAAAGTTCTAAAAATTTCTGGAATGATCTAGAAAGGTCCAAAATTGTGTGTGACTGCTAAAATCGGTATGGAATGTTCCAGAAAGTTCTAAAAATTATCTAGAATGTTTGAGAAGGTTCTAAAAATTTCTGGAATGATCTAGAAAGTTCCAAAATTGTGTGTGACTGCTAAAATCGGTATGGAATGTTCCAGAAAGTTCTAAAAATTTCTGGAATGATCTAGAAAGTTCCAAATAGTATGTGACTGCTAAAATTGATATGGAATGTTCCAGAAAATTCTAAAAATTTCTGGAATGATCTAGAAAGTTCCAAAATTGTGTGCGACTGCTAAAATCGGTATGGAATCTTCCAGAAAGTTCTAAAAATTACTGGAATGATCTAGAAAGTTCCAAATTTGTGTGTGACTGCTAAAATCGGTATGGAATGTTCCAGAAAGTTCTAAAAATTTCTGGAATGATCTAGAAAGTTCAAAAATTGTGTGTGACTGCTAAAATCGGTATGGAATGTTCCAGAAAGTTCTAAAAATTTCTGGAATGATCTAGAAAGGTCCAAAATTGTGTGTGACTGCTAAAATCGGTATGGAATGTTCCAGAAAGTTCTAAAAATTATCTAGAATGTTTGAGAAGGTTCTAAAAATTTCTGGAATGATCTAGAAAGTTCCAAAATTGTGTGTGACTGCTAAAATCGGTATGGAATGTTCCAGAAAGTTCTAAAAATTTCTGGAATGATCTAGAAAGTTCCAAAATTGTGTGTGACTGCTAAAATTGATATGGAATGTTCCAGAAAATTCTAAAAATTTCTGGAATGATCTAGAAAGTTCCAAAATTGTGTGTGACTGCTAAAATCGGTATGGAATGTTCCAGAAAGTTCTAAAATATTCTGGAATGATCTAGAAAGTTCCTGAATTGTGTGTGACTGCTAAAATCGGTATGGAATGTTCCAGAAAGTTTTAAAAATTTCTGGAATGATCTAGAAAGTTCCAAAATTGTGTGCGACTGCTAAAATCGGTATGGAATGGTCTAGAAAGTTCTAGAAATGTTTGGAAAGATCTAGAAAGATTCAAAATTGTGTGCAAGTGTAAAAATCGATATGGAATGCTCTAGAAAGTTCTAGAAATGACTGGAATAATCTAGAAGCTTCTAGAAAGTTCCGAAATCTGTGCAACTATTGAAATTAATCCGGACGATCCAGATCGTAATTAAGTACATCGGAATGTTCTAGAGTTTTCTGATACTAGAAATTTCGATTTCCAACGGTATATAAACCGAAAATCAGTGACTTTTTGTCAGTTGAACCGTGTTTACAGTCGCGAAAAGATCAATTGAAGCCAAGAGTGAACAGATTAATTAAATATACTTTCTATACACCTCATATTTAATGGTCGACTAAGTCTTTCAATATCTAAGATAGAAATCTATATTATCTACGTTAAAAAAGGCATCCTCAAATATTTTTTATACCATTAAACATGCGATGTATTTTAACCCGAGCAACGCCGGGTTTTGCAGCTAGTTATATTCTATTTTAAAAGCTTTTATTTAACTTGCAATGTTTGTATGTATGTACGTACGTATGTTTCTTTAGTTCAAATCTTGCGATCGATTTTAGAGCGACTTCAGTCGAGCGATTTTAGTCCGATTCTGAAATTAGGAATGAAGCCGTATTCCCCATGACAATATATCCTTTTGGTATTTGGAAGCTGATCTGATGATGAACTTTGGAGGTGGAATCATGGTCCCAGAACCGTCTTTTATTTTCAATACAACAACTAGACTTTATACTGTGGCCACCTTTTTGGAATGTGGAACTGTGTATTTTTTATATATTTATTTGAGCATTTGGCTTTTTGAGCATAAAAAAATTTCTAAAATAAAAGCTTGTACCAAAAAACTTTTAGGTTTTTCGAAAATAATTAATATAAAAGACGAGACTGACAGTAAAAATGTTTCTCCTTTATGCATGAGCGCAAGTTCAACGTACAATTGGCCAGTTTTTATTAATTTTTGTTGTACTATAGAGTTTGAACTATAATCACACCATGTTTAAGGCTTGTATGTTGTAAACAAAAAATAACATTAATCGTATGGGAACCCCCTTAAATTAATTCAATTTTAATTTTTAACTGTTTGTTAGGGTTCCGGTACCTAAAAAGGTAAAAACGTAACCATTATAGGATCACTCGTATGTCTGTCCGTCCGTGTGTCACAGCCAATTTGCTCGGAAACTACAGGATCAGTTGATTTGAAATTCGCTACACATAATAATTATGTACTCGTAAATCGGTGACCCAAAGACGGACGTTTAACGTAAATAAATGAATTTTAAACATGGAGCCACTTTTAGGGGTTAAACTATAAGATAAATAGTTTTAATGTTATTTTAAAAATACGCCATTCACCCCCCCTTATTTTCGAAACTACTGGGCCTAAAATCTTGAAAAATCACAGTATATGAAGTTGAATGCATAGATTACAGGAGTATATATGCGAAAATCTAAAGTACTAAGTAGTAGTAATAAGTAGAGCAAACTATGTACTGAGAGGTCGTTCTTTGGTAGTTAAAATTTTGGTGCGAAACCATGTTTGTGTGACCCCGAGTCACACGTTTCCGGTTGTTTTTATTATTTTTATTTGTTAGGGTATTATTTTGTATGGGTATTGGGGACCCCTTAATTTTATTTTTTTGTTATTTTTATTATCAGGAAATCCACTATAATAAGACATATTGTGAAAATTTTAATCAACTACCTATACATATGTCATAACTGGCAATGACGTTAAAAAGATTATATTTCTAACAAAAACACTCCGTTAAGTCATGCAATGTTAAAAAAGCCTCCGAAAATTAAATTTTTAGATACAAAAAAAGTACGAAAAGAAACAAACAATTGACGGGAAAAATTACGCGTAGATTTCTAAATGTCATACCCGGTCCACCAGGCCCCATTGTAGAGATCAACACAGAGGTCCATCGCCTTTGATAATTGCATCAAAGCCGACATCTCTTAGTCACCGGGCTCGCGCTTTTTACCCGCTTTAAACTCTCTCGCTGGACTGAACATACGATGACTATGGAACCCCCGCACGATTGCCCTGTCTAGACGTCTCCGTTGGACGACTGTATGGATTCTTATACTGTGACCAGGCCATTATGATAATTTTATAATGGATAGCAGACTACCGGCTGCAATTCCGTTTGTAACTCATTGAAATCTCTAATGGTATATTATAAAAATAAAAAGGTGTCGCGGTTGAGCAGCGCGGCGGCAGCTGTTAGGTAGGTATTTGTGTTACACAGTTAACAGGGCATTTGAACAGCAAGCGACTGTGTAACAAATGTAACAGCGCGCACCTTCGACCGCACGTGGCTGGGCTGCGCTGGTAACCCGCGACACTACAAAACCAGCCTTGGAAAATAAAACTTAAATTAAAAAATTAATAAATACCCGAAAAAATTCCTCTAAAAAGTAAAAAAAATAAAATGTATTGGTCCTTTAACTTTAATATAAGTATGTAGTAACATTTTAATCCAAGAGTCAGGGCATTTGAACAGCGAGCGACTGTGAGATGCATGTAAGTGCTAGCCCACACCTTCGACCGTACGCGGCTGGGCTGCGCTGCTCACCCGCGACATTCCAAAACTAGCTTTAGAAAATAAAACTTAAATAACAAATTTAATAAACCCCAGGCAAAAATCCACTAAAAAGTGAAAAATTAAATGTATTATTGGCAATTTAACATTAATAAGAGTATGTAGGAACAATTTGATTCAAGAGTCGTCACGTTGGGGGACCGCTAAGTTGAGAAATTAGTAGTAATTAGCTATATGTAGTGACGAAATTTGTTGTAAAATTAGTAGCAATCAGTTGTATTCTGTTATTGTTTCATTCACATACTCGTAGCATTCCCTCATACGCGACGACTCTACTCTTGGTACAAAATGTTACCCACATATTAAAGTTAAAGGGTCAATACATTTTATTTTTCACTTTTTAGAAGTTTTTGTCGGGTGGTTAATTAAATTTTTAATGTAAGTTTTATTTCATGCTTTTTCAACTTTATACAGGCTGTTTAGAGTTTAAAAAGTATAGGAAACTGAAAGGGGAGCCAGAGGAGTTCATTTAGAATAGATTTGACTTAATACACTTGTAGCCCAAAGTCTCACATTTTTCGAGATATTTGCTTTTCAATTTTCAAATTTTGTATGATAAACGCATTTGTTTAAATACTTCGTGATTGAACAGTTGAAGTGCAAAATACGGTAAAAACTTCCTAATTTTATCAGCTTTCTCAAAAAGAAAAAAGTTTAAAAAATACAAATTAGCGGAACAAAAAACTATGTTGCCTTGAATCCCATACTAATTTTACAACAATTTTCTATGGAAAAAATCAAGTTCAAATGTTTTGCATGAACGTTATGAATTCAAAGTTATTCAATGATTCTAGAGGGTCGCAGATGGCTGATAATGTGAAAAACATGATAAATTTTAAAATTTTAAAAAAAAACATGAAATTAATATTTCTTGAAAATTTGTATTGCATTTTTATGTTATATCTAAAACCTATTCATGAGACAATTCCAATGAACATCGATACATCGGCTGTAAGTTGGTGAAGAGTTGGGTATCCTACAGATTCTAGAAGACGCTGTAGCATCATATCAAGATTACCATGTTTTGTCTAACACATATTCCTTGAGAACAAGATACCCCTGCTGTAAGTTGGTGAGGAGTTGGGTATCCAGCAGATTCCAGAAGATGCTGCAGCATTAGGTCCAGGTTACCATGTTATATCTAACACTTATTCATTGAGTCTATTCCAATGAGCCCAACCACGATACCTCTGCTGTAAGTAAGTAAGGAGTTGGGTATCCTGCACATTCCAGGTGATGCTGCAGCGACAGGTCAAGGTAACTATGTTCTTGCAATATCATTAGAGTAACCGGACACCAAATTTCAAATCGATTAGACTGGTAGAAGTTGCCCACATCCCTTCATCACCTAGAAAAGAACTGATGTAGTTTAAACGGCTGAACAGATCTATACAAATTATAGCTAAGAACCATCTAAATCATGTCAGCTTACCAACAAAAAAAAAACACATTAAAATCGGATCATTCGTTTCGAAACTACGATGGTCGATGACACAGACAGACACACAGATAGATACTCAGAAACACATGTTAAACTTATAACACCCCTAATTTGCGTCGGGGTTTAAAAATAGGTAACTCAAAGTCCTGAGTAACAAAGTGGAGGTATTTTTACAGTTTGTTTATTAATATCATCATTAAAGCTCATATACGTCCCCACCGAGGGGCTCGAGCCTACCCTGAATCAGGGCGATTAGGCCTTAGTCGACCACGCGGGCCCAGTGCGGGTTGGTCGACTTCACACACAACCTTCGAGTTTCTTCGCAGGCATGTGCAGGTTTCCTCACGATGTTTTCCTTCACCGTTAAAGCAATCGGTAAGTATGTACGTAAGTTTTTTGAAAAACTCATTGGTACATTGGCCATCCAGATTTGAACCCGGTACCTCTGGGTTAGATGGACCGAGTCGTTACCGGTTGAGCAACCGACGCTTCGTTACCGGTTGAGCCACCGACGCTTATTATTTATTAATATACATACATATAATCATGCCTCTTTCCCGTAGGGGTAGGCAGAGACCACTTCTTTCCACTTGCTACGATCCTTACATACTTGTTTCGCTTCATCCACTTTCATTAATTACACAGTGATTGATGTGGCACAGGGGTTTCTACTCCAATCATGTGATCTCTTTGATGACAGCATATGCTGAGCTGCTACCTTTTCAGTGATAGGTATAAACTATGTATTCTATATAACAATGCTATATTTCACTTGTCGGTACTTATCACTGAATAAAAAAATATTATATTCTATTCAATCATACTTATACCTAACTGGCGATTGATTTGTATCAGTGCTGCAGCGGAATGAAGATGTTTTCATGGTAATTAGTAAAACAACAATGACGCCATAAACACACCCCATTAATTAGTCCAAATCTTTAACCTATTCACTTTCAGATTGACATTTCAAAACTTACTTTTTAGGGTTCCGTACACCCAACGGGTGACAAACGGGAACCTATTACTAAGTCTCCGTTGTCTGTCTGTCTGTTCGTCCGTCAGCGAGCATTATTTCAAGAACCGTAATAGGTAGACAGTTCTAGATTTTACAGACTATGTATTTCAGTTGCCACTATACTAAAAATTTGAAAAAATGAAAAAAAAATTAAGGTTTTTGATTTAGCTTTTCGTAAAAACGGTAATACATACAAACATGAAACTTGGTTGATTAATATAATACTAATATTGATGTAGAACAACAAATAATAAAAATTGTCCAAGTGTGAGTCATACTCATGCTAAGGAGTCTGAACTGAAAGACTAAAAAGCATATTTTTGTAGCTCATATTGATATCTTTTGTTAATGTGAATAGGTATCATTGTCATTATAGTATGTAGTTGTGTGGAGGTACGGAACCCTCGGAGTGCTAGTCCAACTCGCACTTGGCTGGTTTTTAATATTTAATTTATTTTATTGCAATTGTAACATAATATTTTTTATAGTTAAATGTAAATAAATACACAATGTAAACAAGTTAATACACTTATTACAACAACATAAATTAACTAACAACAGCAAGTCCTTAAGTAATGACAATATGCCATTTTTCAAACGACTTCAAAAAAGGCGAATGAGCTCCTTAATTCAACAGTTTGTTTTATGTATGTTACGCGAGTTACGCAATTTCTCTGCCATTTTTTTTTAATTAACGAAAGAAAAAAATATAGCAAAATTGTACTTGGATGCATGTGATTTAAGCCAGTTCTATTAACGTGTTTAGCATGGTCAATTATTATTTTTGATATTATAAACTTTATATTTTTTATTTATTTATCCCAAATCCACTATGATTCCAATATAGGATCTATAGTCAAATGCAACCCATAAAACTGTGCCTGCAACAGTTGAGTAGGTAAATAACTCAAGATCAAGAATAAATGATAGGTAAATTCCATTCATCCCATTAATCAAAAGATGTTCCAAACATGTTAAAGATCTTTAAATAAAATCATTGAATAAATTCAATTTTGATATTACATTTTAAATGTAAACTTTGTGTTATGTATGTTTTTTAAAGCTAGCATACAAAGTAACTAGTATCTCATCTGGGCTAGCACTATGTTCTTAATTATGAAAATAACTCAAAAACTTTAAAGCAAGCATGGGCACCGGCAGGTAGGTGCAAGAGGGTGCACTTGCACCATGCTGACTTGGAATGAAATACAATCAACAAAATACAAAAACTTGATGATAATATAATTTCATATACAAAAAAAAATTCAGGCTATCTGCGCTCACCCATTTAGAGCTACTGGATTTTTTAGATTGGACAAATGATTATTGATAGCAATACCACCTTACACTGTGGCAATACGGAGGAGTAATCAGGTCAAAGAAGGATTGGAATCTCATTCTCTTCTACACTCGAAGAGCTTACCTTCAGCTATTGTTTCCCTAATCTTAAAAATTGAGGAATGAATTTACATGTGTGCATTTTAAAAATCTGAATTTAAGTATCTTATCGCTTTTGGGTTGTACTGCATTTCAAAGGGCAAAGAAGTATATGCTCCCCCCTATAAATGATTCTGCCGGCGCCCATGATAGCAGGGGCTTTTAATAAATACCTTTATTTGTAACAAGTGTCCTTGATTAAATGATAGTCAAAGTCAAATCAAAAACCTATGCTATATTGTTGTGAAATACCTACATCATTGTTTACCATCACTCCACACTGTTATACAAATACAATATGTATATTATGATACAATACATGTGAAAATAAAATGTAATAATTTTCATATATAAAAGATATTAATATATAAATCTGAATGTAGACATATTAATAGAATAAGTAGGAAATCAATCATAAAAAAAAAGAAAAAAATATTTTGATTTTAAGCAAAGAAAAGACAATAGTGTTAATTCGGGGTAACACAATTTAACTTATTTGACAGGAATAAACTAAATTTAAGCATTATGTCCTTGTCTTTTCAATACAGAAAGAAAAAGACAGAATGTGTAAATTTACTTTAGTCCTGTCTAATAAGTTAAATCGTGTTACATCGAATCAGTACCAATAACTTTCTTTCATATTAAAGCAACAACAGCATACTTTAAACTTTGTTTCTTCCTGTACAATAAATAAAATAGAAGCATTCTAACATGTTGTCACATTTATGTTGGTGCAAACAATGAATATTTACAAATCAATGGGGCCTGGTTGAGTAATGTGATTAGACAGTCATACAATTAGGTTAATTGCCCTCTATGTGTGGACATTGGACAGCTAAGAAAACACAATAAAGTCTTCAATGTGAAGCTCATTCATTTATCAATAAATTTGATAAGTGCAAATTTATCACATCATGGATACAAGATATCAGTAATATAGTTATTTTTGTACAACTAGTGTCTTGGTATGGGAACATGTTATCCTGTGCTGTTTTACAGATATTTTTGTACCTAGGGAAATTGGGGAAAAATAATATAATAAAAAAATGATAATCATTAATTATTCCGAAAAAATTACATTTCACTTGTTTTGGTTTCATGTATAATAATGATTATTATGGCAAAAATATTTCTTATATGAGCAAAAAATAATTAAAACAAGTTAATCAAGTATTTTATGTGACATTTTGTCAATACATTGTGATAGATAATGTTGTTTGTCTCAAACCATAGTTTTATAATAGCTATACTTCTCATATTAATGGTTACAAACTTGCTACACTGTACATATTTCTTAACTCAACAGCAAAGTGAAAAGTGTTGTAAAATACTTTTATATAGCCACTGTGTTTGTGTGTAGTGAGGTCATTGACATTTACTCACTACAGTACTGTAAAGCAAAATGTTAGATATTGTTGTATACGAATATTTATTATTTTAGAAATATACAAAGACAGCAAAAGCCCACTTAATCATAGAGTGTAATTTATTTACTAATAAAACAGTTTAACAGCACAGCATAATGAAAGTGGGGACAATGGAATGGGCTACTTGAATTACAAATGAAGATTTCCATAGCTTTCTTATGCCACATAATACCTACTGTTCATTACACTGCATTCCATGCAATTATCTACAAAAATGTGGCAAGACTCTAATGTGAAAACCAGTATAACCAACATGTTTGATGCCTCCATGTAATTATGGCTATAGGGAGCAACTTTGATGCTTCTGCCTAATTGAAAACAAGTGCCTAAAGATGTCCTATCATGGAATTTCATGTTTTTGCAATACAAAAATCTTAGCAATCTCTGACCTGCTGTGATTTTTTTTTATTAGGTGTCAGTCCCGTAATGGTAATTTTAGGCTCAAAAAAACGAAATCACGAATACTTAACCGGAACGCGAGACATGGCATTTGTAAGTAGATCAAGTGTTTTATACATAACAACTTTCACTAGACTCATTGTAATGGTGACACATCAAAGTGTGGGGAGTGAAAATACACTTACTTTGAACAGCTCCTTAAAGTAGGGGCTGCAGGCGGAGAGCACCACCTTGTGGGCCTCCAGCCGCTGCCCCTCGCACGCCAGGGTCACGTCCACGAAGTCCTCATCATCGCGCAGCGCCTCGAATTGGGAAGTTATATTTGCTTGAAAATTGTTCCATCTCAAACAGAATTGCTGGTCGCCACCCAGTTCTGTACCTTCCATTACTTATAGACATAACTCGATATCCCTGCTCATTTAATTTGTTGATAAGAATTGTAATGAAAATAAATATATCACAGAAACTTGCAATTTCAGTCGCCGTCTGGCCGAAAATCGTGAAAGAAAACAATCAATAAAATCTCGTACCAATCTAAGAAAAATAAAACTTTTTAATTTGTCATTTGCTGATGAGTACATTCACTTCAACGTTCCATTTCACTTTACACAAAATACCGGTTTTTATACTATTCCGATCTTGTGATTGTAAATCCTCGCAGAAAAATGATTACTTAATTATAAAAATAATTTACAGTAAATTATGCACGCTAAAACTTTGCAAAACATCATTTTTATTTATTTTCTAGTAACATGGTGCACGGCCGCGATACGTGTATATCGGAACGGAATAATAAATTCCTATTATCTTTCTACGTATAATTTCTTTCGTGGTGTGAGTAAACATGTGAGTTCCGAGTACCTATTAAAACCGGAATGCTTACTCAACTCAGTAGCCGCAAGCAAAGTGGGACAGTAAAGACTACTACTTTGTCTCTTTCGTATAAAGTGACTATAAGTTACATGAGACTGGTAAAATGCTCATTTAAGCCTTAAATGGATGAACTTTGTGTCTTGTTCAAAGAACACCTACTATCAAATCATTCTGAAATGTTTTTACATAATATGTGTGGAGTGTACACCGATAGTGTAAAGTGCAATGGCAAACGTTTTTCGGTGCTCGCTAAAACATTGCAAAGCACATCAGGCCAAAATGGCTGCACTTAAATATTTTATTCAAAACGTAATTGTTGGTTAATCTAGGCAAATGTTTATTAGTGTACACACAAAACTAAGTTTCCTTTATCTTACTGGCTGGGCATAGGCAAAGTATATATATTAGTACTAACGTAGTATAGGCCTAATCCGGCAGACAGGTAGTTATCGTTAGATAGATAAAACATTTATTCAAAGCTACATTACAATTGATACACAAAAATAAAAACTTCTTATATCTAAGCTTAAATGTATAAAGAGGGTAGATACATAAAATTGTGCCGTAACTTCGAAATGGCTCCGACTCAGCATATGCTGCAGGTAATTATGTTCCTACAGCGCTGATATTCTGCCGGCGCCGGGACGGAAACCGGTCCGACGGATTTCTCCGTGAGGCGAACAAAGTAACCACGTTTAATGATTAGTAACAAGCAATATGGATGGATAGGTATAAACGGTTTTTTTTTATACAGAATACAAATTATAATGTACAAGCTTAGAAGTTTAAAAGGGCAATCAGAAAACAAATAAAAACCAGCAGTTGGCAAATAAATTAAAATGACAAATTGCTAAAGTAGGTGACCAAAAACTGATTAATATCTAGAACTAATAACAAAAAAAATGAAATAAATAAATAATAATAAAAATCGTAGGTACTTAGCAAATAAAGCATAGAGATTGTCTGTCGGACGGACGTCTATCACTGCCAATTCGCTCCAAAAATACTGGACCGATTGAGTTGAAATTTGGTACACATTATGTAAGTCGGTGACCCAAAAACGGACGTGCAACGTAAATAATTGAAATTTTAAATAAATTTAGCAATTAAACATCAAAGTATTTAAATATCTAAATATCTGGCTTCGAAATCCGGCAAAGACATAGCTACCCGAGAGCGTAGGAGCGCAAGCATCCTCGCCCGATTTTAGCCAAGTTTCATTAATTGCTAAGATGTCCATACTGTGTCGTTCCGCCGCAACAATGAACTCATTTTGCTTTGTATTAAGTGACCCAGCATTAAAAAAAAAGACGTGTGGCACTTGGGGACTGCCGCGGTAAAGCTATTGCATAGCATTTTTTATCAACTTATGCAATTATAATTATTTACCATCGCGACCACCATCACGAGCACCATTGCGATCACCATCGCGACCATCATTGCGACCACCATCGCGACCACCATCGCGACCACCATCGCGACCACCATCGCGACCACCATCGCGACCAACATCGCAACCACCATCGCAACCACCATCACCATCATCATGATGGATAGATAGATGGCACTGTAAGTTTTTTAGAACTCAATATTTTTTTTTGGGGTGTCAGGTTTTTTTCAGTCCCCTCAAAGCCCGCGATAAAAGCTATACCTACTTACAATAGCTTAAAATACGAGTGTGCTTTAGACCACATGCACACGACTGAAGTAAAACTTCTTTAGCTCCATCAATATATTATGTTTGAAAGTAAATACTTAGTCTTCAGAAAATAATCAAATCTTTTTTGTCATATGGAGGTATATACAGTTTATGAAAAGAGTTTTATTATTCTCCGAAAATGATCAAATCTTTTTTATCTTATAGGTATGTTAGTTTTAATTGTTTTAACAACCGATATTGTTGCCTTGGCAACCGTCGGAGTGAGGAGCGTGAGGTTTTTTCGTTACGGAATTTATGGATTCGGTCCCCGCGCTCAAGACCCGCGATAGAAGCTATGCAATAGCTTAATACCTAATTTCAAAAGTTTGTTTTTACCCATTTAAATTCAAATGATAATGCAAATCTAATAGAAAAGTAAATTGGTAGTTGCTGGGTAAATCGGTGATAAAATATGAGAGAAAAACGGAGTTTTCAAAGCAAAGATATTTAGCATAATTTTGAAAAATTGAAAAATTAATATAATTGTCATTGGGGCTGAAACTTACACACTGTTTTTTGTCACCATTGAAAAAGAGTGCTAGTATATAGAACACTTTGAAAAACAATCCTTTTACCATTTTGAAGACACTATTAATAGGTAAAATGCTTAAAAATGAACAAAATACGATTTTACAGATTATAAACAATATAAAATTTGTTTTCTGATTTAAGCAATGATAAAAACCTGCTGGACTATAACTAACATATTTAATTGATGAAATATTATTAGAGTACTTTATTTGAAGCATAGGCCAAATAACTGATAGACATGCACAGTTCAGAGTAAATAAAGCAAAACATCTCAGACAAAGCACAAAAGAGCTCACAATAAACGCCAAAAAAATGTGTAAATAGTACAAAGTTCCACCGGTCATCATTACAGCTCATATACGTCCCCACCGAGAGGCTCGAGCCTACCCTGAATCAGGGCGATTAGGCCTTAGACGACCACGCGGGCCCAGTGCGGGTTGGTCGACTTCACACACAACCTTCGAGTTTCTTCGCAGGCGTGTGCAGGTTTCCTCACGATGTTTTCCTTCACCGTTAAAGCAATCGGTAAGTATGTACGTAAGTTTTTTTGAAAAACTCATTGGTACATTGGCCATCCAGATTTGAACCCGGTACCTCTAGTTAGATGGACCGAGTCGTTACCGGTTGAGCCACCGACGCTTCCACCGGTAAATTTATTAAATTATTTGCATGCTTAATTGTTTGGTGCACATCGAAATTACTACTTAGAGAAAAACCCGGTCAAGGTCACGCTCTTCTTGCAAAATATGAACTTGAGATGTCTGGTTCAGCCTAGCGTAAATATGGCCATCTCTTGTCCAGATGAAACGCCATTGACAGCTTCGACCCTTGTCCCGGGCCTTTGCAAAAAGTATACGATTTACTTTGGTCAGTCTTTCATTGACATGGAATCGTCGAAAAGTATGAGTCGGCAATCCCAAATCCTCCGTGGTGGCTCCTCTACGTACACGTGCTTTTTTGAGGAAGGAGTCGCGAAGCGCACGCCTCGCCAACCTCACAGCTATGGGGCGTGGTCGCAGGCGCTCAATGCCCTCGATATGGATCCACTTAGCACCGACGCGGGATGCGTGGACAATATCTCGCTTCTCGATGCTCACGCCGAGCTTGACAGCCACAGCAGAAACTATATGCATAACGGACTCCTCTTCAAATTCAGGTACTCCGGCGATTTCAATATCGTTCAGCAACGCAGCCTGGTCCTTTTCATTGAGCACATTTTGAGTTCAGTGATTGTCTGTCGGAGAGCCATCAAATTAGTATCTTCACGTTGACTATCCTTCAAGTTTGTCAGGGCTGACTTAAGCTCAGAATTTTCAGACTCCAGTACCTTCACACGGTCGTTCAAAGCAGCTAAGTGCATGCGAAGGTCCGTGAGTTGTGATTTGGGGGTCCAGCATAAATAATGATTTAGTGGGGGGTACATCGGTTAATGTACTACCAATATCCAAAAGGTTTTTAACTTTGTGTCACTACAAATGAAGTCAGTTTTGGCCTCCTAAAGTTGCTATTTTGCCGTATGTGCGCCGGTCACCGACAATACACATTTTTTTCTTTTAGCCCGGATAATACAATTAAAGCGACTAATAAAATACACAGACTTAAAAGAAATCTTTACGTGGTCGAAAGATAATACTTTAGTATTAAATCCCAAAAAAACTAAATTTTTAATAATGGGAACGAAAAACCAAATAGCAACTAGTTTCAAGTTGTTAAAGTCACCAAAAATCTAGAATTACGGATAATAAACTAAAATTTGAAATTCATATACAGCAAAAAGCTAGACTTGCTTTCTACGGGCTTAAAATTCCTTATGGAATTTGATGTTTTCTCATTAAAGAAGTACAAATTTGGTAGAAATGTGGTATTGTTTATTTACGGTTTGCGTCTATATCAAAAACCGAAGAAGTCATATAAAGAGTGGGAAATACATGCGCTAGATTTATTTTTAATGAACCCAAGGAAATTCACGTTACGTTACTCCCTATATTATCTGCGAAAACTATGCGAAAACATTCTGTAAATGGCACCGAGATGAAAACTTGACTAGAAAGGAGTCCTTTTAACTTTACTCCTACTGTCCGGAATGAATTTATTCAGATATCCGGCCACCTTGAGCTTCTTGCGTGGAATTAACACCTAATCTCAATTTCGGTCGATAAATTGATTCTACCACTATATTGTTAATATTCAGCCTATACGCAAGAAACGTTCGACTACATCGTCACTTACCATCAGGTGATTTGTAGCAAAACGCACTGAAATATTTGATTTAAAAAAACTTCACTACACAGCCGCACGATTATTAATTTTACGGGGTAATTAAACCGAAGATACCTAGATACCTTTATAAAAAGTTAAAAATAAACTTGATCGTCTGCAAAACATCTGCATCCGTTTCATTTACTATCATCGTAAATTTGACCATGTATCCAAATTTCATGCTCAACTTAAATGGCTACCTATGTATATTTTGTGTATAATGTTTATGTGTGTTTATATTTAACTTATGTATAATTATAATATTCGGATATATATAATTTTATTTAAGTTAATAAAGTATTATTTAAGTATTTTATGTTCATGCTTATTTCTAAATTATTTCTGAATGTTTTTCATTATTGCACCGCCCTTTATCATATTCTAGTACTGTTTTTCCTTCCTAATGGTTGCCTGGAAGAAATTTTTACCTAGAAATAAGACCACTTGTTGTATAATATTTCTTCTCTATTGTTTAATTGGGCATTTGGGTGACTAAAAGACAATTAAAGGCATGTAATTTTTTTAACAAAAGTAAAGTTCTCAAGTGGCAACTGCGCAACGGAAAACATAGCGTAGGAAGGCCTCCCATGTGGTGGACTGACGACCTTGTGAAGTTCGTTGTAAGCCGTTGGATGCGAGCAGCGCAGGACCGGTCGTCGTGGAAATCCTTCGGGAGGCCTTCGGTTGATACGATGATGATGATTGTTTAATTCCTTTTTAGGGTTCCGAACTCAACAAGGAACCCTTACAGTTTCGCCATGTCTGTTTGCCCATCCGTCTGTCCGCAGCTTAGCTTAGAGACTATATAATTAGTACTAGAAACTTTGAGTAGGTATAAATTTTGTAGGTATAGAGCGCGTAGTTCATAGTGAGAACAGTAAGCACGGGTGAGAACGAGTCAACGTTCGGCCTGCAAGCGCTATTGGTCATAGTCAACTGCTAGCAGTGTGCGTGCGTGGCAATTCCTAGCAGTGTTTTCAAGTATTTTTTCTAATAAAATGGTCAAATGTGCAGTAAAATAGTTTGATCATTTTTTGACGGTGTCAAAGCAGAAAAAAAGGGATAAGTGGTGCAAAAATTGGAAAAGAAAATAATCTTTGACGGAAAAATCTGTACGATATGGCTGCAAAGACCGTTTTGGTGTAAGTATTTATGTGTATATATAAATCAGAGAAAACTGGAGAAAACTAAGACAAAACACACAACAACTTAGTACTATACCTTCAGAAGTTCGAATTCTAATTTGATCGTCTGAAACGGTCCGTCCGTAGATCGCCCCTAGGGACGGACCGTTTCAGACTACCGTTTTTGTGCTGCGACGATGCAGCTCTTTTTAGGTCCTAGTCAAAACAGTTCTCGTCGCACTAACTAGTTTTCGAACTGCCTTTGTGAATTTATACTTATTAAGTAAGAAGATACGGTTGAAAATACAATGTTGTAACTGTTTCTCGCAATTTATTCGTCGTAATCTAAACGGAGCCATGTGAGGGACAGTAGTCTTCGAACTGTATTTGCGAATTTGTACTTATTAACTAAGATGATACCGTTAAAAATGTAATGTTGCAACTGTTTCTCGCAACCTACCTTTGTGAATTTATACTTATTACCTAAGACGTCATGGTTGAAATGCAGTGTTGTAACTGTTCCTCGGAACCTATTTGTCGCAAACTAAATGGAGCCATTTGAGGGAAAAGTAGTCACATCATTTGCTACATGATGTAAATGTTAGAAAAATCCGGATTTGAGAGCCTTGTAAAATCGGATTACGGATAATCCGGATTGCATTGCCTAGTCACATGATAGAGTTAGTCGTAACAGTTAACTGAAAGCAAAGTATATATATTAGTACAGTCATAAAATTGAATAATTGTCGTACAGAATTGCTGTTAGGTAAGTAACATACCGACTGCATTTATCTTTATATATATAAATCTTCTGTCCGTGTGTTAGTCATTGAACTCCTCCTAAACGGCTGAACCAATTTCGCTAATTCTTTTTTTGTCGAGTTCGTTATTGTCAGGAGAAGGTTCTTATGTAGGGTAGGGTAGGGTAGGGTAGGGTAGGGTAGTGTAGTGTAGGGTAGGGTAGTGTAGGGTAGGGTAGGGTAGTGTAGGGTAGGGTAGGGTAGTGTAGGCTAGGGTAGTGTAGTGTAGGGTAGTGTAGGGTAGTGTAGGGTAGTGTAGGGTAGTGTAGTGTAGGGTAGAGTAGTGTAGGGTAGGGTAGTGTAGGGTAGGGTAGTGTAGTGTAGGGTAGGGTAGTGTAGTGTAGGTTAGGGTAGGGTAAGGCAGTGTAATGTAATGTAAGGCGGTACGTAGTTCGCCGGGACAGCTAGTCATGTATAAAAACATAGAATGATATAAATATAAATAATAAAGTATGGAAAATATATCATTATCATCATATCAGCTCATATACGTCCCCACCGAGGGGCTCGAGCCTAGCCTAAAATTAGGGTAAATATTATTTAATGTACCTATATCTCACGGGTAAAGGTGAGTGTGAACATAAACTTAAGATTAGCCGGCTAAAGTTGTTTGGGTAAAGTCCGATTATCAGTTGGTATTCGGTGTTTAACCGTAAACAACAAGGTCTACCCAACACTGGCTAGGTAATGTTTTTTGGGTGGTGAGCGAGCGATATTAGGTTCGGTCAGGTTTGATTGATTTATCAGTCAAAGAGCCTCGCCAAGCGAGGCTCCCTCCAAGATACTCAAAGCATTAATATGTAGTGACTTTGTGATTTAGATTAATATTTTAATTACTTACGCAAATAAGTCTAACATAGCTAACATCGGTTTAACCTAAAGACTGATATTTGTTATATACCAAAATTATTATTTTGTCCAAAGATACTCAAAGCATTAAGTATGTACTGTTAAGATAAATATTTCTGACTGATCTTGATGACAAGTGTAAATACTAAAAGTTTTGGTTTCTTTAGTACATTCTATCTTTTTTATTTCATACCCTAATTAACAACCACAAAATTTTGACATTTATCTTTATACTTATGTCCACTTTCTACCATATTGATTTTATATGGGCTGCTATATTATTTTTAGGTCTTAATTCAGAAATCAGTCTATTTATGCTTCTGTTATCCTTTGGATGTAGACTGCTTCTGATTTAATTCATAAAACATGTGATATTACAGTCTTTCAAAACAAGTAGTACACTCAACAATGAACATTTAATGCACAAGTTGATGCTTTTGTGACATATTGTTGGAGATAGATATCTTTTTTGGTAATTAAAATTATGGAAGGCCTGTTATATTTATTATGTCAATGTACATTGTTTTTTGTAATAAAAATATGCCCCGTAAGGTCAACCGTTACTCAATTAATCTAAAAATACTAATTTTACAAAAGTCAGGCTTTGTATATAAGGTCTAACAAAATTAGCTGAAACTATTTTAACTGGTGCTTCTACCCATGAAACTGAACAACTTTCCCCATAAAACCCATGGTCAATTCTCAAAAAAAATTTGAACTTCCCATACTAAGTTAGTTGATCGAGTTAGTATGGGAGAGCCAAATATTTTTTTTGCAATTTGACTATGGGTTTCATGGGGAAAGATGTTCAGTTTCATGGGTAGAAGCAACAGTTAAAATAGTTTCAGCTAATTTTGTTACACCTTATATATTGAAGCCAATATGCCTAAATAAAGGATGCCGAATTTGGGCTTCGTTAGCATCACAAAACCTTTTACTAGTATACATTAACATGCAGAAAAAATCCTACCTTCATACGGAGATCATAAGACACTTTTTTACATATCTAAACTCTTGGGTCTTTACCATGTAAACCTTTAAAAAGGTATCTGGGCTGCAAGCTAATGTTTTGCCAACATAGCCTGGGCCTTACGAGGTTATAGTACCTTAGCCGATTAGCCAATATGATACCAAGAAATAAACACCCGCATATATGAGAAGTGAAATAAAAAAATATTTTTATTCTAAATAACTCAACCTACCTGAGAAAAGTAGCAATTCATTGGCTTTTAATTTTATCAATCCTTTCATTCGATCTCATCCATGGAATATAATATAATACACAGCAAAAAAAATATCGATATTTCTGGTAATTATGGCACTTCACTGGCATTGCTAAAAAAGTGGACAGCCTTGCAAAAAATATATATAATACATATCTATCCTGCTTTATCACACTGACTGGGTAATAAGTGTGAATAGTGTAACTAGAATGAATTTGGACGCTCTCTATATGCTTTAGTTATAGCTCTGAGAAAGAAACATAAATCTGAATGCCTTTTCCTGTGTAATGGCTCTTTTACACAGAGACAATAGCCGAGACAATCCAGTAAGCCAGTACAACAAGACAATAGAACAGGACAATTGGAAAATCCTATGGGTACGTTCCACTTAACGCCCGCAACGCCATCGACCGCGACCGCTGAAACTGCCGTTCCACTAACGGAAAAAGGCCGCGGGCGTTGTATGCGAATGTTTTAGGTGGAACGCACATCTTGAGCGCTGTGTGCTCGCAATATGGCGGCATGGTGAAAGTTTTCTGTTTTCTCGTATAAATAGTTCAATAAATAATCGATATTAAATCTGAATACTATAGATTTTTTTTTACATGCGTATGAAAACTTACACTATTACACTTACTTTCTAGTTTTTCTAAAATGATCATATAATCTCTCTTAACACGTAAAAAACAGAACTTAATCGATAAAACTAATTACTTTTTATCATCTAATTTAGAAAGTAACGCGAGCATTTTTTCGTCCATTTCCAAGCGCTCTTTATGTCGTTTGGCACGCGCTTCCTCCCCCTCTGATTTTTGTCGGAGTCTCTTCTTCAATAGGGAGGCCACATTCTCTTTGGTGAAAGCCCACTCTGACCCACCAATATTTTGTGGGCGAAGTGGGCGCGATGTGGTCGCGAACAGTGACGTCATCTATGACGTCGAGCGATCGCTCGCGACGACCACGGGCCTTAGGTGGAACGATACAGAGGGTGTTACAATCGTTGCGGGCGTTTAGTGGAACGTAGCCTATGTCGTTGATGGATAGACTCAAAACTGCTAGGAATAAAAAAAAATGCGAGTTGTTAAAAAAACCGGCCAAGTGAAGGTCGGACTCGTGCACGAAGGGTTCCGTACCATTATCTATAAAAGTCACGTTTCTTGTATGGAAGCCCTCTTAAATATTAATTTTATTTTAATTATTTATTTTTAAAGCGAATAATATCACTCAATATTCTGTGAATAGTTCAAGCGTCTACCTGTTTCCGTAATCAATATCGAGCAAAAAAATCACGTTTGTTTTATCGGACGGAGCCCCACTTAAATATTTGTTTTATTTTAATTTAAATATTTATTTTTAAAGTGAATATACATTCATTCATATCAGCTCATATACGTCCCTACCGAGGGGCTTGAGCCTACCCTGAATTTAGGGTGATCGGGCCTTAGTCTACCACGCAGGTCCAGTGCGGGTTGGTCGACTTTACACAAAACCTTCGAGTTTTTGATCAGGCGTGTGCAGGTTTCCTCACGATGTTTTCCTTCACCGTAAATTACGATTGTTGTATGGCGACCCCCTTATTTTGTCACCTTTTTTAATTTTTAGTATTTGTTATTATAGCGGCAACAGAAATACGTCGTCTGTTAAAATTTCAACTGTCTAGCTATCACGGTTCATTAAATACAGCCTGGTGACAGACGGACGGAAGGACGGACGGACGGACAGACGGAAAGCGAAGTCGCAGTAATAGGGTCCCGTTTTTACCCTTTGGGTACGGAACTCTAAAAATGTATAAATAAAAAGCAAAAAGAAGCTCTGGATGCGCTACATGACGCTACAGTGGGGGAAGCTATTGGCTCCGAAAATTTGAAATCGTTCTATTTCATTGCCCTGTCTTGTCAATTGTCTTGAAGACAATCCAATTAGTGGATTGTCCCCATTTAGACGATACTTTTTCATTGTCTTACTGTCTTGGCTTAATGAATTGTCTCGACTATTGTCCTCGTGTGAAAGGACCATTAGACTACACAATTTATCATGCCCTAAGTCAGGACCTTAAGTTACTAAAGGCGTTCTGTTTATACTACACTAAATCGTCTCCCTAACTCAGTTGCAGACCAGACGCCAGACGGTTAACATGGCACCTGTGTTATCTAAATCACATAAATAGTGTCTAAATTAAAGACATCGGCCAAGCGGGAGTCAGACTCGCGCTCCGAGGGTTCCGTACCACCATACCTTCACACAAGTATGACGATACCTATTCACATTTCAAACAAGACATTTTAAAATTCAGTTTGAACACAGCACGAGTACGACACACACTTGGCCGGTTTTAATTATTTTGTTTTATTACAGGATTAGTATACTATAATTACTAAGCCCGCCTGGCTAGCTTCTACCATCTAAGTCTTGCCGCCAAACATCAGTGTTAACAACATTGATGTGTTCCGGCTTGAAGATAAGATAGCCAGTTCTCCATTGCGTTGGGGAATCTTGGTTAGCCCGATTCCATTTCGGCATAATCGTCACTTACTATCAGGTGAGATGATGCCAAGGGCTTACCAATTGTGAATAAAAAAATTAAAAAAGAGTGCCGACAGAAGTGAAAACTTTATTTACTGTTTTATAAGTTTTGACCCTGCGAGTGTTCCTGGCAAGGTGTCGGTGTCGATCACGGTGTCGCGAGTTCAATTGTTTGTTCCCATCTCAAAAATGCCCAAAGCGCCTAGTTTTCACTTCAAAAAAAATCATAGTCGTATTGAGAACCTCCTCCTTTTTGGAAGTCGGTTGAAAACTGAACAATGCCAATTGATGAAGATGTTTAAATAAAATGAAAGATGATCAATTAGGAAAACCGCTAAAAGGGATATATTTATAATACCACTATAGGTACTATACTATGGTCAAAATATAAATAATAATGGTATATCGGGTATATCCTATTATTATTATGTTGTAATAGGCAAGCAGCTTATTTTTATTTAGTATTGGGTTTTTTTTCCATATTTACAATAACATTTTATTCTCCCCGTAAAATTCAATACCTAGCAGGGTAGATGAGACTTGACTGTGCCATCTGCGCCATTAAACGCAGAGGCTGGGGCTACCGAGTCCAATTGGACATTTTTTTCAAGTGCCCTGTTGATGGCGCATCTACACTGGAGTTGTTTGGATTGAGTCCATGTAAGGGGTTAAGGATTGGGATTTTAAGTTTTTAAAAAATAAAAGTCAATGCTAGGTTATGAAAAACTTATAATACAAAAATGGCAACCGCCATCTACCCCTTGGATAGCAGGGTTAATTGTGCCACATGATAGGAGATAAAATACAAAATACACAAATAACAGCAAAAAAAAATCTTATAGAGCTTGTTCTCCTTCAATCATTTCTTTCAAATTTAACAGTTCAAACTGCCCACTGCCTTTTGTGTCTGTCCTAATCATATCATCTAAGCTTCTGAAGCTGCCAGGATCTATTAGGCATGTCATGTTAACCGTGCCGGAGTCCCAGTGCTCCTCCTCCACCTTTGTGGTCAGTTTGATGGCTTTGTCGCGGGTCTTCTTTGCATCCTTACCACTTAGTACGATCCTTACTCTCATCTGTGCTCTTTCCAAAGGAATATCTTTTTTCAACAGCTGTATAACTTCAAGTGCCTGCTGTTTGGCGCTCTTATTAACATTTACAGAAAAATGTATGTCTTTCATTGCCTTCTCTATGATTGAGACAGGGTACGGTCTTTTTGTTTCAGGGTTTACACATTTATCTGAGACTGTGGTGGCTATGTCTTTGAAAAGGGAGTCTATCTGTGAATGCCTCTCTTTGTCCGACACCTGTAATTCACCCTTCTCCAATATTTCTTTGCATATTTCGGTCTGATCATCTTTACCAAAAATTTTGACTAAATCCTCTTTCTTTGCCACTTGCCCTTTAGACACATTGGTAAATACTGAATGTGTTTGCAGGACTTCATCAATATCTTTCTCACTGTAAAAATGTAACATTGTAGTTAATATTAAGTTAGTTATTAGACACCCAGGCGCATAGAATCTGGGGCATCATGGACATAAACTTATAAACACAAATAAAATATCATTATTTTGGTATGTTCTACCAAATTTTTCCATAAAATATAGGTACTCACAGTTTGTTTCTCCAAGACAAAACTTTGTTCCTGTAGCAGGCTATTTCGAACCTTTTACCTCCCTTTTTCAGTCGCACTATTGCAACATTTGTAAGCCTTATTTGATTAGTTGGAGTAAATATTTTAGACATATTTCGCAAATAAATTTAGATTTTCACCAATTCCAATTTGTCACGCAAAAAAATAAATAAACAGAAACAGGAAACGTCTACTTTTTTATTTAGCTAGAGCTTGCTGTAAGCTAGCCGCTAGATTTACCGGTTTTCCAATTTTACCGTTTAAGATGTGTTTCTCCGTGGTTTCTCCCTCTCGCTCTTGCAAAACTTGTATAATAGATCAAAGAGAATATACAAACTACGTAATATATATTTTTAGAGGTGTATTTAATATTCACTTCAATGACATAGGGTTCATTCCAAATAAGTTTTAAAAAGACTACATGTCAGCAAAGATATTTCATAAGTTTATCTCATTATCCTGATCAGGATCGCCAGGATTAAATGCAAATCAAACTAGAAATTGAAAAATAAATAGAGCTTGAAAAAAAACTTAAAAAAACGCTTTTAAAGGACATAAAACTAAAATAATGAAAAATAATTATTAAATAATGAACAATTAAATAATGAACGAAAAATACCGTTTATTCCCGTCCGGTAACATCCCTTACTGTTACTGGTTGGGAAAAATATTCGTCATCGAGTAACAGTGTTGCTGGTTGGAATAAATTAATTCACATGGGGTAACACGTTTATACTTCAAAACTAAAATTATTTTTGCGCATGTTATTTAATGCGGCTCACAACCAAACCAATCCAGGTAATTAACGCACTAAGGTCAGTTAACACCCTTAAAGTTTCAAATTAAATTTAGTTGACACCCTTAAAAGGACCACATCATATTTCCATTAATCAACTAAATCTAATTTGAAACAAAAAAGGTCAAATAACTAGGGGTCGGAAATCAACGGCTTTCAAGTAACAGCCAAATTAATGTTGAAATTTTGTATGAAAAACGCATTGTTTTAATTCATCGTGATTTTGTTTAAAAAATTGTATGCAAAACACGTGAATAGGTTTTTTATTTTACCAGCTTTCCAAAATTTATAAAAGTTGCAAAACATCAAATTAATAACAACACAAAAAACCGGCCAAGTGTGACTCGGGATCACACAAACAGGGAACTGAGAACCATCAAGCACCAACGGCTGAACGTGCCTTGTGGGCGTGGCTTAGTACGACTTGCGTGGTCGCGCCGATTACTAATGGTTAACTGACCTTAGTGCGTTGATTACCTGGATTGGCCGTATTAAATAACATGCGCAAAAATTATTTTGATTTTTGAATTATACACGTGTTACCCGATCTGAATTAATTTATCCCAACCAGCAACACTGTTACTCGATGACGAATATTTTTCCCAACCAGTAACAGTGTAATATAATAAGGAGTGTTACCAGACGGGTTTAAACGAAAAATACTAGTATTATTGTGAATAAAGCGTGGGGCGCTTTGTGCCATATTTTTCGTATATCGAGCAACCCACAATTTTTTCTATGTCTATTATTTTATGTGAAGTATTTTTCGTTCATTATTGTTTTCAGCTTATATTAAGAATTCTTTTTGAATTCTGTTTGATATGCTTTAAAAGTTTGTTTTTTAGTTTGTTTTAAACTATATTTATTTATATTGAAGCTGGCCCCATTTCACTTTTTTTATGGGATTATTCAAACTATTTACAAAAAGTTATAAAATTGTTTTTCGTTAGAATTACATTTCGTCGGCTATTGCCAGTTATTTTATGAAATCTGACAAGTATTTAAAATAGTAGGGCATATAAATTTAGTCAAAAGGGAAATAACAATTATCATGGCCAAGTAAGTTTTCTTAGTCTCCTAACTTTTCTTAAAATATTTTCTATATCAACTGCAAAAATAACTTTTTTTTTTAAACTGTATATTTATTTTTTAGAGCGTACATTTTTGGAGCGTGGTATGCTCGGGAGTTTCTATGCGTGATCGAATCAGAAACGAGGATATCCGTAGGAGAACCAAAGTAACCGACATAGCTCTGAGAATTGTAAAAAAATAGTGGCAGTGTGCGGGGCACATAGCTCGTAGAACAGATGGCCGTTGGGATAGTAAAGTTCTCGAGTGGCGACCGCGCACCGCAAAACGTAGCGAAGGCAGGCTTTCCACTCGGTGGACCGATGACCTGGTGAAGGTCGCAGGAAGCCGCTGGATGCGGGCAGCGCAGAATCGGTCGTCGTGGAAATCCTTAGGGGAGGCCTATGTCCAGTAGTGAACGTCCTTCGGCTGTTATGATGATGAGGATTTATTTTTTAACTTCTTTGCACGTGGTCAGAACACGCTTTTCAAGATAGATATTCATAAAACCCAATACGTTTTGGAACTATTGGTTTACACAAAGCTGTTAGGGAACTATTCTATCTATCTCATTGGTCTACACAAGCTCGCAGGGACATTGAATTGTTTCGTTTTTACCATTTTGGCTCGGGCACCTATCCTTAGTATCCGGAACCCTAAGAGCGGTTCACTACATGCTATGCGTGGCGTTAGCACCTACTTGGAATGAAGATTAGGGTCGATCACCTTGCCCAGCAGGATTGGCAACACTAACACTTCTACAAAAAAAAAAACATCAGTCAAAAAGACGACGCAGCACGACGTGTGACTTCAAGAAGTTGTCCGTCATTTTGTTATTTTGTGTATTTGCGGTGATTTTATGTGACTGATATTAAAAATGGCGAAATTGGTTGATATATACAACAGCGAAAAGGATCCTGTGATAAAGCGACGGCAGTTGCCGCTAACAATCTACGACAATCTTACTGTAAGTGGGCTACTGTTGCACTTTGACATTACCTCAAACGTAGATCATTCATTAGGGATAGAATTAAAAGAATTAGTCATTCCCTATGGCGAAATTATTCGTATGAAGATCATCTTGATAGACGCCTACCAGTGATTTTGATCTCAAGCATGGTGCAATGGTAAAAACTGAATAGCCAGCTAATTCATTGATTTGGCTCGTGCGATGACGTTTAGTGGATGACCTTATTAATGAAATTCTGTTTGTTGATTTGTATTTTTGTTGGTAGATGATAATGGATTTGAACACCATGGGGCTGATCTGCGACAACCCGCAAGTGAAAGGTCGCGAGTACGACGAATTCATGCGGAAGTATCGCACGCTCTCCGCAGACGAGCTGCAGGCGGCGCTGCGGGTGGATGCCTCAGATATATTCAACGTTTTAAATCAAAGCATTCCTTGTGTAGGCTGTCGGAGAAGGTAATGTGCCCAATAGATCACAGAGCGGTTAACATATAATTAGGGAGGAGGGTCACCGCCCATATAAAATTTACCCAGGCCCGACAGGAAAGTGACCTATCTCAGTTTTTTAAAATATTATATATGTATATAAAACGAGACCCTATTACTAAGACTTTGCTGTCCATCCATCTGTCCCTCTGTCACCAGGCTGTATTTCATGAACATTTCTGTCTAGCTATCATAGACAGTTGAAATTTTCACAGATGATGTATTTCTGTTGCCACTATAACAACAAGGGTTCCGTAACCCTATGTGTGCAGTTCTGACTCACACTTGGCAGGTTTTAATATCTAATGTCAGTGTTTAACACCCAAATATTGCCTTTTGTTTATCTTCAGACACAATACAAAAAAACGTTTATTCCCAGTAGTTCATTTTGATGGTTCCTTTAAAGGGACTAATGAGACTTTTTCTTCCCATTAGTTCCTTTAATAATTTTGAAGGAACTACTGGGACTTCACTTTGTCCCTTTAAGCCGGCGACATCATGGTTAATACTGCAACATTGTCTATTTTTTATGTTGATAAATATATATTTCAACCAATGGAGGTTTATCTGTTTTACTATTGGATTGCTAGTATAAGTAAGTTCCGCTTAATACAATTTATTTTAATTTATTAATTTTATTCATAATCAAACTGACAGAATAATTAGTTGGCCCTTAAGGGGCAATATAGATCCCGTGTATTTATCACATCATACATGTTCTCCTGAGACCAGTAAACAGAATAACAAAGAGTAAATAAATTGGTTCATAGAATGAAATTAAAGGGGAATACCCCACTTGGAAATTTAAGACGGATAATGATTTCCCATCATAAAAAGTATGTGCAGCACTAATCTGTCATTCAGTATTCAGTATTCTTTATTGTGTATAGAATCAAAGTACAAATATTTGCAGGTGGTATACATTTAAACTGGATTCATTTAATTCTACCATTGAAGGCATATACACAGTCGTATTTAACATTAGATAGGTCTAAAAAAATATTAAAATACTTGGATAATAAACAAAAAATAATCAATAAACCTCATTCAATAAAAATAATGACTTATGTTCTTAATTTAAAATAATTTCAATAAGTAAGCAAAACTAGTCAATTTAAGAATAATAATAATGTCAAAATGATATAGTACTAAAAGTAAAAGTCAAAAAATTGTAATATGTCAATTGCACAAAATATACTAAAATTTATTTTTTTAATGTCTAATACTATTTGTTGTGTCATCAAATAAGAAAAATTCATGAATACTATAAAAACTACATTCAGTCAACCAATTTTTTACAGATTTTTTAAAGGTATATAATCTTAATTCTTTAAAAATGTCTGGTAGCTTATTGTATATCTTTATGCTCATTATATTACTATTTTTCGCAACCATTGTCAATTTTGTAGTTGGCACGTATAGTTTATTTTTATATTGCGATCTTAAATTCCTTTTATTCATGTCTTGGTTACTTTGGAACAAATTTCTATGTTTATGAACAAATATACATGTGTCTAATATATACAAGCATGGCAATGTCAGTAGTTTGTGTTTTCTAAAATGAGGTTGGCATGAATCTGTCTGTTCTAGTCCAAATATAGCCCTTAAGCAACGTTTTTGCACAATGAAGAGTTTATCAATGTCGCAAGAATTTCCCCATATCATAATACCATATCTTAAAATTGAGTTTACATATGCATGATAAGCAGTTAGAGCAGCCTGTTTTGATACTGTTTGTGTTACCCTTCGTCCCAGAAAGGGACAAATCTGAAATTTTTCTACCCATTAGTTCCTTTAATCATTTCAAAGGAACTAATGGGAAGAAAAAGTCTCGTTATTCCCTTTAAAGGACCTGTCAAAAGGAACTACTGGGAATAAACGCAAAAAAAATATTTTAGTACACTTCCAACAATTGAATCTATTTGAGTCTTTGCAGACATGAGTCTGATGCCCTAATGTGATGCCCATATCTTAATAGTGCTGGAAGTTGGATAGTGGAACTATTGGATGGCTTCTAGTATACACATAGAGTTTGGGCTCATTAATTTATCTCGATAGGTTCTGTTCATTGCAGTTGGTAAAGAGGTTCCAACTGGTGTGTTGAAAATAAAAAAAACTTGTATTGATAAAATACTTTTATAACATTTTGTCTTAAACCTCAATATCTCTCAATACTTGAATTGACAGAAAAATATTGCAAAGTATGACAGTGTCTTTAGTGGATTTTGTGTCATTACATCTTAGCTTAGACCACATAATCAGAGAGCAAGTCATAGAACACAACCATAGTACTAATATACATATACTTTGACACAACCGAGTATTACCAAATGTTATATTCGGAGATGAAGTGCCACCTAAAGATATTATTGTATGTGATGGCAAAATTACAATATTATTTTTTGAATTATATATTCAAATTTTCTGTTTTAATGCCGTACCTATAGTTTGCACGAGTATAGAAACCTCATAAAACCTTTCAAATGTGTGTGCAGATGGGTATATTTTAGACGTAATAGGTCCTTTTAGCATCGGTGGCGCAATGGCAAGGGCCGCTACCTCCTATCCGGGAGGTCGTGGTTCGAGTCCTGCCTGCCACATACCAATGTGTTTTCGAATTTCGATCTCATATCTACATTTATCCGACGGTTTTACAGTGAAGGAAAACATTGTGAGGAAACCTGCACACATCTGAGAAGAAACTCTAAAGTTTGTGTGTGAAGTTGACCACCCTGCACTGAGCCCGTGTGTTCAACTAAGGTTTGATCGCCCTAATTCAGGGTAGGCTCGAGCCCCTTGGTGGAGACGTATATATGAGCGGATTTGAATGAAAATAAGTCCTTATTCTACGAAAACAACCGATGCTGACATCCTGAGAAAAATATTGGTAACCTATGAAGAACCAATCGAATATGGAACATTATGATCAAAGGTTACAATGCCCATATGCCTCCAATCAAACTCAAGACTCAAAACGCAATGGAGTACCAAACAAGCAATAAATCAAGACTTATTACAATGTTCAGATGGGTTGTGGAGGCCATCAATGGATGCTTCAAATGTGATTTTAAAATATTTAGAAATAGTTTTTTTTGCAAGATTTTAAAACTTTTGTAGCTCTTATAAACTGTTACCAAGAGCTTTACCTAGATAGTCCCTACACAGGGGACTTTGTTGAAACAATTAATTAAAATATAAAACGACCCAATCTGTTGGCTGAGTACGTGGAGCGAAACAATTTAAATTGACAAAGAGTGACATTCAGTCAAATGACTGCTGACGATCCACAAGTAGCTGATTTCCTGCAGTTAACTATTGAGGCCCTAATTAAATTCGCGATTGGCATTTGGCATCTATTATCTGCGAAGAAACTCGAAGGTTGTGTGTGAAGTCGACCAACCCGCACTGGGCCCGCGTGTTCAACTAAGGTTTGATCGCCCTAATTCAGGGTAGGCTCGAGCCCCTTGGTGGAGACGTATATATGAGCGGATTTGAATGAAAATAAGTCCTTATTCTACGAAAACAACCGATGCTGACATCCTGAGAAAAATATTGGTAACCTATGAAGAACCAATCGAATATGGAACATTATGATCAAAGGTTACAATGCCCATATGCCTCCAATCAAACTCAAGACTCAAAACGCAATGGAGTACCAAACAAGCAATAAATCAAGACTTATTACAATGTTCAGATGGGTTGTGGAGGCCATCAATGGATGCTTCAAATGTGATTTTAAAATATTTAGAAATAGTTTTTTTTGCAAGATTTTAAAACTTTTGTAGCTCTTATAAACTGTTACCAAGAGCTTTACCTAGATAGTCCCTACACAGGGGACTTTGTTGAAACAATTAATTAAAATATAAAACGACCCAATCTGTTGGCTGAGTACGTGGAGCGAAACAATTTAAATTGACAAAGAGTGACATTCAGTCAAATGACTGCTGACGATCCACAAGTAGCTGATTTCCTGCAGCTAACTATTGAGGCCCTAATTAAATTCGCGATTGGCATTTGGCATCTATTATCTGCGAAGAAACTCGAAGGTTGTGTGTGAAGTCGACCAACCCGCACTGGGCCCGCGTGGTCGACTAAGGCCTAATCGCCCTGATTCAGGGTAGGCTCGAGCCCCTCGGTGGGGACGTATATGAGCTGATATAATAATCTGAGGATATCAGGTTCATATTGCAGTGAACATGTAAAAATAACGGGTTTATTACTTGGGGTAGTCTACATACCAAAACAACTTTGATCATCCCGCACTGGGTGCAGATTATGTATTGAGAGATATTGAGGTTTAAGACAAAATGTTATAAAAGTATTTTATCAATACAAGTTTTTTTTATTTCAACATACCAGTTGGAACCTTGTTACCAACTACAATTAACAGGAACCATCAAGACAATTTAATGAGCCCAAACTCGATGCGTATACTAGTAGCCATCCAAGAGTTCCACTATCTAACTTCCAGCCCTATCATCATATCAGCTGGATAATAACACATTAGGGTATCAGAATCATGTCTGCAAACTCTCAATAAATAGATATGATTGGCTAGAAGTATGTTAAAAGTATTATAGTATTGTGCCTTACGATAAACAAATGGCAATATTTGGGTTTTAGCCACTGATATTGAATATAAAAATAACATATTTTTGTATATACAACATAAAAAAAAACTGATATAGGTAATTTTTCTGTCGGACCTGGGTCCTGATCATTCATGACCATTCTTCTTTCCATTGCATCATACTAAAATAGTGTGGCATTCATATTTATTATATTAGGCATTCAAAGGTCAAAAATCAAAATTATTCGCTTAGCTGGTTGGGGTGTAGATAACTGGGCTGTCATACTTAATTCATTAATAATAGATTCATTGGGTTTGATGATTGTTGACTCCCTATGGCAGTCTGGTTATGTGGACCTTAACCGCTTAATGTGCTGTCTTATCAATATTTGAATATTGGAGAGTTGATAAACAACAACAGAAAATTGAATATGTATTGAAAACTGCATTTAATAGGTTTGCCAAAACTTATAGGAGGAATATAAAAGGACATCAATTTTGACCTCAAAGTGTTATTCTAATCTAATCATTCTGCCAAATAGATTGGAAAAGCTCTAGATGAAAATCTATGAAGTTCGTTCTATGAGTTTCTGGTAGACCATTAAATTATTAAAAAAAAACAAAGTTTTTAGTTGCTTCAATACTAAAATTACACATATTGAGTCTCTTTCTATTAGAATTAGATAGTATATTAGCACCTTTAAAGGTAATTTTAATTTAAACACTAAGGTTTATGACAATATTCGTTTTTCAGTGTGGAGCGTCTCTTCTATCAGTTATGCAAATCAGGACATCCTACACTGGACCCATTAGTCTTAACGCCAGATGAGATTCTCACAATTAGACAAGACAAAATAACACATTCACAGTCACTTGCAACTCTACTGAACGGTCACAGGTAAGATACTGATTTAAACAAATTCTTAGTAAAAATAAATATCTAACATTAACAATCTTTTATGGGTATATCAATGTTTGTTTGTTCGTATTTTATGTGTTGCCATAGCATTATTCCAATTGTGCCGAAACTTTGTACAGTTGTTGCTCGGCAAAAAAATCTGTTAGCACTTCACATACCATCGATATCCATGTGGGTGAAGCCACAGCTAGTACTTACTATAATTAAGCATGGTATGCTGTTGTAGAATTCATGCAAACAAATACAGTATGGATTTCTGTTGTAGAATTTATATAAAGAAATACATTATGGAGCATATCGGTTCGGACTGCCGTCGCGAGCAGACGCGTTTCCCTGCAACCCCTTAACTCCGTTGCTCCGAAATACCGCTCGCCCGCCCCGCCGTTGTTGCTTGTGTTAGCGCAGCACCCGTTGATAAACAAATCGTGTAAATTTCGTTAGATCCTTAGACTTCCCTAGTGCAAATGCAAAGTTTTAGAGTGTGTGATACCTAGATTCTGTTAGTGCTTAGTGTGTTTAGTGATGAGCTTGGTGATATGTTGGCGATGTGATATGTTGCGAGCCAAAATGGACAAATCCGGTGAGATTGTTTCAGTTTGAGTAAAATAAAATAATAATAAAAATAATCGCGGCAACTAGATCCTTCTAAGTTGGCATTATTTCGTCTGAGGACAGAATGGGGACACGTAGATAGATGACACATTTTTATGTCTGCAGTACATTAAAATTTCGCACACATATTCTTACATTCATCATCATAACAGCCGAAGGACGTCCACTGCTGGACATAGGCCTCCCCCAAAGATTTCTATTAGGATTCTTACATTACCTCACCTTAACTATACAAGTAATATTAAAAACTTATCAAATGGATCGTATTAAGTGTTTTTTGCAATGTGTGAAATTCCATTTGTATGAAATATGTGTGTGCCATTTAGTGCTCTCTTAGAGAACAATGGAAGACCGAAAGCAAATCTAAGACTTGGAATGGTTTAATCTGGAGGTACCTACGCAACGAAATAAAACCAGGAAAAAACAAACAGTTAAGACCCTAAATACAAAGGACTGGAAATGGAGACAACATAGAAATCATAGAAAGACATAGTGACTCACGAGATAGAATACGCACGGTTTAAAGTCATGAGTAACTATGTATTTTGAAATAAGATCTATGCTTGTGCCTTGAGCAATAAGTTTGAGTGAGACTACAAGCATGGACTGGAGCGACTTTGAATCATCATCATATCAGCCGAAAATCGTCCACTGCTGGACAAAGGCCTCCCCCAAGGATTTGAATAAAATGAATGAATTATTTAGTGGGTAAATCTTGAAAATTACCTATTTTCGTCTTTACCAGGTCGTGTGAGTGAGTTTGTGTGGTAAGTGTGAGTAGAGTGATGTTTTAGTTATACAGAAATCAAATGTGAATTGAGGCTGATTCTAGGGATATCAAAGTATGTGCTTTTAATTTGATTTTTGGACTGTCTCCTTGGTGACTTATATTTAAAGTTTTTGAATAACAATTTACAAAATGCAGAAATAGAGCCGCGAGATGGTCGTGCATGGGCGGGAAGATAACCAATTACTTCATAGTGAAATTAACTGTGTATAAGCTATAGAAGCGGATGTCGCCTATATAATGTTTTTCTTCTGTGTAATGTATCTGGAGGGCTCACGAGAAACACAATAAGTACCACTAAGGCGCCATCTGAACGCCTTAAAACAAAAAAAGTTGACCTGGCTAGTCGGGCCCAAGCCTTATATCGTGGCCGAACTATACTCGCCATTATAGAAAGACCCAAATTACTTTTTAATATTTGGTACCTACCCAGAGAACCTCAACCTCTGTTTTTAAACACAAAAAAGTGATTGATCAAAACGAAAAGGTTTTATGACTACCGCTGGAACTAGAAATTTTGGTGAATTATGTGTCTGTCTGTTCATCCGTCGGAAAGTAAAAAATTAAAAAAAACAGTTTTTCCAAATATCATCATCATCATCATATCAGCCACAAATCGTCCACTGCTGGACAAAGGCCTCCCCCAAGGATTTCCACTACGACCGGTCCTGCGCTGCCCGCATCCATCGGCTTCCCGCGACCTTCACCAGGTCATCGGTCCACCGCGTGGGAGGCCTGCCTACGCTACGTTTTCCGGTGCGCGGTCGCCACTCGAGAACTTTACTGCCCCATCGGCCATCTGTTCTACGAGCTATGTGCCCTGCCCACTGCCACTTCAGTTTAGCGATTCTGTGAGCTATGTCGGTTACTTTAGTTCTCCTGCGGATCTCCTCGTTTCTGATTCGATCACGCAGAGAGACTCCGAGCATAGCACGCTCCATTGCCCTTTGGGTGACCTTGAGCTTAGTTGTGGGGATTACAAATATATTTTAAAGTGTATATTTTAGAAAATATTAAGACAACTATATTTTGTGTTTTTTTACCATGTTCATTGACTTTTCTTCCCAGGTGAAAGTTTATAAACTCTTTCGGTGTCAGGTTTCATACAAACTTTCATACAAAATCAATGATTTAATCAAAAAAGGTTAAATTTCACTTTCTTGCACAGAAATCAACATAAAAACAGACTTAGAAATTATAATTAAGTAAGAGTAGGGTTGTTTAAATCTGAGAAATCAATATAACTATTATAATATTTGAATAAAAAAACTAGTTTTCCAGGCTTTTCAATTCCCAGTTGGTTTCTTAATTTGCTCTGAACAATTCCAAAGGTGGAAAACACTCTTTCCATAGCAGCTGAAGAAGATATCGCCCCAAACAATTGCTTTACCACTGGAAAAAATTCTGACAGTTCCTCTTCACTATATTTTTCTGTGACATCCACCAATCTATTGGTGTCACATTTTTTTACTATTTCTTCTGCGAACATCACTCTTTAATTTTGACTTAAGTTTTACTATCAATGGTAGCAAAACTGAACCATCATAGTGATTTTGTGCTTCCTCCAACGCACATTCTTCTTCTTCATCTGTCAGTGTGAATTCTGTTTGGGTCGGATCAAATAAAAAGGCCATAAAGTGACTGGGGGTCATTGCTTGCTTATTTCTCTTTTGAAACTTCGACATTTGACTAATATTTAAATAAGTTTCCTCAAATTTAGCTTCAAGTTTCTTCCAAGCCGTTACAGCAGCTTATGATTTGCATTATTTCTTTGTAAAGTATCCAATGAAACAGATATTAACTTCAAAATTAATAGATAAAATATAATTAAATTAAATAATAAAATAAAAAATCAAAAAAATCGTGATTAAAATGAAACAGATATTAACTTCAAAATTAATAGATAAAATATAATTAAATTAAATAATAAAATGAAAAAATAAAAAAATCGTGATTAATTAGGATTTAAAATAAATCATGCTTTATTAGATTTTTCCAATAAATCATGTTTTTTTCCAACCCTGGTTTAAAGTGTATATTTTAGAAGATATTAAAGAAGACGTACGAAAATTAAGCATTCTTCCCCTTATCTCCATACTAAAATGGACAAAAAGTTTGAAAATTAAAATTTTAAAAAACCCCCGACAAAAAACTTCTAAAAAGTAGAAAATAATATGTTTTGCCTATTTAAGTTTAATATAAGTAGTTAGTTTTTCGCTTAGATCAAAATATAACTACTTATACATATTAAACTTAAAGGGCCAAAACATATTATTTTCTACTTTTTTGAGGTCTTTTTGTGTTTTTTAAATTTTGTTTATTTCATGCTTTTTAAACTTTACGTGTCCCAAACACGATACCTCTGCTGTTAGTTAGTAAGTAGTTGGGTATCCTGCAGATACCAGGAGATGCTGCAGCATCAGGTCAAGGTTACCATGTTCTATCTAACACCTATTCATTGAGACTATTCCAATGAGCCCAAACACGTTACTTCTGCTGTAAGTTGGTGAGGAGTTGGGTATCCTGCAGATTCCAGGAGATACTGCAGCATCAGGTCAAGGTTATCATGTTCTATGTAGCACCTATTCATTGAGACTATTCCAATGAGCCCAATACAATGCCTCTGCTGCAAGTTGGTGAGGAGTTGGTTATCCTGCAGAATCCAAGAGATGCTATAGCATCAGGTCAAGGTTGCCATGGTTTTGCAATATTATTACAGTTACAGGTCACCAAATTTCCAATCAATCAGACTGGTACAAGTTGCCCACATCCCTTCATCATCTAGATGAGATAAGAGCTGATGATCTTCAAACGGCTGAACAGATCTTCATAAATCATAGCTAAAAACCAACTTGATCACGTCAACTTTCAAACAAAAAAAACCGCATCAATATCGGTCCATTCGTTTAAAAACTACGATGCCACAGACAGACACACAGATACACACGTCAAACTTATAACACCTCTCATTTTGTATCGGGGGTTAAAAAAAATAGTGTAGTTTACAGCAAAACCTAAACTGTTATCCTAAGACTCAATGTTTTTACAGAACAGAATGGTATGGAACCCTTTCAATGCCAGTCCGGCTCGATTTTGACCGGGTTTTTTACTATAATTATGGCGGGCATCACTGCTAGCCCAGCTTCTCCAAGTCAGATAGGTCTTGAATTCTGATCCTGGAGAGGGACCGACATAGTGGCGTTTTTGTAAAAATACTTGAATACTTCGGTATATTATATTTTTGGACAATTTAGTGTACAGCGCACTAGAAGACGTGGGTAGACCTCCCACTCAGTGGATTGACAACCTAGTGAATTTAGCGGGAAGCCGCTGGGTGTGGGCAGCTCGGGACTGGTCTTTGCAGAAAACCATGGAGGAGGTCTTTATCCAGCAGTAGACATCTTTCAACTGATATGATGATGATGAAAGAACTTGGAAACAGGAGAGGGAGGCATTTTTCTAGCAGTAGGATGAAATATATAATAAAATAATTCAGTTCAATGCAAATCGGTACTGTAAAAAGTCTTTTTCAATGCTTTATTGATTGCAGCACGGGCATCGAATGTCTGATAGAGAGCCAGCCCCGGTGGAAGAAGTCTCAGCGGTGCACGCTGCACTCACTGGAGGCGGGCGGGGCTCGCGGCTGGGGCGGGGGCGCTGGCGCCTGTGGGTGGGGCTGGGGTGCCTGGGCGTGGGGCGGAGGGCGCGCAGCCTGGCGCGGCGCCTGGGACGCCATGCGCGCCTCCGCCCGCGAGCACGTCACGCTCGTGCACTTCACCACGCTCCACGACACCCTGCACAACTACCTGAGGAAACACCGCTTCTGTGCCGACTGTAAAACTAAGGTTTGTTGACTACTATTAGCTTGTCCATCGCAAGTTCGCGCGATTTTTGTCTGTATGAACTGGTGATCAATCATACTGACGTGATGGTCTTATTCTTCAGAACAAAGTAGGTGGGAAATAAAGCGTCACATTACTGAGATTAAGCGTCTCGGAAGTGGGACACTAGGTCAAAATGTCCAACACATTTTCAGTTTGTATTTGTATCGAAATATATTGGATTAATCGTGCGCCGATTTGGAAAAAAATCTTCTGCCGCTATGCCACACAGGTTTATATCCCTCTAGTACTCATTCTAATACGACAGCTGCCACATCCTGGATTCTAAATTCTTAGGATAACATCACACAGAGTTTCACCTACTCGATAACACTGGAGTAGTTGACATGGCAGTAATAATAATGAAGAATAAAATTTAGGAACAAATCAGTTAAATCACACAAGGTTAATATTCTCTGTATTATGGGAAACAGAGATTGATGTAGATCCTTAATATGTTAGTACATACTCTCAGCTTCTGCCTGCAGAGTTAGCCCTAGGTGGGGTTCGAACCCAGGCACGAGCCTCGGCCCAGCATTCAGAAGCTAACCACTGACCATTGTCCAGATACAGAAAATAACTCCTACATATAAACAGAACGTGTCCAAAAGGTTCTAGACTGTCCAAATGACTGCACTAATGTAATAGGTACATCTAATTGTAGGACCATTCTATGATGACTGCTCTTACATTAGACTATTTCACTATTTTTGTGCACTCAGTTTGCAAGCAAAAGGCAGCACACTTTGCCCTTTAAACAGAAAAAACTGAGTTTGTTTGTAAACTCGATTGAATTTTTGTTACAAAACAAAAAAGTTAGGATATAAAGGCAGACTTATCCCTTACGGGATTTCTTTCAATGAAGCTAATGATGACATTTGAGATAACAAGGAAAAAACATAAAGAAATACTAAAATAGTGAAAAAATATCATGGAATAGCGGTCATCATAAAACGACCCTGGTATAACTTCTACTATCTATCACTACAACTCATTTAACAGTGTATGGTGGTAATGCACCATAAAACAGTTTGTCAGAGTTATTGCATCAAAGCAACCAAATTTTTTATTCTCAAACTTGAAAACAAAACACATCACAAGGCAGCAGGCTCTTATTTCGTGTTTATATTTTTTTTTAATTAAGATAATTCAGCCATGAGTTATGCAATATCATGTTTATAAGCATGATAAGAGTCGGAAATATTGCTAGTCTTATCTAGAAACAGAAATTTTAGGACACACATCTGGATATTTTATGTTCAATGACCTTGACACGGCCACCAATATCATTTAGCAGTTTAATTAGAGCAAAATTTTAAGTATTTTAAATTATTTTTTAGGTTCTAAGAGCGTACCAGTTACTAGTTGAAGAAAAGGAGCCACAAAAAGAAAAGGGCTATGTAGGAGCCTTGTACGGTGGCATAAAGCGGTGCCTTCTAGATAAACATCTCCACTTGCAAGCCAAGACTGACTACATCGCCCACCTCATCGCCAGAGCCGAGCCAGAGCTGCTTGGAAACCACAGAGAGAGGCATGCGAAAACCCTTGAAATTGCACAAGAGGAGGTAAGTCAAAGAATTAAGTCAAAAGCTGAAGCGGCCATGAGCAGGCCATATCTACATATATATCATTCGTGAGCGCATCAATTGAGAGCGGCTTGTTTGATTGCCCTCCCATTGAAACTTTAAAGAATATTAGTCGTTTTGTTTTGCACTGCATCTTACATTTTCAATTAAATAAAATCACAAAATTAGATTATGAATGACGCTGAAAAACATGTATTCATAATATTGCATGTATTTTTGGAACAAATTTTGTTTTTAACAGATGATGGGAGGTAACTCGAATGACTATTAGTCAATTAGCCTTTTAAATACATTATTTAAATTATTTACTCTATTTAGTAGTGAAGAGCGTGGAGCGAGATATGCTATGAGTTTCCCTATGCGATCAAATCAGAAAAGAGGAGATTCGTAGGAGAAGCAAGTTAACCCCATAGCTTACAGAATCGCTAAACTTAAGTGACAGTGGGCAGGGCACATAGCTTGTAATCCAGACGGCAATTGGCGTAGGCAGGCCTCCCACACAGTGGATCGACGACCTGGTGAAGGTCGTGGGAAGCCTTTGAATGCAGGCAGTGCCGGACCGGTCATCGTGGAAATCCTTGGGGGAGGTCTTTGTCCAGCAGTGGATGTCTTTCGGCTCATATGATGATGATTTAAATGGTAATGTAAGGATATTATATGCCCTCTGCTCTTATTGTCTTTGTAAAACTATGCTAGTACTCTTTATTGTACTGTGGTAAAACTGTGACATGCAATAAATAAATTGAATTGATTTGGCTACTTATTTTAATTTTTGTAAGAGGCCGAATAAGGTTTTTAAGAAAATATAAATGGAAAGGTTGTCTATGGAAAAAAATTATTTGACAAACATTTTAGAAATTAATGATCACAAATGCAGTGATATACACGCATCAGCTCATAGAGCTGCTAGTGTATAAAATTATAATAATAATAAAATGGAAAAATTCGGCAAAACTAAAAGAAAGTGCTTTTTTGTAGGATAGTCGATGCACCCTCGATCACAGTCTTAAAAAAGTAGCCGAGTGCACGTTAGACCACGCGCAAAGCAGGATTCCGACAGAAAACCCTCCAGGGTGTTCTGTAATCATATCAGCGTAATATCAGCCGAAAGACATCTACTGCTGGACAGAGGCCTCCCCCAAGGTTTTCTACAACTGGTCATGAGCTTCACGCGAATTTCACCAGGTTGTCGCTTCACGTAGTGGGAGACCTTCCCACGCTACGTCTTTCGGTGCGCGGTTGCCATTCGAGACCTTGGCTGCCCTAACAGCCATGTATCTGTTCCACGAGCGATGTGTTCCACCCACTGCCACTTAAGTTTAGCGATTCTGAGAGCTATTGTAATTTGACATTAATAATACATATATGTAAAAAATAAATCTAATAGATAAATGCTTTTATTCAAAACACAGCAATACAAAAAGATAAGAAAATAATAAAAAAACAATGACAAACTGACAGTTGTTGCTGTGCATTGGAATTTTCCTAAATCGCCCTAATTCAGGGTAGGCTCGAGCCCCTCGGTGGGGACGTATATGAGCTGATGTGATTGGAATTTTAATTAATATAATTTGGTTCTCCTACGGATCTCCTTATTTCTCCTATATGACTCGAATCACATACAAAAAACCTCCGAGCATAGCTCGCTCCATTGCCCTGGGTGAGCTTTCTTATGAGGCCCAAAGTAAGCGACCATGTGTCAGATTTTTTTGATTTGAGAATAATGTTGGTGTAGGTGCTGATCTGTCTCGGCATATGCATATACGAGCGGCTGCAGCGCATCTCGCTGCGGTTGCGCGAGGAGGAGGGCACGTGCCAGACGCTTGCCGCGGTCGCCGTGGAGGCGCTCCACCGCAAGTTCGAAACCGCCGTCGAGCTCAAGAGCGGCGTCTCCAAGCTGCAGCTGCTGTACGACGAGATCACGCAGGAGGAGCTCGCGCGCCGGCAGCGGAAAGAGCACAAGAAACTCAAGCGGCGCAAGAAGAAGGAGCGGCTGGTTGGTGAAACCAAATGCAAGGTATGCTTATTATTAACTAGCTTTTCACCGCGGTTTCGCCCGCGTGGACATGGTTTTTTTGACTGTCTTAGAGGGTGTGCGGTGCACAAGCGGCTCGCGAGCGTGGAAATAAGTTTTCTCCAGATCCCTCGGGAGCTATGTCAGGATATGCTTATTAGTAAATCATGTCATTTCCCACCCCCTCAAACATCTCTGTGAAAAAAATCACACGATCCATTGTTCTGTTGTGATATTAAAGAAATTAACCGAAAAAAGGATATATTTTCAGTTCCCCCAGGAACTGCATGGCTCTGCTATTTTCACGGGATAAAAAGTAGCCTATGTCCTTCCTCATGACACAGGCTACCTGCATGCCAAATTTCGTTAAGATTGGTCAAGGCGTTGAAGCGTGAAAAGGTAACAAACAAACAAACACATTTTTTAATTTACAATATTAGTAAGGATGGAATATTGATTCTAAGCAGATCATAGAGTAATAGAGACGCAAACCTAGTTGATTGTAGGAAATATAGAAAGCTAATCTCTGCGTTCTCCCTCGTCTTTGAATAAATTGAATAGGAAATGGTTATTTTTAACACGTTTTATTGTCACTTCCTTGTTTGTCTGTCAGTCCGGGTGGAATCTTGCAACGGATTTTTTCAATACTTCCTGTATGTATGTATGATGAGTAGAAAACAATAAGACTTCTAACTTATTCAAAATTCAAAATGGCGGACATAAAAAGCTAGATCTGACTATAACAAACAGACAGACAGACAGGGTACTTAGGAAAATGAAAAAGAAGAAAATACTTTATGTAGATTAAAAATATCTAAAAACCATGTTTTCATGTTCCTTAAAAAACAACCCTCTGGAGGTCTTGATGACCCAAGAGGACATCCTTACTTATATTAGAATTGTGAAAATGTGTTCACCTTTTCACGCATCAACATCTCGACCAATCTTGATGACATTTGGCATGCAGGTAGCCTGTGTCACCGGAAAGGACATAAGGCTACTTTTTATTCCGTGGAAATAGCATAATCCTAAGAAGTTCCTAAAGGGAACTGAAAATATACTTTGTTTTTGTTTAATTTCTTTAAATTCCCAACGGAACAATGGATTTTTGATATACAGGGTGTCCCGCAATAAAGTGCACATCCGAAAAGGGGGTGAAACTAGATCAAATATTGGTGTCGATTCGGTTTTGCACAAATCAACTAAACTAAACTAAAATTAGGTTAAGATGTGTCAAAATTACGTTTGCTATTCGAAAAAACTCGACTAAACTTATCTGTCAGATCTAAACAAAAATCGAACTAAATTAAGTTTAGAACGCCATTTTGCTATTTGGAACGACCATATTTTAGATGTTTCAAACTAAAATTAAACCAATTTTAATCGCGACCTATTTTGGTGACCACTAAACTTTAATTGGTCTTGGAAAACCACAAAGTGCAAATTTTGTGATGAATATCTAAGTAAAGTGATGGTATGAACCCTGATAAGTACTCCAGGACACTGCACCTTTGACCTGAGGGTCTCACGATGACCAGGTTGGTGGCCGACAGCTCTATAAAACAGTCAAAGCTAGAAATTTGGTGTTTGGACCACGATACATCAGCACACTGCGCACCTATCACACGAAGAATTCTGATCTGAGGGTTTGACTCTGATGATGATGACCAGGTCAATAAACCAGGTTGGAAGACGTATGGTCTTATGTCTTTTCAACTTTCAGCTTCGGCAGTCTTAGGAAGCCATCGATTCCCAACCTGGTCATCATCAGACCTTCAGTTTCTCCAGATTCTGACAATTCACAATGCCCCGACGCACTTTTAGACAAAAAAACTCCTAAATACTTCACTCAAAAATCCTTGATGCCAAGCCAAAAAATAATAAAAAAAACAAAATCAGCTGTTTTTATTTAACGGTTTACAGATTATATTCTTAACATAAATGACATTAAAAACAGAGGGAGCGCTACAGAAAATTATATCTTGTTTTCTCTTTCACTTACGGTAAACAAGTTACGTCAATCATATTATTCATTCTTTCGTTCATCCTTTAACATAGTCTGTGAATTCAATTTGATCATGTTTAATCCTGTCAAACTAGGCAACCAAATTTAGTTCGTGCATAAAACCGAATAGCACATGAAATCGACTAAACTTATATTAGTGGAATTTTTGTTTAGATTAATTAAGTCGAGTGTTTTGTTCGAATCGACACCATTATCGACAAAAAAATATTAAAAAAAAAACGTTGAACCTGGTTCGCTGCACCTCACCCTACTTAGAGACGTCGCAACAAGGTCTTAAATGAATGCATTGTAGTGATTTTTTGAACATAGTTGAGGGGAGTGGGAAATGACATAGACTACTATTTAGCATAGCCCGAGATAGTTCCCAAGGAATCTAGGGAAAACTAATTTCCAGGCCAGGCTCGCGCACGTCGGCGTCGCAACGGATTATGATTTTTTGCATTGAAATAGTTGTGGGCATAAGAAGGGACTACTAATCAGAATAGTCCGATATAGTTCCTGAGGTAACTGGAGTAAATTCCTGTCTACCCTAGCTAGCCGCTTGCGTACCACTTATACTCAAAGATAGTCATAAAAACGATGTCCACGCGAGTGAAGCCACGGGCAATGCTAGTTACTTTTTTATTATTAGTTAGTTATTTATTTATATTATTTTGTACTTTTTAAATATTTTTTTGTCGGGGATTTATAAATTTTCAAGTTTATCTGTATAGAATTGGTCGAGGGGGTGGGAAGTGACATAGACTGCTAATCAGAATAGCGCGATATAATTCCTGAGGGATCTGGAGAAAACTCATGTCCACGCTTCTCAACCGCAAAGACAGTCATAAAAACAATGTCCACGCGGACATAAAACACACCACCACCACCACCACATCCATGCTTACTGGTGAACTTGAAAAACGTGAGGCCCGGAGGGTTATTTTATTATTTTTAAGGCACATAAAACGTGGTTCTTAGACTATTTATAATCTACATTAATTTATAATTAAAATATCAAATTTAATATTTCTGTTACAGGAAGCAGACTCAGAGGAACCAGAAGAGAAATGTCAGTGCGAGGAATGTCTGCTTGAGGAGCGCGACACACCGACGGACTTGTTGTCCCCGCGCGACTACCAGCCGTGCCTCGAGACACGCGAAGCCTGCAACTCCTGTCAGGGCGACTCCGGAAAACGGCGCTCACCTAAAAAGGCTGGCAAAAAACGGACCAAGAATGGGAATCATTCACCAAACGAGCACTCGCAAGATTGCGGATACTCGTCGGGCACCAACGGCGGCTGCTGCGAGACTCTCTCCGGCTCCTCGTCCCTCGTGAGCTCCCCGGAGGGCTCCGAGGTCGCATGCTCGGAAGGGTTCTGCAATCACGACAGGGGCGACTGTTTAGATATGGCTAAAAATGACAAGGTTTCGTGTTCCGGTTTCACACTATCTCTACAGGAAATGTTAATGGTGAGTTGACATATATTTTGAAAATTAATTAAATATCTTCAACTAAAGTAGACCATTAAAATTAGACTAAATTAAATGTTTTCCAGGATACATGTTCATCAGACGAGGAGCAAGACACCAGTTATATACCTATAGAAGAAGTAATGGAATTTAAATCACGGAGGAACATAACAGAGAAAAGGCAGGAGCTGAGACAGAACCTGCGGCAGAAGTTCGCGGAGCTGTGCGTGACGACACCTACGCCCACGCAGCCGCCCGTCTAGTGCCCCCAACCCCGCGCAACTTTCTTAGCAAAGCCTGCCAACTTGTTTTTAGTAAATTGGTCTGAGATTAATAGTAGTTACAGCAACTTCCACAGGACTTTTTGTACGGAATATCAACTTCAAGTGCATATTTCAAAAGAACGAGAACTCTGTTCTGTATCAGAGTTACAATTTATAAAAATTATTGCAGTCAGGTTCAAAAATAATTCAATCAATTTGTTACAAGCAAAGCCTAGTTCTGTTAACTTTCACTATTCTTTTAGCTAGTAACAAATTACCAGTGAATCTTGCACATTTTTGACGATAGTTCATTTCAAATTACTATTTTTTTTAATTATTTATTTTCAGATTGAAATCATGTTTGTTTATATTATTTTATAGTAAGCATCCTCAGCCCAAAACTATGTATTTATAATTTTGGCAAAATCATGTTTGTTGGAAAGTTGATGGGTGCTTTTAGGTATAATTATATAAACAGGAAAACACAAAAGTATGTATTAATTATTACTCTCTATGAAAAGATAAATGAACACAGGTTCAGAATATAAAGCAGCATTTAAAAAAATATTTACTATAATATACAGTGTTAGACCACTTAGAATGCAACATTTGAAGTAGCATTTTTTTAACCAAACTATTTTATTTTCAATGCTTTATGTGATTCAATAATTAATATACTGTGGCATATGAATTAATTATTGCTTGTTATCAAAAAGCTTTTAAACATTTAAAACAGAATGAGATTGGGAGTTACCTTGGCTTGAGAGCCATTGTTATAGTCAAACTCAAACACATTTGTAACTCAGGTTTTAAATATACCGATACCAATATAACTTGTTTTATTAGCATCTTTATACTGCTTATAGGAATATTATATTTGAGCTATGCATAAAGTTGCATTTGTCCCTCCAAATCCAAAAGAGTTTTTTAATGCGATTCTTCTTGCAGATTTCCACTTCTTAGGAACATTAGCTACATAGTTCATATCATCTACAGGCTCCTCCAAGTTGATTGTTGGAGGCATTACTCCATAGTAACATGACAGGATTGTGAACAAGGCTTCTAGGTTTCCTGCAGCACCCAAAAGATGTCCATGGGCACCTTTAGTTGAAGATATTGATATTGTTTTAGTGTGATTTCCAAATAGAGATTTTATTGCTGTCGATTCAATTCCATCTCCAACAGGTGTCGAGGTAGCATGAGCATTTATGTAAGTGATTTCTTCTTTTGCTAAGTTGCTATCTCTCAGAGCTCTGCTCATTGATAATACGGCTCCACTGCCATCTTCTCTAGGCGAGGTAATGTGGGAAGCATCACCTGACAACCCATAGCCCAAAATTTCAGCATACATTTTAGCATTTCTCTTCATTGCATGCTCATACTCTTCTAGCACCAACACAGCAGCTCCCTCGCCCATTACAAATCCATCTCTCTTTTTATCAAAAGGTCTGGAGGCTTTGGTAGGTTCATCGTTGAATGCAGTACTCAATGCTCTTAATCTACAGAACCCTGCAATAGCTAGAGGACTAATGCAAGACTCGGCGCCGCCACAGACCATCACATCTGCATCGCCATTCCTGATAAATCTAAAAGCATCCCCAATGGAGTGAGCACCTGTCGCACAGGCTGTGGACACTGTATGGTTGGGACCTCGGAACCCGTATTTTATACTTATATGCCCAGCTGCCATATTGGGTAAAATCCTTGGCACAAAGAATGGACTGACTTTGTTATAGCCCAGTTTTAGTGCATCATTTGTATTACAGACATCTTGTAGGTCAATCATGCCCATTCCGAAAGCTACTCCTGTTGCTTCTTTTTCCGCTTCAGTCTCTGGGGCCCAGCACGCGTCACACAGCGCTTCAGCCGTCGCGACCAGCGCCAGGCAAGTTGCCGGAGCCATAGATTTTAAATTTCCCTTGGATAATGCTATTTTAACTTTTTCATCAACTGGCACAACACCACCAATTCTGCACGGCAATTTACTGTACTTCTCGCTATGAAGTGGAACTATGCCACATTGGCCTCTAAGGAGGTTCTGCCATACTAATTCTGTACCTGATCCAAGAGGACATACTACACCCAAACCAGTAACAAGTACACGTCTGCGTGGTGGAAAATGCGAATAGCTTCTGGCTACGTGAATCGGACGTATTTTCATAGTAGAATAAACTTTTCTGTTCCTAAACATTTAAGTGTATCACTTCATCACAACCACAGATGTCTTAATGGCATTGATACATTTACTAGAAACAAGTAGTTTAAAGCTAATAAATATCTCACTGTATTGTAATGTTCCAAATCAATTTGACTTGTTTGATAGTTGATATCAAACCTGCGTGTTGATACCTATTTCCGACTTCAAAAAAAAGGAGGTTCTCAATTCGTCGACGTCGGAATCTTATTTTTCTTATTTGACCCGTTAAGTGCAAAGAAAATAATAACTAAAGTTTTTAGATATGGTTCCAAAACGGTAGACTAATAGACTATTGGCTAGTTTGTTATATTCTCTTTGCTATTGGCTCTGTGCACAGATCTACGCTCTGTGCACGAGTTCAGCGCCATCTAGCGTCCGCAACTTTGTTGGCTCTGACGTTTTATCATTTAATCACGACATTGTGACAAATATTATTATAATCTAAAATTATCTATTATTTTATTTCTAAATTAACTGTGATACCATGATTTGAATGGAGAAAGGGTTTTAGAATCATTTTTGGACACTCAAATCAAATGAGGTATGTAAAATTAATTCAAAAAGCCCGTTTTATTTTGAACATGTCAAGGTTTGTTTACTTAATTTTTACTTGTAGTTTTACTGTTTATTAACCCTTTACGGATCAAGAGCGAGTTTTTACTTATTTTTTGGTATTAGTTAGTAAATGGGGTATTATTACTGGGAAAAATAATTAAAAAAAATCATATATAAAACTATATTTATTATCACAGAAATACAATACAACATAGCATCAATTACTGTTAAACTAGTTTATGAAGTATGAAATTGTCTAAAACATTTGTTTTGCTTAATAAAACACAAAGCAACACAACATTTTTCACATTCTGTTTGCGTATACCCATTGCAGCCTGGAAATTTGCATCTCATTCGTTTATCCACCCAAACTGGCCAGTGTCCGTATTGATCCAGCCTCACGTCTTTTGTTGGAACATGCTGAGCTAGAGCTATCATCTTTTTATTTTGAATGAGACAATCGGCATCACTTGTACGCTTGATGCGATTCATCGTTTTATATTTACAGAAAATCTCTGCTATATCTACTCTGAACTCAGCAGAGTTGAGAGTTAATCTAGTGCTTCCATTCTCAGATTTTATCCTTCTATATAGAAGCCATGCATTACACGTTGCTATATCCATGAAGTGATAAAAAGTTCTTAGATAACAACGTTTACTACGGACTTTAATTCTGTAGTGCCCCATGATACAATCCAATAGATCGACACCACCCATATGTCGATTATATTCTGCTACGACGAAAGGACGTTCAACCGAAATATGTTTCTTTGCAGACTTTGCCCACCTTCTTACTACAGATGTTGATGTTTTCCTGCAAAATTGGATGCTGGAGTGTCAATTTTATTATCCTTCCAAGCAACCAAAGCCACATCAATTCCCTTGCAGTTACCAACTTGTTCTACAGACGTACTGCGCGGTTCTTCTTTGATTAATTTTCTCATCTGGCAGTTTGCAGTTGGGAATACGGTTCCTTCTTATACTTCCTAAAGCTAAAATACCTGATAAAGAGAATCCAAATGCAATGTTTCTGGTGGAAAAGCTTCAGATCCTATACATATATAATTGTTCCTATATCCCTAGTGATAAATTAAATATCGTTCTCGGATCGAAATTAATATTATTAAATGACCGGGTTTTATTAAATTTAGGTAACCAAGTCTGAACAGTTTACTATGAGTTAAGAAGGATGACAGAGCCAACATTATTTTTACTTTTGGTCACTATGAGCGCTGCGATCGATTATATTACCCCCACCTAGTACTTCGCACCAGCGAATAATGTACGACACGAAATTGTTCAACGTAAGTAGAGAATAACCAGCCCGTGAATATACGACACGATAATTCAAGTCCTGGTACACGAGTTATCAGGCTGTACACTCCCGTGACGTGTATTATCGGCTGTGCATTATCTGCTCGTGTCGATACTTCGCGGCCAGTATTAATTCAAGTCACTCGGTACACGTATTCTTGGGTTGTACATTCAGGGTCGGCATAATATCGTGTCGTGTATTATCTGTCCGTGCAGATAATACACGACACGATAATACACAGAACTACGAGGTACGACTAGAAGTGGCCTACGTGTGGCCACTACTATCCCTCTCACTTTAGCACACAAGTGTTGCAATCTAAGAATTTCTACCAGAAATGTGGGTAATTTGGTACAAGGTAAATATCGGTAATTTTGATAAGACTAAGCAACACCGAGATAGAAATTGAGGGTTTTTACTAAAGAATACTAAATATGAGTTTCCGAAATCCTAAATCAGAAAATCACAACACAATACAAATCAGATTCGCAATGTCAACATCTTATCAGCTGACTGTACTACCTCGGACATACTAGACTAAGTACAACTAGAAAAAACCGGCCAAGTGCGAGTCGGACTCGCGCACTAAGGGTTCCGTACCATTATCTATAAAAATACGTTGTTGTATGGAAGCCCCATAAATATTAATTTTATTTTAATTTAATTTGAAGTGAATAATACAACTCAATATTCAGTGAATATTAATTATCGTGTCGGGTATTCTCAGCCGTATAATATTGGTCCGTGCTGATAATTCCCGACACAATAATAGCCGCCCTGTGAATGTACAACCCGATAATTCAAGTACCGGAGACTTGTATTACCGTTCGTACATTGAAGGGCCGTGTATTATTGTGTTGGCGTGTGTTATATTAAAATATATTTCATCTATTGGTTTATTAGATCTGTGTATGGACCCTTCCAAAGCCACTGAGGAACTTTCCAGGCTCCGTTCCTTGAAAAAATCATAGATGGCGCTGTCTAGTGTACTTAGTAAAGAGAGTTTAACAAAGAGAGTTTTACTCGAGAAAACCCGAGAAATCAGGCCCGAGAATTCTCGATGCCCAAGAACTGAAAAACCACGAGAAATCACAAACCTTATCAGTATATGACACTGACACTGCATACTCTGGACCAGAGATAAGTACCTACAGTTTTACAGGTTTGCAATTTGAATGTGCGCGTGAATTAGCTATAGGGTTGTCAGCCGTAAAGGGATCACGACGCGAAATCCATATGGTTTCGAGTTTGTGTTCCTGCTTGAGATGGATTTTGAACATACATGTCGAATATTGAATATTGAAATCATATTATATATTAGACAATTACTTAAAAACAACAAGCGCAAATTACGTAACTCGTGCATGAGGTGGGTACTTAGGCTAAAAATGTTCATCTGAAACATAAGATTATAAATATACATGAGTAGATATTAACTGAAATGCTTAGGGATTTCAATAAAATACTAAGGAAGTACTTGGAAATTAAAGTGCAACTTAGTGCTAATGTTATGTACTAAATTACTTATAGTTACGTATATAATCTGAAATACCTGAGAATTCCAAGAAAATACCAAGTCTGTACGTACTTAGAAAATATCAAAGACGTTTATTCTACCGATAGACAAGAATGTTCAAGAAAACAATTTTTCCAAATACTGGTTTAGTAAGAACTAAAGTTCGCTGCAGCGCTAAACATTTGTTATGTCGTCTAACCAAATCAATAAAACATGCAGTGCTAGATCACCTATAGAGTACAATTTTCATGCGACCAAAACATCGCAAGAGCCATGAAATTCATGGCACGTACGCGTTTCTTTGGACGTAGTATGTGTAACTAGGGTATGGATACCGGTAATTTTGATACCGGTATTTATGGATAAAATACAGTTATTTCGGTATTTCAAAAAAGTTATCTATTTTTGCAAAGGTGTTTAAAGACTATGCAGAACGCTCGATTTCTATGGTTCATAGTGTTGTTCATACTGCAGATGAGTTATCATATGACACGAATCACGAATAATCACGATTATAAAAAAAAATCACCACAAAATCAACTACACAAAACAAAAAGCTGCATGCTTATAGCTAGTATCTATGTGGTATTTAATGATATTGCTTTCAGTTGTTTATCAAATGTTTTACTTCTACAAATAAATTGTTAACCTCACTCGCCGCGCACGCACGGACACAATACGGCAGAGACGATACGTAAGGGCTCTGCTATGAAGCGGCAACCACATCAATCAACATCATTCATATTTCTCTCTCATACATTGGATTAGTATTGAACCTCTCGGTCGGTTCTGTTCCGGACAGCCGGCAGCGTTGCAAAGCCTACCGATTTTTCGGTAGATCTCCCGACATTGCAACTCGTTTACCGAAATATCGATTTCGAACAAATATCTCCCGATTTTAAAGTTTGTCGGCGTCTGCTTAGGAACAGTTAAGAAAATAATGTGTTTAAAGATGAGGCCGAAGATATAGAAGCGTTTCATTAAATCTGTCTAGCACATGGGATACATCTTGGAGTGTCAGACGTATTGAATACGATGAAAATGAAATATCAGATGAGTCAGATGATGATGAAAGTGAAGATGAAGGTGGTGGTATTGAAAAATTCACATTTATTGAAGTTTCGGCGCCATGTTTCAACATGGAATATGGTAGTGTGATAAAGAAAACACGCTCTGTGATAAAAATATTATTGAGATCTACAACAAAAATGACGCATTACAAAAATATGTAAAAGAGCAAGAAGGCCGTAATCTGGCCTTGGTTTTGGACTGTAAAACTCGTTGGTCCAGTCTAGCCGACATGATGGAGACATTTAACCGACTGAAGACGTGCATTGAAAAAACTCCGATAGACTTTAACTTCAAGAGGAGTTTGAATTGCTGCATTCCATTCAAAAGAGCTTGAAAACAGTCAAGATCACAGAATACTTTTCGCCGACGCGACGCGATACTTTTAACTGCAGAAGATGCCCTTAAATATATGCTATGAAAATTTGCCAAAAAAACAAGTCTATCTAAATCTCTGGCGAAAGCTTTAAGAAAGTGCATATCGGAAAGACGATAACCTCTGACTGCAATTTTACAGTATCTTCATAACCCAGAAGAATATGCCACGTACCAATGTGATTTAAATTTAGATTTCATATGTACGTTTATCCGACGCTCTTACGGCACAGTATATATATTAGTACTAACGTACAGTATGGACACTCCCTGCCCCTCTCTAAATTCGACCTCGACCCCCCCGTCACTCAGATTTGGTGTAGATTGGGTACCAAACGTAAAGGACGATTTTCGGCGTCATAGAAGTAGATAACCTTTTTTTAATAAGCGGTAGCGATTTGTCGGTCAAGGAAAAAGTGTTTAAAGATGTACAAAATAATAGCAGGTTTCATTGTTAATTCGTACGTCCACATCGCAGTTACCATTTACAATGTTTTTTAGTCTAATTAGTCTAATGTGTATGGTGTATTCGGAAAGTGGTGTTTTTTTTTTCGAACGGTGTTTGTTTACAACGAAAAGTATGAAAAAAAAAGAGTTTAGTATTCACACAGCATTCAGTAAATAACTAACAAACATTTTGTGACCAATACCGCCGGTGTGATTCAACCCTACCTGCATTCTTGCCTATAGATACGTCAGTTATAATTATGTATATCATTTCTCGCTCGTTTGTATGGAGTGTCCGGGGTGTGCTTACGTTGAAGGAAAACATCGTGAGGAAACCTGCACACACCTACGAAGAAACTCGAAGGTTGTGTGTGAAGTTGACCAACCCGCCCTGGGCCCGCGTGGTCGACTAAGGCCCAATCGCTTTAATTAAGGGTAGGCTAGAGCCCCTCGGTAGGGACTTATATATGGGTTTGAAAAACGTTCAAAGATTTTTCATACAAAATGTTCAATTACCAACTGCAAAAACAATTTTTAAAATATAGATTATTTTTTTAAAAGACTATGTCCGACTCGCACTTTGCTGGTTTTTACCCAACTGCGCCAGAAGGAGGGTTATGTTTTTCGAGAGTATGTATGTATGTATGTTTGTATGTATAATTGTTTGGCACGCTCTGCAGCCTGAACGGCTGGATGGATTTTAGCTTGAGACGTGTCGTTAGATTCGTATTTACTGTGAGAGTGACACTGGGTATATCAAAATAAAAAAAACAAAATGGCGGATTTTTGGCGCCCAATTCAAATGTTTGACACGCTCTGCAGCCTGAACGGCTCGATGAGTTATAGCTTGAGGGTTGTCGTTAGATACGTTTATACTGTGAGAATGACACTGGGTATATCAAAATAAAAAAAACCAAAATGGCGGATTTTTTGCGCCAAATTCAAATGAACTCATTCAATAATAAAACTAAAAAAATGAATAAAATAAAAAACGGTAATTTAAAAAACTAAAAAACCCGCCTGCGTTTCTGTGTAATTTGGAAATGAAAAACCCTAAAACAAGAAAGTCGTCATACCCGATTGCACTTAACTTAAGAAAAATTGTAGCGGTCGGGACCCATTCTAGAAATGGAGGCTTAGTGAATTGAGAGCACATACCTATATAACATTGCAGATTACTCCAATATACTGACTAAACGGCTGACTTTCTAGAATGGGTCCCGACTGCTACAGTTTTTCTTAAGTTAAGTGCAATCGGGTATGACGACTTTCTTGTTTTAGGGTTTTTCATTTCCAAATTACACAGAAACGCAGGCGGGTTTTTTAGTTTTTTAAATTACCGTTTTTTTTCTCAATACAGTTGTGAGAAAACAGGGACAGCAACATAATAACAAATACACGGATACGTCATACTCGTACTTGTTTTTTGTTTGTATGTAAACTCTTTATTGTACAAAATATACACTAAAAATTTTTTTTAAAAAAAGCTTATGTACAGGTTTTTAGCAAGTAAAGTAAATTTAACTTGATTTGCGGCTGTTATTTCACCTTATTTTTCCTATACTTACATTAATAATAATACATAGTATTAATCTGTAAATCGTATTCACAAATGAAAAAACAATGAAATTTATCGAAAATAGAGCCTAAACTAGGGAAGGTACTGCATACATATGCGTAAGTTTTTTGAAATGTAACCATAATTAAGTTAAATAAGGTAAGTAAGTTTGCAACCTCCTTGGCAATTTTGTATCATCAATTTTACTTCTTCTCACACAGTCCTCTGTGGGTAATATAATATCCTTTCATCATAAAGATGTAAACCACATGTTTTAAAATTCTCCCTTCTAGTCTGAAAAAAAAATGCTATATCTTTAATTATTAACATTTTTATGAGCTAGTGCAGAAATTTAAAAAGTGGCAAAGTAAAAAGCACATGCGCGCTAAAATGAATTTTTCGTACAATTAACCGCCATATAAATGTACCTCTTTTCGAACAACTGTAATGAAAAATATATTTTTCACACCACCTGCTCGACGGTGACCAATTAGATATTATCAATCTCAACGTAAAGCAAGGCATAATAACCCAAGGTAGATGGAGTTGTATGAAACTCCCGGAGGGATTTAAGTGATTTGGAACGTAAAAATTCGTATGAAAACTCTTACACTTTTTTCTTGATCTAAGCAGTGTAATTAGTTTTTTATTCATGGCAGAAAAAAGGCGCGAATTCAAAGAATGTGAAACAAGAGATGTAATATTCTTGTTATTATTTATGTATCCCTGGCTTTTTATCGCCTCGCAAAAGGTATAAAATTAGAGTAATTAAATCACTTCTGGAATAAAGCCTGTTTCGTTTTCGTCGGCTTACTTAGGACTCTACATTCGCTTCGCTCGAGAGTTAAGGTTAAACTCCCTCGCAAGGCTCGGGACTTATCTTTCCCTCGTTTCACTCAGGGTCCAATATGCCGCCCATGACGTAAGACACTGCCTTATTCCCTTGATGCATAATCTATTATTATATTATTATTATTATATCAGCTCATATACGTCCCCACCGAGGGGCTCGAGCCTACCCTGAATCAGGGTGATTAGGCCTTAGTCGACCACGCGGGCCTAGTGCGGGTTGGTCGACTTCACACACAACCTTCGAGTTTCTTCGCAGGCCTGTGCAGGTTTCCTCACGATGTTTTCCTTCACCGTTAAAGCAATCGGTAATGATATGTACGTAAGTTTTTTTGAAAAACTCATTGGTACATTGGCCGTCCAGATTTGAACCCGGTACCTCTGGTTAGATGGACCGAGTCGTTACCGGTTGAGCCACCGACGCTTGCGACGATGCATAATCTACTAGCATTAAATCAATGATTACACTATTAACAAAATAAGAGTTTATCCTAGATTTAGGGTCCGACATGGTCAACATGAAGAGAGAAACAAAAAACCATAGTCACGTCACTCAAGGCCACATTTCCTGTCTTCGAGACATTGTTAGCGTTGCAATCTCCAGTGTTTATGTCAGCTTCTTGGTGATAGCAAGGTGATAGCGAACACCTAATGACAACATGGCGGAGCTGTCAATTTTAGTTCACAGTTTTGGCGCGGGACTTCTTTGGTGGCGCGGACCTGTGATCATATGACATACATCACAGCACAGACCACAGACTAAGTATGATGGTTTGTCGATGAGAGTTTTTTGGCGGGATTTAGGGTGAACGCATTCGTAGTTTTATTATGTTGTTTTTGCATTGTTTTCTGCTCGGATTTTGTTCAAGAAGTGGTGCATTTTGGAGAAAATCGTCTAGTGCACGTGAGCAATGTGGAGAACAAGAAAATAAAACGAAAGAGGACGTTAGAACCCAACTTGCACTGGGTGCAGTTTTATAGACGCCCTAAGGCTACTGGGTGTTCCAACTCAGAATGAGGCTGTTGAAAATGCTGTCAAGAACTTCAGAGAAGATTTGTAATGCACCGGCACTAGCATTACAAATCAAAAAACTAATGAAGATTAACTAAATTGAGCTTTTGGACTCGTGAGACGTTAAGATATTATTTAAAGAAAATCGTCGATGACATTGACATCTTTGAGTGACATTGTTTGTTGATTTCACGTTGTTTTGCTGCCTTTCTATGAATTTTATGAGATTTAACTAAATTAATTTAATTACAGAGCAAATTATAACAAAAGGTGGACATGAATTTAATATTGTTTATAAGTAAAAATGTTAAATTCACTTTTGCAGTGACAGTGATAGTTGCAGCCATTGTATTTAGAGAGGCGATTGAGTCTCTGTACACGAAGTTTGGAGATGCCTCACAGAGGAGCCAAGGGCGATTTACTGAGGCAGAGTTGGCTACATTTGACGGAGTCAATGACAAAAGATTGTATCTCGCAATATTAGGTACTATATTTGATGTCACGAATGGAAAGAAACACTATGCTAAGGGTGCCACTTACAACTATTTTGTGGGTGAGTTATATAAAATACATATAATAATTTTACCATTAAAAGGATACCCCATGACCAGTCTTAATATTCTCAACAGAGAATAAATGACATATAAAAAACCCCAAACTGCTAGGTATTTTATGCCAGAGATCAAAATGAATATAGCTCAGTTAGGTTCAGCCAAAGAAACATTACATATTCATACATAATAACTTACCATCTGTGCCCAAGATGGTAAAAAAAATATACCTATAACATACATCTTTTTCTCTATTCAGGAAAAGATGCTTCGCATTCTTTTGTCACTGGAAATTTTAATGATGAAAGCTCCACCAAAGACCATGTAATGGATCTGTCTTGTGATGATATATTCTCCTTGTTAAATTGGAGAGATACTTTCCAAGACAGATATAAATATGTTGGTAAGTTCCAATGCCCTCTTTATTATTTTTACAAACACCTTATTTATAAAAGTTTCATCTAACATCAATTACTACACTTTTGGGAAAATTAGGTATGTAAGCCTTGTTTGAAAAGGCCTCAAATGGTCAGATGAGTTTTACAATTGTGGATAAAAAAAAAAACTTGTTTTTTAGGTTTACTTATTGGTAGATATTATGACAAAGGAGGTAAGCCAACACTGTATGAAAAGGAATTAAAATCAAAGATACTATACTGCAAGAAAGAGCTGGACATGAAAAAGAAGCAAGAACACAAGTATCCCCCTTGTAATGCAGAGTGGGATGTTGATAAAGGGACCAGAGTGTGGTGCACAAAGTCAAGGTATGTATGCAGTCCAAGTCAATCATAGGACAAAAGAACTTAATTTCGAAAATACAAAAAAGTTCGAAAAGAGGTGGTCATAACAAGAAGTGGACCATTCCTCTCATATATCTACCAGATATGCTAAACTACCAGGTTTATGAAATGAAAAGAATTAGCGTCGTGGCTTTGACACACTGTTACGTAGTTAAAATTTCAAGGATCACTGAGAATTTTTTGGTTTGCTTTAGAGCAGCAGGCACTAGGTCAGTCGCAAGAGAGTGAGTCTTCTCAGTAGTAGATCAGTAGTCCAAAAGAACGATGATGGAATCCTGGCTGTATTTATATTAAGTGCAATCGAAGATTCAAGAGACTTCATGATGTAAAAAAAAGGAAATTGTACATTCCTGTGATGGAAGTGATCAACTTTCTAGAACGTTCTTTGGGGATGTTTTATTTTATGTCATATGAATTTAGTTTTAGGTTTATGGAGGTACAGGAAAATGAGGAAATGTTAAATCTTTGATTATAATAAATTGTTTGATTTTTAGACTAAAGAAAATGGAAGTTTTGTATGTTCATGAAGGAGTGAGCACAAGGAATTTTGAGTGCAACGGAGCGTAATTTTTTGTGATTGGAGTCGAGTCGATTTGAGATACTTGGTGTACGGGGATTGGCCGATTCTGTAGGAGTGCAGGTTTTGATTGGTGTCATGCTATATAACGTATGGCAGTGTTTGTTTTATTTGCATAGAATGTAAACAAAGGTATTGTTTATTTTTTTGGAAAATTGATAAATTGTTAATTTATTTCATAAGGATTAGCAGTGAGATAAGTGCAGTGATAGTTATTATGTTTTAAGATTGTTTAGGAGGAGTTAAAGAGGTGAGTTCTTGACTAATTAGACAAAAAATGTAACAATGTTATTTTGCATTGTTATAATCTGACTGACTTGGTGGTCCGGTGGTTAACTTCTGCCTGCTGGGCCGAGGGTTGTGGGTTTGATCCATACCCAGGCAAACATTCATATGACGAACAGATTTGTTTTCTCTGTGTCTGGGTGTTTAATATTTTTGTATATAATTGTGTCGATTCGGTTTTGCACAAATCAACTAAACTAAACTAAAATTAGGTTAAGATGTGTCAATACGACATTTGCTATTCGGAAAAACTCGACTTAACTTATCTGACAGATTTTAGATGTGTCAAACTAAAATTGAACCAATTTTAATCGTGACCTATTTGGTGATTAATTGGTCTTGGAAAACCATAAAGTGCAAATTTTGTGATGAATACATAAGTAAAGTGATGGTATAAACCCTGATAAGTACTTTAGGACACTGCACCTTTCTCATGGTGACCAGGTTGGAGGTCGACAGCTCTATAAAACAGTCAAAGCTAGAAGTTTGGCGTTTCGACAAAGATACATCAGCACGCTGCGCGACTCTGACGCGAAGAATTCTGATTTGAGGATTTGAATCTGATGATGATGACCAGGTCAATAAACCAAGCTGGAAGATGTCTGGTCTTATGCCTTTCCAACTTTCAGCTTCGGCAGTCTTAGGAAGCCATCGATTGCCCACCTGGTCATCATCAGACCTTCAGTTTCTCCAGATTCTGACAATTCACAATGCCCCGACGCACTTTTAGACAAAAAAACTCCTAAATACTTCACTCAAAAATCCTTGATGCCAAGCCAAAAAATAATAAAAAAAACAAAATCAGCTGTTTTTATTTAACGGTTTACAGATTATATTCTTAACATAAATGACATTAAAAACAGAGGGAGCGCTACAGAAAATTATATCTTGTTTTCTCTTTCACTTACGGTAAACAAGTTACTTCAATCATATTATTCATTCTTTCGTTCATCCTTTAACATAGTCTGTGAATTCAATTTGATCATGTTTAATCCTGTCAAACTAGGCAACCAAATTTAGTTCGTGCATAAAACCGAATAGCACATGAAAACGACTAAACTTATATTAGTGGAATTTTTGTTTAGATTAATTAAGTCGAGTGTTTTGTTCGAATCGACACCATTATCGACAAAAAAATCGGTTCACAATCTGCGGAGATATTGTGTAACAAACATACAAAAAAAACAGTCAAATTGAGAACCTCCTCCTTTTTCGAAGCCGGTTGAAAAAAAAAAGTAGGTATATCAATCTCTTATTCCAGAGTACAGGGTTATCCTAGTTTGAGGCCAGATGACCATGTGTAAATTGTCCCTGAATATTTATTACTAATCAGTAGACTATGCAATACATTATCATGTTCTGGCAGTGGGTCATACCACCAACAGACTACCTTGATACTACATCCTAAGTTTCCTTTAATTTTTTATCTATCTATTAACTAAGATGTAGATACCTATGAAATTTATAGTATGAATAATCATTCAAGACCTGTCAACCTCATTATATTTCAAACCATATCTCCAGCTGCATAAGGGTAGAGAGATGATCTTTACTCCTGCAAGGAGCATCTTGACCGTTTTCACCAGCTAACTCAGTAGCCCCAGTGGATTGAAGACCGAAATTATTACACTAAGTGCTTCTCTTTTCAACCGACTTCAAAAAGGAGGAGGTTCTGAATTTGACTGTATGTTCTTTTTTTTTGTATGTTACGCGATATCTCCGCCGATTGTGAACCGATTTTCAAAATTCTTTTTTTATTTGAAAGAGTATACTCCCGAGGGGGTCCCATTGTCACCAAGTCAGGATCTGATGATGGGATCCCAAGGAAATCGAGAAAAACCCTAAAATTTTATAGGCACATATTACGTGATTCGTATGTTTTCTAAATCTATTAAAATACTTGCATCTGGTAGTCATTGGTGTCGATTCGAACAAAACACTCGACTTAATTAAACTAAACTAAAATTCCACTAAAATAATTCATGTGCTATTCTGTTTTATGCACGAACTAAATTTGGTTGCCTAGTTTGACAGGATTAAACATGATCAAATTGAATTCACAGACTATGTTAAAGGATGAACGAAAGAATGAACAATATGATTGACGTAACTTGTTTACCGTAAGTGAAAGAGAAAACAAGATATAGATTTCTATAGCGCTGTCTCTGTTTTTAATGTTATTTATAAGCTGAAAGTTGGAAAGACATAAGACCACACGTCTTCCAACCTGGTTTATTAACCTGGTCATCATCATCAGAGTCAAACCCTCAGATCAGAATTCTACGTGTGAGAGTCGCGCAGTGTGCTGATGTATCTTGGTCCATTCGCCAAACTTCTAGCTTTGACTGTTTTATAGAGCTGTCGGCCACCAACCTGGTCATCATGAGACCCTCAGGTCAAAGGTGCAATGTCCTGGAGTACTTATCAGGGTTTATACCATCACTTTACTTAGATATTCATCACAAAATTTGCACTTTTGTGGTTTTCCAAGACCAATTAAAATTTAGTAGTCACCAAAATAGGTCGCGATTAAAATTGGTTTAATTTTAGTTTGTCACATCTAAAATATGGTCGTTCCGTATAGCAAAATGGCGTTCTAAACTTAATTTAGTTCCATTTTGTTTAGATCTGTCAGATAAGTTTAGTCGAGTTTTTTCGAATAGCAAACGTAATTTTGACACATCTTAACCTAATTTTAGTTTAGTTTAGTTGATTTGTGCAAAACCGAATCGACATCATTATCTCATGTTGATAAGCTTATAAAGGAAGGGACAACTCCTTAAGGGTTAGGAGTTGGAGGATAATTAATTCAATATTATACATAGATAGATACATAGGTACGCATAGACCGATAGTTGTATTCTTTCACGTTATTCAGATGAGCTGATGATGGAAGCCACAGGACTCTGTATCTGATAATGAAACATAAAAATAAAAGTTTAAAAAACTAAAAGTTGACTTCAAAATGAACTTCACTCAAAAGTATGAAATGATATTATTATACTTAAATACACAATCGGTGATGGCTTTCAGCGCTAATGGTTATGCCTGACCATGTATCTTTGAGTTGTGGTTTTGTACAATATTGCTAGGAATTGAGAACTTACTGCGTCGAAGTACATTGGGCTCTTCATGTTTTTTTGTGTACCAGTCTGTAGAAACATCTCTCAGCTGTTGTTGTTTTTAACCAGAACAGCATCCTAGTAGTGACTTTGACATGTCCCGAGCACATTATCATTGAGGCTCACACTATTAGTTCACAGCAGTATGAAATGCAATCCACATTTTTCCAGCCATATTTGGGTTGGTTACACCACTGTGGCAAATACTAATCTTGAACGTCGCCGACTTCATGACATGATTGTTAATTGCTCCCTTGCCAAATATTACTATTTACTGCCTACCTCTGGGCAAAGGCTTCTGCTATCCTGAGCCTCCAGAATCTAGAAACACAAGATGTATTTGTTGTTTTCTTTTCAGTGGTGGCATATCCAGAGACTGGACAGGCGTGCCCCGCCAGCTTTACACTCCTGGAGATGACAAACCTCTCTGTGTATGTGTTAACATGCAGGAAATGGATAGCACAGCAGGGGCCCTGCTCAAAGCTTATGATGATTGTCCACTTACATCAACTTCTTGCAATTACAATTAAAAAAGAACTCTTTTTTTTAAGCCATTCCATATTATTTGAGATCTCATTTTTTTACTCTTATTTGATTATCATTATAAGATCATTATATCTACTGTAACTAGGGTAGGATCAACACAGTATTCAGGCAAATGTGGATTTACACACCATCCAGTTGCTTTAAACAAAATAAACAAACAGTGCAATGTCAGAAAATTCCAATAAAAAAAGATTAAAATGTACTGAAATCATTGATTTCTTATTTTAGTTACTAATACAATTATACCATAGGTATCAAAATTAAAAAGCTTATTTAACATCCCAGTGTTGTTTCAGTTTGGACAACATCGTCTAACTCAAGACTTTCAATTGTTTTTAAAAATACCTCCATTGGTATTTTCTTCCTGTTTAAAAATGATTTACTGCCAAGCATCTTCTTAATTTTTGCTCTACGTTTCTTTACTTTTTCTTTTGTATAATGAACCTGGAATGTTAGTAATCTTTTCACTTTTCTACCGCCTATAAGCGTTTCAGTATTGCTGATATCAGTCTTCGGCTCTTCGTAAATGGTTTCTAAAGTCTGCGAGATAGCTTTCACTGTTTTGTTAAGATACAGGGCCTCTATTTGTTTGGTGCTGGCGTTGGTGGAGGTCATAGTGGCATGCTTACGAGGCTTCATGCTAACCCGTCGATTGTTTGACTTAGTTTCTGGCGCCAAAGACTTTCTCTTTCGCAAAACACGAGGTGTCAATCCTGTGAGCTCTGAATTATCTCCAGTTGCTGAACTGGTTTCTTCAACTTCCGTAATGCCTAAATGTGCCATCTGATTCGGTAACTCGGTGTCTACTCTGTAAGTAGAATGGAAACTAGAGAACACAGATATTGTAAAGGAACTTCACTATACTGTATTAAACTAAATTTTAACAAGTAGTGCCTACGATAACACCGTTATTTCTTCATTTTCTAGTACGTAACTATGGAATTACCTTGATTCGTCCATTTTATAAAGATAATAATCCTCGTTTAGAGGTCCACAAAAAGAGTTGTAAATTTTTTACTTAGAAAAAATTATAGGTATCAAACACAGATCACTACTATAGTATCAAATCACTCGCTTTCGGCTTTGCAAAATTATCTATCACAGAAAATTTTGTTTGTATCAGTGTTGCCAGACCCGATCAAAAGTTTCGCCCACGCAGGTTCTTAAAATTGCCCTTTCCGACACAAAATCGCCCTGGCCCATAATCGTTAAAACAACGACGTGTAGGGGAATCTATTATACCTTACCTTGACACCTTTGTAATATACTTTATCTTAGCTTTGTACACAGAACATACTTACGTTTTCGAAAACTCCCGCCCTTAAAAGATTTTTTTTTATATATGGCATTATTAGCATCGTTTGACTACTCCAAGTCCAACAACGTGACGTTAGTGTAAAACTGTAAACCAGAACCACAACGCGAACGGACGGACGGCGTGACACGAACCTTTGGCGGTGTACGAGTACTACGAGTGGAGTAAAAAAGGTAAAATATTGTTTCTTATTGAATATTGAAAACACATGCATAAGTAGGGTTGCCAGGTCCTAAAACTGAATAGCCGGACAGACTACTAAGTTAAGCCGGACTTTTGGGTAAAAAGTCTGGACTCCTTTAAAGCCCGCTCTAGACATGAATAAATTTAATGCATTAGTTAGTCAATCTGTATGTTTAGACGAGGTCATAATCAGACTACGAAGCGCCGTCCCCGTGAGTCACTTTATCACGACGGCGCGCTCGCCCGAATATCCAGGTGACTGGAGGTTCACGAAATACAGGGTCTTCGGCAGATGGTTGAAAATACGAAAATGGGGGATAGGTGGGGTCGCCTCCCACCTATTTTGAGAATTAAAAAAAATCTAGGATTTTTTTTCCTTTTTTTAGAAATTTTGCCATTTTTATACCTTTGAACACATGTAACTTTTTGTTTTTTAAAGCTAGCTCCAAAATTTTTTTTTAATAGACTTATAAGATTGTCGGCTCTAAAAAAAATATGTTTGTTTCAAGTTATTGCTAAAAACAAAAATGTGGGCCCCCGAACTTAAAAAAAAAGTTGAACAAAAATTTAAAACTCAACTTTGCGATGCATTAAAAAAAAAAATGGGGCTGGAAGGCTTCTGATTTTTTTAATACATCTCTAAAGCTTAGGCTTTTGAATGGTATGTAATTTGTTTCGGTATCTTTTTTGTAACCGGAGTTGTTAATTTTTTTTACTCAATTGGACCATGTTGACGAAATTCCACTAGTTACATGTTTTGTGAAATGTATCAAATGCAAAGTTGAAAATAATGTAATACTTACTGTTGGGACGGTTACAAAGAGCAGGTACGTTTTTTTACATTCTTGCACACACATAATGGCTATCTTTTGTCATTTATTGGCATATTGGAGTTAGCACTTCCATATGCCAATAAAATGTCCGCATATTCCGCATTGGTAAATTGAGCCATTTTAAACCACAACAAAGTCTTAACAAAACGTCTGATAATAACAAAAAGTGACAAACAACAAAAAAACTTAACAAAATCACAAACGTTAATAACGTTAACGTTTTTTTTTGTTTTCGTTAATTTCACTTTGCTGTGTTTGTGATTTTGTTAAGTTTTTTTGTTGTTTGTAAGTCCTAGATTTTTTTTAATTCTCAAAATAGGTGGGAGGTGACCCCACCTATCCCCCATTTTCGTATTTTCAACCATCTGCCGAAGACCCTGTATAAAAAAGCCTAACAAAAACCGGACAGGCCGGACATCATCTAATTTGACCGGACATGCATCCAAAAAGCCTAACCCTGTCCGGCTTTATCCGGACGCCTGGCAACGCTATGCATAAGGCAATCTATTTATGTGATATCTAAACTCCGTTGAAATAGCTATCTATCACCAAAAAGTTTTTTTTCCAAAATTGCCCATATTTTACCGGTTCCAAGACCTATCCGCCCATTTTGCCATTTTTCCAAAAAATACTAAAATTGCCCATGGTCTGGCAACACTGGTATGTATTGTCGTTTTTTTTAAAATTAAGATTATATTAATTAACGTCTCTGGGTGCAGAAGCCCTTTGAGAGAGTCTTCATATAAATCTTCGTTTGTTTTTTTGATTTGCAATGCTGGTGCCGGTGAATTAAAAATCTTCTCTATAGTTCTTGACAGCATTTTCAATAGCCTCGAGGTGGAACACCCGGCAGCAGTAGGGCGTCAAACTCCTAAGTATAGGTACGTAAGGCAATAAACTACTAAGAATAGGTTTTTATAACAAACTAGCTTTTGCCCGCGGCTTCGCCCGCGTGGACATCGTTTTTATGCCTGGCTTTGAGGGTGAGTGGTGCATGAGTCGCAAACGGCTTGCGAGCGTGGACATAAGTTTTCTCCAGACCCCTTAGGAATTATATCGGGCTATTCTGATCGGACTTCTCATTCCCTCAAACAATTTAATACAAAAAAATCACTTCAATCCTGTGTGACGCCGACGTGCGCGAGCGTGGAAATTAGTTTGCCCCAGATCCCCCGGGGAAAATGTCGGGATATACTGATTAGTAAATTACGTCATTTCCCACCTCCTCAGACATCTCTGTGCAAAAAATCATAACTATAAAAATCATAGCTATAGTGCTAAACAACTGCGCTCCCGAGTTGTCTCCTGTTCTGACGCATCTGTACCGCCTCTCTCTTAAAACAGGTATAGTCCCACCCAAAGTCCTGGAAGCTCGCCAACGTTCAGCCTGTGCCCAAAAAAGGCAGTCGCGTAGACCTGGCAAATTACCGCCCCATAGCAATCACCTCTGTAATCTGTAAGATTATGGAGCGTGTATTGAACACCCGCATTCTGGCATTAGAAGACAATGACCTTAGTGATCGACAATACGGTTTTCATCAAGGTTGGTCCACTGGAGATCTTTTAGTGTATGCTACATACATATACATAGGGTGAAGCCATCGAGAAACACGGTGAGGCTTTCGCTGTGTCTCTTAACATTTCGAATGCTTTTGACCGAGTCTGGTACGCTAGCCTTATTGGCAAGCTTCCTTCATACGGACTGCCTGTGGGCTTGTGTAACTGGTTATCTGATTTCCTGAGGGAACGGTCTATTCGAGTAGTTATTGATGGCTGCTTCTCTGATCTATTAGCAAACGAGACCGGGGTACCCCAGGGGTCTGATCTTTCCGCTACTCTATTCTTGCTACATATAAACGATTTGCTGACATCGGGTATTATAGGGTATGCAGACGATAGCAAAGTTAAGGATATATCCATTGCACGAGCGAACAGCGTTGAGACGCTGTCTTTGAGAGAGGCCATGATAGAGCGCATGAACCCATCGCTTCAGGCAGTGTCTGATTGGGGTGATTCCAAATTCGTAAGGTTCAATGCCTCTAAAACATAGGCGTGTCACTTTTCCGCGAAAAGGAATCCTTTCAACTTGACAGTTACTTTCTGGAATGGATTTATTCAGATATCCGACCACTTTGAGCTTCTTGACGTGGAATTAACCCCTAATCTCAATTCGATACATTGAGTCCAAGGCAAAAGTTGCTGCAATGAAACTGGGTATTATCTCTAAAGTGAGACGGTACTTCACACCTGGACAGCTTCTTTCTTTATATCAAGCAGGGTTCGAGGATATATATCATGGCATTTTTAGTGATATATTCTATCAAAATAAACTTTCGTCTTACTAAAAGTTCTTGCTGTTTTACTTTTACTCATTTTACTACTCAGTATAAACACTAGATTAATAATTGAAAGAATTATTACTAGGCTGATTTAATTTCTTTAAAGCTACTAGTGTGCCTACTTGATAATTAATAGTTTATGATTATTATAGATTTTAAAAATACGGAGATACGAGTGTATCCTGTAGGCAAACTCTATACGAAAACCTAATAAGAAAAAAATGAAACCTTGTTTTTTTTCAATAGCAATGTAATAAGAGTAACATAAAATAGATTAAAAACAGTAAAAAAGAAAAAACAATATCCAATTTTATATATATCAAATTTTAATATATATTACATATATATCCGATATTTTGATATTTATTATAAATATCGGATATTTTCGAACCCTGATATCAAGCACAAGTAAGTAAGTAAGTTCAATCTTGTATGGAGTACTGTTCTCACCTATGTGATGGATCAGCCCGCTATCAGATTGATACCTTGGACGCCATCGACCGACGCGCCCGGAGTCTCATTGGCGACGATGAGCTTGTCAAAAACAAGATTCAAAGCCTTGAGCACCGTCGCATCATCAGATCAGACCCTGGTAACGATCTAAAAACAAAGTAATCGTCAAGACGAATCAAACGAGCCGAAACTCGATGGGGTTGCGTCGTTTCATTAGAGTTCCTATGACCACCTTCCAGCTCCATCATCAGACCCTGGTTACCATTGAAAGACAAACTACTCGTCAAGACGATTCAAACGAGCCTAAACTCGATGAGGTTGTGTAGTTCCTATGGCCACCTTCCAGCTCCATCATAAGACCAGCATCATGTCATCATAATATTGCATTGTCACGCAATTCATTGTCATTTTACACACGTATGCAGAATTTCAGCCCAATCGGTAACCGGGAAGTGGATCAAATTTAATTTGCAAAATTTGATGACAAACATCGGGACAGGTGAAACTAAATATAAGCTTGTAAAAACCGGCCAAGTGCGAGTCGGACTCGCACAAAGTAGGGTTTCGTAGTCTTTTCAAAAATAGATAAATGTATAATTTAAGAAACAAAATTACATTTGTAGTTGGAAATAAGAATATTTTGTATGAAAAATCTATGAACTCTACAAATCCAACTGCATATCTTATTTAAGTTGGTCAATAACTAAGAAAGCTTACTTAGCCGTGATAGTTTTCCTTTTAAATTGATAATGTTCTACTATTTTTTTTTTCAGATGTCCTGAAATAGCGGTTTAGCTGGTAGGGGGCCACAGCTTAATATTTCGCAAACGGATCCCTGAATCGTAAAATGGTTTTAAAAAACCCTTAGTAGTTTTGGAAAACCTATTCAACGATACCATACACGATAGGGTACTCATACGTCACCGAAAAAAAATATTCACCCCCTCTTTACGTGTAGGTGAGGTAATTGAGGTATACTTTAAATAAAAAAAAATATATATTGTACCACTTTGTCAGCGTAATTAATATGTATACTACCAAATTACAGCTTTCTAGTACTAATAGTATCTGAGCTAAGTCACGGACAGACTACTGTTTGTTACCAACCCGTTTTCTTAGCCGTCAAGTGTAATTTTGTTGGGCCATTCTTTTGGCCCGTTAATTTGAATAGGGTAACCTATGAAAACTTTTTGAGAGAGGAATTAGCCGCGCTACTATAATAGAACATGTACCCTTAGAGACTAGAAGGGACTTATAGACTAGGTCATGACAAATGTGGTAACGATAACGGAAATGGATAAACTTAGGTTGAGAGGATAAATGGCAACCCTGTATGTCGGTCTGCCTGCGTAATGTACATAAAGCGCCTGAAAATCTAATTATCGTGACAAAAAAAAACGACAAGGGAAATGGCTGAGTAAGATAGAAAATCAAAGTAGATACTGGTTGTACTCATGGCAATTATGCTGACCAAATATTCGGTTGCGTTATGGAGCAATGGCCGTTAGTAGTAGAAAAACCGAGTTTTCTGTGCCAGAATCCCACCAACCTGCCGGAGACCCAAAGTTGCCTGGAATTCCTATCTCGGAAACGCTTGAAGATAGCGAAATGGGACCACGCGCAAACAATTTAAATGGGAGGCAACACGATTGTATTGTTTTTGATGGGTTTTTTTTATAGGAATTAACTTTGGGACTCCGACAGGGGTGTGGGATCATGTCACAGAAAACTCGCTAGTTCTATTTCTATTGCTCCATACCGCCACCGAATATTTGGTCAGTTTTTGCATAATTGTCATGAGTAAAACTAGTATACTTTAATTTTCTATCTTACTCAGTTATTTCCTTTATAGTTTTTTTTGGTTACGCTAACTAGTTTTTCAGGCGCTATAAGTACTTATCGCAACCACTTTGCGCAGGCAAATCATTTGAGTTATTTGTACGCCAAGTGTCATTTTTTTAAATTATTCATGTCGATTTTTGGAAATATCCGAAAAAAATGTCTTGCAACTTAGATATGACCCATTATTTTGGTGCGGATTTTATTAGCTGTTAAACAAGTATCAAATGCATGACTAGGTTTTTTAAAATTAATCTATATATATAAAAGAAAGTCGTGTTTGTTACAACACTTATAACTCGAGAACGGCTGGACCGATTGCCATGGTTTTTGATTTGTTTCCGTCCCGAATAGCAGAATACATCTTAAAAACAGTAGTGTAGTGTAGTGCAGGGTAGGGTAGGGTAATGTAGGGTAGGGTAGTGTAGTGTAGGGTAGGGTAGTGTAGTGTAGGGTAGGGTAGTGTAGGGTTAGGTAGGGTAATGTAGTGTAGGTTATGGCAGTGTAGTGTAGTGTAGGGTGGAACGAAGTTTAAAATAAATTAGAAAAATCTTAAATACCTGTTATCTATGAAACCGTTCATTTCCGACCCCTAATATAGACGGGGGTTATTTTATTGCAAATAAACTTTACATAACCCCTTTTAAGGAATAGCCCAAATTTCCAGTCACCCTGTATTTGTTTTGCTGTCAGATGGAATTTTGCTATCTGCTATATAGATGTATATACCAAGAACTGTATTTGTTTTGCTGTCAGATGGAATTTTGCTATCTGCTATATAGATGTATACCAAGAAGTTTATAAGTAGATGTACGAACAGCTGGATTGTTTAATCAATACACCTAGCACGTTAAGAGCGTCGGTGGCGCAATGGCAAGGATCGCTACCTCCTGTCCGGGAGGTCGTGGTTCGATTCCTGTCACGTAACAATTTGTTTACGAATTTCGATTTCATATTTACGTGGTCGACTAAGACCCGATCGCCCTAACTTGAGTAGACTCGAGCCCCTCGGTGGGGACGTAAATGAGCTTATATAATGACACCTAGCACAGGACTCACGCGTGAGGCGAACGTGCGCGCAGCAGTACGATTGACCCTTCTCCTACGGAAACCTTGTTACGACTTTCACTTCCTCTGAACGTTGAAGTTTGGCAAACTTCCCAACAACGTTGACGGCCGCCACCGCGCCATTGTTACGGAGACCTCACTAAAATCATTCACTGGCCTTTCTTGGACGTGGTAACGGTTTTCAGGCTCCCTCTATGGAATCGAACCCTGATATCTAGAAGAACCATGGTAAATCAAAAGTGTGTGACGGTGGGTGGGCCGTGGACATTTAAAAATTGCGTCGCCGGTCGCAAGTTCTTCACATTCATTAAAATTAATGACTTCGACGCGATTTTGATCTATAAAATTGAAAACGCTACACGTTAAAAAATACCGACTTCTATCACAACAACTTTACAACTAGTATTAGTGAATATATGAACTTTAATAATAAAACTAATTTACCTTTACAATTTTATTAGCGTAGGCAGAGATTTGTTACCATAGATGGGTTATGCACTAACAAACAACATTTAAAAATCGAATCCATTTACACACACAATTTAATAGGTTGTTCGCTTCCATTGCACCGAATGCTACTAAGAAAAGAGATGCCAATTGGCATCTTTTTTTTGCTTCACTTTTTGGACGCTTGTAACCTATCTACCTCCCCTTATATATAGCATATCTCTGAGCGTAGGTATAATATTTTAACCTGTTAAAATTTGCATGCCATCTTTATGACGGCTGAATACATTTACCATTCTAACATTAAGATCTTCACATGTATGTATTCTGGCAAATAAACATTTCTTTCTTTCTTTCTAACAAAATTTGGCATTATTATTGATTTTCATAAAAAGTACTAAACCGATTTTGATAAAATTTATATGGGACCCACTTGGCAGCATACTCTATCGAATAAAATAAGATCGTATCTGCGAATATATCGCATAAAAAACATAAACCTGTTCGAACAGGTTCTTCTGCTTTTTGGAAGTCGGTTGAAAAGGAATGGTCAGAGTTCGATTGCATTGATCACTTGTCAAAAATCAAATCAGCCTAGAAGTAAGTGACCAGATGAAAAAGTAAGTTCTGACGATTGATGGTATAGAGCAAAGTATTTGTATACGTACAGTTGAGTTTTTATAGGTACCTACTAATGAGTAAAAGTAAAACAATTGTCGTTTTTAACGATTTAATGTACAAAACAATAATACATTAAAATGTACAGGTATATTTAAACTTTTGGACTCAATTAGGTCCCAAACACTGGACAATTATGTATATCCTTCCCTTACAGACACCATATTGCTCGTCGAGGCGTCAGCACTAATAGAAATAGACTCGGCTCTATGTAAGCAAACTAGATTATAATAGAATAAAAATATTAACAATAAATTAATGAGTGCTTGTCAACTTAAGTACACACTGTCTATCGCACTGCTTCTGTCGACGGGCACCATGTAGTCTTTAATTAGATTAACGTAAATAACAAATGGATTAAACCTCCCTAAGCATACTGTTGTATATACACAATTCAAAAGTTCTCTCTGATGAACTAGCGCAGGTGAGCAGCGGGGCGCCCCCGGGCCCGCCGCCGCCCGCTCTGCGCGACGCTGCACCTACTAGGTAGTCGATCGGCCTTAAACCGGAGACGACAGCGGTGGAAGTAGCAGAGAAGCGAGTGAGGAACTATGAATCGGTGGCGTTTACCACTTGTCAATGACCACCTCAGAAACTGAAAAACAACCACAGCGTTAATGGGACGTCGCTCGAGCGCGGGCCGCGGTCCGAACTTACTTAATGACTTTATGCAGAGATCACAACCGTGTCCTAGTTACGTTTAATGTGTAGTTTCACTGCGGGATCACAACAAACAATGAGTGTTCATGGAATATGCGTGCAGGGGCGCTGCTGCGGTGGCGGCCGGGGCTTACAGCTTCCACGTCGGCTTGGCTGGGGGCAGAAACACCACGTTAGTGCATGCTGCGTCGTCGCCGGCCTCCTCGGCCGGGACAACCGTGCCGTGCGGGACCGATGGATAATAATCACCATTAATTAAGGATCAAACAATAGGAAAATCGGACAAACAAAAATTGATGTTTCAGGATCAATCTATGATAAAAAAAATTGGATTAGGTGTGCTCTTAAAATTTGCGCGTTGTAACTTTAAAAGATTCCAATTGATTCTGCTCTGTTGGCCGTTAAATTTGAAATAATTTGGAAAACATTTGACAATTGTCTTAAATAGCCAATAGCATTTTATTTTTGCAAGCTCGAAAACTTTTGTTATTTATCAACCAAGTTAGCAGAATAACAGATTTGTTAGTCAATTTTGTAGCGTGGACGATGCGCGGAGGAACACACACAGATGCCGGGGCGGTGGACAGAACAGGTAATTAGACAGTGTTTGGATGAGCGGTGCTGACTATTACAAAGGAATATAAATTCAAACGGTGTATTTCTCGACAAATTTAATTACCTATGTAAAATATGTATAAACTGTACATTAAATAAGTTATCTAACAATATTAATTGTAGGTTTCGGAGGTCGGGATCACAACTGTTTGAGCATGCTCTGTGTGCAGTGTACATTGTGTGTCTGATTGGTCTCGTCTATGTTGACTACACATAATTTTCCAAATGTAATCAGTAAAATACCATAAAGTATAATATAATAATAACACAGTAATCAATAAATCGGTTTAAACCATAACAAACTGCACTCATCAATCGTAAGCATGCAAGTTGTGGACATGCGAGAATGTACTAACTTACGTGTCTATAGATCAGACAAGATAAGATCTCGTAAAACACTCGGAAAAATTTAGGTTTTACTTGTTTTTCCAATTAAGTAACTTAAAATATTATTATGTCTCATTCATTAGTAAAATAACTCGATGTGTTTCACCAAATAATCCAGAAGAGATATAAAAGAACTTAAATTACATCCAGCGTGTAAACACAAACTATCTTACAGTGTTCCAAACAAACATACTATTCTTACTTGATAAATAAATGTTCGTAAATACATAACTTTATTGCTTTATAAAGGGGTTTCTATTGAAATAGATTAATTTCATTCAATTAATTGAATGATTAAAAATCTACTATCACCTACCAAATATAACAAAAAGATGTGGCAATTACTTGAAGTTTGATTTCGAATAGTAAAACTGAACCACTTTTGTTGTAAATTATAGAACACAACTTGTTCAGTTTCATCAAGCCCGCCTTGAACACACGTTTTTGTTACACTTGCATAATATGTTTTTATTATGTTTTACTTGATAACTATGTGCAATAAATGATTTGAGTTCAAACATTCGTGTAACATTCAATACATGGGTTTATTAATACAGCATAAGAAATTCGTTAATTATGTTAGGGCAGACAATAGCAGTGGCACAATATAATACATACAAGTGGTTGTCAACTTGACGTAAACGAAATGCATTTAGGAATGTTAATAAAGCGAGCAAGGTGATAGGAAAGAGGAGACAGATTCCCTTCGTAACAAGTTGCCGAGCAAAATAATTATAACCATGTCCCTACCTATACACTTACAATAAATTACTCTATGCTAACAATTAATGCACGTTACTGTGTATAAACAGTAAAATCCAATAGTTTGTGTGCAGTCCACAAGGACGTGCCGGCCGAGCCGTGTGCGAGCCGCTAACGACTATTGACAATGGAGCTTTACAGTATAACCATTTTGTACAAAATTCATTAACAAATGCAAATAACTAATATAATAATTATATATATATTTTTTTTGTATAAAAACCAATTTTTGGTGTTTTACGTTTAAATGAACTCTTCACAGCCACTCTACGTCTAAGAGAAAGACAAACAGAGGAAATTAAATCTGTCGAATCTCTGAAGTAAGTAATATGTAAATGAGCTCCGGTATATTATTGTCTCGCACGTACAAAATGCTGTAATCACAGAGCGGACGGCTCCACGGATGTACACCTAGTAAATACAGAGACGACACTAACTAGACTTAACGTAAGGGCGGGTCGCATTCTCCGATCCGATGTCGCGGCTAGGATCATTTCAGGATTTATTTCAGTTATAAGATTTTGTTCACGTGCCATCACGATTGTGCACAGTATAAGCAAACACAGTAGCTCCAATTTCGACACACTATTATACACAAAATTTTAATTCGGTAATTTTTAACAATCCTACTACTTAAATGAGTAGGTACGTTATATTGTTAGTTTTGACATTGGAATTGTATTGGTAGATGTTTATAACCCTTTGCGGGACCGGATCGGCCCGGCCGGATATCGGTCGGAGCGCGCCGCAGCACCGCCGCGTCACCAAGAGTCACGTCACCTCACTGCACTCACGCGTGGCGTTAGCATCCAAACTGTTAGTACTGTGGTGAGCACTTAACAGGCTCAATGTCCATTCGTTTCCACAGTCGAGTCGCGCGCTCCCCGCGACTGTCCGAGTCCTATCATTACTATATAAAACAGGAGTCACTCGTAACGCGTATCATCAAAGAGAATATAGATAGAAAGTTGGATCAGTACATGATAAAAGGTGGACTCGGATACATCGGTGGGCAGCGCGAGCCGGGAGGGTATTAGGTGTGAATCAAACGGGTGGCCGGGCTGGGTCTATAGGGGTCCGTAGATGATGAGGCCAAAGAAGACGGCCCACATGAGCACAATCCACTGCATGCCGTCGAGCCAGTGCTCCAGGCCGCCCCTACCGTCCGAGATCTTGCGCGCCACGAACTTGAGCACCTCGTCTAGAAGTACCACCGGGATCGAGAACTTCATCACCGTCAACCACTCGTCGATTGACAGCGGCGTCACTTGGAACACCGTCTGTGAACACACACGCACACATAATGTTATATATACTTAAATACTTTGAAAGAAAAAACGTAGTTTCTCTTTTGATTATTTGAATCTTGATAGGAAGGGAGAAATCCACACTAGATAAAGGCAGCATGCACTAGGGATTGCCAAATTAAGGAGTCTTGTGTTGGTATTATCCACGTATAATCATTAGCCCGTGTTAGTCTCACCTTCGACTACTTGTAGAAGACATCACGATGAAACATAGGTGTACATGTGATCGCTAGAAATGCTGATCATTAGCCCGTATTAGTCTCACCTTAGACTACTTGTAGAAGACATCACGATGAAACGTAGGTGTACATGTGATCGCTAGAAATGCTGATCATTAGCCTGTATTAGTCTCACCTTAGACTACTTGTAGAAGACATCACGATGAAACGTAGGTGTACATGTGATCGCTAGAAATGCTGATCATTAGCCCGTATTAGTCTCACCTTAGACTACTTGTAGAAGACATCACGATGAAACGTAGGTGTACATGTGATCGCTAGAAATGCTGATCATTAGCCTGTATTAGTCTCACCTTAGACTACTTGTAGAAGACATCACGATGAAACATAGGTGTACATGTGATCGCTAGAAATGCTGATCATTAGCCCGTATTAGTCTCACCTTAGACTACTTGTAGAAGACATCACGATGAAACATAGGTGTACATGTGATCGCTAGAAATGCTGATCATTAGCCCGTATTAGTCTCACCTTAGACTACTTGTAGAAGACATCACGATGAAACATAGGTGTACATGTGATCGCTAGAAATGCTGATCATTAGCCCGTATTAGTCTCACCTTAGACTACTTGTAGAAGACATCACGATGAAACATAGGTGTACATGTGATCGCTAGAAATGCTGATCATTAGCCCGTATTAGTCTCACCTTAGACTACTTGTAGAAGACATCACGATGAAACGTAGGTGTACATGTGATCGCTAGAAATGCTGATCATTAGCTCGTATTAGTGTCACCTTAGACTACTTGTAAACACATCGCGATGAAACGTAGGTGTACATGTGATCGCTAGAAATGCTGATCATTAGCCCGTATTAGTCTCACCTTAGACTACTTGTAGAAGACATCACGATGAAACGTAGGTGTACATGTGATCGCTAGAAATGCTGATCATTAGCCCGTATTAGTCTCACCTTAGACTACTTGTAGAAGACATCACGATGAAACGTAGGTGTACATGTGATCGCTAGAAATGCTGATCATTAGCCTGTATTAGTCTCACCTTAGACTACTTGTAGAAGACATCACGATGAAACATAGGTGTACATGTGATCGCTAGAAATGCTGATCATTAGCCCGTATTAGTCTCACCTTAGACTACTTGTAGAAGACATCACGATGAAACGTAGGTGTACATGTGATCGCTAGAAATGCTGATCATTAGCCTGTATTAGTCTCACCTTAGACTACTTGTAGAAGACATCACGATGAAACATAGGTGTACATGTGATCGCTAGAAATGCTGATCATTAGCCCGTATTAGTCTCACCTTAGACTACTTGTAGAAGACATCACGATGAAACATAGGTGTACATGTGATCGCTAGAAATGCTGATCATTAGCCCGTATTAGTCTCACCTTAGACTACTTGTAGAAGACATCACGATGAAACATAGGTGTACATGTGATCGCTAGAAATGCTGATCATTAGCCCGTATTAGTCTCACCTTAGACTACTTGTAGAAGACATCACGATGAAACGTAGGTGTACATGTGATCGCTAGAAATGCTGATCATTAGCTCGTATTAGTGTCACCTTAGACTACTTGTAAACACATCGCGATGAAACGTAGGTGTACATGTGATCGCTAGAAATGCTGATCATTAAGCCGTATTAGTCTCACTTTCGACTACTTCTAAAACACATCGCGATGAAACGTAGGTGTACATGTGATCGCTAGAAATGCTTATCGCAACACTAGGCAGCGCCTCAATATTTATTTCTTTGGGCATCCAACACCAAGCAGCGCCGTAATATTTATTCCTTACACGATAAACAGATTCAGATGACTCAGCACTCACCGAGAGAACCTCCACGTGCAGGATGACGAAGTGGAGCGTGAAGGAGAGCGCCATGGAGCCGACGAGCCACAGGTTTGACCACGGCGGCATGGCCACCAACGACTGGTTCTCCGAGAGGCTGTTCATGGCGTTCAACATCTCGATGGTGACGAGCACCGACAGAGCCATTGTCATGGGGTGAGGGTCAGTGAAGATCTTGCAGTCGATGCCCTGAGGAGAAGTATTACGAAACCTATTACGTGGGAAATATGACTAAAAAAGGCGATTTGTACGTAGTTTTCGATAACAAGGCGAATATCATCCATCAGTACCATCGCTTAACCCAACTCCTCTAAGAAGTCCGGTAAACTCTTCTTTGTAACCTTTTTGTTCAGCCTCTATACAATTCAAGCGTGCGCAAATGGCGTTAAAACAGTACAAGAAGAGCGCCGTTGCGGAGGCAGTACCGTGGCTGCCCCATTAGCATTCTGAACGCATTATTACACTATTTACCCGACTGTCAAAAATGAGGGTAATGTTTTTCGGGTGAATGTATGTATGTCTGATTTTTTGGCAAAGCCTGTAGCTTTAGGCAAAGTATATATCCCTGCCGCTCTCTAGATTGCCACCTCACGCCTTCGTCAACCAGATTGTTACACATTGGTTACAGTTTGGTTGTCAAACGTATAGGATTTTGCCGCTACTTTGTTTGTTCCGTCATTCGTTTTTTGAAATGTCATTTCTGGCCCGTTGTATGCCAACCACTTTCCAAAATCCATCAAGCCTAAAGCACACTCTGGACACTCCAGAGTGTGCTTTAGGCTTGATGGATTTTGGAAAGTGAGGTGTCGTTAGGTCCGTCTTGATTCCGTGGTTACGGACACAGACTGCTAAAAAAGACAGGTAATGTTTTTTTATGATTTTACGGGTTTTAAATGAAATTGGTTAGGTTATTTATTGTTGTTTGAGTTGGCAACACAGTCTGTTCTAATTTATTTGCTTTACTTTTACCACATAGTGTTGTTTTATACCGTTCTAGTATTATAAGCAGTTGATTACAGTTGTTAAATAAAATGATAAAGTTTCTCGTTTACATTGTTGGAAAATTCTAACGAAAGATACTTCTCATCTTAGCATCTTACATGCTTCGTTAGAGTGTTATTCCAGTAGCCTTCCTAGTAGTGAAAGGGCAAAGAGTGAATAGGCACTATTTGAGCTTACCTGATAAATCGTCCTTGGGAGAAATAATCATAACCTTGCTTGTAAACTTTGAATCGCTTTAAACTACTAGGTCAGCGACTATTTGTGGGCATCTAAAAGTATTCTGTTTTGCTAAATATAGTTGTGAAAACAAGCTTCATCATCATATCAGCCACAAATCGTCCACTGCTGGACAAAGGCCTCCCCCAAGGATTTCCACGACGACCGGTCCTGCGCTGCCCGCATCCATCGGCTTCCCGCGACCTTCACCAGGTCATCGGTCCACCGCGTGGGAGGTCAAAAACAACCTCAAATAAGGTTCAGTTTTCTCTTGTTCACCGAAGTTGCGTTCAGTCATAATAACTGAAGCTTTTTTTCATAATATATGGTCGGCAAAACAGTACCTTTAGTCGCTAACCTAGTAATTTAGAGAACAACTTAGTTTTTTAGAAGACTAAATTGCTATTAAAAAAAATGCACGTTAATTAGCACCCAATCCTAGGCAGCATCATCACATCATTAGGTGAGATGCTGCCAAACGAACTCCAAAAAGGGATAATAAAAAGGGCCTGTATCATCTTATAGCCGCCAGTAACCACTCTAGAACCAAAGTATATATATTAGTACTAACATACAGTTTGGATGGACACTCCCTGCCGCTCTCTAGATTGCGACCTCACCCCCTCGTCACCCAGGTTGATACAGATTGGTTACAGTTTGTTTGTCGAACATATAGGATTTCGCCGCCATTTTATTTGTTCCGACATTACTTTTTTGAAATGTCATTTCTGGCCCGTTGTATGAAGTGTCCAAGGTGTGCTAGAAACTTCTTCAATATCGGTTGACGGCTCTGAGGCTTATCTACTGCCGCATTTCCATGTCAATTCTATGAGCTATGACGGTTTCTTTTTGTACGGATATCCTCAAAACTTAGTTTACTTACGAAGCTATAACCTTTAAAACGGCGTCAGTGACGTGTGAAAAATAACGCGGGAAATCACGCCAGGTCAGTATGAGCCAATTTTTTAAAAAATTATCAAGTTATCCGCTGAGTTACTTCAAACAAATATTATGCTAATTATGGACCTTTGCAAAGACAATGATTTAATAGTTGTGCCAAGATTATTATATAAATCAAATATTAAATTATAGTTTCGTTTTAACGAACTACCTCAATAAGGGCAACAAAATTGATTTCTGTAGCCATTTCATTAATAAATTTTCCACAAAAAAATTGTACCAACCTCGCACTTGCTGACTACACTTTTGGTACGAAAGTCATGAATTCTTATCTCCAGCTACTGAGAAAACCACTAGCAATAATCATTTTTTTTTCAAAAAGTTTGGTACTGACAATCGAGTAATAAAATTCATCGGCATCTTAAAAGGCATCGTCGTATCGTTTACCTTAAAGTCTTCACCGCCGCCGAGGCACTGCAAGTGGTGCGTAAGCTGCCAGTAGGTCATGCCAGGCCCGTACGGCGAGTACATGAACCACCAGGACGCAGCGCCGACAGTGGCCGCGCCCACGTAGAAGCCGATAGCCATGTACCTGGAAAACGGGGGTGGAAGATCAGTAAAGTTAATCGGAATTGAGGGTAACGAAACTAACGGTCGCCTATGCTAGGATGAGATGAGCGAGAATAGGGTGTTTTCTAGTATCTAAAATAAATTACAAAATCTTCATCATCATCTTATCAGCTCATATATGTCCCCACCGAGGGGCTCGAGCCTATCCGGGCCCTAGTCGACCACGTGGGCCCAGTGGGGGTTGGTCCACACACAGCCTGCGAGTTTCTTCACAGGCGTGTGCAGGTTTCCTCACGATTTGCCCTTTTGCCGTTACGCTACCGACGCTCTTATAGATTATAAAATATTATATACCAAATAGCGTACCTTCTAAAATATCTGAATCCTTACTTGTTTGGCTCTTGCATTAATTATAAATTTTATAATTAACCAAATCACAAAATAAGCTCGTCAAAAACTTTACATACATATTTGTGACGACATATTTGTGTAACACAAAATTATTTTAGAAAAAAATAACGTTTTAGACAGATGATAAAAAGTAGCTCAAATATCCTAATTTTTGCTGGCCCTTTCTGTCCAGCTCTATATGACAATAGCTATTTAGCGCTAGACATCGCGAAATTGTGGGATACGTACAATAGTACGTGCTATATTCTGTCACCATCACTAGCTTCTAGCTACGCCTCGCTATTTCTAGCGATTGATAGAGCAAGCTTGTGATGTTCATCGCTATCAATCGCAAGAATTGTGTTGAAGTTACTGTGTTAATAAACATTCTATGCTCACAGGTTCAATTTTATACAAAAAAATATTTCAATTCTCGCCTCGCACATCTTCGGTCATCCAGACCACATCCACTAAACTTGCGCTAGGAGGGAATTGAATTTTTGCCATACAAATTTCAATTCTCACTTATTTCATTTCAGCATAGTCAGTGGTTAAGCAGCTTTAGGCTTACAAATTACGATTGGATAAAGGTACTATTTTTAATAGATCATCATCATCATATCAGCAGAACATCGTCCACTGCTGGACAAAGGCCTCCCCCCAAGGATTTCCACGACGACCGGTCCCGCGCTGCCCGCGATCTTTACCAGGTCGTCGGTCCACCGCGTGGGAGGCCTGCCTACAATACGTTTTCCGGTGCGCGGTCGCCACTCGAGAAGTTTACTGCCCTTTACTGTTTAATAAATGTTAGTAGCCAAATATTTTTTTTTTCATTTGTACACTTAGCAAAACGCAATAGTTAACCTGCGTGCAAAACATGACATCCTAATAATAATACATTATAAAAAGAAATCAATGATCTTCTTCTAGATGCGGTCCTAGGTCAAGTGGACCGCCGAGTGCAAATTGCACCCCACTGTGATCGGCATAGGACCATCTGACTGGTGTTTTTTCTCTTGCACGTTTTCTCTCTATATGTCCCAAAATGATCTTACTCTATAGATATAGATCATGTCTTATTGTTGAGAGCCGTTTTTTGAAGTGGAATCTGCTTAATCACGTAACTTAAAAATAAAATAATCGACTGACCTGAAGAACAGCCAGCCGGAGATAAGCCCCTCGTCAGCCTTGCGGGGCGGTTTGTCCATGATGTCAAGATCGGGCGGGTTGAAGCCGAGCGCGGTGGCGGGCAGCCCGTCCGTCACCAAGTTCACCCACAGCAGCTGTACGGGGATTAGCGCCTCGGGCAGGCCCAGCGCTGCTGTCAGGAAGATAGACACCACTTCACCGATGTTGGACGAGATCAGGTAACGGATGAACTGCTTCATGTTGTTGTAGATGGCACGGCCTGTAAAGTAAACAAGTGTTAAAGTAAAGTTGGACTAAGTAAACTCTAAAAGAAGAAAAATGTGACAGAATATATGCACACTGTTATATCTCGCAAAACTCAATACACTTCAATATTTTCTTTCATACAGTTTTTTTAATTAACAATAAACCTCATGTGGTGTGACAAGATTTTAAAATTAAACAACTTATGTTTCACAAAAAACTATTAGCTGATTAACCAAGTTTGCATGAAGTCCAAATTTTATCTAGCATGTAAAGATACTTTTAAGCTCTTACGGTGAAGTAAAATATCGTGAAGGAACCTGCACATGCCTGCGAAGAAACTCAAAAGTTGTGTATGAAGTCGACCAACCCGCACTGGGCCTGCGAGGTGAACTACTTTGAATTTGGGCGATCGGGCATCGCCCAAATTCAGGGTAGGCTCGAGCTCCTCAGAGGGGACGTATATATGAGCTGATATGATGAAATATACTTTATTTTGACTCACCTTCTTCGACGGCAGCGACGATGGAAGAGAAGTTGTCGTCAGCCAGTACCATCTCGGCGGCGGACTTGGCGACGGCGGTGCCGGAGCCCATGGCGATGCCGATCTCGGCCTTCTTCAGAGCCGGCGCGTCGTTCACACCGTCACCGGTCTACGGGTAAGGCAAAAGTTGCTGTTACAAGCGTTGTCCATGTGTTTACAAATAGAAAGCCAATGTAACTACAGGTAAAATACCTAATACGATCAATTTTTGTATTTCTTGTGTCACCGGTCTACGAGCGAGGCAAAAGTTGCTGTTACAAGCGTCGTCCATGTGTTTACAAATAGAAAGCCAATGTAACTACAGGTAAAATACCTAATACGATCAACTTTTGTATTTTTTGTGTCACCGATCAACGGCCGAGGCAAAAGTTGCTGTTAAAAGCGTTGTCCATGTGTTTACAAATAGAAAGCTAATGTAATTACAGGTGAAACACCCAATACGATAAATTTTTGTATTTTTTGTGTCACCGGTCTACAGGCGAGGAAAAAGTTGCTGTTACAAGCGCTGTTCAAGTGTTTACAAATAGAAAGCCAATGTAATTATAGGTGAAGTACCCAATATGATCAATTATTGTATTTTTTGTTTTGGATGTTCTATCGTTTTTGCTGCGCGTACGAAGACTACACCGACGCGCCTTATTTTTTACCCGACGGCAACGTTGCCCAAAAGGAGGGTTATGTGTTTTACGTGTATAAGGTTGATGTAGGTCCCGTTAGCTGGGTCTTCTACTCATCATACTGAACAACTTTTGTTCTGTGACTGCTGAAATCGCAAACAAACAAATTAAACGCCATACAGATTTTCGAGTATGACAGACATTACTTTTGACTTTTGGTTCCTACGATAAATAAATTCCATGTAGACAGAGTTTTTAATCACGTCTTCAAATTGCATATCTATTACAATCGATTAGGTTGTCAAAGACAGTGACGTCACATATCAGTAACACGGTCTAGCAGTCTAGCACAAGAACAGACGAAATCCATGCGCCATTGTTATTGTCGGTATCGCGAATTTCTAAGAAAAGTCGATTCAGTGATAAGTTTTGAGCGTTGCAGTTTATAAACACAACCTACACCAACATAAACATAAACAGTTTTGAGAATCTCACACTGACCCATACATTGTAAACATGAAATTCAATAATGCAGAGAGCAAATACTATTAGAGAAGTTAGGAAATCAATAGGAATATGTTATCTGTGGAATCAACTGGAATCTGTATACAGGATGTAACAAAATTGGTGTAGGTCCCGTTAACTGGGGGTGGGGGAGGAACAACTTTCTTCAAGGAACCCATAGTCAATTCTCAAAAAAAAATTTGGAACCTCCATACAAAAATGCACAAAATCGGTCGATTTGTATTAAAAGCAAATTTTTTTTTATGTTTTCAGCATAGTCGTAGAGCAAAAGTTGTTCAGTAGGATGAGCAGAAGCCCCAGTTAACGGGACTTACACCAATTTTGTTACAACCTGTATATAAAAGGAAAAGGTGATAGACTGGTATATCAACGCACAGCCGAAACCACTGAACGGATTTCGCTGAAATTTGGAATACAAGTAGCAATTAGGACGTGGGCATCCATTAAGAAAGGATTTTGGGAAATTCTCACGGGAACGGTAAAAAACGGGATCTGCGCGGGCGAAGCTGTTGGCGACCACTAGTTGTTATATATGGAAGGCGTCGGTGGCGTAATAGATAGGCTCTCTACCTCCTGTCCGGGAGGTCGTGGTTCGAATCCTGCCACGTACCAATGTGTTTTCGATTGTATGTTTATCCGACCGACGCTCTAACGGTGAAGGAAAATATCGTGAGAAAACACGCACACACCTGTGAAGAAACTCAAAGGTTGTGTTTGACAGTGCGGGTTGGGTTGGGTGACCGACCCGCACTGAGCCCGCGTGGTCGACTAAGGCCGAGTAGGCTCGAGCCCCTCGGTGGGGACGTATATGAGCTGATTGATGATGTTATCTTTATTTCGCAAATCAATGCTAACTAGACCTCAATAATGTCTGGATTTGACAAGTTTGTTATCTGTACAAAAGTATTATAAGAATAGTCTGTGCTACGTTTCAGTTACCTATCACTTTGAACTGGTCCTCAGCTTGTGCCAGCTTAGCCGAGACTCGTGGGTTCGACCCCCACCCTGGGCAAACATTCGTAAACTAACATGTTTGTTTGTTCTGTGTCTGGGTGTTTAATATCTATCTTTTTTTAAAATCCACAATTGTTAAGCCCTTTTGGCATCATCACACCTGATGGTAAGTGAAAATGCCGAAGATGGAAGCGGGCTTGCCAAGATTCCACAACGCAATGGGAAACTGGCTTCTTATCTTCAAGCCGGAAAACATCAATGTTGGTGATAGCTAGCCAGGCGGGCTTAGAAAATACCCTTCCACCAACCAAACCGAGTCTTACTAAGTTAGACTCCGCCGGGAATCGAACCCGCGACCTCCTGATGTGAAGCTAATGAACTTAACCAACACACAACGGAGGTGGTTGACTACTAAGTATTTTGTAACTATCAGTCTCTGGTTCCCAATCCTATTTTGGGGCCAGAATACCGTGTGTGTAAGTTGTTCCCCAATATTATGATTGTATCATTAATCTTTACCTATCAGACTTTGGTCTTCTTCTATGCTCCGACAGTATTGGCAATTCCTTCTCGAAGCGTCTAATGTACACTGTCTTTTACATAAACTTGGAGATTGCTATAGTTAACAGAAATCAGATAGATGCATGTGTCTCAGAATCTTCACAGTATTAAGACTAGAATTGTGCTAGTTGGAACATTATAACATCACCATCTCAACCGAAAGACGTCCACGACACAGACCTTGATGATGAACTACTAGAATCCATCGTCACTCACCATAGCGGAGATCTCGTTCATGCTCTGCAAGAACTCGACAATCTTGGACTTGTGGGCGGGCTCCACGCGCGAGAACAGGCGCGCCCTGGCGCAGGCGGCACGCTGCTCCGACACGGACAGGTCGTCGAACTCGCGGCCCGAGTACGACTTGCCGGTCGTGTCCTCATCCTCCGTGAACACGCCGATACGTCTGCAACAAACATACACATTAGCACTTTGCACGCAGGGGCGTGACCTCATTGTACATAGGTCTTCTGCTAAATCGAAGTCTCAATTGAACGATAACACATTATCACTTTGCACGTAGGGGCGTGACCTCATTGTACATAGGTCTTCTGCTAAATCGAAGTCTCAATTGAACGATACGCCTATTGATATTAGAAGCCATGTAAAATGTAAACGCACCTGCAGATAGCCTCAGCGGTGGCCTTGTTGTCGCCAGTGATGACGATTACACGGATACCAGCGGCGCGGCATCGGACGATCGAGTCGAACACCTCCTTGCGGGGAGGATCCAGCATGCCCACGACACCGACGAAGGTGAGGTTCACTTCGTACGTGTAGAACTTGGTGGAGTCTCCGAGGTCCATCTCGTCAGGCTTGAGCGGGTTGTCGGCGGTTGCCAGCGCCAAGCAACGCAGCGTGTCGCGGCCAGTGCCGTACTGGCGGGTCAGTTCTAGGATGCGGTTCTTGAGGGTCGAGTTCAGAGGCACCTTGCTGGTGCCGACGCGGGCGTGTGTGCAGCGCTCCAGCACACCTTCGGGCGCACCTTTCACGAACAGTTTGGGTCCAGTTCCGAGGCGAGAGGGCTTAAGGGGTGTGCAGTAAGAGGACATGGATTTCCTGTCACGTGAGAACTCCAGGGTGAATTCCTTCTTCCATTTGGTTTCAATTTCCTGGCGGACGACGATAGCAGTGGAGCGGCGGTCGAGGCCAGCCTTGGGCACGTTGAAAGGGTTCATTTTCTCAGCAAGTACGATTAGAGCGGTTTCAGTGGCTTCGCCGACCTTTTCGAAGCACTGTTTGAATTCGTTGAAGTCGATAGCGGAGTCATTGCACATAACACAGATGGTGCCCAGTTCGTGGAGCACATCAAATTCGCCAGCCTTAACTTTCTGGCCCTTCAGGTAGACGTCACCGATGGGTTCGTAGGTGGAACCGGTGATTTCGAATTCAAGGAAGCTACTGTCGCCGCCCTCGATCTTTTCGAAAACGAACATGCGAGAGACAGACATCTGGTTGGTGGTGAGCGTACCGGTCTTGTCGGAGCAGATGACGGAGGTGCATCCGAGAGTTTCGACGGAGGGTAGCGACCTGACGATGGCATTCTTCTTGGCCATCCGCCGGGTGCCGAGCGCGAGACAGGTGGTGATGACGGCCGGCAGACCCTCAGGGATGGCGGCGACGGCGAGCGCAACAGCGATCTTGAAGTAATACACGGCGCCCTTGATCCAGCTGCCGCCGTGCGCGGGGTCGTTGAAGTGTCCGATGTTGATGGCCCACACGGCGACGCAGATTACTGAGATCACTTTAGACAGCTGCTCACCGAATTCGTCGAGTTTTTGTTGCAGGGGTGTCTTGATCTCTTCAGTCTCGGACATTTCAGTACGGATTTTACCGATGGCAGTGTTGAGGCCGGTGCCGATGACGATACCGCGGGCTTTGCCGGCGGCCACGTTGGTACCGGAGAACAGGATGTTCTTTTTGTCTTGGTTGACGGCGCGGGGGTCGGGGATGGCATCCGTGTGCTTGATCACGGAAACCGACTCTCCTGTTAGGATGGACTGGTCGATACGGATGGTGGTGGAGTAGATCTTGATCAGGCGAATGTCGGCGGGGATCTTGTCTCCGACTGACACCTCAACGATGTCGCCGGGCACAATCTCTTTCGCTCGAATTTTTTGTACACCTGATTTGTCTTGTCTTACTACTTTACCCATTTCGGGTTCGTATTCTTTTAAAGCTTCGATGGCGGATTCGGCATTTCTTTCCTAAAGACAAGCATTAAGTTTTATGAAATCAGCTAAATTTATAAAATTTAGATATTAAAGTAGGAACTTATATAGATTTGACTGACTCGTTGGTCCAGTGGCAGAGCTCTTACCTGCTGGGTCGAGGGTCGTGGGTTCGATCTCCGCCCAGGGCAAACATTCGTGTAACGAATGGTTTGTTTGCTCTGTGCCTGGGTGTTTAATAACTATAATGCATGTATTCAGACGTATATACGTATGTATCGTCTCTTGTTCCCATAGTAGGACAGAGAAACCCAGTTTGGGGCCAGATGACCATGAGTGATTTTTTCGTATATATATTTAAAAAAAATTGTATTCACCTGCCATACTCCTACTACTGCGTTAGCAATTAGAATTAGTAAAATAACGAAAGGTTCTACGAATGCTGAGAAGGCGTCTTCATGTTCTTCAAATAAAGCTAATACCTGGAAACAGAATAAAACTAATTAATCACAATATACAATGCGCTGAACGAAGAACAGATATAGAGGCCATACACGGAACGATTATGAACAAAAGCGTTACATTATTATTTGGCGCGGCCTCGCCAGTAAATATGAAATACTTACAAAGGAAATAATAGCGGCTAACAGCAAAATCTTGACTAAGAGGTCATCGAATTGTTCCAGAACTAGCTGCCATATACTTTTGCCTAGAAAAAAAAACCACAAAAATCCAAAAACAATAAATTAAAAATTAACTAGACAATTATCAGCTAAGGTTTTTCTTTCGACGATTGTGCGATAAAAGTATACACAAATACTGCATCGAGCTCCAAGCTTTCTAATCAAACGACACTTCAGGAACAAAGGAAACATTAAGTGTGCTTTCGTGTCCAATATACTCGCACAGACCCGGAAAATAGGTCGAGATATAAGAGATGTTCCTTTCTTTAAGCTAGAGTAGCACATTTATAAATTACTAGCTGTTTCCCGCGGCTTCATCCGCGTGGACAACGTTTCTATGACTTTTCGAGGGTGCACAGTGCGCGAGTCGCAAGCGGCTCGCGAGCGTGAAAAAAGTAGCCTATGTGTTAATCCAGGTCCTAATCTGGCTACCTACCAAATTTCAGCCAGATCCGTCAAGTAGTTTTTGCGTGAAGAAGTAACAAACATACACACTCATACACTCACAAACTTTCGCCTTTATAATATTAGTGTGATAAACATTAGGCGACCTATCGCGCATTCCATTACAGGAGATATTTCTGTGATACTTTATAGGTGTTTTAAGTTAAGGTGATATTTCCTATGGCAACTTAGAGCCATTGATAAGATCTGCATCCTGAAGTTCAATAATAAGCCAATCAGAGTATGCAAATAAGATATGTATACTATTTATAGAAATGCATAAATATAATGGTCAATACAATACTCGACCATATTAGTTTGCTACACGCATAATGAGGTCTCAAGGTTGTGATGTCAAGAAAAACTGATCGCCTGGACATGATTTCATTGAACCCTACAAGTTTTATAAGTCTTTGGAAAACCGGCGGCTTATACAATAATATCAATAGTACTAAATTATCAAACATTTATTGCATTATATTATAGTTTATTGTCTTACTATAGTGTATGGAGCTCAACGTTCGATATCGAGACCTACGATACTTGACTTATTAAAGGTGCAGAACGTTTAGCTTTAGCCTTTCCTGATCAATGCAATTGATTGTCCATTATAAAGCAAGTTATACTTATAAACTAAGAAACCTATGCATCTTGCGTTATTACTGGTGGAACGAAACAGGTCATAAATAAAATTTGCATGTGAAAATCTTAAGTTTGCGCTATTGACCGATAAAAATATGTATATCAATAGATTGTTCGACGTGATTAGCTTACCTTCCTCCGTAGGCAGTTCTGAAAAGAGGAAAGAAACATAATTAGGTTTTAATAAAACATCAAAGGAGCAAAATTAAATATAACTGACGATAAACCAGTCGGAGCAGGCACGCGATCTATCTCGGCAGTTACAATGTACATAAATACACGTACATTGGGTATGTGATGTGTGTGTAGTGTGCTTAGCCGCAGCGATCTATGGACATCGGGCTGTGACGTCAACGTCACTAGTAGCGTCACATCGCCTTCATGCCTCGGTTATCATATCAGTCAGCGTTATGAACGGAGCCTCAAACGAGAAACTCCATACTTCCGCGTACGATACGAGTTTTTTTTATACCATTAGGCGAACGTACCAAAACAACTGGTCTTCTACTCTATGCGTATTGTAAACAGGAATGTAAAACTAAGTAAAATGATCAAACGTGACTATTTTCACGAGTAGTTTTATTTTTATATTTGCCAGCTTTGATTCGTTGTTTCTTACGTATATTAAAGGCAATAACACAACATATTGACTGATATTGTGAGCATAAAGAAGAAAAAGTATTTGCACCAAACTAAATGTAAATATGTAAATAAAGAAGTCTCAGCAGAGCCTAGAGAATATTACTTTAAAAAGCCGTAGTCAAATTAAAAGTGCAACATAGTAATTTTATCATTAACATATTAATTTATTACGTGTAATTAACAAATATTATGAGCTAAAAGAAGAAAAAGTATTTGCACCTAACTAAATGTAAATAAAATAAAAAGTCATAGTCAAATAATAAGACCTGAAACATAGCATACTAAATGTACTTAGACGCATTTCAAGTTCGTTATCCCACAAAAAGAAGTAATGAAGATGAGATTAGACGATGAATGGTGTCACAGACTAGTGCATAAATGTCAGACATAGTACCTAAGTATTCTTTGACAGTAGGTACCTAAGTACTAGTAGAAAATAATAATAACTAATATAATACGCTAGTAGTGTGAGGGAAGGCCGCGATGCGGCCACATTGGGCCACGTCGTCGCCTGCTCCTCGCGCGACCTACACCGACCTCGGTCGGCACGTCACACACCTTTGACGTAACCACTACGCAACCACTTTGTTCCCATTGTCTTCCTCGATTAACTCAGATAATGACTAACACTGATCAATTATTGTCATGTTGCTATTTGCTGCATCGCATGTATTTCCTTATCGCATTGTCGTCCTGTGATAGTGAAAATAAATATTGTGGCTATTCATTGCGTTGTGGCGAATCCGTGTTATCTGTGTCGCGATCTTGTAATCGGGCAACGTGCGCTAAGTCAGTGTTGGCGCCGACTCTATTTGCGTACCTAATCGCCGCCGGGTCGGGCTGCCTAGAACGAGACTAGTGTAAGCATGTAGTCAACACGCAGTCTGTCTCAGTGATCCAGCATCCGTTTGTGTACAACTATGCAATGCGATCACAACCTGTTTAGAGGTTTCCTGTAGTTCCTAAGCTAAACATAAGAGTAACATCGTTAGGTTAACCTACGTGATGAGAATATTAATTGGTTAGCAGTTGTAAGAATCACTGACATATAGTGTCTATATTATTTAAATTTCTATGGTAAGAATATAAGCATTTTCATAATAAGGTTTTTCTCCGACGCTGTTGGTTATTCAATTATGATGTACATGATATACAGAGGCCATCACATCAAGCTAGACACTTTGGACTTTGTACCGTACTTATGCCGTATGCGTATGGTTCACAATCGCACTACGAGTGCGTAGCTTGATGTACTGGCCTCTGTACATGATGCATTTAAGGGTCCTAAGGATGCTCGAGTTTCCATTCAAACGTAGTTCCGCTTCAATACAAAAACTACACGCCGGATTGAATGAAAACTTTGCAAATAGACTTGAGAGCGATGAATCAAAATCATACCTATATTGAATACTTATACAAATGAATGTACTGTAATTATAAACATCGATATATGTCTACTAAATATATTCGCAAAGTTTGGATTCAATCCGGCATGTAGTTTTTGTATTAAAGCGGAACTACGTTGACAAAGTTTTACTCAAATAGCTTTTGTTTAGTTAAGGTTAAATTTACTACGATGCAAACTAAATACAAACATCGAAATGTGTCTACTCAATATATTCGCAAAGTTTGGATTCAATCCGGCTTGTAGTTTTTGTATGAAAGCGGAACTACGTTGACAAAGTGTTACTCAAATAACAAACTTTGTACATGTACATAATGTACAAATGAATACCAAACTTTGCAAATATATTGAGTAGACACATATCTATGTTTGTATTTAGTTTGCATCGTAGTAAATTTAACCTTAACTAAACAAAAGCTATTTGAGTAAAACTTTGTCAACGTAGTTCCGCTTTAATACAAAAACTACATGCCGGATTGAATCCAAACTTTGCGAATATATTTAGTAGACATATATCGATGTTTATAATTACAGTACATTCATTTGTATAAGTATCCAATATAGGTACCAAGTTTCCCCATTTTAACCATTTCCAATAGTCTTAAGAAGAAACGGAGGAAAAATTATCAGTTTATCACTTACCATTGTAGGTAAGTGTTCCATCTAATACTATTCAGATCATCTGTACTAATAGTTTGCTGTGTTTACAACGGACCGGATGGCCACTTAGCGGCGTACTACAGGTGATTCGCGGCGACCTTCTCTACAATTGATCAGTTTGAGTCTTCACGTACAAAATGGTTTAGTAATCAGACTGATAGGGATAACTGCGGTTAAACCGTAGGGTGAGGTCAAAACAAAGAATAAGTTGACATGTTCATCGGTGGAAGAAAATATTCGTAGACCAGAAAGAAGTCAACAAAATACGTATGTTTCAGAAAGACTCTGTTATATTCAAGTGACGACGTTCTGCAACTTAGCCTTTTTGATAGTGTGTAGACAAATATAATAGTCACACGACCACAGATTACTAATTAGTTACTACGTAAACACGGCAAACAAACGTTAGTAAAAGATTTGACAGATTAAAAACATATAAAACATATTATCAGCATATGAAATTACTATTGCACAAAACATTACTTTATTATTGTTTAATGAAATAATTCATTTAAGTATTTGTACCATAATTCGACTAAATCTTTTATAATTGATTATGTTTTCAGATCTCAATCCTTATATGAAATTACTATTGCACAAAACATTACTTTATTATTGTTTAATGAAATAATTCATTTAAGTATTTGTACCATAATTCGACTAAATCTTTTATAATTGATTATGTTTTCAGATCTCAATCCTTACTATAATATTATAAATGTTAAAGTCTGTTTATTTCTTTGTTTGTTCGTCTTTCTTTCACGGTGCAGGGAACAACGGATCAACTTGATTTTTTGCACAGAAATAGTTGATGAGGTGGGAAGTGAATAGACTACTTTTTATCACGTGAAAATAGTATGTTCTGACACAGGTCACAAAACAATTTTTTTTAGTTTATTTCTTGCACGTCGTCGTACCGGAGCATCATCATATCAGCTCATATATACGTCTCCACCGAGGAGCTCGAGCCTACCCTGAATTAGGGCGATCGGGCCTTAGTCGACCACGCGGGCCCAGTGCGGGTTGGTCAACTTCACACACAACCTTCGGATTCCTTCGAAAGTGTGTACAGGTTTCCTCATGATGTTTTCCTTCACACCGTAAGAGCGTCGGATAAACGTACATATGAAATCGATATTCGAAAACACATTGGTATGTGGCAGGACTCGAACCACGATCTCTCGGATAGGAGGTAGCGGCCTTTGCCGTTGCGCCACCGACGCTCTCAACTAACTTAGCAACTGATATGATTTTTTTCACAAAGGATGAGGTGGGACACGTCGCAATGGACCAAAGGATCGACGTGATTTTTAGGGTAGTGGAAAAAAAGGAACCCTATACGATCACTTCATTGTCCATCTGTCCATCTGTCTGTCTGTTAAGACACTTTTTAACGCGCGGAGAAAGATAAAATTAATATCAAATACTAAGGTTTATGTTCCCTTGAAACTGTAAAAAATTAAGCTTCTAAGTCAAAGCTATAAAAAGATATGGCCATTTAAGTCACATTATTTTGATTCTCACAAGTAAAGCAAAACCTATAGGGTACTTCCCGTTGACCTAGAATCTTAAAATTTGGCAAGAAGCAGGGTCTTACAGCTCAAGCAGAGGACTGTACATTTACTGTAAATTTGTAGTTATCTCACAGATTACAAACTTTTTTTGCTCTATCGTAAAAACGGTAAGCGTTACACTTGGTGTGATTCTAGTGATAATCCTGAAGTAAAACAACTAATAACAAAAAACCGCCCAAGTCTGAGTCGTACTCGCGCTAAGGAGGCCGAACTGAATGTCCGTCAGAACAAAAAAAATCAATACGTATTAGTATTATAGCCCGGCTAATATTTTACCACTAGAACGTGTTAACCAAGCAAGAAAAATCTGTGACGAATCGATTTCGTGCACCAATTAGCAGCGACTCGACAATGCCTCAAAAACAGTACAAAAAGCACATCTTATAATGCCTGGAAATGTTCGCTGGGGCTAACGGAGAGTGCGAGTTATGAGACTAAATTTTCTGAGCATAATATTATACTCGTAAACTGTATTATAATTGTAATAAATTGTTGGAAAGTGAAATTCTCGTGTGGAGCGCACGCGCACGTCATAGTTTGGACGCAACCCGCCAACGTAGCCCGTCAAAAATAAACCAACCGCTCTAGTGCCTATAATATTTCAGCGCCCAGGCACCACTCAGCGAGCTAGAACCGAGTTCAGTTCCTTCTACATAAAATGGCTACACATTCCAAATATTCATAGCTAATTGAGACATTTTCGCGAAAACGCCAGCCGGTACTGTTTCTAAACACTACTATAACCTCACACGAGTTTCACGTTTAATGGAATTGAACGATTTACAAAGCGATTATACGCGGCAGAGTAAATAGGTTTATCAAGCGAGAGCATGGTTAGCATATTACGTTTTCAAATACGCACGAGTGAGTACACAATAATATAGTATATCTGTGTTTTAAGGACGACTGATAATATGCAGAGCGAGCGGTTAACAAAAAGGACGCAATAGGGTTTTATGATTAACTAACTATCCTATCGAATTATTAGTTTGAACTGGTGCTTGCTGTGTGATATGTCCGCTGGATCATGCACGCTCTCCGTTTACGTGCATCAATTTATATACTTAAAGAGGTAAGACTTGATGGGCTTTGGATCACCTCAAAAGGCTACCGATTGCCAAGATAACATCCTGAAACACACACCAATTCTAAATTTCCTATACAATAGTCATCATCATCATCATATCAGCCGAAAATCGTCCACTGCTGGACAAAGGCCTCCCCCAAGGATTTCCACGACGACCGGTCCTGCGCTGCCCGCATCCATCGGCTTACCGCGATCTTCATCAGGTCGTAGAAATTAACAAAACATCAATCTCACGTTACGTATTCCATAGTTGAAACAATATTGGGGATCCGTCTGATTTAACGGAAATGGGTTCATGACACTAATGCAAATTTACGAACAAATTATTGACATTAAGTAAGTATGTATTAGCGTAAGCCAGTCCATGGAAAATCGCGGCATCCATTTTTTTTTATTCTTCGAATTTCTTGAAAAAGCAAAATAAGCTTCTCTTGCGTAGTACGACGGCGCTGACAAATAAACAACGACCGTCTTGTCTAGACCGTTTTGTCAGAACGGCCAGAGAAACTATGTTGCTTAAAAAATGCGGTTAGTTTCTGTGAAAGCTTAGAAAGTTCAATAGCCGTGCTATTTATGTACGAAATTTATGGGCGAACGAGCTTTGCTTCGAAAAGGCAAAAAAATACAAAAAGATTAGATCGCACCAAGGATCGAACTCATTATCTAAGAGTAGGAAGTTCAAAGCTTTGACCACTCACTAGCCTATCGCTTACATATCTGGTGCAGTGAAATTACCGATCGTATTATTGCGCGGAAAAGACGATGTGCATAAAATCTAGGAAAAACAAATTTTCTTAGATATGAGACCTAGGCTAGATCGATTTTTCGCTCCCGTAAATCCCTATACTACAAATTTTATCAAAATCATTAGAGCTGTTTTCGAGAACGTCACTACAAACTATTGCTTGTTTAATAGTATAGGAAAATCAAAGTAAAGTCATAGTGTACAAGTACCAATTTTATCAAACTGATAGGTATCGATTCTAATCATATCGGTTGCTTATCATTCGCTATGCTAATTGTTGGTTATCTCGGACTTAACCGCACATGAAGGGTGTTCTATTGTTGGCGGGGCTGTGCGGGGGTGCGGGGTGACATGTCACGCCTGAAGGCTCGTCGGGTCGGTGCTTGGGCTCACGCACCAGTGAGATTCTCGGCCTCACTCACCGGGCGGCTCCTGCGCCTATAAATAGACGCAACAGTGACGCAAACGTCAACTGGCGCGGTCCGTCAACTCGCCGGCGTCTGACAACGCCTTGTCTATACGCAAGCCTACAATCTACACCCCCTTCTAACTTTTAAACCCCTCGTCCTATTTTAACTAATCTTCGACTCTATTTCTCATTTGTTATTCCCTCCTCACCCTGCAGCATTTCTCATCAATTTTAAATATTCAATTCCTCATTCTTTTCAAGTGAGTAGGTTTTATTTTCCTTCCACATTATATCATGCATTACGGTGAAGGAAAACATCGTGAGGAAACCTGCACGCCTGCTAAAAAACTCGAAGTTTGTGTGTGAAGTCGACCCACCCGCACTGGGCCCGCGTGCTCGACTAAGTTCCGATCGCCCTAATTATTATACAGGGTGACTGTTAAGTAGTGCAAATCTTTTTAAGGGCATAAACTATACCTAATTCGCAACAGAAAAAGTCATACTAACTGGGGCTCGGAAATCAACGGTTTTCGAGTTTCGCCCATTTAACTTTTTAATTTTGTATGAAAAATTATTTTGTTCAAATATTTTGTGATTTTTTAACAAAAAGTTATAAACAGCTGGCATGGAAAATACGGTAAAACCCATCACACTTTCGAACAAAGTAAAAAAGTTAAAAATGTACAAAATTAATTGCAACAAAAAACAATCATTGTTGTCAAAAGGTATAAAAAAACTTTGTATACACGGTGTAACAAAATTGGTGTAGGTCCCATTAACTGGGGCTTCTATTCATCATACTGAACAACTTTTGTTCTACGACTTTTCTGAAATCACAAAAAAAATATGTATTTCTCTTGATACAAATCGATCAGCTGATCGACCAATTTTGTGCATTTTAGTATGGAGGTTCCAAGTTTTTTTTGAGAATTGACTATGGGTTCTTTGGGGAAAGTTGTTCAGTATGATGAGTAGAACCTCCAGTTAACGGGTCCCACACCATGTTTTTACACCCTGTATAGGCTCGAGCCCCTCGGTAGGGACATAGGTATGTATATGAGCTGATATGATGAACACCATTTTAAATAGATCCTATCCAAATGCAACAAATTGAATTGTAGATACTTAATGGTATTTATACGGAATACAATCTGGGAAAATTCCAAGCGAATTGACATAGTTCAAAAATTAAGGTATTGTTTTTAAAGAAAACATAATATGCTATTTTAAGAAACGAATTTGAATATTATTATTTTTAATCTCGTTATTTTTTTATGATTTTTTTAATGATAAAAAGTGGTGACGCCAAAGGACCAATTTTGTCAATATTTGTGCAACATTTTAAACATACTCGTATTAGATACATAGTAGATATACGAAATACATTCTGGGAAAACTCCCTGTCAATATTATTTCCTTTTTAATTTGTTTTTGTTATGAAGTTTTTATTCTTTTGACTTTTCTTTTCTGTCTGCTTTAAAAAAAAAACTAGGAATGTTTGTATGTATGTATGTATGTTAGTTAGTTTGTAACGTTACAATCTTGCAAGCGATTTTAGATCGACTTCCAGAAAATAGGCGTAAATTGACTATTCCCCTTCCTTATCTCCGAAACTAGTAGGCCTAAAATATTGAAAAAATCATATAACATGAGGTTGAATGCATAGATTACAAGAAAATCTATGAAAAAAATTAAAGTCGTTCCGTTCCCACAGGGAAGTGACATTTCGAAGTCCAGAATAAGTAGAAACCTATTTAACTAGAGCAAAGTGTGTACTGAGAGGTCTTGTTATGTTGCTTGTTAAAGTTTTGGTGCGGAACCCTGTTTGTGTGACCCTGAGTCGAGCTTGGCCAGTTTTTTATTTAATTGGACCCTGTGCCAGCCTTCCCAAGACTTACTGATCTATTTTCGTGCTAGCTTAGGCGCGGTACGAAGGACGCGTCAAGGCTGCAGTGTATGACACAGTGCAGATAATAAATAATCTGATCCACCAAAAAAATCGAAATCTTCCTACTTCTAAATAAATGGCTAGCCAGAAATTTTGCTCTACTACATGGGTAAAATATTTATAAAACTATAATAAACAAATTGTACAGCCATGCTGTGAAGACTTTCTCGTGAAAAATTCATCCTCCAGCGTAAACAAATCAACAATAAACATTACACATATGTCTTAGCAAAGGGTTAATAGTCTTCGACTTCTGTGCAATACAAAAACCCGATAGGGTTTCCGTTGTACTGTGTTTACATCCTTATGTTTGTTTTTTAAAGCTATGAATATAAAAAAAAAGAGTAAAGGTTTATCAGACTTGATAAACTATTTACAAATAATTTGGATTTGTATTGGAGGTACCATATTCATATTTATCCTGGAATACTACCTAGAACTACCCTGTGTAGTAGGTCTTATAAAGTCCTAGTTATTCACAAAGTTTCATAAAAATTGTTAGAGCTATTTTTGAGAAAAAGTAACAAACAACCTAGGTTTGTATTAAAAGTACCTTAATCCGATTTTTTTGGAATAAAGGACTACGGCGTAAAGTAGATCATTGATTTAAGTTATATTAAAGTACAAATGACATCAAAAACATTATTTATTTTTGAGAATAAAAAGTGATTTTTACAATGGTGGCAACCTTAAATAAACAAGATAAGAGAGATTTTAAAAACCGCTGGAGACAAAAATACAATAATGCTTTAAACAAAATTGTATCCAAATCTATCTAGTAGTTTGGGCACTAGAGCACTGGACGCATGCATACACACACATTTTTTTAATCTTTTAGTTTTTAGACTCTAATAGTGTAATACAATCAATACCCATTAAAATCAGAACTTCAATATTTTTTGCCATCGCAATAACTTCTTCACTCATTTGCTGCTCAAAAGTAAAAAGGTGTTTAATTAATCTTAATCATAGATTTAAATTAAAACCTTAATAAATAAATGAATTTTATGTCCATAGTCTTTGACCGAAAAGCAAATATTTAAATATATATCTACTCTACCAGATAACAAGGTGTGTTCACACAGATTTTGTGTCAATATAAGAAGACAATTAAAACTTCCACAAGGTTACCACCAGACATATTTTGTTTCTACAAAACTTGTTTAGTCTCGTAATAAAAACATAAAACTGTAACATACAGGATTATTATTGAATTCTCTTTATCGATTTTTAAAACTGTGTGAAGAAATCCAAAAGCATATTTAAACTCTTTGAACATTCAATATCATCACCTATTTTACCGTTTAAATTTTAGAGACTGCAATTACATTTAGGGATAGGAAGTTAGAATGGTTTAATTAATCCAAGTTAGGTATGGGTAAAGTTCATGAATATTAACATCTCAATGTTAAGAGGTTAACAAACTTTAGTTTTAACTGCAATTTAAGAGCACACTTAATTTTGTTAATTTAATATCTCTATGGTTTCATTAAAAACATTATAAATGTTAAATCAATTATAAAACATTGCAAATTACAATGTACACATAAAGGATGCTTAAAGTCATCATAAACACCTGTTTTATGGAATCATTAATGTTTCCATGAGACTCATACCCTCATGTCATCTATTTTTAAATATTTTGACAACACAGTGATCCCTGGCTGTAAATATGTGTCCAACTGGCATAGCTTCAAATAACCCTGGACCCTAACTGATATAACAGTCTTACTATTAAAATATATAGTGCTCTATAGTAATGTCAATGATTTGCTCAAATCCAAGCTACTTGGTTATTGGAAGCTTTGAAAATAATTAACAAACTTGATATAATGTTACTGACTCATCATCATCATAACAGCTCATATACGTCCCCACCGAGGGGCTCGAGCCTACCCTGAATTAGGGCGATCAGGCCTTAGTCGACCACGCGGGCCCAGTGCGGGTTGGTCAACTTCACACACAACCTTCGAGTTTCATCGCAGGCGTGTGCAGGTTTCCTCACGATGTTTTTCTTCACCGTTAAAGCAATCGGTAAGTATGTACGTAAGTTTTTGAAAAACTCATTGGTACATTGGCCGTCCAGATTTGAACCCGGTACCTCTGGTTAGAAGAACCGAGTCGTTACCGGCTGAGCCACCGACGCTTTTTTTACTGATACTGACTCATATTTGTATGCAACCATGTTGTTCACATCAACTGTTGATAATTGAAGCAAATAACACAATTCACATCTTATTTACCAAATGTTAATTGTGTGTACACAAATTATAATAAAAATGTAAAAAGCTCTTGAATTTCATTTTATAAACAATGAAAGATTTATGGAAAATTTTACAACAATAATGTAGGATTATTAAATACAGTTTTTTTATTATTTTAATAAGCCCTTGGCATCATGCCACCTGATGGTAAGTGATGATGATGCCGAAGATGGAAGCAGGTTTATCAATATTCCCCAAAGCCATGGGGAACTGACTATATTACCTTCATACCAGAACACGTCAATGATATTAACATTGATGTTTGGTTGCAAGACTTAGACAAAATGGTGGTAACTAGTCAGACGGGCTTAGAAAATCAAATTAGTGACCTCTTGGGGTGAAGTGAATGGACTTATTTTGAATAGGTAGTTTTACTAAAGATCAATGAATGACATTATTTGTAAATATTAGGAATTCTGGGATTTCATACTTTTAAAGTAGTGCATATTCTTACAAATTTATTTTAGTTCATGATACCCAAATAGAATCAAATGGCTGTCCATAGAAAGGAAAAAAAAAACAGTTTCGGTAGGCATATGTATACTGACACACTTACCTAAAAGACAGATAATAAAACAATGCATTGAACTACATTTATCTTTTTAAATAATATGACAATATAAAATTTTAATGAATTCATAAAATCGGGAACCGGGATTGAAATGGACACAAAATCCTAAAAAATTTAATAGGGCAACCTATTCTGATATAAGTGATTATAATAAACATTATTAATTAAATCAATACATGCATAAGTACTTATATGTCAAATAGTTTGGGTATCCCTTTCAGGCCAGACCTTGAAGGGGATGTAGTCTTTAAATGAACTCCATTGTAGCTACATAACTACCTCGGAAAAAAATAAAAAATAATGAATAAAATTTAAAAAAAAAATTCCAACAAGACCTACAGTACTCGCATATGATGTGTAACAAGTGACAAAATACTTTAGGTTAGTTAGATTTGATGACGATATTGTACCTGGGTGGCGGATCTGACAGTAACGAAAAAAACCGACCAAGTGCGAGTCGGACTCTCGTAAAGTAGAATTCCGCGCTTTCGCAACTTCCTGTTACACATTTCCGTCCCATTTCACGAAATGACTGTTACACATTTCCGTCCCATTTCACGAAATCACTCCCACAAATTGCAGGAAAGCGAGAGCAAAGCTCATTCGTCAGATCGAATAGCGCCCGCTTTTGCGACTTCCTGTTACACATTTCCGTCCCATGTTACACATTTCCGTCCCATGTTACACATTTCCGTCCCATTTAACGAAATCACTCCCACAAATTGCAGGAAAGCGAGAACAAAGATGTTACACATCAAAAATGAAAAGAGTAGAATGTTAGTTATTTGTAGATTTCAGTGAAATACACCAAGTGTATATCAAGGTTCAAAATTGGTCCATTGTGAAAGGGTTATTTTACCTACCATTTTAATATTTAATCCATTAAATCAATGATAACTATAAAGGACACACTAAAATATTTTGTACGGAATTGACCAATAAGCAAAGAGCTATAAATACTCTGTATTAATACGTAAATATCTATTGTTTACACATAACAATAGCCAAGGATACTTCAAACTTCAAAGAGAAGTATACATAATGTGTACATTATGCTGAATATGTGCCAACAGAAACTAACTTAAATCTAAGTTACAGCACACTTACAATCTGAAGTACTTTATTTGGAGATTTAACATGTATTGTAATAGTAAATTGTAAATGGTAAAAGGGTGAAAGTCTTGTTCAGATTTTTCACAACTAGCTAAATGAAAACATAATATTCTGGTAATAATGCATGTGCAAGTCCTGCTCCGAGAGGTTTATCAGAGGTGTAACACTATAAATTGAATATACAAAAGGAGAATTCCACAAAACTTACCATTGGGTCCATATTTTTCTTGATTTCTTTTGATTTGGTCTGCTGTGAGGCCTTTGTCAGGATCTGTGCCAAAATATCCTAGGACTTCTTCCACGGTTTTCGCGTGAGCGTCATCCATGGTGGAATTTTTAAGTCGCCGTTAGTTCTAGAGGACAAAGAAAGGAATATAGGTTAGAAATGACGAGTCATCATCTCAACTTAGAATCTTTGAGGTTATGTTACTTGGTGTCAGCACGATCAAGAAACTAAACTCGCCTACAAAAACGAATACGTGTGTAGGGCAACACTATAAACATGAAAATTTGCAGAATTATTGCCAATTCAGATGTTTTTAGGAATTAGTGACGGGGTAACCAATTTGCAACTAGGGCAGTTGGGGCAGACATCAATTATCAATTTTCTTTGTAGATACTAGATTTCGATAACCCGGTGCTTCAAATCAACTTGCAGCAAGGTATCCGTATTATTCATTCACAAATTTAGGGCATAATAATATACAACTAACGATTTCTGACAAACTCCCACATATATACCTACTGCCCAAACACTGCACCACTCACCAAGGATGTACATGAGATACAACTGTGTTCAATTAGTTTTCACTAAATATTTATAAAAGTCTTTTTTTTATTCTTTAAAGTAATAATATTTTTTGTAGTAAACTATTACTTTTTTCTCGTAAATATCATAACCCACAAGAACACGTATTTAATGCAGCCGTCATTTTTTCCAAACTGACGTGACGTTGAAAAGGTGTCAGACAGTAGCGCCATCTGTTTTGCAAGTTATGAACTATTTTTTATCAAACTAGTGTCCTTTTTGTGTTAATTATATTATCAACCGCACATTATAACAAAATCATGCAGAAATGGGGTTTATTTATTATAACAAGGTGATTCAGGATATTATTTTTATGAGAAAGTTTTTAGTTTAATTTATTAGTTGAAGTCAATGTGGAGCAATCCTATAGGTCGGTCTTGTACCACGTGACGTTGTGCTATTTTGGTGACTGCGCACACAAATTGCGGTATTTTTAAAAATCTGAATTGTATTCATAGTACACAAATTTTCCCTCGTGTTATGCAACACTTTATCACTTATTTTAAAATCACTATACTGTTTTTTAACTGTTGCGGCACTCAATTCACACTTTGCATAACTGCACACATACAGCTGGAACGTTTTATGGAGAAGTTAATGTGAACTTACGTAGATTATTTTTTTTTCGGCGACGTCGGGAAGGAAAGAAGAAATAAGAGTGGCGCGGGAGATGTTTTCCCGCCGCGCCCTGAGTACTAACTCCCGGGCGAGGAGCGACGGTTATAGAGCGGGCGACGCGGGCGCCGGAGCGGAGGGACACGGCGGAGATTTCTAATTATTTTGGCAAGAGTGCCGATGGCACAGCCGAGCCGGTCTCCAGGGCTGCATGTCGCGCCGCCGCCGGCGTAACCGCTCTCTTGCGATGGTCTTTTTATAGCAGTCATGCCCGGGGCGCAGCCGGAGCCAGGAGACGCGCTGCGCCGCATACTCATTTAATAATTCTAATGAATACAATTGATAATTTCCGATTAATAAAATTGCTGTTATTAGGATCCCTTTTCCCTGCCCCTTCCTCAAACATTCGTAAGTTTTAACGGTAAAAAGTGATAAGTATGACACATACGAAGTGATGTATGACATGATCTTTATAGGTAACTGTTACGATAATTGTATCAGAAATGTCAAATGTTAGAAAACAATGGAAGTTTTCACAAGACAATGCAGGAAAACATTAAAACTTATCGATTAATATGAAAATAAGACCTTGGTTGTCGTACGAGTGTTTGTTTCTAACTACAGCCTATAGCTCTCGGTTTGGAGATGCACCAGACCAGGATACATGTAAAAAAAAACGAGTGTGCTTTAGACCACACGACTGAAATAAAACTAAATCACCGTTCGCGTAACGCATTCACCAGCTTACTCTCCAAGGCAAACGTGCGTTAAGAAAAACTTTTACAGGTCTTGTTAATTTAGGTTATACCTTATCATCATAATGAACGTAATGACTTCGTAACAAAAATTTAATGAATTTGTTTAATGAAGATGTTTTTTGAAGTAAAACTTCTTTACGCACGCTTGACTTGGGGAGTAAGCTTGCGTTACGCGAACGGCAATTTCTAGCGTTACGAAAAGTGTGATCGGGCGAGGAGAACGGCACGCTTAACTTCGGGAGTATGCTGGTGAATGCGTTACGCGAACGGTGATTAAGTTTTACTTCAGTCGTGTGATCTAAAGGACACTGGTTTTTTTCTATTTTAATTTAGTATAAACCAAGGGAATTTTCACTCTTTTAAAATTACTAAAGAAAATAATTAATATACTTAATTAATTTCCGTGTGTGTATATTGTATAGGTTCATAAACGCAGTTAAAAAACCCTAGATCGCAATTTGCCATAGTTTGGAACATATGAATAGCCATCTTGATGCTGCCTCCAACTGCCTCAGGGGCTCCTGAAGGCTCATTTGGAGTCCTATAGTGGCCAAGCTTTAATCCATATTAATTTTTTTTATACACAATTGATAAGCCCTTGGCATCATCTCTCCTAATGGTAAGTGACGTTGATGATGAAGATGGAAGCGGGATTACCAAGATTCCCCAACGAAATGGGGATCCGGCTATCTTATCTTCAAGCCGGAACACATCAATGCTGTTAAGACTGATGTTTGGCGGCAAGACTTAGATAAATGAAAACGCCCTACCACCAACCAAACAGAGTCTTACAAAGTTGACCCCGCCGGGAATTGAACCCGCGACCTCCTGGTGTAAAGCGAATGGACTTACCATTACGCCACGGAGGCGGTTAATTTATTCATAATGATAAATTTTGCTGTAAGACTCCCAAATAAAATAAAAATAAACATAATTACGAAATAATTCTCTGCGATCGATGGTGGTAAAAATGAGTATAAAAAACAAGATTTACATATACAGGGTGTAAAAAATTGGTGTATGACCCGTTAACTGGGGGTTGTACTCATCATACTGAACAAGGAACCCATAGTCAATTCTCAAACAAATAATTGAAAACGCTAAACACGTTAAAAAAAACCGACTTCCATCGCAACAAATTAGTACATTTTTGCATTATTATTTTTGGTTTTTGTTAATTTTCTAATAAAGTACTACACCGATTTTGATAAAATTTATATGGGACCACACGGGAAGCACTAGCTTTCAAATAAAAAAAGAATCATAAAAATTGGTTCACCCAGTCCAAAGTTATGAGGTAACAAACATAAAAAAAAAAAAAAAAAAAAATACAGACGAATTGAGAACCTCCTCCTTTTTGGAAGTCGCTTGAAAATGGACCCTCCATACTTAAATGAACAAAATTGGTCGATCAACTGATCGATTTGTATGAAGAGCAAAAAACTTTTTTTGCGATTACAGCTAAGTCGTAGAACAAAAGTTGTACAGTATGATGAGTAGAAGCCCCAGTTAACGGGACATAGACCAATTTTGCTACACCCTGTATAAGTCGATTACAATAACTGACTTACTTTTAAGCATTTAGTATAGGTACGGTCGTATTTTTTTTGCGAATTTTGTACGGTTTTCTGAGAAAAAGTCATCCATTATGATGAGTTAAAACCTAAATTAACGTGACCCACTTTTGTTACAAAGTAAAGTACGCACCGGAGCATCTCCAAACAGAGAAATGTAGTTCCTATAGTCCTGTGCTCCGTATTTCCTTCTTTGAATGCAGTTTGTATTTACGATTTAATAGACGATGCGTCCCAATATTAATAATTTCTCTACTCCCGATAGTTTCTGATTTTATACAGACTTATTTTTATTTCGCACCTATATATGGTACGGCGGATTGTGGCCTTAAAGACTTGGGATTTTGTGTTCAACATGGTTCACTTTAAACATTTTTTTAAAAGCACACGGTAACCTTTTTTGTACTTTAGTGCAGTATTATTAGGAAACCAATACTCGTACGACACTCAAGTAGGTCTTATTTTTGTAATATTCCACTGAAGGCATCGATTTTTAAGGCACCTTTTCTAACGCCACCCAAGTATTCCACAGGGGGCACCTGGCCATACAAGAAAGCTGTAATTTGGCGGGTATAAATATTAATCACGCCGACAAAGTGCATTAAAAAAGTCTGTAAATAAAAAAGAAAGGTACCTCCACTGCACGTAAAAGTGGTGGTGATTTTTTTTCACGCCTTCCTACCCATAGTGTGGGGTGTATTTAAATATTTCGGGTGTGTAAAAATCCTTTTTGAATTCAGGGATCCGTTTGCGAAATAATAAGATTTAAAATGTTAACTTTGTTACTCAAGTGTCCCCACCCTGCCAGCTACAAAAAAAACAAAAATAACTGAAAACGCTAAACACGTTAAAAAACCGCCTTCCATCGCAACAACTTAGTACTTTTTTTGCATTATTATTTTTGGTTTTTGTTAATTTTTAAATAAAGTACTACACCGATTTTGATAAAATTTATATGGGACCACACGGGAAGCACTAGCTTTCAAATAAAAAAATAATCATAAAAATCGGTTCACCCAGTCAAAAGTTATGAGGTAACAAACATAAAAAAAATGCAGACGAATTGAGAATCTCCTCCTTTTTGGAAGTCGCTTGAAAATGTAAATAGTAGGGCAAATAGGTTATCATCATCATCATCATCATATCAGCCACAAATCGTCCACTGCTGGACAAAGGCCTCCCCCAAGGATTTCCACGACGACCGGTCCTGCGCTGCCCGCATCCATCGGCTTAAAATAAATAGGTTATCAATTTAAAAGGAAAACCACCACGGCTAAGTAGGCTTTGTTAGTTTAGACGATTTTCGGCTGATATGTTGATTATGATGATACTAGAGGCTTTATAAGCAACGCAATGTAAAAGTTACAAATGAGAGCTTTGCTATCGATTTGTTAGATGAGTTTTCTAAGCGCAGTTATTTCTTGCAGCCAGTTTCCTACGAGTATCACTAATTTTGTTCGTGTGACTGAAACGGTTATTGACCCAAACTCGGCAACACGTATTGCCCATGCTATTTCTCTAGCGTGCAAGCAGATGTAAGGACGAGGCAGGTCTCTGGTATAGAGTTCGGTTTCCAGATGATAATTTGATAAAGGAGGTCTGATTTGTATATAAAGGAGGATTTTGTGTAATAATTTTGGACAAAAAAAAACCCCGACTTCAAACAGAAAACTAAGATTCCCCTCGATTTCTCTGGGATGCCACCATCAGACCCTAGTTTCCTTATCAAGGTATCACCCTTGGGATATCTCCTTTCCAACAAAAAAAGAATCATTAAAATCGATTCATAAACGACGAAGTTATCCGCGAACACACATAAAAAAATATATATACGGTCGAATTAAGAAACCTCATCCTTTTTTGAAGTCAGTTAAAAAAGGAGGACATTTTACACTTTATCCAGTTTTTGAAAAAAAATTGTTTTATTTTAATCATATTTAGCTGAGCCGTCAATTTTCGCTAGAAGTTCTTGGTTTTTCCCACAAATAATTATGAAAATCTTCACATGACATGTTTTTAAAGTTGTATTGAGTAAGAATCAAACATTTAACCCTGAAATTATGTTTTTTTTTTATAATTGCATGTGCTTTGTAATCAGTCTCCTGACTTGAAAAATAATTGGGCGTTATAACGGCCTGTAGGGAAATCTGACTTAACTGACTCCACACTTACTAAGGTCTATTCCTTTCTGCACGCCCGGAGCTTTGGCCACGCGCGGCGCATTTATTTTTCTGCACGTCGGTATAACAAAAGGAGGACAACCGTTGCTGAGGATGGACTGGAGGACAAAATATTAAAAAGGAGGACTCCTTTTTACATTCCACCTTTGGATACCATCTGGGTACCTACTCTGTGATCATTACGTCGGCATGACTCACAACTTTGGTCAAAATAATTTATTTTTATGAATTAATTAATGGATTCTCGCGACTTCGTTCCGGCTTTAAAAATAATCTGGATCTCCACAACGGCACTACTACCGGATCCAACTACAGCTAAAAACCATTCAGATGACCCCATAAGTGTACCCAAAAAAGTCATCAAAATAGGTCAAGCTGTGACAAAATTGGTGTAGGTCCCGTTAACTAGCCCTAGTTAACGGGACCTACACCAATTTTGTCACAGCCTCTACTTATCATACTGAACAACTTTTGTTCTATGACTTTACATAAATATTAAAAAAAAAACTTTTCATACAAATCCATCAGCTGATCGACCAATTTTGTGCATTTTTGTATTGGGAGGTCTAATTTTTTTTTGAGAATTGACAATGGGTTCCATGGGGAAAGTTGTTCGGTATGATGAGTTGAAGTCCCAGTTAATGGGACCTACACCAATTTTGTTACATCTTGTCTAAAGATAGTTTTAGTATACTACTCGGGTATTTTAATTTTATTTTTAAAACGACAGGAGCTTTAAGATTTTCACTCGTTATTTGATTACACAATTCCCTGCCCAGAGCTTGTAAAGTGACTACGTGAAAGGTATGGGAATATGATTTATGAAGTGAAAACTTCTTTAGGCGCAATGGGAATTTTTGAGCTAGGAAAAAACCACTGAACTCGCGATACTGTAACCTGTAATGTAACTGACACCGCCAGGAACACTCGGAGGGTCAAAACTTATAAAACTGTATTTGAGATAGGAAAAAACCATTGAACTCGCGACACTGTAACCTGTAATGTAACTTGTAATGTAACCGCCACCGTACAAGGAACATTTGCAGGGTCAAAACTTTTAAAATTGTAAAAAGTCAGTTAGGTTTTTTTAAACTGAAAACTTCTTTAGGCACGTTGGGCGTTTTTGAGAAGGGAAAAAACCATTGAACTCGAGACCGTTACCGACAACGACAGGAACACTCGCAGGGTCAAAACTTATAAATCTGTAAAAAGTTTACATTTCTGTCGGAATTCCCGGAGTGGTTAGGTTTGTTTGTTTTGTTAATAATGTATAATATAGTAATTGTATCGCGCGTACGACTTTTTTGCTCCATGTCTTGTATGGCCGCACTTTTTGTGCTTCTTTTTTACATCAACAATAATCTGACAGCTCTGCCACCGATTTTTTGGGGACAGTTGTCCAGACGAAACATTTTCAGTAATTAACTTAAGTATATTGTGGGGAGGCCTATGTCCAGCAGTGGACGTCCTTCGGCTGATATGATGATGATATTGTGAGCCTAATATTACATTTTTTATTATTCCTATACGTGACTATAATTCAAGCTTTTAATAGAATAGATTGAAATAACCTCTCCATAGCGTTTTGGGCCAAGCATAATGTAGGGTTCCGCATTATCACAGGATACTCGAAATAATTTTCATATAGAGTTCGTTCGTAAAGGGTACCTAATTTCAAGTTTCTAGGTCTAACCGTTAAGAAACGCCAGGGTTAACAGTTTTTATTGCACTAATTTAGTGCTAATTTTGGTAATGTTTAAGTACCTACCTTCTCCTACAAAAAAAAATGCCAAAGAAAATCGATTTCATAATCGATTATTTTACACTAAAAATCGATCACGAATAGTGCCTGTCATTAAATAGCAGTCGTTAAGCTGTGTCAGATTTCTTTATAAGCGATTGACAACTTCTGAAATTAAGCATAACTCGGAAAAAATTTCGTATAAAATAGATCAACGAGTACTTCATGTTCATCAATCTTTGAAGAACAAATGTCATTGAACATTCACTCACTCGGAAAGTTTTGTACGACTAACCAGATCTAGTATTCTCCAATATCGATGAACGAAGGACTATTTTAATTTATTAATTATAAGACACAACTGTGTTAGCAAGGAACTCGTGGAGACAAATCAATAAAGCCTAAAAAAAAATGTTTACGTCGAAGAGCTCTATACAGCTCTATCCAGTCTTCACATTAAATTCTATTTTCGTTACTGTTAATTTATAGACGTTTCACTAAAACGTACGGCATCAGCAGTGCATACCACTGCATCTCCCGTTTTTAATTATTCAAAATGGACATATGTTTAAACAACAATTTTAAGGTTGTTGTTCGTGGTCTACCTACTTAGTCCACTCGGGTGGACCACGGACAATATTTTTTTCTGTGATCCACCTGGGTTGACTAACGTAAACCACGAAAAAATAACAATGCCCGTGGTCCATCTTAGGCATGCGACTTCTGCATACAATGCTAAATGAACCTAATCTTACTGCATTCCTTCATCCAGGGGGGGGAGGCTAGCTTCCCGAGGATCTACGACAGTACCTTCATCAAACCAAACCTCGCTCGCTTAACTCAGATCCGCCCGGGCATTTCATGATCTGGCCACGACAATACATAAATTATAATATTAAACTTCAATTCTGTCATAAAAATATCAAAAGACTTTTTGTAAGGTGTACCACGGGCAATTCTTATTACAAAATTTTAATAGAAAATATATATATTTTTAAATTTAATAGAAAAGTGGATCACGGAAAAAATAATGCCCGTGGTCCACCCAGGTGGACTGAGTAGGTGGACCACGACCAACAACCTCAATTTTTGTGCCAAATTTCATGCCATTCGGTTTAAAAAATTAAAGTTATGAGTTTTTTTATGATAGAACGATCCTCGTAGGAATTATGGAACCCTCAAAAAAGAATAGATTGTTTTCAGTAAATTCTTAGTAATGGTAAAGTGTACTTACAAATGAATTAAGATTTAAAGTGCCTTCCTAAAAGAAATGTAGAGAGTTTAGGAAAGCAAACATTTGTAAAGTTGTAAGATAGTTAAGAGCATTTCTGTTTGATTACCTAGGTGGACTATGTTATCTTCTGTCAGGAATCCATTATTCCGTTCAGTATTTATTTTCAGTGCTTTCTGGAAAAACTGGCCAAGTGCGAGTCGAACTCGCGTACCAAGGGTTTCGTAGCAACACACAACTGTTACTTTTCAACCCCCAGCCAAAACTTCAGAGTGGTTTCTGCACATGAAACTGTCAAATTTGTGTTTTAAAACTTTGCTGCAATCGTAAAAATTAATAATTTCATGCTAATTTGATCAGCTGATTGGGCAATGTTGTATGGGAAGTCAAAAAACTCCGTGGTCAAAATAGGAACACTTATAGTTTCACCATGTCCGTCTGTCTGTCTGTCTGTCTGTCAGTCAGTATATCACAGCTGTTTTTTCTCAAAGACCATTACATTTAATTTTTTTTAGATTAGGTACCCACATGTAATGTGGGGGTGAATTCTTTTGATTGGCTCACTTTGTTTTGTGGGGTATCATTGTTGAATAAGTCTTAAAAGGATTGGCTAAGATCATTTTTCCGTTAATGATTCGTTTGTACTAAATATACAGATATAAAGTGGTGTTTTTTTTTATTTGCAGGCCCCCACCCCCTACCAGCTAAACCACTGTTGCATGAAATCTATAAAGTATTGGAAATAGTAGGACGTATAATCAATTCAAAAGAAAGTTATCAGGGCCAAGTAGGCTTTCTTAGTTTAGGAGTAACTAATGGTCGACCGACTGAAGATTTGCAGTGGTTTTTTGTAAAAAAATCATAACCTCTTCATACAAAATTATCTATATGTTAACAACCCATAAACCCACCCCGGACACTGCATACAACGGTCGTGAAATGACATTTCTAAAAACAAATGACGGAGCAAACAAAATCAAGGTGAAATCCGAAACACGTTCGAGAACCAAACTATAACAAATCTGTATCAATCTGGGTGACGAGGGGGTGAGGTCGGTATCTAGAGAGCAGCAGGGAGTATCCTAACTGTATGTTAGTACTAATATTATATACTTTGCCGTAAACGTCCTCACTACTGGAGAAAGGGTCTCTTACAAATGGGAAGGTTAGGCCGTACCCCACACACGGGGGCCAAGGCCGGGTTGGAGTGGGTTGTAGGGCTAGAGGCAAAACCCCTGTCAGAAGTTTTTCAAGCCGCCTCTAAAGCATCTGACACGGATTAACGACTGCCATCTAGCGGCACAAATAGCTAAACGTGCCTTGCGAAGCACGGAAACGATTGAGAAAAATGCCCCTAATAGTCAAACCCATCCAGGTAATGACCGTGGTGCAGGTCAGTTAACCTGCGTGATGGACCCAACCACGCAAGTTGCACTGAGCTACGACCGCTTCACAAAATGATGTATACCAAGTGCAAAATAATTTCGTTTTAAAATTATACATTTATTTATTTGAAAGACTACGGAATCCTACTTTGCACGTAGTCTGGCACGGGCGTGAGCACTTTTTATTTTTTTTAAATTTATTATTGGTTGGGATATCCGCCATAATAACACATATTGGGCCGAATATCTATGGTTACCAATGACACCAAAGAAGAAGAAATACAAATATTTTGTGAAAATTTCAACCGGCGGTTTCAAAAGATACAGCCTTCTAAAGGTAGGACAGACATACGGACGGACTGGCGGAGACTTAGTAATAGGGTCCCATTGGCACTCTTACATTACGGAACCCTAAAAAATAAATGGACGTAATGTGTTTACAGCAGGTTGCGCCCGTCAGTTGCGGACATGTCCAGCGAGTCCACTGCCAGTATATTTAGACAGTGAAAATAGAAAATCACAGGCAAACTGCTCAAATGAATGCCAATGTTAACGTTATTTCAGTGGGTGAAATAAAAATTTTTTAGAGACACGTCGTCGTGGGTAGGTGGGCTTAACGGCCGCGGATTACAATTTGAATGTTTTTGTGGAAAGTGCAAAGTTTATCGATTGTATATTATATCACATGGTTTGAGGTTGATTTCTAGAGTTTGTTACAATTGGTATATCTACCTATTTTTTGGCAATATCTAGCTTTATCTTTGAAGGTGTATTCAATTATTTCATCAAGCCCGTTCTCTTTAAGTCTCTATTCTACAGTAAAATATGTTATTGGACATAAAAAAAGACACTAATTTTTGATTTTAAAGTGGGCGACGGTTTAACGATCGATTAAAAATCACTTTTGAAGCAGCACACCGACAGTTTACGATCCATTAATACTTTAGTTGCACTGTATTTCGGGGTTCCATCATAAGCTTTCACGTAAAAGTTGTAACAACATTGCAAGACTTGTCCGTTCGTCTTATTAGTTTCCTGGTTTTTCTGAGCAGTCGTTGTTTATTCCCATAAACTTCTAACAAGTTTTAACTGTTCTTGTCTGTAGTCCAGTTGAATATTTTGCAAGTTAGCTTTCCAATGCCGGTGCTGACCCACATCGGAAGGAGATCGTTGACTGTCACCGCTCAGTGAATGGTCTGTTGTTGTTGGCACCATCAAAAAGGTGGAGACGGTTCTCTCAAGGTCATATTATGTCTGTTATTGTCAACAAGGGTTCCCTTGACAATGGCTTGTTTGTTTGTGCTCACTTAATTGTACATAACAAACTTGTAAAATCGGAGTTATGTTATTAAATACCGATAAATAGTCCATTGGAAATAGACATTTGCTTTTCAGACATATAACTTTTATCACATTTTTTTTAAATTATGTCACCTGAGCATAAATAATATTATTTAATTATTTATTGCACACAAATATTTACATGAAAAACACTTAGAAAGGAAGTATACCAAGTTGGACTTATCTCTATAAGAGGTCTCTTCCAGCCAACCTTATTAATAATAATATATACTCTTCCTCTGCAAATTGAACCTGCTTCCCCGTGCGTTTCGCCAGTTATAAAGTGGCGAAAAAATTCATGGGGCACACATAAATTTCGCACTAAAACGTACGGAAGCAAAAAGGTGAAGAGTAGCTCTATATTTTATACGGCACAAGCTTTTAAAATTCTTAGATAATGTAGCGGGCAGTAGAGGTAGTACGCATGATGTATCCGCGTACTATCAGCTTGTATTCAAAGCGATTCATCATCTGCAAATAAACGGGCGAAGGTAATAATCAAAATAGAATCATCGTCGAGTGTCGTAATGTGTGCGTGCTGTACTTTTGGCAGTACGCGCAAGGGCTGTTGGCAGGGCAGCGCCGCTTTTATACTGCGAAGGTTAGGGCCGTAACGCACCATTTGCCAATAACTAATTTATTTGGCATGGATGTATAATTGATTTTTAAATCTAAGCCCATTTGCGTCAAGGTTGCTTCTTGATTGACAGGTGACTTTATATTAATCAATTTACAACCTTTCTGAGGGCTGTATTTGTGTCTTACAAGATTAAGATTACGACCTCTCTGTTATTTAATCACATTCTTTAATAAATTACACAATGAATTAATTAGTAATTTCCACTCAGGAAATTTGTTGTTTAACGTCTGTTTTGTTGATTTTTGTCTGAACTATATAATTTCTTTCAACTTTAAAATAATAAAAACTGAACGCTTGCGCACACAATTTTGACAGCTGGTGTATCTGTATTTTGGCAACTGTACCTAATACCGAGGCGTATGATTCGAATGCGTATTTATTTCTATCAGATTATAACTGCTATTGACGTAACATGGTTTAGTATCTCCGATATTATCCAGCTAATATTAGGTGCTTTGTTCGCATATTTCTGGTTTTCGAATACAAAACCGATTATTTTTACAGCCGCTCGTAACTGTACGGAATAAACATCATGGTCTCGCTTAATGTGTGTACCGTCGTTGATTTCACACGATGGGATTTTATAGTAACTTCTAAATAAATTTAATGGATTTGTAACAACGTCTTTATTCTAGTAGCACCAGATTTTCGTTGAAGTAATAACAAGATCTAATAAAAATTGATTGATTGACTGATTTTAACGAATTCGTTTGATAAATAATTTTTTCATTTTTCTACATCGACATGGTAGTTGATTTTCGTTATTTGTTTGTTATTTCTTTACAGTTGTAGAGTTTAATGTTACCGTATCTCGCGTTACTTGTGACTATGGTAATTGAGAATATGAGTTATTAATGAGATAGAGTTAAGAACACTTGATGAGCGCTGTAGTTACAGCAATTTGTTTTATCAATTTGATGCTGCTTTGAAGCTTTCTTTTCAAGGTCAAGACTTGAAGACAAAAGTAAATAAGTGATCACTGAATTTATCCACAATAGAGTTTTCCTTTTTTTGTTTCTATTTGAATCTAGAGATCATCGGTTTAACCTTGAATTCGATGTTATGCAACAAAACAATATGACAAAATTTTAAGAAAGGTTGGGCCAATTTTCTGTAGATTTCACAGAGGATCTCTTTTACGTATGATTTTCACTTCTCCACAGCGTAACTTTTCCAATGTCACTATACTATGTTATCACTTATTTACTTCTGGCAACACTGTTCTATTCGAAACTCATTAGCACTGTCCACTATTTATAGTTTTCCGCAAATTTTCCATCTTTCTCTTATTTACATACACTGCATCGTCCTCCGCTATGTCCTTGGCACTTCACGATTCACTGACAGTCCTGACACCTGGCAACACCGGAGGACTTACCGTTCACTATCACTTGGTCCCGCCACTGGTTAGTAGAGTTGGATATACATGTATTATTTGGGTGAGCGAGAGCGGTTTGCGCGCCCCATGAGGACTGAGTCGGGAGTGCGCGCGCCGGGCGCGGAGGCAGAACACGACCCTCTTTTATAAGCTTCGTGCTGGCGCGGGACAGCTGCCAATAGAGACACTTTACACTTGGCGGTGTGTCGCTGCGATGTTTAAAATGTGAAATTAAAAATCTTACAAAGGATTGTGAACATTATTACAATACCATGCGAGATTCAAACGACATCTTCTTAGATTAGCAGGCTGTCGTGGTGAGGTAAATAGGTAAACGTGACACTTAATTGCTTAACTCAGTTCCTGCCAAAACACAAATATACGTCACAGTGCGACGTATAAGTTGAAAAGCTACTAAAGTATAGGTTTGAAAAGCTAGTAAATTATAGGTTTGAAAAGCTACTAAACTATAGGTTTGATAGCTACTAAAGTATAGGTTTGAAAAGCTACTAAACTATAGGTTTGATAGCTACTAAAGTATAGGTTTGAAAAGCTACTAAACTATAGGTTTGATAGCTACTAAAGTATAGGTTTGAAAAGCTACTAAAGTATAGGTACGTGGTGTGGCGGCGGTTCTTCTTTTTCGTCGTTCCCTCACTGCTGAGGATCGTGACCACACTATCTACTTGACACAAATGGCGGCGGTTAGTAAATAGTTAAACGACTGATCCGATTGAAATAAGCGTAGCACAAAAATAATAAACTGACAAGTGTGATTTATATTTTCTCGTAATTAAAGAGTTCTCACTTCCATAACCACAAATACATTTTATAAAGGTTAGATTATAGGGGCCGAGGTTTGTAATAATGCGAAAAATTACTTACAGAGGCGTAGCAGTTGTCTATTAATTACAAATGTGTCAAATGTATACCTCTACCTATTGACTACAACAGTTATTAAATATCAAATAGTAATCTATTTTATAAAAAAATCAGGCGCATACAACAGAAATCCGATACAGATTCCATTAAACATGTCATATCGATCATGTGCTACGCTCATGCTACGGCGTAGCTTAATCGCCATAAACGAATATTAATTCATATTACAATTTTATGGTACATAAAAAATCGCTACTGCATCGCACGTAGTGGAAACGGTCTACAACATCTTCTTACCAACGTTTGATCTCGTCTCGGACGTTTAAAATACATATAGTAATACGTAATTTGAGGTGTTAAGGTTCAAAATTCGGCGGAATCATCTTGTGAAACTGCATCAAGACCTGATGGGGAGTGACAAGTTGACGTTACCTTTAATTTACAAATTATTATACAGGCTAATAAAACAACAGTCGGTCGCAGAATGGCAACACGAGGTCGGAAATCAATAGAGTTAGTGATAAAAAGTTTAATTAGTTTATTACTTTCGAGCAACCAAGGAGCAAAAAGAAAGTTACGTGATCTTCCGAAAAACCGACTACGAGGTTTTGACTACTTAAACGCACTCTATATCACTTATAGACACCAAAAAAAGCGTCCTTGAAAAAATGTGTGTATGTCCATATCCTCGATTAGCAGAGAAACTGTTGGACCAATTTTGCACATAGATATTTAAAAAACAGGCTGAGGTACCTTTTTTTTTGATTTTTTATTTTCAAACTATTAAGGGTGCCTCCTATACAAAAAAAATATTTTTTTCTCAAAAATGACCTTAAGAATATTTTCCAAATTTTCGCTATCGACAACCCTTATTGACACCTAAGATGCCACATTTAAAGATGAAACTTGTAGTAAGTCCAAGCAATTTGATCAAAACAACCTGGCCAATTAATTACGGACGGATGGACGGACGAAAAACGTAGGCTTAGTAATAGGGTCCTGTTACCTGGTATGGAACCATAAAACTTAACTGCTTTCAACGTATCCTATGAGTAATCTAACGACACCTCGCACTACAAAACTCATTGAGATGTTAAGGTTACAGGCTCAACCAAAGAAATAGACATACGATATTTCATTTCATTTCATTTCATGTTGATATCATTGGTGTGTTCCGGCATGAAGATAAGATAGCCAGTTTCCCATTGCGTTGGGGAATCTTGGTAAACCCGCTTCCATCTTCGGCAACATCGTCACTTACCACCAGGTGAGTGTTGTCAAGGGTTTACCAATTGTGAATAAAAAAAAAAACGACTACATACATGAAAAATAGGGTACGACTATCGATCGCCAATTAATAGATTAGACAATTTATATAAGATTTATCACTAAAATAATAAATAAATGTTTGTAATATGAGCAAAGTTACATCTGGCGCTTCGACGGCCGCTGCCGCGGCACGCTCGTTTTGGTCGCTTGACTCGCGCATTGTCTTTCAAGTCAAATTTAACAGTTCGTCGCTTAGATCCTCGCTATCTAAACACATGAAATAACGTATCCTAACCACAAACCTAACCAACCTAACCTAACCTAACCACAAACCTAACCAATTTAACCTAACCTAACTACAAACCTAACCATTCTAACCTAACCTAACCACAAACCTAACCTAACCTAACTACAAACCTAACCAATATAACCTAACCTAACCACAAACCTAACCAATTTAACCTAACCTAACCACAAACCTAACCAATCTAAGCTAACCTAACCACAAACCTATCAAATTTAACCTAACCTTACCACAAACCTAACCTAACCTTACCACAAACCTAACAAATCTAACCTAGGTTTGTGGTTAAACCTAACCACAAACCTAATCAATCTAACCTAACATAACCACAAACCTAACCAATCTAACCTAACCTAACCACAAACCTATCCAATCTAAGCTAACCTAACCACAAACCTAACCAATCTAACCTAACCTAACCACAAACCTATCCAATCTAAGCTAACCTAACCACAAACCTAACCAATCTAACCTAACCTAACTACAAATCTAACCAATCTAACATAACCTAACCACAAACCTAACCAATCTAACCTAACCTAACCACAAACCTATCCAATCTAAGCTAACCTAACCACAAACCTAACCAATCTAACCTAACCAAACTACAAATCTAACCAATCTAACATAACCTAACCACAAACCTAACCAATCTAACCTAACCTAACCATAAATCCAATGTTGACCCAAATTTTATTTGATGACAGATCTATCAATTTGTGAACGAAAATATTGAGTAGAGATGAATCTTAATAATTGAGGATGAAAAATATAATTCCCAAAAAAAGCATCCATCTTCAAAAAGCATCAGCATCAGCATCGTCTTAGGTTTTGTGCGTTTGTTAAATATAATACTAATCTTAAAAATAACTACTTTTTTATAATATCACTAGCTGTCCCGGTGAACTCCGTTCCACCTTACACTACACTACCCTACCTTACTCTAACCTACCCTACACTACCCTACCTTACCCTACACTACACTACCCTACAGTACACTACACTACCCTAACCTACCCTACTCTACCCTAAAACCATCTCTTGACAATAAAGAATTCAACAAAAAAAGAATTTACGAAATAGTTCCAGCCTCCAGCCGTTCTTGAGTTGTAAATGGTGTAAGTAACACGACTTTCTTTTATATATTTATTAGAAAGTAGTTATAAATACTAATGTTATAAATGCGAAAGTATACAGTTGTTCGTTTGACTTTCACGCCTAAATGGCTGAACGGATTTGGACTAATTTTGGTAGATAGACAGATCAAGCATTGAATTAACACATAGGCAAATTTTTATTCTTTGTTTTGAGCCACTTGCGCCTCGCACACCCACGATACAGTCATAAAGACGATACCCACGCGGCCACAGGCACAGGCAAGTAGTATCTTTCTTTCCTTGTGTTTTTTTAAATCACACCTGTGACTACCTTGTTTGCAGAAGACATTAAATTAACAGTTTTAAGATTCTTAATCCAAGGCAAGTAGATGTCGAAAACGATGGCTCCTTTTTTCGGTTCCCTGTTTCAAGTGGGGACACAAAGCTATTTGAAAGTCATTTAAATTCTAAGACAGACTGGAAGACATTCCGTAAATAATAAGTCAGTATTTGTATAAATTAATTTATTTCTTTATGTGCACTATACTCTTACAACGACAAGTTTTCAAAGTTCTTTTGTTAGGGCACTGGAAACTTCATACAACAACGGGCCAGAAATCACATTTCAAAAAAAAAGAATGACGGAACAAACAAAATGACAGCGAAGTCCTATACTTTCGACAACCAAACTTTATCAATCTGGGTGACGAGGGGGTGAGGTCGCAATCTAGAGAGCGACTGGGAGTGTCCATACTGTATGTTAGTACTAATATATTATATACTTTTGTTAGGGTCAGAATGTTATGAAATGCTACGCCGCCGTTGCTACGCCGTAGTTAGGAAATGTAGCACTGTTGAAAATATAACAACATTGATGTGTTCCGGCTTGAAGATAAGATAGCTAGATCCCCATTGTGTTGGGGAATCTTGGTAAGCCCGCTTCCAACTTCATTATCATCGTCACTTACCATCAGGTGAGATGTTGTCAAGGGCTTACCGATTGATAATAAAAAAAAAAGTACTTATGAGTTCAAATTTTTTTTGTAAGTTTATTCTGTTTTTAGAATATAGCTATTGCCTGCGGTAACGGTACAGTTTTTTTTACTGTCTTCGATGGTGTGTGTTGAGCAAGCCACAAGTGGCTCGCAATCTTGGAAATCGGTATATTACCTGCATGCATGCATTTTTTAGGGATAAAAAGTACCCTAATGTATCCTTGCAAGCGCAATGTGATTTTTCTTCCTTTGGTAATTTCGATGCATTCCAAAAGACCGTCATGCATTAACAGTATTCGCATCGAGAAGGTTTTTTAATAAACCCCTGAGCTTTTAAAACCACCTAAAGACGAAAACTATTAGTGTAAAGCTTTAACCTCCTTGGCGTCAGCCATTTGACCTTCAAGAGACCAAGGAGCAAATAGAAGGGTAAGTGATCATCTGCATGTACGTATAATGTATGTATGTTCGATTGGGAGAGAAATTTTATGGATTTTTTTATTTGTAAATGTTTAAAGTACCTCCGTAACAAAAATTTTTTGCACAAAAACGGCGGAAAGGACATTTTTTTAAACTTTTGTTGTCGACAACACTAATTAACACCTAAAATATGCCATATGTTGTATATCTGGGAAAACTCCAAAAACGGTACCTGACATACAAAAAAGTTTGGATATTTGTTAAATTTGCTTAATAGAGTTTTCATCATCATATCAGCTCATATACGTCCCCGCCGAGGGCCTCCAGCTTACCCTGAATTAGGGCGATCGGGCCTTAGTCGATCGCACGGTCCAAGTGTGGGTTGGTCGACTTCACACACAACCTTCGAGTTTATTCGCAGGCGTGTGCAGGTTTCTTTACAATGTTGTCTTGTCTTTCTTCACCGTGAGAGAGCATCGGATAAACATACTTAATTTACTAGGTAAAATGCTATAAATGGTGTTAACTCTTAAAAAATTACTTCCAAAACAAAAATTGAATAAAACAAATTTCCGTGGGGAATACAATTATTTACTTTTAGGAAGGACAACAAAAATGACAGAATTCTAAAAACCTTGGGTTTTGTATAATGTCCCCTGTCTTCCCCTAAATCCGCATGTGCTCGAAAAACTCATCGAAGAAAAAAATTAACAGAGAAAAAGGCAATTGTGTAATAGTTAAAAATGTGCAAAGCAACAAACGGGACATCCTGCAAAAAATTCAGACGAAAAGAATGATTTGCGTGCGAATTACGTAATTTGGCATCACTCAGTGGCCTAGCTATGTGACGCACGCTAGTGCATCGACTCGCTACAAACAGTTCTCATTAAAAAAAAAAACAGCCGAGTTCGAATCGGACTTGCGCACTGAAGGTTCCGTTACGAGTTCCTGCAACTTTACTATGTATTTCAATCAACATGTATCAGCGAGAGCGACAGAAGGTTGTTTTTTTATATTAGGGATTTAATGTAGTGCGAGTACGACTTAAACTTGGTCGATTTTTAAACGACTTCAAAAAAAGGAGGTTCTTAGTTTGATCTGTATGTATGTATGTTTGTCCGCGATTATCTCGCGTTTGGTTGAACCGATTTTGAAGCGGTTTTCAGAAAAGTATTTGTTATTTGTTTGTCGTCCAACTGCGGCGTCTAGACAGGGCAATCGTGCGGAGTGCGTGAGGGGTGAGACGAGGGAGGTCGAGCCCAAAGTTCCATAGTCACAGTTGTACAGAAGCTGGGGACATTTAATAAAAAGAATGCATTATCTAAGGGTTTCCAATATAATCACACCAAGTTTAACGCTTTCATATGATACTGTTTTTCCCAGAGATATGCTTTATATAAGGGGAGGTAGATAGGTTACATGCATCCAAAAAGTTAAGCAAATGAAATGATGCCAATTGGCATCTCTTTTCTTAGTAGCATTCGGTGCAACGGAAGCGAACTACCTATAATATTGTGCGTGTAAATGGATTCGATTTTCAAATGTTGTTTTTTAGTGCATAACCCATCTATGGTAACAAATCTCTGGTTTTTCCAATAAAACAGAACAAAAAGGTTTAAAGAAACACGTGTCTTGTATGGGGGAATCCCCCCCTTAATTTTTGGTTGTTATTTTTATTATTTGATTGGAAATCCGCCACAATAACACAATTTTCTTTGAAAATTTTAATCACCTACCTTCTCCGTTTCAAAAGATACGGTTATTAAAAGGTAGATCAGACCGACAGACGGACGACGTAGACCCAAGTTAAAATAGGGTTCTGTTAATACCCTTTGGGTACGGGACCCTAAAAACATCAGCATTTCTTGGCAGAACAATTTTACTATTGAAGGTTACACGCTAAAAGTTGATAGCGCGTGGATCAGAAGTTGTAGCGTTGCATTAAGGCAGCTGCCGCCCGCCGTGCTATTCCGTGATTAGTAGAGCTACAGTATAAACCACAGATAAGAAAAAAAATGCCTCTTCTATTCTGTGGTATAAACAGAGCTTTCTAGTGTCTGGCAGTGCCTTATAAGACGATGGAGGTGACTCATCAAATACTATTGAGTCGTGTAGCATTAAGTTCGCTGTCGTTCATGGATAAATAAGCTCATCATCCAATGGGCTGCTTCGTCTGTAACGGTAATCAGGTCCGCGAGGGTCCTCAGTACATTTCCAGGTTATACACTCCTTTTACACTCCTTTTATTAGGTGTCCTATCATCTTTCCTCTTCTGTTCTCAATTATGTTCCTCCTTTCGTTTTACTCGTTTCAATACTTCTTCGTTCGTTAGGAAAGCGCGGAAGAGGAAGACCTAGAACTGCTTATATAGGCCAAGTTAAGAAGAAATTGAAGGTGGAAACTTATAGAGAAATGAAGGAGATAGTGTGGGAGAGAGAGACCTGGAAAGAGCTACACAGACAAGAGCATGGCTCTTAAATTATGATGATGATACACTCCCATGTTCGACACTCAGCGGTAGCTAGGCGCAGTTAATAATACAAAAAAAGTTCAGTATATCCCACACTGTATTTTATAAACATATTTCACAACACAAAAGGGTTTAAGGCTTGGTACGGTTTAGAGAAGATTAAGGTGGAAAGGTATAGAGAAATGAAGGAGATAGTGGGGGAGAGAGAGACCTGGAAGGAGCTACACCGACAAGAGCACGGCTCTTAAATTATGATGATGATGACTGACACTCCCGGATGATGATCACATCATATTTTGCACCTCAGCTCCACAGCCATACTTCAGTGACGCTCTCCACCCGCAGCGATGCATATATTCGCCAGACCTGCTATGCTTGATATGCTTGGTGCGCAGTCTGTTAAGTAAGTACTAGTTTCTCCTCGGTAGGTCAATCCCTTCAGGTTTCTTTGCTAGACCTATTAAGTAAGGCTCGAGATCAGAAAGAGGGTTCGAGCGCTATCCCACGTCCACGTCTCCAGTATGTCGAAGCTAGTCTCAAATAGACATCTTGGATGGATTCCTGTATTTTAGGTACGTAACGGCGGGCTGGTGAACTTTTGGTGGACGGATAGTTTCTGGTTCGCAAGATCTTGTTTGCCTCTCTAACCAATGCGTGTTATCTTCTCAAGTGGGGATGGGCTGTGACTAAGTACAGGTAGCCATTGTAATGGTGAGGACTGAATAGTGCTCGAGATGCATCTCATTGATTTGTTAAGCTCTACATCCACGCTATGCAAATGGGCACTACCACAGTTTAAAGAATCCATACAGTCGTCCAACTGAGACGTCTAGACAGGGCAATTGTGCGGCGTGTGAGGGGTGAGACGGGGAAGGTCGAGCCTTAAGTTTCATAGTCACCGTTGTTCAGAAGCTGGGGACATTTATTAAAATGAATGCATTCCGGCGGTAGTGCAGCAGGATAAGGCCAGTGACTATAGTGATGTCGGCGTTGAGTCGTTGACGCATATATCAATGTCGTTGGATCACTGTATGGATGTTTATACTGTGGCGCTACTATAGTGATATAGAATAATATAGAGTACTTACTAAAGGACTTGTATACTTAGATCTAAATTAAAAGTTCAGATACAATGCTAAGAACTGTCAATTTGAAGCCACGTTTTGGAACATGTGTGCTTGTTTTATCAACAGCGCCTCAGCATGTGCTATCGAGTATTTTGGAGTGGTTTTTATGTCTATGTATGCGTGTTTAGGTACGTACAGGTTTGGAGTGCTTTTGATTGGCTTCACATTGAATTTACGTGAGGTTCTATCTGAACTTTTTTTTGATCTGAGCTTGTATAGTACTTTACAGCAGGTTGTAGAGCAGGTGCTCCCGTTCTGTCCACTGAGCCACTTTTGGCCATTTCCAAGTCTAAATTTATTTTATTAGGGTACGGACCACTTTACAATTTTATGGTTTATGGTAATTTCAAGAGAAAATTATGAGAAAACCGATGACACTCTGAGCTAACATGTATCAGTTCGCATTTAGTTGAGAGGAGCTATATTGTGTTATATTGCATGAAATGTTGTTATTTGCTAATTTTAACAATTAGATTGGGAGGTGAGTAATCAGTCATTATTTTTGAAATCCTTCTATACTTCTTTAATTTTATTATTCAGAGTACATGTCAAAGGTGTTGTCTAAACATAGGTAAGGTTATTTTCTCGGCATGCAGACTATAAATTAGGTTATGCCTAGTGGCCAGAAATGGCGTTCAGATTATGTAATTTCTCCTTTTGTGGCCATGACGATGGTCAAAACTGGCGCACATGCCGATCCAGTTCTGGCCACTTACCTATCAAATGCAATAGTTGTTTTCCTGTAGGTAGATTCCGTATTACGTTGTGTAGTTGTTCGGTTAGGATAGTGAAATATTTAATTAATCTAGCAATGCTTACCGAAATTTAATATTTTTCATACAGGGACTGGAGAAATGAGTGGGCATACTGTGTTTCAGAAATTTAAAAGTTTTGCTATGTTGCAAGTTTTAATTGCCTAATCAAGTATAAGTAATTAAGATTTTAACTGAAAGTCTGAGGAACCATACTTAATTTAGTCGTTTGTGTTATATTTTTTTTTTTTGTTTTGGTACTTTCTTAATTTAATGTTCAAAATAATACTACTAAGACTTGCAAATAAATGATACATCTAATTAATTGTACTTAACTCATGTTTTATTTGACAAGCTTAATGTGGCCAAAATTGGCACGTATGTGTAGCCGAAATTGGATAAAAAGTGCACAAAAGTAGCTCCTGGGCTCCTTACCGACATTGTCTTTTTTTAACACCGAGGGTTTCCTTGCTTTCAATAAAGCACTGGTAATGACTTAGTACATATACAACTTCATAGTTACTTAAAGAACAGATGGCCGTTGGGGCAGTAAAGTTCTCGAGTGAAAACCGCGCACCGGAAAGCGTAGCGTAGGCAGGCCTCCTACTCGGTGAAGGTCGCGGGAAGCCGCTGGATTCGAGCAGCGCAGAACCGGTCCTCTTGAAAATCCTTGGGGGAGGCCTATGTCCAGCAGTGGACGTCCTTCGGCTGATATGATGATGATGATGAATTACTTATATACACAAAATGACGGACGCTCTAATAGCCAAATGTCCAGAACCGAAGCATCTACCCTATTGAGATTGTGTAGTTATTCATCATTGATGCTGTTTACTCAAAATGTTTCACACCTGCATTTGTTAAAAGTACACAGAGCGAGGAGTTGTAGCCGGTGTCATCTCCGCTTCAGTTTTCGCCGGTTCTCCATTGCGTTGGGGAATTTTGGTAAGCCCGCTTCCATCTTCGGTATCATCGTCACTTACCATCAGGTGAGATGATGCCAAGGACTTACCAATTGAGAATAAAAAAAAAAATTTAGTGTATAAAAAGTAGGTAGGAGTGGAAGCATTAGCTAACTAAAAGGCTCATAACATCATGCCTCTGGAATGGTACACCTAATCATAGTAATTATATAGTTTTAAAATAAAAATATGGTCACGGAGCGCACGACATTGCGCGTGGGATGCTTGCTTGGCGCAGATCCAGCCCTCACCTGCGAAGAGTATTCACAAAATCGTTTTCCATACAAACTTAAAATTAGTACATCTTGAAAATGGATGGGTCGATTCAAATGAAACAGTTTAGAAATCCTAGTTAGGATTAAATTTACAAATACTTTATTTAAAAAAAGATTAGCAAATATTTAGTTTTTTTTTCTTTTTTATTCACAATCGGTAAGCCCTTGGCATCATCTCACCTGATGGTAAGTGATGATGATGCCGAAGATGGAAGCGGACTTACCAAGATTCCCCAACAAAAATAACTATGAAAAACTTAAACCACTTATTTATTGACAACACAATTTTTTGAAAGTGTAATTAGAATTTCGTGACTTGCATATATGTACTAAGTTTCATTAGAATCGGTCCATCCATTTTCAAGAAGTAGTAATTTTAAGTTTGTATAGCGAAACGATTTAATGAATACGCTCTTAAACTGTACTCGTATTGGATACTTTTGTCAGCAAAAGTGTAATTTTGAAATTAATTTCGCAATATAGTTACTGAATCTACGTCTATCCCAAAATTACAAGTTTTTACTAATCATCATATCAGCTCATATACGTCCCCACCGAGGGGCTCGAGCCTACTCTGAATTAGGGCGATCGGGCCTTAGTCGACCACGCACAACCTGCGAGTTTCTCCGCAGGCGTGTGCAGGTTTCCGCACGATGTTTTCCTTCACCGTAGGAGTATCGGATAAACGTACATATGAATTCTAAATTAATATCACATTGCTACGTGGCAGGATTCGAACCACGACCTCCCAAACAGGAGGCGGCGGCCATAACCGTTACGCCACCGACGCTCGACCTAATATTGTTTGTGAAATATGTTAAGTCAAAATTCACAAAAAAAAATTATGTCACTGAAAATCAAAAATCTAAAGTAGGTACTTAACTTCTAGCTTAACTTGAAATTTGGTACAAGGATAGGTTTTAGTACCCATACAAAGGGAAAACTTGCGAAAGGAGAATCAGCCCATGAGGGCTTGATATTGATAATTAATTAATTAATGATATTTTTATCCCTGATAAGAAACCATAGGGGAACAACAAATTCAATAATTTTAATGTATTACTTCTCGTGTCATGTTGTTTTCATATCAATGATTTTATTGATATTGTTAACTGATGATTGCTTGTTTCTATTTATTTTATAATCTGACATCATTATTTTTCCTTTTTTTTATGCACAATTGGTAAGCCCTTGGCATTATTTCACCTGATGGTACGTGACGATGATGCCGAAGATGGAAGCGAGCTTACCAAGATTCCTCAACGCAATAGAGAACTGGCTATCTTATCTTCAAGCCGGAACACATCAATGTTCACATCAATGTTACTGATGTTTGGCAGCAAGACTTAGATAAGATGGTGGTAGCTAGCCAGGCTGGCTTAGAAAATGCCCTACCACCAACCAAACCGAGTCTTACAAATTGACCCCACCGGGAATCGAACCCACGACCTCCTGGTGTGAAGCGAATGGGCTAATCATTACGCCACGGAGGTGGTAAAATAATGTAATGTAATTGACCATCAGAAAGAGTGTAACTTGCATCTATTTCGAATCATATGAATATTGTGAATAAACATTTTGTATATTTGAAACAGCTAAACTGGAGGTGGAAAAATGCCGCAATAGCAAAAGTTCTATTGGCATTTACGAAAATAGTCATCCCAAAAATATAAATTTTCGTACAAAAATAAGAGAAGTCTCAACAAAACCATTATATCACAATGTGCCATACCTTGATCTGGGGGTATGGCAGCGCCCCCGCCAAGTCCAGTGCTAGGTAAGCACTGTTTTCTAGAAAATTTTCTAGAATTATGTTCGTATGAAAAGAAGTAAAATCCCAACAAAAATTCTATAAAAACGTGCCAGTTCTCGATTAAAATTACATGGCCACGAAAAGTAGTGAAATGAGTAAAAAGCCAAGTCCAAGTTATTAAGAGAAAACGAGTGGCCGTTAAAATTTATGTAAAAGTAGTAAATATAAGTAAGTAGTATATATATAATAAGATTAGGAAAATTAGGGCATGAAGCCATATTCCCGATGACATTAGATCCCTTTTTAATAGGATTTAAATAACTAGATCCTTTTGATATTTTGAAGTCGATCAAATGATGAACTTTGAAAGTGTTTAATGCTTTGATAATGTTTGAAGCGTAAAATCATATGTCCATAGACAATTTTACGCAATCCTAAATATATGCGGTTTTCAATCAAATCATAGGGAATAAGGTATATGTACTTCTCCTAGTCTTTTTGAATTTGGAATCAAGCATTACCTTCGCATTCTCATTTTGCACCCTTAACATAAAAACTCTTTTCAAATAAAAACGTGTTCCTAAAAGTTTTTAGATTTTTTGTTACTGATTTTAAAATAACAACCTAACAATAAAAAGTATTTTAGTTTAATTTTATAAACGCCCATCTCCCGATCCAGACTGAAACGCATTTATATGATGGATGGTGGCGAAGACGTATGGTGGCAACGACGGACACGGCGGAAGGTGATCGTGTCTGAACGGCTCCACGCAGACTGTTGCCAAAACACGTGTTCTTGCCAGATTAAAAAAATACCTACTTTGTAAATATTTTAAAAAGCTGTAAAGTTCACTTTCAAACTTAGTCTCTATAGTCTCTTATTTAGAAAGCAGTTGACATGATATTTAGTTTTTAATTTTTATTGTACCTTGTGTTGCTGTATTTTTGTAAGTTCCATTTCCTATACAATACCCATTGTTACAAGGAATCTATATATATATAAAAATGAATTGCTGTTCGTTAGTCTCGCTAAAACTCGAGAACGGCTGGACCGATTTGGCTAATTTTGGTATTGAATTATTTGTGGAAGTCCAGAGAAGGTTTAAAAGGTGAATAAATATAAAAGAGCTCGGAATTAAATGAAAAAAAATCAAAAAAAAATATCCGTCAAAAAATAATTGGTTTTAGGGTAGTGTAGTGTATGGTAGTGTAGGGTAGTGTAGTGTATGTAGGGTAGGGTAGGGTAGTGTAGGGTAGGGTAGTGTAGTGTAGGGTAGAGTAGTGTAGTTGAGGGTAGGAAAGTATAGGGTAGGGTAGTGTAGTGTAAGGTGGAACGAAGTTCGACGGGACAGCTAGTAATTTAATAAATATGAATTATTGTTATTTTCTACCTCATTCGGATGTATGTATGTTCTGGGTCCGCGTGGTCAATTAAGGCCCCATCGCCCTAATTCAGGGTAGGCTTGTGCCATGCTCGTGCCCCTCGGTGGGGACGTATATGATGATGTAATATGTAAATGTTTTAAATTTTCAATTAGATTGGTCAATGAAGAGTCAAATCCTTTGATGTATTCTCCTTTTCAGGGTTCCGTACCCAAAGGGTGCTGACGGGACCCTATTACTAAGCCTTAGCCATCATCAGTCTGTCCCTCCGTCCATATGGTCAACCTTTAAAGAACTGTGTCTTTTGAACCGTAATAGATAACTGGTTAATTTAACAGAATAAGGTTTACGTATGAAATTGCCGATTGGATAAACAAGTTTAAAAAAGAAAATTAATATTAAGAAAAATAGTAATTAAAACAAAATTTATTCTCAAAATAGCATTAGACTATTAGAAATTTATTGCTGGTAAATGTTTGCCTATTTTTTAGATATTTTGAGAGCACGGTGGCTTTAAACCCATGAAGACGGTTATTTTCAACTCAATAAATCACCATTTTTAAAGACAAAAAATACATATTTTCAATTTTAAAGCTCTATTGCAGCAGTTTCTTCGTTTTTTCTTTATACCACGCACAAGATTTCGTCACTTTCAAGAAAATTCAAGAAAATTAACTAGTCTATAAAATTGCCCCATCTGACCATTAAGAAAACGGCTTTGTTCCATTCAGTGGCATATAAGTTCAGGGGATTGCTACATGAAAGACATGCCACTAGTTATTTATAAAAGACCGTAAGTAGTATCACCATATGGTCAATAAAAAAAAACAATAACTTTTTTTTCAATAAAAATTGGCATTGAACTTCAAAAACTGAATCGGCAATTTCATATTTAACCCCATATTATGTGTAATAATGGCGAATTTTGTAACAAATAATAAAAAAAATTAAAAAGTTAAGGGGATCTCCATACAAGACATTGTTTTTTTTTTACTTTTTGGTTTTGCTTCGTCAAACTTAGTGTAGACTCCAAACTAAAACAACTAAAAATAAAAAATGGCTAAGTGTGAGTCTGACTCGCGCTAAGGATCACTAACTGAATGAAAAAATATAACATTATTCTGGTGATCTCGTTGATGTCTTTTATATGGAATTAAATGTTATTATTATTATATCCGTTACATGCACAATTATAATATTATATTGTGTACTGGTACGGAACCCTTGGTGAGCGAGTCCGATTCACACTTGGACAGTTTTTAGGGTTCCGTACCAAAAGGGTAAAACCGGGACCCGATTACTGAGACTTCGCTGTCTGTCTGTCTGTCCGTCCGTCCGTCCGTCCGTCTGTCACCAGGCTGTATTTCGTGAACCGTGATAGCTAGATAGTTGAAATTTTCAAAGATGATGTATTTCTGCTGCCGCTATAACAAAAAATACTAAAAATTGGAAAAAGTGAAAAAATAAGGGAAGTCTCCTTTTTTTAATTAACAATTGGTAAACCCTTGACAACATCTCACCTGGTGGTAAGTGAAGATGTTGCCGAAGATGGAAGCGGGCTTACCAAGATTCCCACAACGCAATGGGGAAACAATAAACGTGATTTCTTTGCTCGTTTTTGCTAGATATTTATAACGGCAACAGGTAGATGTCTGAAATATTCATGGAATATTTATCTAAATATTAACTTTAAAAATAAATAATTAAATTAAAATGAATATTTTAGGGGGGCTCCCATACAATAAACGTGTTTTTTTTGCTCGTTTTTGCTTGATATTGATAACGGCAACAGGTAAATGCTTGAAATATTCACAGAATATTGAGTTGTAATATTCACTTTAAAAATAAAATTAAAATAAAAGCCCCCCTTACTACAACAAACTTGATTTTTATAGATAACTAGCTGATTCCCGCGGCTTCACCCGCGTGGACCACATTTCTATGACTTTTCGAGGGTGTGCAGTGCGCGAGCCGCAAGCGGCTCGCGAGCGTGGTAAAAAGTAGCCTATGTCTTAACCCAGGTCCTAATCTGTCTACCTACCAAATTTCAGCCAAATCCGTTCAGTAGTTTTTGCGGGAAAGCGTAACAGACAGACAGAGTTACTTTCACATTTATAATATTAGTTATTATTATAGATAATGGTATGGAACCGTTCGTGCACGAGTCCGACTCGCACTTGGCCCGTTTTTTAAATTAAAGATTTGTGTAAATGTTGTGGTACTTCACAGACGATTTTCTTAGAAAACCCACTTATCTAAACTAATATTATAAAGAGGTAAAGTTTTTAAGTTTTGGGTTTGTTTGTGGGAAGTTATCTCTGGAAATACTGAACCGATTTTGAAAATTCTTTCACCAGTTGAAAGCTACATTATTTTTCAGTAACATAGGCTACAACTACGCTCGCGAGCGGTTTGCCCCATGAAACGATGCCCACGCGAGCGAAGTCGCGCGCAAAAGCTACTTGGCCGATAAATGAATGGAATAAATGAAGCGACTTACATTTATCGCTTGGTATTATCCAGATGCTGCCTTGTGGAACTTTTCCACCTTTTAAAGTGTTTGTAAGTGAATATGTTTGTCATGTGTCCGGTTTCAGAGCGTGCGTGAGTCCGAGCCGGTACGTCGAGCGTGCGACAGCGGGCTCCAATTTGAAACTTCCAAGTTGAAAAACATCATAAATAAACTAAACAAATAACATGTCAGTCTATCGTTTCCTTTGCGTTACATTGTTGTTATTTTAACGTCAGTTCTATAGTTTAGTCAACTTATTCTAGTAACCGCCACATGTGGTGCGGTGGAAGTATATGTTGTAATTCATGGAATGAATTGTACTCCTCCTTGAGAATTGAGAGTACTGATATAAACGCTTTGATGTACCAGCTCCACTTGATTGATATTGACTATCACGATGCATTTGATTGCTTGTGATCGGAACTCTGGTAACTAGAAGCTTTGGTGGAATCATAGACATTTATAATGCTCCTTTCCGTTTGGATCTGAAATCATAAAACCATAGTACCTACGTACGTTGAATACAACGTAGAAACTGTAATCACATCTAACGTATTTAAATAAAACCGGCCAAGTGCGAGTCAGAACCGCACTTGGCCGGTTCCGTACCATCATGCTAGATGACGCTAGTACAAATGGTTTCGTACCATCGTACTAGATGGCGCTAGTTTCTTCACGTTTTTGTACCCTTATTTTTTCACTTTTTGTAATCTTTAGTAAGAATCTTGGTAAGCCCGCTCACATCTTCGGCATCATCATCACTTACCATCAGGTGAGATGATGCCAATGGCTTACCAATTGTGAATAAAAAATAATAATAAAAAAATATTACATCATCTGTGAAAATTTCAACTGTATAGCTTTGACTGACTCGGTGGCTCAGTGGTTAGTGCCCTTGACTACTGATCCGAGGGTTGTGGGTTCGATCCCCACCCAGGGCAAGCATTTGTGTGATGATCAGATTTGTTTTCTCTGTGTCTGGTTGTTAAATATATCTATACATGTATGTATTTAAACGTATATAAGTATGTATATCAGTCTCTGGTAACCCATAACACAGGGAATCCTACTTTGGGGCCAGATGACCATGTGTGATTTGTCCCAGAATATTTATTTATTTATTTATTTATTTCACGGTTCATGAAATACAGCCTGGTGACAGAGGGACAGATATATAGACAGACGGACGGACATTCCCTCTCGTATATCTACCAGATACTCTAAACTGCCAGGTTTATTTATGATATAGCGTCCACACTCACCGACAGCAAGGACATATAGTGAGGGCCGCTATTCCTGCCAACACCATAAGGTGAAGACAAGGACCAGTTACGGTAGGTCTTGCCGCCAAGACGCTTGTCCATTGTCCTGGTACTCTGCATGGCGAGTAGACGGACGGACAGAGGAGTCTTAGTATTAGCACAGTATTACGATATGGCCTACCTACTGTAGCCTACTGTGCAACGCCTTTGATGTCGCACGATGCCGCCACGGCGTAGGTACTAGCCTGTAGCCAGCCTGGACAGTAGGCGGTGCCCCGCCGCCCGCTGCCCCGCAAGTACCCTTCTGTTGCTTTGCGTAATTACATTCATTGCACTACTGTAAGCCGCTGTATTGTAATACTTTGGTAATAGGGTCCCGTTTTTACCCTTTGGGTACGGAACCCTAAAAAAAACTACACAGCCGAATGTATATGATCGTAATGATGTATAAAATATTTTTAACAGCATTGCAGATTGTTTAAATAAACAAAAGTCTGTTTGTGCGCGTTTACGTTTTCACGTCAAACAGCTTTGATCAAACAGTACCTGGTTCTGGGGGATCGCTCTCGCTGACAAAGCTCTGCAAGTTAGAAAAAATAAATCATCATCATCATCATATCAGCCGTGAAGCGTTCACTGCTGGACAAAGGCCTCCCCCAAGGATTTCCACGACGACCGGTCCTGCGCTGCCCGCATCCATCGGCTCCCCGCGATATTCACCAGTTCGTCGGTCCACCACGTGCGAGGCTAGGTTTTACGGTGCGCGGTCGCCACTCGAGAATTTTACTGCCCCATCGGCCATCTGTTCTGTTCTACAAGGAGATCCGCGGGAGAACCAAAGTAACCGACATAGCTAAGAAAATCGCAAATCTGAATTGGCAGTGGCCAGGGCACATAAGCTCGTAGACAAAATAAATAAACAATAAATATTTGGGGACAAACACGGTCTTTTGTCCCCAAACTAGGATTCCCTGGTACCAAAGACTGATACACATACGTACTTATAGCCCTTCGTATAGATATCAAAAACCCAGACACAGAGCAAACAAAATTGTTCGTCACACGAGAGTGTGTGAAACGATGTCCAATTTTCGTGAAAATGTGTTCCATAGGTGCCGAATATCTCAATTCCGTCCGTGCGTCCGTCACGTTTGGCTCTGGAGGCTTTATCTTGATTCCGGTTGCGACCAAATTTGGAACTTAAGAGTTTTGAATTATTTCACCGAGGGATAATCAAAAGTTTCTTAGTACCGTCAAACCGAAGAGTAGTTGTCATACAACAAAAAGGTTTTTTTGTCAAATACGGCTCTAACGATTTTGATGAAATTTTGCATGTTAGAGTTTCTTATGTTTGTATATTACAAAGTATACATGGTACATGAAAACTCAAATAAAGCCTATTCACTCTTGCCTTCAAGGTTTTCAAATTATGAAGATTTGAATTTTTTTTGAAAATTGAGAGTATATGCTATTTTGGAGAAAGTTGTTCAGTATGACAAGTAGGAGCCCCAGTTAACAGTTCCTACACCAGTCTTGTTACATCCTGTATATTACAAGTAATTTACTATGTACCAACATAGTGTACCTACACGCATCATCTCAATATAAATGCTAAATCAGGAACTAGCTAATTTCCGTGCTTACAAATTATCATGAAATACTCATAAAACACCACCAATAAATATTATTTGGCAACACATAGGTATAAAAGTTTTTCTAGCGATAGGGGATCGGACTGCTAGTCATTTGAGTTACTTTTTATGATCTGTCAAAAACGAAATTTTGTTCCAAAAATGTTTGAAATACCCACCAGTGACGTCATAGATTTTAAGCGTCATTGACGAACTTAATTTGTGAATATGATCAATTAAAAATTAAAGACGTGATGGAAAAACAAAACAAGTAAGGTTTTTCGAAACTTCAAAAGAAGAGCAATTTAGGAAAACATATTTCAGATTTTATTTTTGATGCAGTCCGATCCCCTTTAGGAACCTTATTAATAATAAAATTAAAGCAGTGCATTCATTAATAATTTCCGGTTGCATAATACATGAAAGCGTCAAACGTTTAATACCCCATAAATGAAATTGACATAGAATTTTGCTCGCCTTGTCTAATATTAAGAAGGCAAATCAAACGGTCGTAAAATGCGCGTACGCAGGAATAGCTCCACTCCCTGTAGAGAGGATGGTATAACAGAGTGCTTTAGAGCTGCGTAAAATGATAATTAAATGAAGAGTTCTGGCAGTTGTCCACGGTAGCAGGCGCGCTTTGCTTCCCTTGCTTTGGCAAAAGCCGATGATAATTTTGATAGAAAAAAAATATCACATTCATTAGACGACCAGTCAAATTTTATGAATTCTAAAGCGATAAGTAGGTTAAGGGGTCAAGCTTATTTTTGATACCAAAGAGAAAGTAGACAGGTATTATAGAAGGTATAAACATGAAGTTTATTATAAACTAGCTGTTTCCCGCGGCTTCACCCTCGTTGGCAACGTTTCTATGACTTTTCGAGGGTGCGCAGTACGCGAGCCGCAAGCGGCTTGCGAGCGTGGAATAAAGCAGCTTATGTGTTAATCCAGGTCCTAATCTGTCTACCTACCAAATTTCAGCCAGATCCGTTCAGTAGTTTTTGCGTGAAAGAGTAACAAACATACATCCATACATTCTTACAAACTTTCGCGTTTATAATATTAGCAGGAAGTAGGACACTTGAAATTTGTAAATATTGTATCTCGAACTTAACTAGTGTCGATAAACTTAGATAAGTTGTTAAGTACCTACACGAATAGGGGCTATCAATGTAGCTATAGCTCATCAATATGACTGATATCCAGATCAATGCAATATATCTAAAATAAACCAGGGTTAGACACACCACGAATAGTTACAGTATCATAATGTTTTACTTGCTTCAATGTAAACAAGAGAATACCAAATATATGTAAAAATATAGGTGTAACAGACCACCCGTTGTCACCTATGGAAAAATACATATTGATGACATCAGCTCCGAGACGTTCAGTTTTCAGACCAGGGCTATTTTAAAGCATTCAGTCGCCTATCCTGTTCAATGCGTGTGGTAAATAGACTCTGGAAGACTAAAATGGAAGAGTGAGCGTTACTCCACAAAGATCATAAACCTCCGCTACACCTACGATACAACTCTTTTTGCAGAGGACGCAGAGGCGTATTTACCCTATGTCCAGGGGGGCACTTGGCCTGGGGCGGCAAGAGGTGAGATGCTGCCAGGCCGCCCCTTTTTCTGTTGTTCTTTCGCCAGTCGTAGTAGAAAAAAATAGAGCAAAATTTGAATTTGATTTGATAATTTCTTATAGATTTTCTTGCAAAAAGAATGTTACAGTAGGGTGACGGTTATCGTGTGGCAGTACGGAATCCTTAACGCGCAACTCTGACGCGCACTTGGCCGATTTTTTGTGACTTAGAGGGGCGGATTTTTTTTCTTAAATATGCCTCTGGGAGGACGAATCTGAGATGTCCATTTTCCTCGACAGAATGGATCGGATTAGTGAGGAACTAGGTCTCTCCATTATCAGAGCAAAAACTAAAGTTATGATAGAAACGTGCAAGGACACTCAATCCTTACTAATATAATAAATGTGAAAATGTGTTTGTTTGTTACCTTTTCACACTTCAACACCTCGATCAATCTTAATGAAATTTGGCATGCAGGTAGCCTTTGCCACTGGGAAGGACATACTCGTAGGCAGCTTTTCATCCCGTGAAAATAGCATAGTCTCATGCAGTTCCTGAGGGCACTGAAAAATACTCTTTTTTTGGTGAATTTCTTTAACACCGCAACGGAACATTCCCCTCTCGTATATCTACCAGATACGCTAAACTAACAGGTTTATGATATAGCGTCCCCACTCACCGAAATATAGTGAGGGCCGCTACACGATAAGGTGAAGACAAGGACCAGTTACGGTAGGTCTTGCCGCCAAGACGCTTGTCCCGGTACTTTGCAAGGCGAATGCCTCGTGGAAGAGAACCACTACCTACTGTCCAGGTAGGTCCCGGAGCTGTAGGCGCGCTCTCCTCCCGCGGCTTTCGCTGCTAGCGGTTCGATCCCCGCTCGGGACGCCAGAGAAGCTGGAGGCTAGGTGGAGGTTACTCTGACTAGAGCTACCCGGCTAGGTGGAGGTTACTCTGCCTAGAGCTACCCGGCTGTAGATGCTTGCCAGGCAACACACATTGCCCAACCCCTGCAACTAACCACATACCACTACGAGTCCATGACCCAGTCGGGGGACCGACAAGCCAGAGTGCCGAAGGCGATAGATCCAACGGCAGGCAAGTGGTGGGCTACCCCCAACCCCGTAGTACCCTGATCCAAACAGCCGGACTCGTAGTTCCGGCTGCGACCTCCACCTAGCCGGGTAGCTCTAGGCAGATAGGAACGGAACAATGGATTGTTTTGATTTTTTACACAAAGAGAGTTGAGGGGGTGGGAAATGACATATTTTACTAATTAACATATCCTGACATACACTCCGAGGGATTTGGGGAAAACTCATTTCCACGCTCGCGCACGTCGGTATCGCAACGGAGCAACAGCTTGAACTGATTTTTAGGGTTCCGAAGTCAACAAGGAACCTTGATAGTTTCACCATGTCTGTATGTCCGTCTATCCGCGGCTTAGCTCAGAGACTATTATTGCTAGAAAGCTGTAATTTGGCATGGTTATACATCACAAGAAGCGTCGGTGGCTCAACCGGTAACGACTCGGTCCATCTAACCAGAGGTACCGGGTTCAAATCTGGATGGTCAATGTACCAGTGAGTTTTTCAAAAAACTTACGTACATACTTACCGATTGCTTTAACGGTGAAGGAAAACATCGTGAGGAAACCTGCACACGCCTGCGAAGAAACTCGAAGGTTGTGTGTGAAGTTGACCAACCCGCTCTGGGCCCGCGTGGTCGACTAATCGCCCTGATTCAGGGTAGGCTCGAGCCCCTCGGTGGGGACGTATATGAGCTGTAATGATGATACATCACATAATCACGCGACAAAGTGCCTCCCCGACATGTAAAGAAGGGGCGGTTTTTTAGCTAACGTACCCTTTCGTGTGGGATATCGTTAAATAGGTCTTTCAAAACAACTGATGGTTTACTACAACCATATTTTGATTCTGGGATCGGTTTGAGAAATATTAATCTTTAAAGTGTTAATTTTTGTTCGAGTTAAGTGTACCTACAAGCTAAACCGCTATTTCAAGATATCTGAAAAAAAATATGGAATTAGTATGACAAAATATAATCAATTTAAAAGGAAAACTATCACGACTACTAAATATGCTTTCTTGGTTTAGGAGTAATAGTCGACCAACTTAAGATGAGCAGTTGGATTTGTCAAAAGTTCATAGATTATCCATACAAAAGGTTTTATTATAAACTATTAATATTATTTTGATTTATAAATAAACATTTATTTTTTGAAAAGGTTTCGGAACCCTACATTGCGCGAGTGCGACTCGCACTTGGAATGTTTTTTTGTATAGAATTGGTTAACGGGATGGGAAGTGACATATACTGCTATTCAGAATAGCCCGATATAGTTCCTGAAAGCTGGTAGCACAAAAACCTAGAAATTGTTGACAACTTCTTCTTCACTTACTTGGGCCCAATACAGAAATTGGAATTGGACCCAACCATACATCTCCAACAACAGATCCTGTGAGATGGAAGTGCGAAGACGTCGCAAAAGTATATACAGGTTGCGAGGGACCAAGTGTTACTACGGAAAATCTCCATAACTCCGCCAAATGTTGATATTTCTATTTGAAAATTTATGGTAATCGGGAAAGTTTATCTATTTTCTAAAAGATATACTCATTTTTCGATATAACCGCCTTTAGCCTTGATTATGGCGTTAAGTCTGCCGATGAACGCATCACACGCTGCACGAATGTGGGCCTGCGGGATTCGCTGCCATTCTCGACGAAGACATGCCTTCAGCGTATCCAAACTATAGTGTTTCATAGTGGACACCCTAGCATCCAAAATGCTCCAAATGAAAAAATCCAGCGGGTTGGCGTCTGGTGAATAAGGGGGCCACTGTTGCGCCGAAATGAACTTTGGAACATTCTCACGAAGATATTGTTGATGTGACGGTGCTGACTCCTTCTGGAATGTCCGTCCTGACTCTGAATTGTTTAAATGCCCACGGTATTACTGCTTTTTAAACACCTTTTTGCGATACACGGTCTTGTTAATTTTGACACCCTGGTCAATAAAAACGACCGGAGAGTGACCTTCAGCAGTCACTGCGGCCCAAAGCATAACAAAAACTGGTCCTTGCTTTCTGACAGCTATTCTTTGCTCGAGATTATCGGTGGACTTCCCCTCTAACCAAACACGGTCATTTTGCTTGTTCAAATATTGCTGGACGGTGAAATTTTTTTCATCCGAAAAGACTATGTTTGGCAAAGCTTCAATCGCGTGCGAGCGTTTTAGTGCCTGGGCTCTCTCCAACCGTTTTTTTTCTGCTCTGGAGTTAAGTCTTGCACTTTTTGTGTCTAACTGTATAAAATAGGTAAATTTTCCCAATTACCATAAATTTTCAAATGGAAATATCAACATTTGACGGAGTTATGGAGTTTTTCCGTAGTAACACTTAGTCCCTCGCACCCTGTATATTAGTACTGACATACAGTATGGACTCCCTGCCGCTCTCTAGATTCCGACCTCACCCCCTCGTCACTCAGATTGTTACAGATTGGTTACAGTTTAGTTGTCGAGCGTATAGGATTTCGCCGTCATTTTGATTGTTCCGTCATTCCTTTTTTGAAATGTCATTTCTGGCCCGTTGTATGAAGTGTCCACGTCGCATTGGGATAGGTTTTTGGTGCTCTCGTTGATGTGTTTTGTTTGCAATGAATAATTGAATAGGGATTATTATACGCATGTGGAGAGGTGTGGTGGTATACTTAGCCGGTTTTTAGGGTTCAATAGTCTATACGAGAAACCCTTATGAGCTGGTTCAGTCCGTCTGTCTGCCCGTCATAAACTTTAAAACTCATAACTTTTACATTTTTAAAACGACTTGACTTTTTGCATAAACATTTTCTACTATAAATATATGTATGTATGTATGTATTTATAAATTCTTTATTGCACACAAGGAATAATCACAAAATGGTTTTATTAGACTTAAGAGTACAAAGGCAGTCTTATCACTAAAAGCAATCTCTTATATTATTATTATTATGCGTATGTTATATTTTAAAATATTTTGAATAAAGGGATCCATTTTAAAATATAAATAAATATATATATTTTTTTAGCGTTACCATACATATAAAAGGGGATGGACATGAGTATTATTTCGGGTATCCTTTGATGAACAGTCTTCTAGTTATGAAGCATGACTGCGGGAGCCTACACTAATAATAAGTAAAAAATAATAAACTAGTCGGTGGCGTAACGGCTAGGCCCGCTACCTCCTGTCCGGGAGGTCGTGGTTCGACCTGTCACGTCCCAACGTGTTTTCGAATTTTGATTTCATATGTATCCGACGCTCTTACCATGAAGAAAAACATCGTGAGGAAACCTGCATCCTGCAAGGTTCTGTGTGAAGTCAACAAACCCGCACTGGCCCAGCATTGCCAACTAACGCCCGGTCGCCCTGATTCAGGGTAAGCTCAAGTCCTTCGGTGGGGACGTATATGAGCTGATATGATAAATAAAGGTTACTTTAAGTTTAAAATAGTCTTACAATTTACTTTAAAAGTAATCATTACACTTGTCTAGCTAAAATTTCATTAGAATCGGCCTATTCATTTTCCAAATTTTATTTTTACATTGTAAGGGAAACAGGTTTTGGTAAGACCTCATGACGCAAGAGATGACAGAATTATAATTGATATTGTGTAGTTGAAATGTGAAATGTACCATGATGTAGATATAACCTCGACACACCGGCACCGCTCATCAAAGATAGAGTTTCAAGAGATTGAACATTTCAAGCAATATGCAGTTCGCGCGATAACCGTAATCCTTGGCAATGACGATGAAAAGACCCATTTGTTAGTTTGAAAACATTTCAAAATAGTCCGCAACCAATGTCAGGTGTAAACAGTGAAGGTAAACATGTATTTTGGGAGACTCATCAGCGCTGTACCCGGTGTCGTCGGTGGCAGATCTTCAAACGCGTTCAGCCGTAGTTCCGATACCAGATTTTGAAAAGCAATAAATCATCACTCATCGGTACCTATTCAATGTTCAAATTTTTCGATTAAGCTTGTAATTTATTACAGAGTTGGTAGACGGATGTGTTTTACGAGATAGTCATTGTGGTGAGGACGGACGTGGCTCGTAAAATAACCGCACACGTAAGACCGCACAGACAAGATTCCCACACATTTTGTAATGATACGGGTTTTCCCAGTTATTAGCAATTTCTAATTAGAGGGTCTGTTTCCCGTATACAATTATTTTGTTTCATCCCTGTTTCATTTCACATTTTACTGTTCCTTCTTCCCAGCTAGTCAGCCAGTTTTAACAGCTATTTAGTTCAGAGTATATGACTGATGAGTTCCACTCGTGCGTCCCACCCTAGATAGGTCGGTACCGGCGCCCGCCGCCGCAATGTCACCTAGATTCCATTTCGCGCTCCGGCAGGTGTAAACGTCCCCGCTGGCACTTGCACCAAGGTCCCAGGTGACTATAAATACGAGGCATGTTCAATGGGAATTTATCACCATCATTACAGCTTACAGCTCGCCGAATTACGGCTGGCCGAATTACTGGTGTACTGGGGTAATCATCGAGTTGGCGGCCACGCCGCGTTCTTTGGTGAAAACCGATTCCTTGTCGGGAATATTTCTGGTTTTATCGATTACCTATTGCCAATATGCATCGAGTAGTTTGGTTATAAATAGCTTTGTACTCAGTAAATAGGCACAGCTATATAAATCCTGAAACCCATGCCTTAATAATTACAAATGGATATTTTTGGACTCATTGCCAAATTAAAAATTCCGGCATAGAGTTAAAAGATCACCACGGGCGAAAATAACAAAGGCATTTAGAGATTCTAAATCAATGAAGATCAAAGCGTACAATAAATCAATAGGTATACATTTATGGGGCAACACGGAGTTAGCCCTTGAATATTTAATTTGAGCAAGAAATACCCATTATCTCTGCTTCCAGATCAAAGAACACAACTATAGGCTATAGGTACCGGGGTTCAGTAGTCTTAGGACACTTAGACGATATTATTTTCGAATATTCCCAGTCGTGTCCAATGGCTCCGTTACCACTAGGGACAAATGGAAAAAAAATCCTATTCGTCCACAGCGGAGACGAGTGTTAATTTTTTGCACCCTTTCGTCACCGCTGGGGACACCAAACACAGTAGAGTGGAGCGGAGAGGAGAGTAGAGTGTAGTGTGGTGATTAGTAGAGTGGAGATAATAGTAGATTGGAGAGGAGAGTAGAGTGGAGTTTAGAGTAGTGGAGGGGAGTGGAGATTAGAGTGGTTGACAGTAGAGTGGAGGGTATTGTAGTATGGAGAGTAGAGTGGAGTAAAAAGTAGAGTGGAGTGGAAAGTAGAGTGATGAGTGGAGTGGAGTGGACATAAGAGTGGACAGTAGAGTGGTGAATTGAGTTGAGTGGAGAGTAGAGGGAGAAGAAAAGTGGTGGATAGTAGAATGGAGAGTAGAGTAGAGTGGAGTAGAGTCGAGTACAGTGGAGAGTGGAATAGAGTGGACAGTATTATTATGTAGAATAGAGTGGTGTGTAGAGTGCAACTTCACTCTACACACCAATCTATTGTACATTATACTACTCTTCACTCCACTCAACTCTACTCTAGAGAAGAGTGGACAGTAGAGTAGAGTAGTAGAGAGTCGTGTGGAGCGTAAAATGCAGAGAAGAGTAAGCGGAGAGAAGAGTGGTGGATAGTGGAGTGGAGAGTAGAGTATAGAGCAGAGTAAAGTTGTAGAAAGTAAAGTAAAGTGAACATTAAAGTAGAGAGTATTGGTGGAAAGTAGAGTGGAGAGTAGAGTACAGTGAAGAGTAGCGTGGTGGAAAGTAGAGTGGTGGAGAGTAGAATGGAGAGTATAGGTGGAGTAAAGTGGAGAGTAGAGGGGAGAGAAGAGTGGAGAGTAGAATGGAGAGTATAGGTGGAGTAAAGTGGAGAGTAGAGTGAAGAGTAGAGGGGAGAGAAGAGTGGAGAGTAGAGTGGAGAGTAGTGATGTAAAGAGTACAGTGGAGAGTAGAGTAGAGAGTAGCTTGGTGGAGAGTAGTGTTAGAGAGTACAGTGGTGGATAGTAGAGTGGAGAGTAGAGTAGAGAGTATTGTAGAGTAAAGTAATGGAGATAAGAGTTGAGAGTAGTGGAGTAGAGTGGAGTGGAGAGTAGAGGAGAGATTACGGAAATTCTGACGACTCATTCGTCACAATGTTTACAATAGCGCCCACTTTTCAATTCTGACAACGGATTCGTGATCAGACACCTTAGACAAGGAACTTCAAATATTGATTTTACACTATTAAAGTCATGTTATGGCATTTTCATCTAATTGACAAATATTGTGACAACTCTTCACTCTTCTCTCCACTCATCTCTCCACTCTAATCTACTCTCCACTACTCTCCACCTCTTTACGCTCCACTCTACTCTCCACTATTACTGTCCACTACTCTTATCTCTTCTGTACTCTACTCTCCACACTAATGAAAATACAGTCTGCTTGAGTCTGAGGGAGGTGCTGGACAGTCTGCTTCCCATCGGACGATAGGAACATTTGACGAGATGATGCCAAGGGCTTACAAAACACAAGTACCTAGTTTGGCTGCCTGCAGGTATACATCTCTTTTGATAAACTAGTATAGTTCGTTGTGTTCATATTGATATGTATTACTTTGCCCATAAAATATACATTGGCAACGCTCACTCAACTAACACGCTAATTAGCTCTCGCGATAGATGGATTCTAATTTTAGGTAACTCCCGAGTGAGGGCCGAAGCAAAGTTGATATATTAGTACTAACATACAGTATGAACACTCCCTGCCGCTCTCTAGATTCCGAACTAAGCCCCTCGTCACCCAGATTGATACAGATTGGTTATAGTTTGGTTCTTAAAAGTATAGGATTTCGCCGTGATTTTATTTACTCTTTGGACCCCGGAAACTGCATACAACGGTCGTGAAATGACATTTCTAAAAACAAACGACGGAACAAACGAAAGCAAGGCAAAATAATTTACGTTTGAGAACCAAAGTAGCACCAATATTAATCTGGGTGACGACGGGGTTAGGTCAGAATCTAGAGAGCGGCAGGGAGTGTCCATACTGAATGTTAGTACTAATACATATGCTTTGGCCGGGGTGCAAAATATTTTACCAATGACTTATAGGCATGTAAAACTTTCGGATCAAAAGTTTTTGTGCGTCATTAACTAACTTCCTTTTTACATGGGTATTTTTTTTTTACTTTCGAGTCACGATGGAGTGATTATATGGTATTGGGATGGCAAAGAAAGGTGTTAAAATTTTGATGTGGATCGATTGTCTTACACGAATAGAATCTAAAAAAAAGAGTGTATGCGTGTGTGTGTGCGTCCGTCCGGTGCTCTAGTTCCCAAACTACTGGAGGGATTTGGGAAAAAATTGGGTTAGAGTAACATTATTTTTATATTTTCAGCCGTCTTTTTAAAAATTTCCCTATCTTGGTTTTAGGGTTGTTACCATAGTAAAAAATCATTTATTATTTTTTGCACAAAAAAAATAATTAGGTACACAGGTGAAATATCTTGTGCAGCCCGTACTATATAAACTTTATTGACAATTTTTGTCATGTATTTTTTTTAATATAAAAAATTAATAATAATATTGTAATCATCGTCATCATATCAGCCGAAAATCGACCACTGCTGGACAAAGGCCTCCCCCAAGGATTTCACGACGACCGGTCTTGCCTGCCCGCATCCATTGACTTCCCGCGATCTTCACCAGGTCGTCGGTCCACCGCGTGGGAGGCCTGCCTACGCTACGTTTTCTGGTACGCAGTAGCCACTCGAGATTTTTACTGCCCCAACGGCCATCTGTTCTACGAGCTATGTGCCATGCCCACGCCACTTCAGTTTAGCGATTCTGTGAGCTATGTTGGTTATTTTTTTATTTTATTTTATTTTTTTATTTATTGCCCTTTGGGTGACTTTAATAATTTTGATGAATTCATATTGCATGACCTACCATTTACTTATTCGTAATACATGTCAATTTAATAGCTCCAACCGTTTGTGAGTTTCAACTTCATTTGTAGGAGAACCATACAAACACAATTTTTCCAGACCAATGGGTATTGCTATGTAATAAACATAAGCAACTCCGACATGCAAAGTTGCATCAAAATCGTTATAGCCGCTTTTGAAAAAAAAAGTAAGGTTTTTGTAGTATGACAGATACTCTTCGGTTTACTTTCGGTACGAAGAAACCTTTGATAAAATAACAAAAATAAATAAAATAAGAAATAATATTACGAAATAATTTAAGACTCTTAAGTTACAAATTGGGCACGCACACACGGACGGAATTGAGATATTCGGTTTTTTAGTATGTGCCAATGATTAATAACACATTTTCACGGAAATTGGAAAAACCTTTTTTTCACGATAACAATTTTTTTTTCTACCCTACGTACGTACTATGGGGTCGAGAAAGTAAAAAGTGTGACAAAATTTTGACAGTTTTCCTCTACGGGGTCGAGAAAGTAAAAAAGTGTGACAAAATTTTGACAGTTTGCCTCTACTCATATAAAACTGAATAAATGAAATCGCTACGATAAGACCACCCTTGTTTTTCAATGCTTTGATTTTTATTATTTCTTTTTTAATTGTTTTCTCTTGTAATTTTTTATTCAAAAATGGTTCTAACGATTTTGATGAAACTCGGTACCTTACTTTAACTTTACATAGCCTACAGCATGTTGTAGTTCGATACTCTAAGAAAAATCGGAATAAGATATTTATTTATGTGTTTAAAACCATAGGTACAATGTTGAACACTTGGTTACGTCATCCTATCCTAATTACACTAAAGTTCAGTTCAGACAGTATCGCCACAGAGAGAAAGAAAAAAAACACAAGGTTGTGAACAGGTCATAAAAGAATCTAAATAAAAATAAGTAAAATAGTAATTATTTCAGCTGTAAGGGGCCATGTCTTAGAATAAAATAATGATACAAGACAACAAGACTTAAGTAATAATAAAAAATCCTTCTTAAAGATAAAATGTCAAATTTAAATAAATAAATAAAGTATAATCTTCGGCTGTAAAAGGGCCATGTCATAATAAAAAAAAGAAAAAAAAGTATTTTTTTAAAATATAGAGTTTCAGCTGTAAAAAGCCCATGTCATGTAAAAAGAATACTACAATTAAAAATAAAAATAATGATGATAAATAAAACAAAAAAAGAGAAAAAACCTCCCATACAAATCAAGGTTGTTTGTTACTTTTTATCAAAAAGGCTCTAAATATTGTAATGAAACTTTATATATTGTAATGAAGCTTACTGCACTGGGTAATTATTTATTCCAGGAAAAATACGAGTAACATACCTAAAAACTCAAATTATTTTAAAATTTTAATCAAGTCTGATAGACCTAACTTTATCCTTCGTTACTAAGTAAGTTTCATATTTATTGTTAATTTGTGTATGCCCGATTACGACAGACGGTGAAGGCTTCGCGAGAAAGTATGCACAGCGTGGCTGTACAATATAGAATTCAAATTAACTACATATATAAATTAATGATGTAATAATGTCAAGGGCTTATTAATTGAAAAAAAAAACCGTGTTTCAATAATATCGAACGTAAGTCTATTCATTTTAAGTTCAAAATCAATGCGGGCTTCAACGAGGCTGTTACGTTAAAACCGAACGCCCAATTCTCGATTTTTACATGTTTTTATTGCTTTTCATCACTTTCAAATAAGTTAAAAGAAAATGTGTTCAATTAAAAGGAGAGGTCTTAAAGTCACCGATTTTTGTGTGTTGGTTTCATTCAATATTAAATACTTATTTGTTTTTGAGAAATTTTGCTATAAACGCCAAAACAGGGTCTACAGTGTATTTTTTTACATCAAAAGTGGTAATATTTTTAAAATTGTATTCTATTAAATTAATTTTTATTACTTAAAGTTTTTTTTCCATGGTGATAACTTTACACAGTCTTTCAATAATTTGAACTGAATATTGTCATTTGACCCATCAAGGCCTTAAAGTTAGGACGTTGACATATTCTTCCTCCGACGTAACCAATTAATGAATTTAATTTTTACACGACTTCATACAAACACTCTCAACACACACACAACATTTATACATTCCTTAAACACACTACACACATAACGTATAACACTTTGCGCTGCCCGTTTCATACTTAATGTTTTTGTTTCTTTTCTTTTACTTTTTTTCGGTTATATAATTTTTGCTTTATTAATGTTATTTTCTACTACATATACTGTTACATTATTTGTGTGTTTAAGCCTACTTCGTCCATTTTTAAATTTTAATAAGTTTAATTTCATAATTTGCTTTCTAAAATGTAAAACCAACAGTTGTAATATTTATGTGTAATAAGCTGTGAAATTTGGGAAAATAAATAAAGTTGAAGGCGCAGAACTTTATTCTAGTGTTTGAGATTGATCTGTATTTTCAATTTTAATTGCTATGGTACGGTGTACTCAAAGACCAACCGGAATAGGGCAAGTGAGAAAATCTAACACTAAAGCAATACATCGTTTGAAGTAGTGTCGTTTACGACGCCACGGTGTTGCAAATAAACATAACAGTCGTCTATTTTATCACTTTGCGTGTTAATGGGTTGCTTATTGTCGAGCCTGTAATTAACTGTGGGACTGTAAAGGTTAAAAATATTCTTTTGAAGTAAATAGGCTATTCTATGAATTTGGTGCTGTGAAATCGCAGGATAAGGTGAGCGTTGTCAAACAGAAGTGTTTTAAGCGTTACGTTAGGAGAACATACCTACAGTGCTACAGTACCTAGTCGATATGCTTTTATTAAATTGTTTCTTTGGGGTTAAGTAAAAAAACAGGAAAACATATCGAATGTATATTTAGTTTTTTCTATATAAAGAGGAGTAGTATTTTACCACAAATGCCAATATCCATTTTGGCATAGTGTTAGTATATGTACATAATTTTTGATGTAAAACTCCTTTACGCACGCTTGACTTGGGGAGTAAGCTGGTGAATGCGTTACGCGAACGGTGATTTCTAGGGTTACGAAAAGTGTGATCGGGCTAGGTGAACGTCACACTTGACTTGAGGAGTAAGCTGGTGAACGGCACACTTGACTTGGGGAGTAAGCTGGTGAATGCGTTACGCGAACGGTGATCAAGTTTTACTTCAGTCGTGTGGTCTAAAGCTCACTCGTTTTTTTTTGATGCGTAACATCTTTCCTCTGGCTCTCCTACAATGAGTATTTTCTGTGGCAGTGATTTTGTGAAAAGGGACGGAAGTGTGTAGCAGGAAATGCGTTTTTTATCAGTCACGAAGGCTAAGAAAACATGGCCATGCCACTTAATGTGAGGCCGTAGGTTATTTAATAATGTTAGATATTACACATCATAAGTATGCGACTACTGTAAGGCTCGTTCGTTTTTTTTAAACTCGGCGCACGATTGAACCTATATTTTTAATAGGTAAATTGTCACGTTACTGAGATATTTTAAAAATTAGAGAGGGAATTTAGTGTTTTGACAACCTTAAACTCCAAATATCTCGGCAACGTGACACTAGGCCAAAATGTCCTACTATATTATCGGTTTGATTTTGAATCCCCTACCGAAATACATAGGTTTAATCGCGCGCCGAAATCTTTTGAAAAATAAAGTACATATCCACGCTACCATACAAAAAATACAATGATATTAAAAAAACACTGAAAACTGTAAAAGAAAAATGACTGAAGACGTAAACTCATACTATTAAAAAATTGTGTGTGGTTTTATGAAACCACGGTAAAAATAATAATAATAATAAAAATATTCTCAGACAAATCACACATGGTCATCTGGCCCCAAAGTAGGATGAAACTTTTTTTCACATTATAGACATCTAAAAAGCACGAAACGATCATGGCTGCTCTCGTCTTGGAACTACGGTACAGAGGACGAAACGATCATACCGACCGTCACGCGACACACATACGAAAAAAATTGAGACGATGTAATAAAAGTTTCACTTTAAAAATGTTTCAACCCCTTTAGACCCGGAAGTTACACCCAGATTCCTAATTTCAACATTATTTAACTCTACTACCCGCAATCAAAATGAGAATACAACGAAACACAGTGAACTGAGGAAGTGCCAACATACGTATGAAATACCGTGGAGCGCTGTCTGCTTCGGCTACCTTGGTCTTGCTGCAGCTTATAAATACCAAAGCTCAGAATAGTTCACGTAGATACCAACTTCTTCCTCGTATCTAGTTAGCCTAGAGCACACCCTGGACACTTCATACAACGGGCTAGAAATGACATTTCAAAAAACGAATGACGGAACAAACAAAATGGCGGCGAAATCCTATACGTTCGACAACCGAACTGTAACCAATCTGTATCAATCTAGGCGACGAGGGGGTGAGGTAGCAATCTAGAGAGCGGCAGGGAGTGTCCATACTGTATGTTAGTACTAATATATATACTTTGCCTAGAGACAGACAATAGCTATGATAGCGCATAGGCACATAGCGAACGGTAATCTAGCTGTAGCCGTAAAAAGCTGAGGTCGGCCTCAGCCCAGCGTGTCACCTCGCTGGATGATTGATGCGAGCCAAGCACTGCGCCCGCGCGTGCTCGCTCCACGCACATGCGGGAAGACATCGCGATTTGTGACAGACAATACTAAAATTATTACATTGTTTTAAACTTATTGCTTACTGTCACGTAAAGTCATCAACTATCACGCTGTGACGGAATTTGTGACAAGAAAGAGCGTCAGTGTTGAATGGTATATTAGCTTTCTGGATTTAGTAAAATCCTTAAATATTTTCTAAATCTTTACAATAAGTTAATTTTTAACATTGTACAGCGCAGGGGTGGAACTCCTTGCCTGCGTCAGTGTTTCCCGATTTCTATAATTTGGGGATCTTCAAGGCAAGAGTGAATAGGCATTATTTGAGTTTGCGTGTACCATCCTCGACTGCATCATCACTTACCATCAGACGAGTTGCAGTCAAACGCACTCAAATTTTTAATAAAAAAATAAAATAAAAAACAAATTGTTTTTTTTTAATTTTTAGACTGGCAAAATGATGCAAATTTTAACATTTTGTTTGTTTGTTTGTTTGTTTGTAAACTCTTTATTGTCTACCAAAATATACAATTATTGCTACATAATAGCAGTAGCATGCACAAAGGTGGACTTATCCCTTGTCATGACATTCGAGACCCAAACTAGGAACAGTATGTTGAATATCATGCTTTTAAACATAGCTTGATAAAAAAACTAAGGTGACTTAAAATTGCTCAAAAGCAGCGAACGGTAGGTACTTTTTATAAATCTGGACAAGTTTCCCCAAAGAACCCATACACAAGGAACAAAAAGGACCAAGATTTTCCATACAAAGTTTGCATTTCGACTTAACAATTAGTATAATATAATATGACCATAAGGATGATGACAGCATCAATTAAAAACCCGACTGCATAAAAAAAAACACCCCTCTGTTTTGGGCAGTCAGGTAAAAATGTATCTAATGTCACTCACGGTATCAAGACTGTTGCGGATATAAATGAGACGACGATCTCTTGGTAGATAGGTTGTGATGTTTATTGGTGTGAGGTTTGTCAAAAAAGGGTCCTTGCAATGCCCGTGGGCTAGCTTATAAATACTTCTAAAGAACGACATCTATACCTAATACATAGAACTAAATTCTTCATACATAATGATAAATGTTGTCTAATAGAAAGTTAAACTACATTCTGTAGTACATACAGATCGTAACAGATGGGTTTACGTGTGTGAACAAAGACGAATCTAACATCACCGCGCACTCCAAAATCCATAAAGGATACATACCGAAAAAATAACCCTCCCATTTTGGCAGTCGAGTAAAAATAAATTAAACAGGCCGACCCGGTGGACCGACGACCTGGTGAAGATCGCGGGAAGCCGCTGGACTCAAGACCGGTCGTCGTGGAAATCCTTGGGGGAGGCCTTTGTCCAGCAGTGGACGTTTTTCGGTTGATATGATGAAAAATAAATTATGGGTCGTTCCTTTCCCTCTAATATGGTTAAGAGGAGCGATGGCTGACTCTCGCTTTATACTCGTGACCGGGTGCTGTCCGTGTGAACTGGCCTACACTTGTCAAAGGCATTCATGATATTCAATGATTTTAATGTATAACTTCTCGTGTCATATTGTTTTCATGTTCTAATGACATAATTTGTTTTTTTATATCAAGTATTGGATTTTGACGTTATTAACTAATGATTGTTTATTTCTTGATTTTTTACAAATGAAATTATGTAATCACTATTTTATGACTATCAGAAAGAGTGCAATTTGCATCTATTTTGAATAACTATCTTGAATCTTGAATGATCTATTGATACCTAAATTGCTCTCTGACTGCAATTTTAACAAAACTTAGTCACAAAATGAGTACGCAAATGGTGCTGAAAAACTACGACGTCACGTCTGTGTACTTCAAATATTTTAGACCCAAATGTCGTTATTGAGAGGTGGTAAAAAGTAACTCAAATAGGCATTTTTCCTTTACTTATTTTACTTATGCCGTGAGACGCTGCTTCATGATGCTACGTCAACGGGAAGTCACCGTATAGGTTTTTATTTATTTGCGATTATTGAAATATGTATGTAACACTAGCTGTTTTCAGCGTCTTGGCCTGCGCAGATGCCGTTTTTCGCCGTTCCCGTAGAAATTTCCCCAAAATCCCTTCTTAGCAGATGCTTACGTCATATTCGCTATCTGTATGCCAAATTTTACCCCGACTCGTCCAGTGGTTTGAGCTGTGCGTAGACAGATCAGTCAGTCAGTCATGGTTTTCTTTTAAATATACAGATAAATGACCGTACGTGCCACTACGTAGTTATAACCGCTATTAAGTAGTATGGATAGTCAATAACTGCTCCGATTGTAATGATTTATGTCACCAACATGTGAAGTTATGACATAAACATGAAAAAGCTGAAAATACACCAGAAGATTTAGGCTATTAGACAAGTAGTTTAAAAAAAGAACTTTGCCTTTTACCACAAACGAGCGAACAAGTTTTTAACACTTTCTATCTTCCACGGAAAATGATCGTCGCATGCGCAGGTTCTCCGGTGGCTGGAAAAAAAAATAAAGGCCGGTAATAGGCGGGCACTTCCCGGTGGACAGAGCGACTGCGGCTAGAAATAAAACAATGTGAGCTTCAGGAATAGCCGGCGACGACGCGAATAGCGCGGCCGGTGACGCGTCCTTGGCTGCGCGGCCGCAACCACCGCCATCGCACCTATGTCTATGTACATTATTTTGAATGAAAGCTAAAAACTCAAATAATTGAAAACACGTTAAAAAAACCGTCTTCCATCGCAACAACTTCGAACAATTTTGCATTGTTTTTTTTGGTTTTTGTCAATTTTCTAATAAAGTATACTGCACCGATTTTGATAAAATATTTATGGGACCACACGGGAAGCACTAGCTTTCGAATAATAAAAGATACATCAAAATCGGTTCACCCAGGTAACACACATAAAAAAAAACATACAGTCGAATTGAGAACCTCCTCCTTTTTGGAAGTCGTTTGAAAATAGCAAGTCGTATCGCAAAAAACTGGAATTTCTATAGATACTGACTAATTTATAAGTATCTTGGGATCATCTGTTTGATTATAGATTCGACACAAGATGTTATTTCAACTATTACAACCGTGACTAATTGTGTTATTGAAGAAATTTTCTCAAGAAAATGAAGGTCAAAATAAAAAAAAAAATTTCTCCTAATATATGACCAAAAAGAAATACTTTATGCTTGAGCCTTCGACAATAAATTATGGTCGAAGGCTTGAGCGTATCCATGAAATAAGTACGTGTAGTAGTACCTAGTACTTGCACATTTTTTAAAATATTATGTCAATGTCAAATAATCGATCGTAGCCATTGATATACAGGGTGTATCAAAATCGGCGTAGGATCAGTTAACTGGGGGTTCTACTCATTATATTGAACAAGTCTCCCCAAGAAACTCATACACAACTCTCAAAAAAATTTGAAACCTCCATACAATTATAAACAAAATTGGTCGATCCGCTGATCGATTTGTATGAAGAGTTAAAAAAATATTTTGCGATTTCAGCAAAGTCGTAGAACAAAAGTTGTTCGGTATGATGAGTTAGCGGAACCTACACCAATTTTGTTACACTCTGTATGATAATCATGGTTACCTACCCATAAGCACGGTCCTTACATAGATGGGTTCGGTCTAGTGGCATTTATCTCGATAATTTCGTAAGGCTCGTCAAGTCGTTGGTGCCGGTTACTATCACTAGATGGCAATCGTTAAGCGATGTCAGAGGCCTTCATCGTAGAGGGTCTCGAGCCTGCCCTGAATTAGGGTGATCGGGCCTTAGGCGGCATGAAAACTTCTGGCAGTGGGGCCCTATAACCTTCCGAGCCACAGCAGTGGAAAAGTATATACATATATTAGTAGTTACATACAGTATGGACACTCCCTGCCGCCCTCTAGATTGCGACCTTACCCCCGCGTCACCCAGATTGATACAGATTGGTTGTCGAACGTATAGGATTCCGCCGCCATTTTGTTTGTTCCGTCATTCCTTTTAAACGACTTAAAAAAAGGAGGTATGTATGAAGTGTCCAGGGTGTGGCAGTGGGGACTTTATTGGTTGTTAACTACGTGAAAGAAAAGAACTGCGAACTAAACTTCGCGCAGAGAAAACCCGGTGCCGGGTTTACCGGAAACTTCTTAAGGTATACCCTACTGCGAGAACTTAAGACTAGCTAAGGCCCGTTTAGCTTGTTTCAGATCAGTGCATCACTTTCACTCCCCTTAAGTATGAACGACACCGCACTAGAGATATTTTAATCCATTTCAACTTTGTATTTCTTTAATAGCATCAATATCCCATTGCTGGGCAAAGACTTCCCATTTTTCATTGGTCTCTTTCCTTGGTCAGCTCTTGCCACCCGTTATGGTGCCGGTCCAACTCAACTCGTTATGGAGTCGGTCTTATGTATTTATTAAAATCGCTAATGATGTTACCGCCAAATGCTGGTAACACCAGCAATTTCAAATGTCAGCATTATCATCATCATCATATCAGCCGAAGGAAGTCCACTGCTGGACATAGGCCTCCCCCAAGGATCTCCACGACGACAGGTTCTGCGCTGCCCGCATCCAGCGGCTTCCCGCGACCTTCACCAGGTCATCGGTCCACCGAGTGGGAGGCCTGCCTACACTACGCTTTCCGGTGCGTGGTCGCCACTCGAGAACTTTACTGCCCCAACGGCCATCTGTTCTACGAGCAATGTGCCCCGCTCACTGCCACTTAAGTTTAGCAATTCTGAGAGCTATGTCGGTTACTTTGGTTCTCTTACGGATCTCCTCGTTTCTGATTCGATCACGCAGAGAAACTCCGAGCATAGCACGCTCCATTGCCCTTTGGGTGACCTTGAGCCTTCTTAAGAGGCCCATAGTAAGCGACCATGTCTCAGTTCCGTACGTCATCACTGGCAACACACATTGGTCGAAGACCTTGGTCAAATTTCAAATGTAATTTTTGATTAGTGATAGCCGGTCAAGTACATATCAAACTCGCGCTCCGAGGGTTCCTTACCACTACACTTCTACATACAACTATGTCAGTGATACCTATTATTACAAAAAAACGAGACCTACAGTACTCGCATATGATGTGTAACATGTGACAAAATACTTATGAAATTAATTAATTATCGGGTCGTACATTCACGGGCCGACCCTTCGAGTAGTAGTATGTCATCTTTGTCTTTGCCATCACACTAGGCGGAATGGCTATGACAACCTTAGTTTTCGAGAATCAAAAAACGTTCGCATTTCCTGTTACACATTTCCGTCCCATTTCACGAAATCACTCCCACAAATTGCAGGAAAGCGAGAGCAAAGATGTTACACATCAAAAAAAAAAATCCATTCAGTTCGTACTTCTTAGCGCAAGTAAATTTACACTTGGCTGGTTTTTAGTATTTATTAGTTTACTTCAGTACAAGCTTTATAATCACACCAAGTTTTACGCTTGCATGTATCACCGTTTTGGGACTTCTTTTAATTTTTCACATTTTAAAATTTTTATTATTTGTTGCAAAACACTCTGAAAATTCCAACTGTCTAACTATTACGGTTCGTTGAGTTACTGCTGATAGATGGACTGACGGACAGTGGGGGCTTAGTAATAAGGACCCGTTGGTCACCCTTTGGATGTACGGAACCCTAAAAAGTTAGTCAAATTAGTAATAAATCATCATTACAGCTCATATACGTCCCCACCGAGGGGCTCGAGCCTACCCTGAATCAGGGCGATTAGGCCTTAGTCGACCACGCGGACCCAGTGCGGGTTGGTCGACTTCACACACAACCTTCGAGTTTCTTCGCAGGCGTGTGCAGGTTTCCTCACGATATTTTCCTTCACCGTTAAAGCAATCGGTAATAAATAGTGAAAATTAATTTATATTATTATCCTAATCAGCTACCTATTGTCGTCTGTGAAACCTTATTTATCTATTAAGAGTAATAGGCGTTCCGCAATACTTCGTAGAGGCTAGATGAGTGACAGCGGGCGTGGTGCGGACGATTTATATTTGTGGCGATCACGCACCGCCGCGGTGGCACCACGATCCGCGACCTCGGGCCATGGACGTGAGCCGCGGGCCGCGCACTTCCTACTCCGACACCACAAGGACAAGGAGAAAAAGAGAAGCTTTTTTTCTACTTTTACGTCAGTGTGACCGCCTAGAAATAGCTGAGTTAAGTGCCTGTCACACAGTAATTTGATTAGTTGATAAATGTTGCTTTATGTCAACAAAAAGAAAATTTTCACTAATAAAATTGCGTATTTGCGCTCAGTACTTCAGATTGACGTCACCGAATCTCCGCGTAATCTTCGTTAACTGCACCAGATACGGAGCCAAATCCCTGTTGAGATGAATCCCAGCCGATCTCCTGTAAAGCAATTTATGGGGTTTATTTTCCGCGTTTCGTTGCCAAACCACCCGTTGCAGGCGTGTGCGCATCACTGCGACAAGTTGATAAATTGCGGGCAGGTGCAACTACACTCAACAACTGACTTATAAAGTACACCTCCAATGTTTGGCAGTATATTCGAGTCTTTATTGTCATGTTTTGCATTTATTTCTGAAAAGGGATTTCTGGGCTTAAATAGGCTTGCTACGCTTAATGGGGCTTATATCTTGATAAAACTCCAAATCCAAGGCTTTGCTGAACCTAAATTTAAGAATAAGTAATTATCAAACTTCCACTTCAAAAAAGTCCACTTCAAAAAAGGTTCGGGAATTGGTTCTTTTCGATTTTGACGTTTGTGTACGGAATATGGTACTTGCACAGTTTTATAGTTAATTATTGACCTTTAGATCATATTTTAATAAACGTTTCAATAATGGCATTCATAGAAATTCGATAAACGTGAAAATAGTTTGGACTTATTGACTTTTGATAAGCCCAAACAGGACTTATTTATTACGTTAATTATTATGTAATTCGTAATTCTGCACTAAAGTATTGAACTATTAACTTCACCGGTATATTGAGTACGATACTTTCTTTTTACCCATTTTAAGGGTTCCGTAGCCAACAAGGAACCCTTATAGTTTTGCCATGTCCGTCCGTCTGTCAATCTCCGCGGCTTAATTTGGAGTGGGTTGGTTCAAGGATCCGTTTGCGAAATATTATGCTATTTACTATTTTTGTTAGAGTTACATGTCCCCACCCCCTACCAGCTAAACCGCTGTTTAAAGAAATCTGAAAAGTAGAGAAGTAGAAAGACATTTAATTAATTTAAAAGGAAAATTATCAAGGCCAAGTAGGCTTACTTAGTTTAGGAGTAATAGTCTTCCAACTTAAGATGTGCCGTTTAATTTGTAAAAAGTTCATAGATTTTCCATGCAAAATGTTTTAAAAGCTGCAAAAATAACTTTGTTTTTTAAATATTAATTTATTTATAGAAAAGACTACATACGGAACGCTACTTTGCGTGTGGTCTGACATGCTTTTGGCCACATTTTTTGCTAAAGATGAGTTTAGCTTACATAAAAATACCGCGGATTAAACAAGGTTCTGTCCAGGGAATTGAGAGGGAACTACTTGCAGTTTACTCGAAACAAAACTTCAATTTACCCTTTTTCTTTTAGAGTTTTTAAATAAGAACAAAATATGTTTACATAGAAATTACACTTTCAATCTTCATTTCATCGTTTAGGGAAATTTACGTGCCTCAAATAAATTGTACAGCCACGCTGTGCATACTTTTTCGCAAAGCCTTCACCGTCTGTCGTAGTCGGGCATACACAAACCAACAATGTATATTAACTTATTTAGTAGCAAAGAATAAAGTTAGGTATATCAGATATTAGACCTTGATGAATTTACATAAATTTGGGTTTTTATGGGAGGTAACTTAAATAATTAACTACGCAGTGCTACTGCACCACTTTTTCTCAATAATTAATATAAAGACTTCAATGAAAGTTTGTAAATAACTAGGAATTCCAAGTTTTTCACAAAGTTTCATTAAAATCATTAGATCAAATATTGAGAAAAAGTAACAAACAACCTTGATTTGTATTGGAGGTACCAACCTTATTCCGATTTTTTATTGGAATAACAAACTACCGCGTGCTCTAGACCATGTAAAGCCATAATTAGTACCGATTTTCATAAAAATCATTAGGACCATTTTTGAGTAAAAAAAAAAAGTTTAATTTTTTGCTATGGTGGTAACTCTAAAAAAATAAGATAAAGGATCTTTTTAAAAACGGCTAGAACTGTTGATATAAATATAATACTGCCGTAACCCAAATTCGTCCAGAAGTTTAAGAACTGGAGCACGGGACGGACGCTGAGACACTCACTCCCACACGTTTTTTTGTTTTTGTTTTTTATTTGTGAACAAAAATTCTCCTTCAGAGTAATTGAACCACATACTATTGTAAAAACTTTTAAATCTCTTGAAGTGAAAAGAACCGAAGATCTCTGGGGAGTATCGGTAAGCTTGACCAGTAATGTAATTGATATTTTAGCGCCATATTTAGCTTGTCTTTTTAATATTAGCATTGATAGTGGCGTCTTTACAGATCTCATGAAGCTTAGTAAAGTGATACCTTTATTTAAATCTGGTTCAAAAATTGATCCCGGCAACTACAGACCAGTTTCTGTGCTGCCAGTTCTTAGTAAAGTGTTTGAAAAGATTATGCTTAACCAAATGCTACAATATTTTACAGAAAACAAACTACTGCATAACCATAAATTTGGTTTCACGAAAGGTCGATTAACAACCGATGCAGGAGTTGCACTTATTCGCAACATTTATGATGCCTTGAGGAATCGCAAAATGCAATTGGAATGTTTGTGATTTATCTAAGGCATTTGATTGTGTTGAACAACAAACATTACTTGTGAAATTAAAGCATTAAGGTGTAGAGGATGGGGCTCTCAGTCTTTAAAATCGTATTTAGACAACATAACACAAAAAGTACAAGTAAATGGCATGAACTCATCTGGATCTAGAGTGAAAATAAGTGTGCCCCAGGGTTCCATATTAGGGCCTTTTCTTTTCCTTGTTTACGAAAATGATTTGCCTTTTTTGTTGCAACATCTGTCAAATATTGTGTTGTTTGCGGATGATACTTCTCTTATTTTTAAAGTGAATAGGAAAGAAAATGAAATTGACGAAGTAAACAACACTCTCTCAAAGATACTGAACTGGTTCACTGTGAACAACATATTATTAAATGCTGACAAAACAAAATGTATAAAATTTTGTTTGCCGAATGTAAAAAAGGTCAATAATAGTGTGATATTAGACAGTAATAACTTAGAATTTGTAAATACTATGGTGTTCCTTGGTATAACTTTGGATGTTTCACTTCAATGGGGACCACACATTGAAACATTAGCGGGCAGGCTTAGTTCAGCTGCTTATGCCATTAATAAAATAAGACAGTTAACAGATGTAACTACTGCAATCTATCAGATGCGATCATGTGAGTCGTTAAAGAATAATATTTTAACTGTTGCTAGTCAATTTATATATGAAAACATCATGTACGTTCGTAAGAATTTGCATTAATTTACTAAAAACAGTGACAGGCATAATTTGAATTTAAGAAATGTAAATAAAATAGATATAGCCTTTTCGAGACTGAGTAAGGTTAAAACGTCATTTGTGGAGCAGTGTATAAGATTCTACAATAAAATTCCCGAAAATGTAACTAGTTTTTCAGAGAATAAATTCAAGAATCATGTCAAAAAATGCTTGTGCTCTAGAGGATATTATAAAATAAAAGATTATGTAAATGACAAAGATATATATGTTGATTCTGTAACAAATACCATTACCTGAGACTGTAATCAGAATCATGACATTATTTGTAATATTCAATAATTTTTGACTATTTAAAAGTGTGTGTAAACACCTATTTAAAATAAATTATTTTGATTGATTGATTGTCTCTCTTAGTATAAGACAATCGAACAGGGGATGGACGCACAGACACACACTCCCACACATTTTTAACACTCTCTTAGTAGACAATCGAACCCCATCAAAATCACAATTTTTTTTCTTGTCATCACAATACTTTCTTCACTCCCTCGTGGCTGGAAGGCAAAAATCCAGGTAATCATTCAAACCTTGGACCTTAGTAAAAAAAAATATTATAATCTTTTATTATGGTGGTAACTCTAAAAAAATAAGATAGGGGATTTTTTTAAAAACGGTTAGAACTGTACATATAAATATAATATTGCCGTAACCCAAAGTTCGTCCAGCAGTTTAGGAACTAGAGCACGGGACGGAAGCTCAGATGCACACTCCCACACATATTTTTTTTGTTTTTTAGTCTCTTAGTATAAGACAATCGAACACGGGACGGACGCGCAGATACACACTCCCACTCATTTTTTTTTGTTTTTTAGTCTCTCTTAGTATAAGGCAATCGAACCCCATCAAAATCACAACTTAGTTTTGTTTCTTGTCATCACAATACTTCACTTCATTCTTCACTCCCTCGTCGCTCGAAGATAAAAATCCGGGATAATCATTCAAACCTTTGCCAATGGCAATGTAATAAGTTTCTCTGCTTTTCTGTAAGAGAAATGGTATAGTAAAATAATTATAATTTATTTTTGATGCTGCTGTAATGTAATAAATACCCTACTTAACGAAAAATATTTAATTTCATCGTGTGTATCTGTGGCATCCATGATTCAAGAAAATCTGTTCAGCTGCTTAAAGATTATCAGCTATTTTCTAGTCTAGTTGATAAAGGAATGTCCCACAGGTGCGATCAATACGAAATTTAGTATCCTGTTACTTCAATGATATTGCAAGAACATGGTAACCTTCACCTGCTGCTGCAACTGGGATCTGCAGAATGCCCAACTCCTCACCACCTTACAGCAGAAGTATCGTGTTTGAGCCCATTAGAATGGTCTTAATGAATAGGTTATAGGTTGATGGTGAAATTATTTGTACAGCCAGACTGTGAATACTTTCTCACAAAGCCTTTTTCATCTAGGGTAGTAAGTCTGGCATACAAGCATACATCAACAATAAAAATTCCGTTTATTAGTAGCAAAGATAATAAAAAGATAAAGGTGGTTTAGCAAAGATTTGATGAAATATTTACAAATAATTTGGATTTGTATGGTAGGTACCTATTGGTTTTTCCTGAAATAATGAACTGCCCAGGTCTTATCATCATATCTGCCACAAATCGACCACTGCTGGACAAAGGCCTCCCCTAAGGTCTTATAGAGCCTAAATAAATAAATTAAATACAATAAATTAAATTATTTACAGAGATCCATCAAAATTGTTCGAGCCATTTTTACACGCGACGGAACGGAGACGGTATATGCGTTTGGGGTGAGAGGATGTTTGTGCTAACGAATGTTGCCATTTTCTCCTACACTACTTGTCCCATTTTGATGCGGTTTTCAATGATGAGTTCGGATCTAATTGGTGCATGTTCTTAGATCGGTGTTACGGTGACAGCTCACCAGGGGGCGCTGCAGTAATCATTTTTTATACAAACCAATGTTGCCATTTATCTCCAAAACTACTAGTCCGATTTTGATGCGGTTTTCAGTGATGGGTTCTGGTTTGAATGGTGCATGTTCTTAGATAGGTGTTACAGTGACAACTTACCAGTGGGCGCTGCAGTAAACATTTGTTTGTACAAACCAATGTTGCTATTTATCTCCAAAACTACTAGTCCAAATTTGATGCAGTTTTCAGTGATGGGTTTGGATTTGATTGGTGCATGTTCTTAGATAGGTGCTATGGTGACAATACCTCTCCTATAATTAAAATTATTGTTGGGATGTTGATCAGGTAAATAATAAGTATTGTTTACCTGACCAGCATCAACATTTTAATTAATATTACTTGTATCACTTAACTATAAATAGTTTTGAATTATACTACATATATCACAGGTTGTGTGTGTAGTCGACCAACCCGCACTGGGCCCGCGGGCCCGATCGCCCTAATTCAGGGTAGGCTCGAGCCCCCCGTTGGTGACGTATATGAGCTGACATGATGATGATGATGATGATGATACTAACATTAATTTTAAGACTGTTACTAACACAATATGGATTATGTTATCTGACGTATTTAAAATGTGTGATTTTTAGGTATTTTAGGTGTTATATTTTAAGTATTTTAGGCGTTTTATTTTAGGTGTAATTTGCTATTAGTGTGATATTATTGACTGATTAATTATTAGTGACTGATTAATTTAGTTATTTAATGAATTGACGTAAAATAAATAATAATAATAATGCGTTTGCTTTCGGTTAGATATCCAAAACAATTTTAGTAAAACCGTGTCGGAGTACTTTATGATCAAAGACAAGCCTTAATTTCATGTTGTGATAGTATCTGAAATGCCACAACCGAATAAAATTCAGTTGTTAAAAACGTTATCTAATACGAGGTCTCAAGAGCAAAAGCGGACGCGCCTATATATGTTTTTAATGTAGGTCAGCTCGAGTGATAGATGCTCCGTCTAAAACACTATCGTAGATACGGTCTAATTCGGTTATGTCAAACATACGTTTATGTTTTACCGACCAATCAAACAATACGATTGCATCGTGTAGCGTCGGTCACCTGGTATACAGAGTGTTGTCCAGTTGATTCTGTTATATATGAGCAACTATTCTCACCGTTGTGTCGCATAGGTATAGACAGACAGACCTCGGACACTTCATGCAACAGGCAAAAAATAAAATTACTAAAAACAAATGACGAAAAAAAAAGAAATCACGGAAAAATTCTTTGCGATCGAAAACCAAACTAGTTACCAATCTGTATCCGTCTGGGTGACGGAGGAGGGGGAGAGGGTGGGAATCTAGAGAGTTTTTTCATCTCCTCACACCATCATATAAATTAAATGGGCAATATATATATGTCTACCTACAGAGGCTACGACAGAGGCGCCAATTATTTTACGCGCACTTTTGATCGAGCAGCTGAACTGTCAACTTGGGAAGCCAGCCCCGTGCCGAACTCATCGCAGTCTATAAAATAATCGGTTTTCATCCGAATCATCGTGAAGCCTCGTGTTGCAAACGTGTGTGAATATTGATTGTACACTCCAAAACTTCTCAAAGACGAGTTTATTTCTTAGATACGGCCAAAACCCTTCTGATGATCCGAAATATAAATTCGTCAAAAATTGTACTTCCCATATTGTCACACAAAAGTTGAGGCACCTCCATGTTCCAGCGGCTCTTGAACATCTCTGCTTAAACTAAAAACTTGATTCTCTATGGAAACCTGTTCGATTTCAAAATTTTAATAAACGGAGTTAAGTGATCAAATTCAACACCCTGTGATACAGTTTCGGTGTCGGGCGAGGCCAAATGAAAATATACTGGGCAGTAGCTGCCAAACGAATTAAATAGAGGAGATTTTTCTTGACAGACGTAGTCGGTATGAACAATAGGTGTCCGTTGCCGCGAGGAAGGCCGCGGGTGACGCGCGCGCAAGTGTGCTGAGCGCGGCTGCTTGCGACGCATCCCCTTGATCATAATCGACGTTGACTATCATCTATAAGTGTGGAACTAGGTACAAGAGTAAATAATGACAAAACATGGCTGAAATATTTTTTAATGATTGTCTAAAAACCTAAAAGCTCTTAGATTCAAGCTTTTATTTGAAAAGAGTTTCATGCTAAAAAGCCGAATGCTCAAATGAATGTAAATACACGAGTACAAATTCAAAAAAGGCTGTATTTCCTTCGATTTTATTCAAAATAAAAGACGAATCTGGGACCATGATTCCACCTCCAAATTTCATCAGATCAACTTCAAAATACCATTAGGATATATTGTCGCCGGGAATATGGCTTCATTCCAAATATCAGATAAATCGGACTCTTGAAAGTCACTCTAAAATCAATCGCAAGATTTAAACTAAACAAACATACATTCATACATATAAACATTACAAGTTAAATAAAAGTTTTTAAAGGTATAAATCCCATTCATTAAGAAAATTTACTATAGGTACAATTTGCGGCATTTAAGTTGAACACAAACGGTGGTAGGGAGCGCACGGGTGTAGCGCGGGTTTAGCCCCTTGGTGCGCGCGACCCACGCGTCGATTGATACCTGCAAATAACGCACTGTTCAACTTAGATGCCGCGATCCACACAGGTTTAGCGACTTGGGAAATACAAGTACACACACATCACTCACACTCATGCACACAATCATAAATATATTTTTTAGCAACATACATCTCTCGCAACTCGTTCCGACCGAAAGCAGAATAAAAGCATTTTGCCTTATTATAAGGTAAAAAGTACGCTGAGCTTTATTGCCTTTTGTATTGCTTTTGTCTTTTCCTTTTTTTAACCTCTTAGCTGTCACACTGTGATTAGGCCACACCCCCTTGTCTGTCGCACCCGGGAGCCGGAAATTCGACAAACAGGATTTTTTCCGGCAGCCGGAATTTGACAGACAGGGTTCAGGGGGCGTTTAATGGATTTTCTGTGAATCTATAAATAAAATATTGTGTGTTTCCATTTAAAATATTATTCTACGTAGGGTGTTTTACTTATTTCTTTTCATTGTTTTTATTTTTATATTATGATAATTGATATTACCCGCCGTAATTTTTCCGGCTCCCGGTAGGTCGACAGATAGGGAATTTGTTTTTTTTTGCGTCCCGGAAATTACCAGACAAGTGGAAAAAAAATATTCCCTTGTTGTAAGTAGTAGGTAACTTATTAAATTGTTTTTTTTATGTTTATCTTCTCTTGTATTTTTTGTTTGTGTACCTAAGCAATACAATAAATAAATCATTCATTCATTCAAGTATCCGTGGACAAATTACCCTAAATCATTTACGTTACTTACACTGAAATTGATAAAGCTAACTAATAACTCAAGTCAGCAATGATGTTTGAAAATTGCCACCTTCACTACACACTTGCTTGCCATCAGTTAACATTGCTCTATTTGCTTATTCACGTCCAATTTTACCGAAATGCACGAGCATGTCTTCTCAAGCAAGAGTTTTCAACGTGTGATACTAAAATCTGCGAAGTGCGGTCATGAGTAACGAACCGTGACGTTTTACAGTAAAATAACTCCGGATAACTTGTGAAAACTTTATTGCCCGTAGTTTTTGCGTCATACGCGCGATGAATGGCGCGTGTCATTAGAATTGACTTACCATTCACAGTTCAAAGTAATGTTCTTACCATAAATATGTTTTTTTAATGAGAAATGCCTATGAAATTATTATTATGAGCAAGATTTTATGCTTCGGAGTTATAAATAGTTGGAAAATAACACAGTGAATTTAAAACGTCTTATTTAAGATACATCTATACCTAAGTCTATTTCAGATTTAGATTCAAAGATCTAAAAAAGTATTTCGGTAAGGCTATATCACACATCACATCAGCTTATATATACGTCCCTACCGAGGGGATCGAGCCTATCCTGAATTAGGGTGATCGGGCCTTAGTCGACCACACGTACCCAGTGCGGGTTAGTCAATTTCACACACAACCTTCGAGTTTCTTCGCAGATGTGTGCAGGTTTCCCCACGATGTTTTTCTTTACCGTAAGAGTCAGATAAACGTACATATGAGATCGAAATTCGAAAACACATTGGTACGTGGCAGGACTCGAACCATGACTTCCCGTATAGGAGGTAGCGGCCATTGCCGTTGCGCCACCGACGCTCTCCTACAATAATAACCTTAATAATATCAACTTATCAAAATAACAAAATAAAATCGCTAAAGTTAATAAAAACTAATTTATTCATTCATTTTTATGATCCACTTGATGACGTTGGACCTTAGCCCAGAAATGACACTAAATCGCTTAGAGTGGCGAAATCATATCAAAGGGGCCGACCCCGTATAGGGATAAGGCTAGGATAGAAGAAGAAGAGATTTTTATGATCCACATGATGACGTTGGACCTTAGCCCAGAAATGACACTAAATCGCCTAGAGTGGCGACATCATATCAGAGGGGCCGGCCCCGTATAGGGATAAGGCCAGGAGAGAAGAAGAAGAAATTTTTATGATCCACATGATGACGTTGGACCTTATCCCAGAAATGGCACTAAATCGCTAGAGTGGCGACATCATATCAGAGGGGCCGACCCCGTATAGGGATAAGGCCAGATGAACAAGAGAAGATTTTTATGATCCACATGATGACGTTGGACCTTAGCCCAGAAATGGCACTAAATTGCCTAGAGTGGCGACATCATATCAGAGGGGCCGGCCCCGTATAGGGATAAGGCCAGGAGAGAAGAATAAATTTTTATGATCCACATGATGACGTTGGACCTTAGCCCAGAAATGACACTAAATCGCCTAGAGTGGCGACATCATATCAGAGGAGCCGACCGACCCCGTATAGGGATAAGGCCAGGAGAGAAGAAGAAGAGATTTTTATGATCCACATCATGGATCAAACAGACTAAAGTATAGTCTATTTGTTCCATGTCCACATGATGACGTTGGAACTTAGCCCAGAAATGACACTAAATCGCCTAGAGAGTGGCGAGATCAAATCAGAGGGGCCGACCCCGTATAGGGATAAGGCCAGGAGAAGAAGAAGAGATTTTTATGATCCACATGATGACGTTGGACCTTAGCCTAGAAATGGCACTTAATCGCCTAGAGTGGCGACATCATATCAGAGGGGCCGACCTTGTATAGGGATAAGGCCAAGAGAAGAAGAGATTTTTATGATCCACATGATGACGGCCAGAAATGACATTTCAAAAAAGGAATGACGGAACAAACAAAATGGCGGCGAAATCCTATACGTTCTTTTTTTATTTTTTTTATTCGACAACCAAACTGTAACCAATCTGTATCAATCTGGGTAACGAGAGGGTGAGGTCGCAATCTAGAGAGCGGCAGGGAGTGTCCATACTGTATGTTAGTACTATAATATATATATTGATTTGGTCACACTCCACACTAAGCTGAGGCTACACACAGGCTAAGTCCGGGTTGGTGAAGGTTGTAGGGCTAGTGGCGATCCCGACTGTCAGAAGTTTTTCAAGCCGCCTCTATATTAATGGATTGATGATGATGTTGGGGCTTCCGCGGTATTGTAGTGCATTAGGTATATCTGTGGCGTAACGGTTACGGCCGCTACCTCCTGTCCGGGAGGCCGAGGTTTGAATCCTGCCACGTACCAATGTGTTTTCGAATTTAGATGTCATATGTACGTTTATCCGACGCTCTTACGGTGAAGGAAAACATCGTGAGGAAACCTGCGCACGCCTGCGAAGAAACTCGAAGGTTGTGTGTGAAGTCGACCGACCCGCACTGGGCTTGCGTGGTCAACTAAGGCCCGATCGCCCTAATTCAGGGTAGGCTCGAGCCCCTTGGCGGGGACGTATATGAGCTAATCCCTACTAATATTATAAATGTGAAAGTAACTCTGTCTGTCTGTTACGCTTTCCCGCAAAAACTACTGAACGGATTTGGCTGAAATTTGGTAGGTAGACAGATTAGGACCTGGATTCAGACATAGGCTACTTTTTACCACGCTCGCGAGCCGCTTGCGGCTCGCGCACTGCGCACTCTCGTAAAGTCATAGAAACGTTGTCCACGCGGGTGAAACCGCGGGAAACAGCTAGTAAATAATAAATAAATAAATATTCTGGGACAAATCACACATGGTCATCTGGCCCCAAAGTAGGATTCCTTGTGTTATGGGAACCAGAGACTGATATACATACTTATATACGTTTAAATACATACATATTTAACACCCAGACACAGAGCAAACAAATCTGCTCATCACACAAATGTTTGCCCTGGGTGGGGATCGAACCCACAACTCTCGGATCAGTAGTCAAGAGCACTAACCACTGAGCCACCGAGTCAGTCAAAATAAGCTAATAAGAAGAAGAGATATGTTTGCCGAGGTTCGCATGGACGGTTTCCACGCCATAGTGCCACAGATTACTAATAAGTTATAGTGCGCAAACCAACAACCAAACCAAACAACACCATTCTCAACACAACCGATAGGTTAGATAGTGCTATGCTGACGCATTGGGTGAGGTCACATCTCTCCTCCAGTGCCAGGTTCTATTTAACTTAAGTTGTTGAAAATAGGTAAATTGTTAATTTCGACTTATTTTGGGATGAACGACCTTAAGGTCGTTTTCAACGGATGAAAAAACCATGATGTGTTTTGTTGTATAATGATATATTTACATCTTACTATTGTTGAACAGATGGCCGTTGGGGTAGAAAGTTCTAGAGTGGCGCCCGCCCACCGGAAAACGCAGCGTAGGCAGGGCTTCCACGCGGTGGACCGACGACCTGGTGAAGATCGCGGGAAGCCGATGGATGCGGGCAGCGCAGGACCGGTCGTCGTGGAAATCCTTGGGGGAGGCCTTTGTTTAGCAGTGGACGTTTTCGGCTGATATGATGATGATGATCGTTACTAACATATTATGGATCTTTGTCCGAAATAAAATGACTAATAATAATAATATAAGGCATCTGACACGGCTTGACAACTGCCATCTAGTGATAGCAACCGGTACCAACAGCTTAACGTGCCCTTCGAAGCACGGAAACGGGCGAGAAAAATGCCACTGCAGTAAAATAATATAGTAATGACCGTGCTTCAGGTCGGTTAATCTAAGTGATCGATCCAACCTCGCATGTTACACTGAGCTACGATACGACCGCTTCTTGATTCTTATATTGAACACTAGCTATTTACCGCGGCTTCGCCTGCTCTGATCCCGGTGAAAAGCCGTTTCGGACGAGTATGGCAACTAACACTGCCACACAAAAATTCAATATACGAGTATATAAAATTAATCAATCAAAGTCACTGATATTGTAGTTAATCTATTTTAGTTCTAGAAAGTAACTAAACTAATATCCGGTTTGTCATATTTTATTTATTTTTATACTCAGTTGGCAAATCAGTTTATCAAATTCCGACATTTTTTGTCACGAAAATCTGACAATAAAAGACACAGATATCAGTTTCTAGAACGTGTTTACAAAATGTTAATAACTTAGATTGATTAAAATTCAAATAAAATTAACGTCTGTGCGGAAATGGAACCGTGTCGTGGCGTAAAATGGAACTAACATTAAATACATTTCATTTAGACAATTTTTAATACACAATTTGAATACAATATACATTCTGACACTAATATAATATAATTTTATTACTTTAAGATGTTTCAGTCACTCTGTCATGACGTAATAGTGTATTTAATATGACAAATACGGTAGAGTTAAGCCACACCCTGGACACATCATACAACGGGCCAGAAATGACATTTCAAAAAAGGAATGACGGAACAAACAAAATGGCTGCGAAATCATATACGTCGACAACCAAACTGTAACCAATCTGTATTAATCTGGGTAACGAGAGGGTGAGGTCGCAATCTAGAGAGCGGCAGAGAGTGTCCATACTGTATGTTAGTACTAATGCAATTAATTATATAATTTGGTTAAGCACACCAGCGCCCTCAAATCTTACGACGACGGTTCTCTTTTCGCACAGACTCTAAGTTTGTATGGAGCGCTTGGGAGGGATACACTCCTGTTAAACAGGCGGAGTCGTAGGCGGTGCTTAGTTATGGGCGGGTGATAAAATAAACCCCAAGACGACCGATGCTACGACTACGACTCTGGGCATTCGGGTGGTCGGCCGGTCGCAGCGGCTGCGTATGCCGACAGCGTGGAGTTTGACTGACCCGGTGTTCCATTGGTCAACTTCTATGATGCGTGCCACTAAAGAAGAGACTTGAAACACCATGTAAAACATTAAAAAGACAAAGTAGGAAGTGTACGAAATAGTTATCCAGAATTATCCATAATCCTTTGCTTCTTTTGACATATAGGTGTACAAGTCGTTTTTAAAGTTTACGTGGTGTTTCAAGTCTCATCTTTAGTGGCACGCACTATAACTGCTGGGCCGAAGTTCGTAGGTTCAAATCCCACCCAGGGCAAACTTTCGTGTGACGAACAGGTTTGTTAGCTCTGTGTCTGGGTGTTTAATTTAATCTGATACAGGTTGACTAATAAGACGACGGACGCATTTAAGGAGGTGAATATTAAGACGAAACTGAACACAGCCGCGGTCGCAGCCAGACTTTATGGGGAGGGGGTCATTATTAACAGTAATATATGAGGTCATATAAAGCAGATGTTCGTAAATTGTCGTGACGTATTCCATTGGGGGGGGGGGGGGGGGTGTCAATGACCCCTATAACCTTTTTATAAAATAAAATTCAATTGAATTTTAGGTGGGCTATCATAAATATTGACTTGGCATCTAAAAATAATGACTTGGCGACTATTAGCAGGGTCATATTTTCTGTCAATGTTGAGGTTTAGGTGTATGTCAGTGTTGAGGTTTAGGTGAGATACATGAGTACATGGGTCAAGGCGGGGTTATGATGGGGCAAGGTCGGCTGGTTAGGTAGCGAGGAGCGAAGCGACGAGCAGTTAGGTTTGATTTTTAAGGCAACCGAGCGATATAGCGAGCGAGTCGTATAATGTCTTTCTTGCCCTGTCACTTGCACGTGGGGAACTTGATAACTAACTAGTATCTCATCTGTGAATTGATGCAGGCCACTGACAATGCAATTCGCGTGGCTAAGTTTTGGAAGGGGACTATCTGAAATTGCCATTGACTCGAAAAGAAAAGGTACAGGGATCCCTGATTAAGGCCTGATGACTGTAAGCGATTTGTCCCTGAATATTGAAGTAAAACTTCCTTAGGCGTGTTGGGGATTTTTGATATGGGAAAAAACCATTGAGCTCGCGACACTGTAACGTAACCGACACCGAACCAGAAACACTCGCAGGGTCAAAACTTTGTCAACCTAGTCGTTCGCCAGGAACATCTGAAGAACACTACGAACATGCAAACAGAAGGTTACAGTAAGGTGACGTTTATCGTGTGGCAGTACGGAACCCTTAGCGCACAACTCCGACTTGCACTTTTTTGTTACTTAGAGGGACGGATATTTTTTTGTGCCCGGGGCGCCGGATTCTTAAATACGCCTCTGCCTGCATGCCAAATTTCATCAAGATTGGTCGAGGTGTTGAAGCGTGAAAAGGTAACAAACACACATTTATATATTTGTAATATTAGTAAGGATTTCTCTAAGCTCATCTTAATCCCCTAAATCGAAGGATCGATGGATGTGATTTGGGGATTTGGTAAAATTTTACTGTAGTTTTTGCCAATAAAACAGAACGACTTTTGTACTACATAGCAAAAAAATGTAATGAAAACACTAAGTTTCTACTGAGACTTCCAACACCTTCCAACGTCAACAGTAAGTGTTAAGAAAATATGGCTATAATCATCATCATCATCATATCAGCCGAAGGACTTCCACTGCTGGACATAGGCCTCCCCCAAGGATTTCCACGACGACCGGTTCTGCGCTGCCCGCATCCAGCGGCTTCTCGCGGCCTTCACCAGGTCATCGGTCCAACGAGTATGGCTATAAATGCTGTGTTAATAAATTAACTTTGTTTCAGAATATTAATCAAAGTTAAGTGCTCTTTTAACTGCGAATAACCTATACGAAAGAGCTTACGATAGGTACTTGTGAGCTAAACACAGCTATGAAATGAACAATCTTGTTGTTCTATTTGCGAGATTAGGCGTCTCCAAGCAAACATCTCGTTTGTTTGGCTTGCGGCGGCTGACGACCACAGCCAGATTGCTTACAGTATGGGGAGCTATCAACAGGGCCTTATCAAGGGTTCGATCCAGTTGACTCGGGGATTAAGTACACGTGCTGGTCCTTTGCTCACAAACATTTTTGTTTTTAACCGACTTCTAAAAAGGAAGAAGTTCTCAATTCAACTGGATGTTTTTTTATGTGTGTTACCTTAGATCTTTTGACTGGGTGAACCGATTTTTATGATTCTTTTTTTATTTGAAAGCTAGTGCTTCCCGTGTGGTCCTTTTTAAAATTTATCAAAATCGGTGTATTATTTTATTAGAAAATTTAAAAAACCAAAAATACTAATGCAAAAACGTACTCAATTTTTGCAATGGAAGTCGGTTTTTTAACGTGTTTAGCGTTTTTTGGACTTCCGTAGCGCAAAAGGAAAAAAAAACCCTTATATGATCACTTTATTGTCGGTCTGTCTGTTAAAATCTTTTATCTCAGAAACGCGTGGAAACACTTGAAATTGAAATTAAATATTAAGGTACATGATCCCTTAAAGCTGTAAAAACAAGCTTCTAAGTAAAAAGATATTCGGCTATTTCATATTTTGATACTAGCTAGTAAATCAAAAACTATAGAGTATCCAGAGTTGAGTATTTTCGTCCTCAGCCAGCCTGCTCCCGTAGTTGGTTTTCATCTAACTTTTTGCTTATTATTTCCAGGATAACTTTGGAAAACACCTTGTAGATATTTGACATTTGACTTATAGGTCTATAGTTGCCTATATCTTCCTTTTGTCCTTTCTTAAAAATAAGAATAATATTTGAGGTTTTCCATTGTACAGGGAGGGATTAGACCAGTTGTTAATATTTCATTGAATAGTGAAGTGAGTATTGGTAGTAGTTCCTCAAGGGTGCCTTTCAGAAGTTCGTTTGTCACTTTGTCCGGACCTGGAGCCTTTTCCATCTTCTGACTAGATATAGCTTTTTCTACTTCGCTGGAACGTGTTTTTGGTTCAATTAATACTTCTTCCTGCGCTTTGTACATGACTGTCCTCGGATCATGATTTTGTTTATTGTCTGGATTTGAGTACAGGTCCTTGTAAAATGTTGTAGCTATTTCGTTTATGTTTTTTCTGTTCGATGAGGTATGTTTCTTTTGGTTTAGTTTTGGTATCCATTCTTTAATTGATTCTTTTAGTTCTCTAAGCGCTTTTTTCACTCCTCCTGTTTTCACTATATGCGTTTTATATGTTTTTAACGTTTGAAGCCTCTTTGTCTTTCTATCTTATACTAAACTAAACTATGTTCTATAGAAAGCCTGCTTAAAGTACAAAAAGATCATACCTGCGGTGAAAATAAAAATAAAAATAAAATAACTTATGCCAGCGTGACAACTAAAAATACGGCAAATCCATCTACGGCTGTGGCTGCACAAGCGCATCATAGCAGCACAATGGAACTACCTGCAAAGCCGAGCAAAGTGACCAACACCTCATCCACTGATGCGTCCACAACCTCAGTAGTCAAGTCCGCAGCAGTACTCGGCAATGTAGGAGCTACTTCCACCTCCCCAACCTCCGTACCCCACACACATGACAGCACATCAAAAACCCCGGACCCGATATCCAGGAAAATTGACAACACCCTACATGATACTGTGAACGTAAGTCTGGAGTCTATAAATATCCAAAGTGGAACGAGGCCGGAAGCTGAACAGAAGAAAACTCGCCAACCAACTAGTGTCTGCGGTAAGGCTGGTCCTGAAACCACAGCTCTGAAAGCAGTCTTACCCCGTAAGTACTTACACCTGTGGAATATGGAGTCTAGACCGGATGAAGTCCTTACTTACATTCAAAAGCTGTGCCCAGCCGGAAACTGCACGCTAGAGGAGATCAAGCCTAAAGGTGACTATAAATCTTACAAGATCGGAATTCCAAAAGCATCCTTTGAGAAATATCTATCGCCTGATATCTGGCCTCATAACGCAAGGATTAAAGAGTGGATAACCTTTCGCGGGCCCGGGAAATACGCAACACCACCGTCAAACGAGCAGACCTCGAGAATTTCCACAAGGAGCACAAAACTTTTTCTTGGGCATGACCTATCAAAATGTACGAGGTCTAAAAACTAGACTTCCTTTCTGGAGACAAAGCATGCTGATGGCAGACGCTGATGTACTCGCAATTACTGAAACGTATCTTGACGCCAGTGTGAGTGACGCGGAGGTGTGCAGTGCCGGCTGGAGCATACAGCGTCGTGATCGTCCAGCGCGCTGTGGAGGCGTGGTGCTTGCTGCGCGAGCGCCACTGTCCCTTCGCCGTTGTATTGATCTCGAGACTGACTGCGGGGAGGACTTGTGGGTGTCTTTGAACAAGTTCAACGTTAGTATATATATCTGTGTAGTGTACATTCCACCTAAATCGGTTGATAGTGTATATATGCGATGGTTTACTAAAGTGGAATCTATTATAATGGACCTTACCGGCATCGTAATTATTGTAGGTGATTTAAATCTCAATAGTGCTTCTTTGTCAATTGTAAATTATTATTGTTATTTTAAAAGTGTGTGTGGATTGACTGAAAGGAATGATATTCTGAACTCTTTTGGAAGTAGGCTGGACGTGGTTTTAGTGTCGGAACAGGTCAGAGAGGTATCAGTCTGCGAAGCGGAAAGTGGAAGTTTAGTAACACGTACTGATGCATATCATCCACCGCTCGATATCGCGGTACCCCTGGGTGATCTTGCAGTGAGGCGACGCGCGGATAGAATCGACCCAAGCAACGTTGATCCCAGCAGAGACTGGAATTTCACAAAGGCAGATTTCGAGCTCATGTATAGTCTACTTAATAAAGCCTCTTGGGATTCAGTATTGCAAGCCACTAAGGTTGATACCGCGACTGATGCTTTTTATGATGTCTTGTACAAGATTTTTAACATATGTGTTCCAAAAAAATGCAGACGTAAAGTAAAATCAATATCATATCCCATTTGGTTTTCCGCCGAACTAATCCAAGATGTCCGCCGCAAAGCTGTTTTACACAAGGAGTGGAAAAGGTTCAAAAATCGAGACGTCTATACGCAATTTAGCCAACTTCGAGCAAAAATTAAGCGGAGTCTTCCTAGTGCGTACGATGAGCACGTTGATCGTGTAGCAAGGAACATCAGGTACAATCCGCGCGCCTTTTGGCAGCATGTTGACAGTCTGCGAAGTGTGGGTGGCATTCAGTCTCATGTTAAGTACGGTGACAAGGAGGTCACGGATGCTGATGCGGCAACTGCATTCGCGGACTTCTTTTCAAGAGCTTTCCTTGCAGATATTCCTGATCTTGATTATGACAGGGCTAACGCTGACGATAATACATGTTCTGCCAATCGCATTGACGTTAACAAAATAACACCTAGTGACGTCGACTTTGCGTTGCGTAGGCTCAAGCCCCGGAGTTCGGTCGGCCCTGACTGTGTCCCACCTTATATTCTTAAGGCGTGCCGGGATCAACTTGTAACGGTTATTTGTTTTATTTTCAACCTAGCTCTTGTAACTGGGAGATATCCCACGCAGTGGAAGGTTACCCGTGTTGTTCCAATTCCGAAAACTAGTGACAAAACTTGTGTAGAGAACTACCGGCCTATTGCTATTTTGTCCTCACTTGCGAAGCTATTTGAGTCGATCCTACATAGCAAAATCACGGACCAAGTGAGAGCCCAACTCTCTGACTCACAGCATGGATTCAGATCAGGCCGATCAGTCAACACTAACCTCTTGACACTAGTCGATTACGTTTCCCAGAATATGGATCGAGGTACCCAAGTGGACGTGGTTTACTTCGACTTTCTCAAAGCTTTTGACCGTGTCGACAATGATGTCCTACTTCGAAAGCTCAGTGCTCTCGGCTTCACGCCTAGGTTGCTTACCTTAATCGCAGATTACCTTCGCGACCGGCAGCAGTTTGTACGCCATGGGGGTTTTGTTTCTAGTTCATATCACACTCGTTCTGGTGTAAGCCAAGGTTCTATTCTTGGACCTCTACTTTTCACCTTAATGATTAACGACTTAGACAAGGTTCTCAAGCACTCAATGTGCTTACTGTATGCGGATGACCTTAAGCTTGTTCTTAGCGTGAAGCAGGAGTCCGATTATGACTTGCTTCAGGAGGATATTAATGCAGTGTATAAGTGGAGTGTAGCCAATAAACTACTGTTTAACACTAATAAATGCTGCACCATGTCCTTTACACGATCTGTCAATCCCTTACGTGCAAGGTATCTGCTTGGAGAGGAAGACATCCCCCGTGTTGGCTCTGTTAGGGACCTCGGAGTACTCTTCGATCCGGGGCTCACGTTCCGTGAGCATGTTCAAACCCTAGTTTCCAACTGCTACGGTAGGCTTGGATTCGTACTACGAAATGCTCGGGATTTCCGCGATCCTAAAGCTATACAACTTGTGTACACAGCACTTGTGCGAACCAAAATTGAGACAGCCTCAACTGTCTGGAATCCTTATGAGGATAAGTATATCTTGCAACTAGAGAAAGTCCAGAAAGCTTTTCTACGCTTTCTGTACAAGAAAAAGTTTGGGTACTACCCATTCATGTACCCCACGAAGTTTCTTCTCGGAGTACTTGGCCTTAACTCCTTGGAAACAAGAAGAAACTGTGAACTTATGACGGGCGCTTGCCGGATATTGAGGGGTGAAATACAATGCCCTCAGTTGACGAGTTTCTTGCGTCTATTCACGCCCGACAAGCGCATGGCACTTCGTAGGCCGCGCTTGCTCGCGCCGCCGCTGTGCCGCACCGTGGCGCGGCGTCACTCGCCGCTCGTGCGCGCACTCCACATGCTGAACGAAATGCTCGAGGCGGCGCCGCACGCCGACTTGTTCGCTGACCACTGGGCCGGCCTATTCCAAGAGTGTTTGAGATTTTGTGAAAGGGATGGAAGGGTGAGTTCTGTTGGTGTATGAGTTATTAGAGTTATTAGTGTGAATAAATGTATTTGTTCTTTTTATGTAGGCACTTATTTTCATAATAATATTTTGATAATACTGTGAATAGGTAATAGGTAAACTGTAATGCAGTGTTATAAAGAAATAAATAAATAAATAAAATAAATAAATAAATCTTTTCTTATGTACTCTCTGATTTCCTTGCTTAGTGTCGTTATCTATTTAATGTTATCTTTTTTAGGATATTTTGAAAATAGGGTTTTTATTTTTTCTATTAGTTGTAGCGTTGTGTCACTTAGTATGTACTTGTTTGTTCTGCTATTGTTATCGTTTACTTGAGTTAGTAGATTTTCTAGTTTTCCATAGTTCGTGTGAGCATTCATGTTACTCGTAGTTAATTCTTCGGCTGATTCAATTAGATTTTACTTTATTTTCTTTAAGGTTTCTTCGTTTAGGTGTCCTGTATTGTGTGAGACAAAATATTTCCTAGATTTCTTTGATGGTAGAATTCTTATGTTGCTTCTTACCATAGGTTTGCATTGAAATTGAATTTAGTTAAGACTGTCGTATCTGTGAAAGCTTTTGGATAGTTTGTTGTTATGTAATCAATTTCATTTTTGGTGCTGCCGTCAGGGGAGATCCATGTCCACTTATTATTTTTATTTTTCATATACATTTCATATTAGTTCAGGAGCGTTAAGTTGTGTTGCAGTAAGAATTCCACTAGCAGTGTAACGGAATTAAATAATTTCTGAATAGCTTTAAGCACTGGTGTTCCACCTTTTTGTTTTTAAGCTGTTTAAGAGCCATTCTAATCTCGTACAGACTGACGTCCGGGATATCTTCGGTATAGTGTCGGGTAAGTCTAGCTCTTGGGTAGCCAGATCGCTGACAGGCAGACAATTCGTTGTACAATTATCCGTAGAACTTCTCAAATTCTTCCAGCAACTCAGTTTTAGACGATATGATCCTGCCATCATCAGTCTTCAGCTTGGTCAGTTGGCTTTGACCAACAGACAGATCTCTCGCGAACACTTTTGAGCCTTTATTGTTCTCAATCGCCTCTTTAATACAATTTGTATTATATTGGCGCAAATCGCGAGTTAGAGACTTAGAGATCTGCTTGTTTAGTTGCCGATACCGAGTAGCGTCTTCAGAGGACTGCAAAACCAATCTGCGTCTTTCGTCCATGAGGTTGCTGCTGAAGTCCGAGATTTTTTTGGTTCTGTTTGAACGGCGACTTTTAAAAACCTTAGACCCGACCGTTTGGACAATTTCCACGAACCTGTCGTTATAATCGTCCACATTTGCGCAGTCTCCTAGGCATTCGAAGCGATTGTGCAACTCGAGCTGATAGTTCTCGGGGTTATGGAGCTGGATAAGCGCTGGTCGGAGCGTGGACTTCATCAGTCGACATCTTTCTAGCTCGGTATTTAGATTCAACGTGCCACTTACCATTCGGTGATCGCTCCCTGTTTTAACTGAGTTGATCACAGAAACATCATCGAATATTTGCCTCCTCGTCGACAAGATGAAGTCGATCTCGTTCTTCGTTACGCCATTGGGATGCAACCATGTCCACTTTCGCTGTTTAGGCTGTTTGAAGAAGGAGTTCATCATAAAGAGGCCCTCCCTCTCCATAAAGTCGTCCAGCATTTGGCCACGTGCATTTAACTCTCCATATTCAAACAATACTATGCTAACCATTTAATTGACACCCAATAACTTTTAGCGAATACCGTTTGGTAATTCGGAGAATAAGGTACGCTACCCTCGTCAAAACACTCTCGATTCGGACCACATTGTTAATGAGGGACTTGTGGACGAGAAACCCGACACCACCCTCGGACAGTTGGTCGCCCACCCGGAAATAGAGCAGGTTTCCGGATTTAAGGATCATGGTGTCCTCCCCCTCTCTTCGGACTTCACACAATCCTACGATGTCCCATCGTAACCTGCTCAATGCTTCCTTTCGTTCGCAGTGTGCGCGTGTTGTAGGTTGCCAGGGCCAGAGGTCTTTTGTTTTGGTAGCCTGGCATCTGCCGGGGATTCTTCGCACCCCATGCCCCGCCGTTACCTTGACCGCTACCGGAGCCAGGAATAGCGGGGCCGCCGGGGACTAGGGTCCGTTTTTTATTTGTGTCGATCATTAGGGGGTGTTGCCGTAATCGCCACTCTTAGCAGGCGGGTTGGCGATCGCAGTGTTGTTGCAGATTGGCTGCAAGTCACGGAAAGACGCTGCTGCCCATCCTCCGGTTTGAGTTCCTTAGTCGGCTCTTACGGCACCTATTGGATGAAATAGGATGGCCCTATTCTAAGCCGGGAGCCATACGGCAATTACTAATATTATAATTGTGAAAATGTGTTTGTTTGTTTGTTTATTTGTTACCGTTGCCAAATTTCATCGAGGTTAGTTGAGGTGAACTAATATTGATGAAATTTGGCATGCAGGTAGCCTGAGTCACTGGTAAGGACATAGGCTACTTTTAATCCCGTGAAAATAGCATCGTCCGATGTAGTTCCCGAATAATCTGTTTTGGTTAATTTGTTTAACATCGCAACGGAACAATGGATTGTTGTGATTTTTTTTGTACAGAGAATGGTTGAGGGGATAAAAAATGATAAAATTTACTAAATAACATATCCTGAACTAGTCCCGGAGGGATTTGAGGAAAACACTCGCGCACGTCGGCGCCGCAACGGAGCAAAAGATTAAAGTGATTGTTTGTATAGAATTAGTTGAGGGGGTGGGAAGTGACATAGACTGCTAATCTGAATAGCCCGATATAGTTCCTGAGGGATCTAGAGAAAATTCAAGTCCACGCTCGCGAGCCGCTTGCAAAGACAGTCATAAAAACGATGTCCACGCGGGCGAAGCCGCGGGCAAAAACTAGTTTTAATATAAAGACATCACCGAGAGCGACAAAAGCATGAATCTTGAGGAGCGAGCGGCAGCGAGCATGGAAGGAGTGAAGAAGGTTTTGTGATGGGAAAAAAAATCAAAGCTTCGATCGATTGTCTAATACTAACTAACATAAACAACTGTATAAAAATGTATGTACCTGTGTGTGTGTCTGTGGGTCCGACCGGTGCTCTAGAGCTAAACTACTAAACGGGTTGAGGTAAAATTTGGTTTAGATGTTATTTTTATATCTAATTTTTCCTATCTTGATTTTTAGGGTTGAAACCATGTTGTAAAAAATCACTTGTCCTTTTTACTCATTCATTCCCATACAAATGCAGTTTCTACTTTATATTTTCTCTAAAATGGTTTCAATGATTTTAATGAGACTTAGCGAGTTCATCATTAACATCATATCAGCCGAAAGACGTCATATCTAGTTAATATAACTTAACAAGACCTACGAGTCGGAATAGTCAACTATTCGTAATACTTATTCGTAGGATCAAATTCACAAATTAAGGTGGTCAATGATGCTTAAAATCTATGATGCCACTTATGGGTATTTTAATTTTTTTTAGAACAAAATGTCGTTTTTGACAGATCATAAAAAGTAACTCAAATGACTAGCATTCTGATCCACTATTCCCGCTTGGCCTGTTGGTTACGAAGGTGGAAACAGCAGACATCTTTGCTCGCGTTCAGTATTAGGCGCCATGTTCTATACGACTCTTTTCTTTGCTACAAGAAGGCCACAAGGTAAGCGTTATCGTTTAAGACGAGGTATTGATTGGAACAGTTGTCTCTGTCTTTTTCTTTAGGACTAAAGAGTAAAGAAAATAACCACACTTTTTCACATTTTCAATGGTTTTTCGTTTCAATCAAAAACTACAATGAGAGTATAAAAAATAATAAAATTACTCACTTTGTATTATCATAACAAATATTGTTGTATATTTTTTAAAATTTATACTTCAAAATATCAGTCATAACTAGAGTTGAAAGTAACGGTGTAGACCTATCTTTGGGATTTTTTCTATCGAGCCAAAACTGCTCAATCGTGTTTCTAATAGCTTTTGACTTTGAGGAACATCATCAAAAATAAGGGTATTTTTTTTCAACCTTGTGTTTCGATAACGAAAATCTGTAATATTACCGCCTTAATGTTGATTTCTGTATGCCAGACGGTGATGGCTACGAGAGTATGCCAGACGGTGATGGCTACGAAGTATGCACAGGATAGCTGTACTATTTATTTATTTCATTATGTTACGGATTCTTAGCGTGAGTCAGACGCTAACTTCACCGGTTTTCATTATTTGTTGTTTTACCTACTTTAGGGTGTTAACTATTACACCAAGTTTGGAACTTGTAGTTTAATGTCGTTTTTTTATTTTTTTTATTCATAATTGGTAAGCCCTTGGCATCATCTCACCTGATGGTAAGTGACGATGATGCCGAAGATGGAAGCGGGCTTACCAAGATTCCACAATGCAATGAAGAACTGGTTATCTTATCTTCAAGCCGGAACACATCAATGTTGTTAACACTGATGTTTGGCGGCAAGACTGAGATAAGATGGTGGTAGCTAGCCAGGCGGGCTTAGAGAATGCCCTACCACCAACCAAACAAGTTGACCCCACGGGGAATCGAACCCGCGACCTCCTGGTGTGAAGCGACCGGTTTAAAGATAGAGCAAACACAATACTAAAAAAAAGTTTCTTGTATACGGACCCCTTTATTTTTCAATTATTATTTGTTAACACATTTTCTGTAAAAAATCAGTCAGCAACCTATTCTACAGGTCAAAAGATACAAGCATTTTAAAGGTCTTTGAGCGGATAGACAGATGGTGTAGGCTTAGTAAAACGGTCCCGTTGGCACCCTTTAAATAAGGAACCCTAAAAAGAGGAGAACGAATCGAGAGTAAATAGCAGTAGAAGACTGTGAAAAATAGAGATGTGGAAGGTGTAAAGATAAAATGATGTATCTAAAGCCTTTACTTTGCTTTTCCACCGATTAAGCTAGGATAACATGTGCATTAAAATCTTGCCGGTCCTTCTCCACTAAAGATTTTCATCGCTATCTTGCGATGTCTCACGATGTCTTGCGCTATATCAGCGATGACCATCGCGAGAAATTGCTATCTAGCGCGAGACAATGTGAGATTTTGTGATACGTTCAATAGAACAAGTGCTATATTATTTTCCCCCATCTCTAGCTTCTATCTACACCTCGCTGATTTCTTTCGATTGATAGCGATGAACATCGCAACCTTGCGAGTTATAGCGCAACAATCGTCAATCGCAAAAATCGTGTTTAGGTTGCCGAGTTAAAAAACATTCTTTGTTCACAGCACAGCAATACGGTTAAATTTTACAAAAGGGTAAAACAAAGAATTTAATTCTTGCCTCGTACATCGTCGCTCATCCAGACCATATTTATTTATTTTATTTTATTTTTTAAGGAAAACTAGGTTACATTATATGATCAAACATTTAGAAGATAAGGAACATTGAGAAGTTTTCGCCTTTACTGAAGATGCGCTAAGAAGGAATTATTTCAAGATATTTAAATTCTCGGTCATCTCATCTCCTCCTGGCCGGTGTACAAGCATCTTAACCCGCGAGTAGTCGCGCATGGGTCGAAAGGACCCAGTGCCCTATTTCTTCTTCTATAACTTTTTAAATATTCGTTACTTCGCAAGATCGTGCTCAGTGCCTTTAAGCTACTATATAGACTACAAGCACACCCCGCCTCACCAAGTTCGCAAGCGGCGCTTGGACAGCACGGACGCTTAAAGTAAGTATAAGTTGTTTCGACCCTCACGCGTTTTAGCACATATCTCTTTTCTTTTGTGATATTTATTATTTTATTTTTATTAGGAGAACACAAACTGTAATGTATGTGATATTGATTAAAATTGTTACCTAAATACATAAATATTTGTGATCTCAATATTGTTTTATTACCCTCCTTCTATTAAGTTTATAAAAAATCTATAATTTTCTTTATTTATAGAAAAAAAACACATTTAAACTTTTGGGTCTTTTAGACCCTGTGCGACTACTTATACAAACGACAAAATGAGGCGCGCGTGCCGGCGGTGGGTTAAGAATAAAACAGAGTACAGATAAGAAACGAAACAAAAATAATGCTTACTTTCCCTCCAAAGTAAATAAGACTTGGAGTTGAAGAAATTTAGCTTGAATGGTAGGTCAGGCCCTGGCTGAAGCGGCTTTTAGTTTTGACGTGCTTGATTTGTGCAGATTTACAGCTCATTTCGTTGAGTTGTGTTCGCTTTCCTGTGGAACAGATGCTATTTTAGCGCCACGCAATGCGAATTGGTTATGTTGTTTTGCAAACTTCTTGAAGACATGTACAATTGAGCAATGGCCGTGATTGATAATATCGATATAAAAAACACAGTAACTGCAAAATTTGAATACCTGATTTTTTTTGGTATTATTGCATTTTTAATTACTTTTAGGACTTAATTTTAAGTATTTTTTTTCCAAATATTTTTATTGCAGTATTATCTGTTCATAAATCATTTTTTTTATCAATGTAGCACGCAATTTTTTTAATAAGGCAAATTAAAATAATCTCAGAATTGTCAGTAACTGTGTTTTGAAATCGGGCAGCCGATATGTTACGTTGGTTGGGATCATCATCATCATCATATTATCAGCCGAAAAACTTCCACTGCTGGATAAAAGCCTCCCCCACGGATTTTCACGGCAACCGGTCCTGCGCTGCCCGCATCCAGCGGCTTCCCGCGATCTTCACCAGGTCGTCAGTCCACCGCGTGGGAGGCCTGCCTACTCTACGTTTTCCGGTGCGCGGTCGCCACTCAAAAACTTTACTGCCCTAACGGCCATCTGTTCTACGAGCTATGCGCCCTGCCCACTGTCACTTCAGTTTAGCGATTCTGTGAGCTACGTCGGTTATCTTATCTTTGTAAGTGGGGGCCGCAGTTGCAGCTACACTTCGACCCAATGGGATCTTTTGTGTCTACCCCTATAACCTTTGCACCCCAACCTACTCGAAGATGTGCTGCATTAATGTAGCAATTCCGCTGATTGGAAGGTGCTTGTAGTCCTCCGGTTTTGGGTAACCGTCACCTAGGAGGTACATACGCTTGCTAGCCAGGACATCGCAGTGACACAGTAAGTGTTCCATTGATTCTATATGGCCTGCAGGTCGGGTCGTTCGTCAGGCCGATTTTTTGCAGGTGTGCGTTTGTGGCAAATATGCCCGTCAACGCTCCTGTTACCGCCCTGACTCGCGTCCTGCTGTTATTCCAAATATACTTGGTTGCCCCTGTGGTGACCTCACCGATGAAGAGCTTAGAGTTTATTATTATTATATCAGCTCATATACGTCCCCACCGAGGGGCTCGAGCCAACCCTGAATCAGAGCGATTAGGCCTTAGTCGACCACGCGGGCCCAGTGCGGGTTGGTCGACTTCACACACAACCTTCGAGTTTCTTCGCAGGCCCTGTGCAGGTTTCCTCACGATGTTTTCCTTCACCGTTAAAGCAATCGGTAAGTATGTACGTAAGTTTTTGAAAAACTCATTGGTACATTGGCCGTCCAGATTTGAACCCGGTACCTCTGGTTAGATGGACCGAGTCGTTACCGGTTGAGCCACCGAGCTTAGAGTGTTTATGTCTATCTCTGGATAGCCATGTCAATCTATGTCTTCCCTCGGCCTGTTCCTTTAATGCCCTTATAATAGTGCTCCTTGGTAGCCCTATCCTCGGTTCTGGACCACACATTGTTGTCTGTGATCCCATTCTAGCCAGTTTGTCTGCTTCTTCATTGCCTTCCACTCCTACGTGTCAAGGGACCCAGACCAGTGAGAGTTTGTTGTGTCGGCCCACCTTATTGAGGACCTTTACACAATTTAGCACTAGCCCGGAGTCAACCTTGAAGGAGTCAAGAGCTTTAAGAACAGCTTGGCTATCGCTGATTAATAGATGGTGCACATTCAATGAAGCATAAGTCTCCGCCTGGAAGACTGTTGCATATTGCCCTAGACTAATACTCGCTGAGTAATCCTTAGAATAAACGCCTGCACCAGCACCAGACTCCATTTTCGATCCGTCTGTATACCATGTAAGAGTGTTTGGTCCTTGTTGTTTAAGTCCTTTACTCCATTCTTCCCTTGTCGGAACATAGATTTTATATTCTTTTTTGAATATGTGCACAGTCTGTATTTTGTCACATCCCATGCGCATAAGCCTTTCCATACCTGTGTCTAATGGTAGATTGGTATGACTGATTTTGGGCATATCATAATCCCACATGCCATTTAACGATAACCTGTGTAGGGCCTTGGCCGCCTCTGTTTGAATGTGTATTTGAAGCGGCTTTAGATTTAGCAGCATTTCTATAGATGCAGTAGGTGTTGTACGAAATGCTCCAGTAATTGCCAGGCAGGCCAACCTCTGAAGTTTTGTCAGTGTTTGCCTGCACGTGCCTAACTCCGTTCTAGGCCACCACACAATGCTGCCATAAGTAATAATGAGTCTTACTATCATTGTGTATAGCAAGTAAATGACTCTGGGTTTCAAGCCCCAGGTCTTTCCGTATGCAGATCTTAGCATACCAAAGATTTTTGTGGCCTTGACCATGGTCCTTTCTGTGTGCAGACTCCACGTTAGTTCTTTATCCAAGGTCATGCCTAGATATTTGACGCTCGTGGACCAGTTTAGTTCTGTACCATACATTTTGAGAGTTTGTAAACCTTGTAGGTTTCTTTTCCTAGTGAATGGTACAACCGTTGTCTTGCTAGGGTTAATCGACAGGTGATTTTCACTACACCACCTTTTAACTTTACGCAAGGCCTTTTGCATTATTTGCGATACTATGTTCGGAAATTTGCCGCTGATTAGTATAGCTAGATCATCAGCATAACCAATCGTGTAAAGAGGTCCGGTGTTCAGCTTCTGTAGAAGTGAGTTGACCACTAGGCTCCAGATTTGAACGGAACGCCACCTTGTGGGCATCCTTTCGTAGTGGTGGCAGTAACCTCGTCCCCCATTAGTGAAGATGTTATAATTCTCTTCCTAAGCATGCTATCTATCCATTTGAATAACGTTTGGTCTATGCCATGTGAGACAGCTGCATTCTTGATTGCCTCGAAAGTAGTGCGATCAAAGGCTCCTTCTATGTCAAGGAAGGCAGCAGCACATACTTCTTCGTTCTCTAACTCTCTTTCAGCACTTGATACTACTAGGTGAAGTGCTGTTTCAGTCGACTTGCCAGACTGATATGAACATTGTAGTCCATGAATTGGTTTTTTCCGCAAGGGACCCTCCTTTATATGTTTGTCGACCAGCTTTTCCAAAGCCTTCAGCAGGAATGATGAGAGGCTTATGGGTCTATAAGATTTCGGTTTATCATATCTATCTCTTCCTGGCTTTGGCAAGTAGACAACCTTGACACGTCTCCAGATTTTTGGAATATATCCGAAGGCGACACACGCTTTATATAGCCTACATAATGGCTTAAGTTGCGCCTTTGATCCTTTTTGTAGTAGGATGATGTAGATCCCATCTGGTCCTGGCGATTTCAATGGTTGAAAGCTACCCATAGACCATAGTAGCTTTTGTTCATTTACTACCTTCTTAGCTACGTCCCAGTCTTTTTTCCTCGTTTGAGTCTTCAGCTCATTCCGAGTTACTGGGTCATCCTTTTCGCTATCTGTTATTTCACAGCCCGGGAAGTGGGTTTTAAACATCACTTCCAGTGTTTCCTTTCCAGATTCAGTCAGTTTTCCCTCTTCGGTCCTGATAAATGTTAGCTGATCTGATTTTGTAACAGAGAGCGCCTTTGAGAGTCTCAAAGGTCGACGGTTACTTTGATTCTCATGCGGATCTCCTCATTTCTGTTTCGATCGCGTAGGGAAAGTCCGAGCCTAGCTCGCTTCATTGCCCCTATGGTGACCTTGAGCCTTCTCATGAGTTACATAGTAAGCGACCATGTCTCAATTCTGTATGTCATCACTGGCAACACTGTTTTTGTTTATTTAGGTCAAATCTCGCAAACAATTTTAGAGCGACTTTCAATTAAATTAAAATTGGGTACGAAGCCGTATTTCCGGTGACAATAGATGCTTCTGGTATTTTGAAATTGACCTGATGATGAAATTTGGAGGTGGAATCAAGGTCCCAGGATCGTTTTTATTTTAAATAGAATCGTAGGAAATACTCGCCTTTTTTGAATTTGGTAACGTGTATTTATATTCAAATTTGTAACACTTATCATTTAGATTTTTGAAAATAAAAACTCTTTTCAAATAAAAGCTTCTCATCATCATATCAGCCAAAAATCGTCCACTGCTGGACAAAGGCCTCCCCCAAGGATTTCCACGACGACCGGTCCTGCGCTGCCCGCATCCATTGGCTTCCCGCGATCTTCACCAGGTCCTCGGTCCATCGCGTGGGTGGCCTGCCTACGCTACGTTTCCGGTGCGCGGTCGCCACTCGAGAACTTTACTGCCCCATCGGCCATCTGTTCTACGAGCTATATGCCCTGCCCACTGCCACTTGAGTTTAGCGATTCTGTGTGCTATGTCGGTTACTTTAGTTCTACTGCGGATCTCCTCGTTTCTAATTCGATCACGCAGAGAAACTCCGAGCATAGTACGCTCCATTGCCCTTTGGGTGACCTTGAGCCTTCTTATGGGGCCCATAGTAAGCGACCATGTCTCAGTTCCGTAAGTCATCACTGGCAACACACACTGGTCAAAGACCTTAGTCTTGATACACTGCGGTATTTGGGACGTGAAGATATTGCGAAGCTTCCCGAACGCTGCCCAGCCGAGTTGGATTCGTCGATTGATCTCTTTCTTGAAGTTGGACCTGCCTAGCTGGACTGTTTGTCCCAGGTATACATATTCGTCAACAACTTCCAGTGTAGAGTCTCCAACCTTTAGAGGGGTGGGTGCGACACGGACATTTAACATTACTTTCGTCTTGTCCATGTTCATTTTAAGGCCCACATGTTAAGAGACTTTACTGAGGCCATCAAGCATTGTGCTTAGGTCTTCCATAGACTCAGCCATGAACACGATATCGTCAGCGAATCGGAGGTGGGATATGTACTCGCCGTTGATATTGATGCCGAGTCCACCCCAGTCCAGAAGCTTAAAAACATCTTCCAGGGCGGCGGTGAACAGTTTCGGAGATATAACGCCTCCCTGTCTCACCCCTCGCCGCAACTGGATAGGTTTCGAGTTCTGATCCTGGAGGCGAACCGACATGGTGGCGTTTTCATACAGACACTTCAACACCTCGATGTATCGATAGTCAATTTGGCATCGCTGAAGAGACTGTAGCACAGCCCAAGTTTCGACTGAATCAAAGGCCTTCTCATAGTCCACAAACGCCAAGCATATTGGCTGATTGTACTCTTCGGTCTTCTGTATAATCTGCCACAGCGTATGTATGTGGTCTATGGTACTAAAGCCTTTTCGGAAACCGGCTTGTTCGGGAGGCTGGAAGTCGTCAAACCTGCGTGCAAGACGATTCGTAATGACTCTCGAAAACAGCTTGTAGACATGGCTCAGAAGTGAGATGGGTCTGTAGTTCTTCAGCAGGGTGTTGTCACCCTTTTTGAAGAAAAGCACGACCACACTTCTGTGCCATGCCTTAGGCGTTTGTCCCTTGAGTATAACGGAATTACATAACTTCTGAAGAGCTTTTAGTACCGGTGATCCACCTGCTTTCAGAAGTTCAGCCGTAATTCCATCATCACCCGGTGCCCTGTTGTTCTTGAGCTGTTTGAGAGCCATTCTAATCTCGTACAGGCTGACGTCCGGGATATCTTCGGTATAGTGTCGGGTTAGTCTGGCTCTTGGGTCTTTAGCCAGATCGCTGACAGGAAAACGTTTGGTCTTGTACAATTGTCCATAGAACTTCTCAACTTCTTCCAGCAACTCAGTCTTAGACGATATGGTCCTGCCATCCTCAGTCTTCAGCTTGGTCAGCTGGCTTTGTCCAACAGACAGATCTCTCGCGAACACTTTTGAGCCTTTGTTGTGCTCAATCGCCTCTTTCAGTATTATTATATTGGCGTAAATCGAGAGTCAGGGACTTAGAGATCTGCCTGTTTAGTTGCCGATACTGAGAAGCGTCTTCAGAGGACTGCAAAACCAATCTGCGTTTTTCTTCCATGAGGTTTCTGGTGAAGTCAGAGATTTTTTTGGTTCTGTTTGAACGGCGAGTTTAAAAATCTTAGACCCAACCGTTTGGCCAATTTCCATAAACCTTTCATTATAATCGTCCACATTCTCGCAGTCTCCTAGGCATTCGAAACGATTGTGCAACTCGAGCTGAAAGCTCTCGGGGTTTTGGAGCTGGATGGGCGCCGGTCGGAGCGTAGACTTCATCAGTCGACATCTTTCTAGCTTGGTCTTAAGATTCAATGTGCCTCTGACCATCCGGTGATCGCTTCCTGTTTTGACTGAATTGATCACGGAGTCATCATTGAATCGACAAGATGAAGTCTATCATGTTCTTCGTTACGCCATTGGGATGCAACCATGTTCACTTCCGCTGGGTTGACTTTTTGAAGGAGTTCATCATAGAGAGGTTCTCCTTCTCCATAAAGTCGGCCAGCATCTGGCCACGTGCATTTTTTACTCCATATCCAAATTGCCTCACTCTCAGCTCACCATCACTTCGTTTGCCCAGTTTCGCGTTAAAGTCCCCCATAACAACGGTATAATGGGTCCTGGTGCTATGTAAGGCTGTAGAGATGTCCTCATACATAGTTTCTACCTCGTCATCGGAGTGTTCCGTAGTCGGCGCGTATACCTGTATGACCTTCATCGAATACCGTTTGGTGATTCTGAGTATAAGCTATGCTACCCTTGTCGAAACGCTCACGATTTGGATCACATTGTTAATCAGGGACTTGTGGACGAGAAACCCGACACCACCCTGGGACTGTTGGTCGCTCTCCCGGAAATAGAGCAGGTTTCCGGATTTAAGGATCATGGTGTCCTCTCCCTCTCTTCGGACTTCACATAAACCTACAATATCCCACCGTAACCTGCTCAATACTTCTTCGAGTTCTGTAAGTTTCTCGTCAGTCCGCAGTGTACGCGTGTTGTAAGTTGCCAGGGCCAAAGGTCGTTGGGTTTGGTAGCCTGGCATCTGCCGGGGATTCTTCGCACCCCCCACCCCGCCGTTACGATGACTGCTACCGGAGCCTGGAATAGTGGGGCCGCCGGGGACTAGGGGCCGTTTCCTGGGTGTGGATTTCATAGGGGGGTTTTTCCGTAATCGCCACGCTTGGCAGGCGGGTTGGCGATCGCAGTATGATTGCAGGTGTGTTGCAATGCACGGAAAGACGCTGCTGCCCATCCTCCGGTTTTAAGTCCCTTAGTCGTCTCTTACGACACCCATTGGAAGAGATGGGATGGTCCTATTCTTAGCCGGGAACCATACGGGAAGCTTCTACTTAAAAGTTTTTTAAGGTTTTTCGAAAATGATTATGTGGTAGGTATACTCTCTGCCTGATTGAATCAGAAACGAGGAGACCCGTAGAAGAATCAAACTAACCGACATAGCTCTCAGAATTGCTAAACTTAAGTGGCAGTGAGCGGGACACATAGCTCGTAGAACAGATGGCCGCTGGGGCAGTAAAGTTCTCTAGTGGCGAACGCGCACCGGAAAACGCACTGGGAAACGTGGACCGATGACCTGATGAAGGTCGCAGGAAGCCGCTGGATGCGGGCAGCGCAGAACCGGTCGTCATGGAAATCCTTGGGGGAGGCCTATGTCCAGCAGTGGACGTACTTCGGCTGATTTGATGATGAGGTATACTCGCAAGTAAGCACTGCAACTCTTGTTTAACAAAACAGAGGGAGACAAGTTTATGGGCTTGGCTTTAGCCTTGCTGTTCCTAAAATCACATGTTGCATTGTTTTATATGCAACATTAAAATTTTATTGCTCATTCCACTGAATAACATTATACAATTAAAGACTCAATAAATGGCCGCATTGAGGCAATAAAGATAAATAACAAATGCCGGACTGTAGCTTCCAAGTTAAAGTTAACGATTCAATCAATAGACCTGTTGTTGTTTATATTACGATATAACGAGATCGGATCGACCGACTACAAAGTTTCATATGTACGTATATCCGACGCTCTTACGGTGAAGGAAAACATCGTGAAGAAACCTGCAAACGCCTGCGAAGAAACTCGAAGGTTGTGTGTGAAATCGACCAACCCGCACTGGGCCCGCGTGGTTGACTAAGGCCCGATTAAAATTATATTCAAATTTAACCTTGTAACTAAAAGTTTTAGGTTTTTCGAAAATTAATTGTTGATTACTATCGGTCGATACTTATAGTATTGGATCTTACTAGTAGTTTTCGCAAAATCACTGACTTTTCCATGTCCGCTCAATATTGACATTTCGAAGTTAAAGAAATGATGAGAATTTTCGAATATAATTATTTTGAGTAAGCGTCGGTGGCTCAACCAGTAACGACTCGGTCCTTCTAACCAGAGGTACCGGGTTCAAATCTGGACGGCCAATGTACCAATGAGTTTTTCAAAACTTACGTACATACTTACCGATTGCTTTAACGGTGAAGGAAAAACATCGTGAGGAAACCTGCACACGCCTGCAGGTTGTGTGTGAAGTCGGCCAACCCGCATTGGGCCCGCGTGGTCGACTAAGGCCCGATCGCCCTAATTCAGGGCAGGCTCGAGCCCCTAGGTATGGACGTATATGAGCTGATAAGATGAAGAAGTGCTATATTTACGAATAAATTTTCAGTTTTCATAAACATACAGGGTTCTACTAATTTCATAGAATCTGTGCCATCTTTCGATGACAACATAAAAACTAAATTTAAATTTTCTGCACATTTTCACAAAAAAAACCCACTGAAAACTAAATTAACTTATAAGAACTGAGATGATAAATTAGCACTTCCTCAACTCGAAAGTTTCTACCCTAACATGTCCTAGGTATTTTTTTCAGTTCTCAAACTCAAACTCAAATATTTTATTGCTGATTATTGGTTTACATTAGGTCTTAAATAAATTGTACTATGTTCGCAACAACCTGCCTTAAAAAAGCATGCAATATTATATGTTAATTAATTATAGATAATGTCAAAGAATTAAATTAATCAAAATAATCTGCTAACTATGTCGAGTCAGTTTTTACAAAATCGGTCCACTTTTTCTTTCATAAATTCATCGATACTGTATTACCATTTTTCAATCAGTAAATTTTAAACACTTGTTTCAAACCTTGGCAAAGACAGCATTTTGATATTTCCTGGTAGCGCATTGTATAAGGATACACTCATATAGATTACATTTTTGTGGAATAACGCAGATTTAGACCTTGGCAAAACTAAATCACAAGCATATCTAGAGGAAAATTTTGTAGTTGATTGTTTTGATTTGAACATACTTAGGTTATTTTTCACAAACATACTAACCTCGAAAATATACAAACACGGCAATGTTAATATTTTGTTCTCCTTAAAGTAAGGACGACATGATTATATTTGTTGGAGATTAAAAATAGCCCGAATACAGCGCTTTTGAAGTTTGAAAACCAGATCTTTGTTAGTGGAACTACCTACCCCAAAGTAATATTCCATATCGAAGGTTGGACATAATATAAGAGTGAAATGCAAGAATAGCGGTTTTCCTCGTGGAGACATCAGATCTCTTCAAAAACCATGTTTTGTATGAAAAGTAAAAATATCCCTATGCAAAGTTGATGTGTGTAATCGTATGTCACAGTCATTTCCTGTTATCGTTCCGGGTGCACACTGAGTCAATGTTAAATTATTGGGCACACCATCTCCCATCGTAGACCAATCTCAAGATGGCATTGTTTGACCAACAAAGTCTTTTCCAAAAGGAGGCAATACGCGCTCTCTGGATACCGAAAATATCGGGCACACGGGCTTCGGCGAACACGCCCGACGCGCTGCAGAACCGTGGCAGCCTCATGAGAGTGTGGAACTCGTCATTGTAGGGCACTCTTATAGTACTGAACGACCTACGCGTGTAATTTACCCATAGTTAGCAGGTGTAGAGAAACTGGCAGTAAGAGTTGAATCATGCTGGACATAGGCCTCCCCCAAGGATTTCTACGACGACCGGTTCTGCGCTGCCCGCATCCAGCGGATTTCCGCGATCTTCACCAGGTCATCGGTCCACCGAGTGGGAGGCCTGCCTACGCTACGTTTTCCGGTGTGCGGTCGCAACTCGAGAACTTTACTACTTTTCTTTCTACGAGCTAATGTGCCCCGCCCACTACCACTTAAGTTTAGCAATTCTGAGAGCTCTTTGGTTCGGTTACTTTGGTTCTCCTACGGATCTCCTCGTTTCTGATTCGATCACGCAGAGAAAATCCGAACATAGCACGCTCCATTGCCCTTTGGGTGACCTTGAGGCCCATAGTAAGGGACCATGTCTCAGTTCCGCATGTCATCACTGCCAACTCACACTGGTCGAAGACCGTGGTCTTAAGACACTGCGGTATCTGGGACGTAAAGATATTGCGAAACTTCCCGAATGCTGCTCAGCCGAGTTGGGGCCTACCTAACAGGACTGTTTGTCCCAGGTACACATATTCGGTAATAACTTGTAGTAGTGAAGAATAGAGTCAACTTAACCTCACCGTTACATCTACCAAATCTGCGTGTGATTATGATAGACTGTGGCACTAACATGGGCTCATGATTATGAAAGGTATCATCATCAAATCAGCTAAAAGACGTCCACTGCTGGATAAAGGTCTCCCCTAAGGATTTCCACGACGACTGGTCCTGCGCTGCCCGCATCCAGCGGCTTTCCGCTACGTTCACCAGGAACCACACCATCACAGGACCGTTTTTTTGCTATGAAAGTATACGAGAGAATTACGATCAAATGGTACGAATACATGTGCCGGTGCTGGAAAAGCGTTAAATGCGAAACCATTTAAAACCTGCAATTTAAAATTAACTTGCGATCTCACGTTCTTAAATCAACAAATACAATGAAAATAAACAAATCGTCTTGTAGTGGGCCGACATCAAACTCTTCAAATCTTATTTGTGTTTAAAAATAGTCTAACTACAGCAAAGTGTATTTAGACTGTTGTGTTTTGAATACGGAGACTAATGGACGTTTCTTCATAAAACAGATTTGTATTCTTTAGGGTTCCATACCCAAAAGGTGCCAACAGGACCCTAACCATATTACCTACTAGCTCGCGTGAACAGTTCCTATGACTGTCTCCGAGGGTGCGCAGAATGCCAGCCGCAAGCGGCTCGCGATTGAGGAAAAATGTATTCTTGTAGCACGGCTTAGGTAAGTATGGTAGAAGTTTATAAATGCGTGCTACGGGTAATCGGAATTTAATAAAGACCTAAAAAAGAACATAAGAATTAAAAAACGATACACACTTAAATTAAAAATACGAATTACAAACCATAAATAAATCTTAGCCGAGATGGGTCTAAATATGGAGAAACAGTTTTAAATTTAAGTCATAATGTACTAGATTATGATGAAAGAAATGAAATGGTGAGATATTAAATGATTTTTTGAAAAATAATGTCAGCGCATGCGTTAAAAAGAAGAAAAAATGGAATGAAAAGAAGATTGGATGAAAGGAGAACGAATAACTGCGCACCTATATGTTAATCCAGGTCCTAATCTGTCTACCTACCAAATTTTATCCAGATACGTTCAGTAGTTTTTGCGTGAAAGAGTAATAAATATCTATACATACAAACTTTCGCGTTTATAATATTAGTAGGATAGGATTACTAAGTCTCCGCTGTCCGTCCGTCTGTCTGTCAGCGAGCTGTATTTCATGAATCGTAATAGGTAGAGCGTCGGTGGCGTAACGGTTACGGCCGCTACCTCCTGTCCGGGAGGCCGTGGTTCGAATCCTGCCACGTACCAATGTGTTTTCGAATTTCAATTTCATATGTACGTTTATCCGACGCTCTTACGGTGAAGGAAAACATCGTGAGGAAACCTGCACACGAATGCGAAGAAACTCGAAGGTTGTGTGTGAAGTCGACCAACCTGCACTGGGCCCGCGTGGTCGACTAAGGCCCGATTGCCCTAATTCAGGGTAGGCTCGAGCCCCTCGGTTGGGACGTATATGAGCTGATGAGATGAATAGGTAGACAGTTGAACTTTCACAGATTTTGTGTTTCTATTCCCGCTTTATTTTTTTTATTTGTCGTTATCAACAAATAATTAAAATTAAATTAACCATACTAAAAACGTGATTTTATAAAAAATCTTATAGATGGTAGGGAACCCTTCGTGTGCGAGTCCGGACTCGCACCTGACCATTTTTTTGCTATTTGCAGATTAACGGCGAGGGAGATTATTCAGGGTCGCGTGGTGATAAATCATAAAAAGAAAACTGGAAATGAATGCTTTGGATCCGTGAATTCGCGTAATTTTCTCTGCCTTACAGCAGATTTGCTTGCACTTCTAGGTAAATGGTTAATTAGACGGATACCATTATTATTATTGCTTATTCCAAAGTGAGACGGTTCCTTAAATTGCATTTTTGTACGAAGGTTCCACATTTTTTTTAGAATTGACTATGGGTTCCTTAGGGAAAGTTGTTCATTACGATAAGTAAAGTCCCAGTTAACGGATCCCACACCAATTTTGTTACAAAAATTTGACCCCTCCGTACAAAAATGCAATTTAAGAAATGAAATAAAGAAAAAAAAATATAATTATTTTTATTTCTTTATTTCAGTGACCAAAACAATCATTTTTAACAATTAAAAATTACATGTCATAAGTCTGACAGGCTTTTTCGAAATGCAACGAGTTCTCAGTTACAAAAAATTACATGTATTTTTTAAATTAATCCATGAATTTATTTCAATCAAAATATAATACTTACCCATCTCCTTAGATCTCCCTGGACCAGAATTTTTTTATTTATTTTTAGTATTTGTATTTTTAGAAGGACTTATGCTACTACAGAGTGTAAAAAAATAGTTTTTTTCTATTTCCAACATGTACTTTAAAATACGTCTAATTGAATTACCACTGTGTTGAACATATTTCTCTTGCAGTTCTCTAGGTATTAAACTGTTCATTTTTTTAGGAAGTTAAATATAGGAAAATATTCTTATTCCATAGAAATGGTTGATTTTAGGTAATATGTAAATTTTTCTGTTGTCGAATTGTCTTAAATTTTGTTCAAATACTTAAAATGTTTATTAAAAAGGTGCATGTTACACTCTTTCTGATGTTCAGATAGAAATTACATTACATAATGTCGGATTGTAAAAATTTAAAAATAAACAATAATCAGTTAATAATGTTAATAAAATCATTGATATTAAAACAAGTAATGTCATTTGGATATGAAAACAACATGACTCAAGAAGTAATATATTAAAATTATGAAATTTGTCGTTAATGCCTTTGACAAGAGTAGGCCAGTTCCCACGGACGCACCCGTTCACGAGTATAACGCGAGAGTCAGCCATCGCTCCCCTCATCCATATTAGAGGGAAAAGAAACGACCCGGCTCTCGATGCGCCATCATCCGCACGAACATTTAAGCGAGCATGCACCACTCATGTCGATGCTTCGATAACAATTAAGGAACAATAGTTTCCTTGTATACAGTTGCAGGTTACATGTTTATGGGTGTCAATTAAATGGTTAGCATAGTATTGTTATTTCTGTGAGCAGAAAAATATAATCGGTGAGCAGAAATAGCTAATTGGTCAGCAACTCATGGTCAGCAAACATTTCAAAATCAATCAGCAATTTATGTCATTCTGGATGGCTGTAATTATTTTAAACATCCCCGTACTACACTCTTCCTACAGTGTTGAGTGGTCGACGGAGCCCCTTCGGGGCTCCTACTTCTGTGTTCTCATGTTAAACCTAACACTACGACTGTGCGGGGAGGCGAGCTTAGCTCGCCTCCCCGCACAGTCTCCGAACCTAACGGATCCGAGTCGGGGTGCTCCGCAAGTCCGAGCTCGCTTCGCTCGCTCCCGCTTCCATTTAGAACTCCCCGTACCACACTCTTCCTACATGTTTTTCTGCCGCTCAATCATGAAATCTTGCCGCTCAAGTAGTTATTTTGCGGACTGAATGTTTATTATGCAGATAAATAATATATTTACCCATGTTTATGTTGTTCTTCTTTAAGAATAGTAGTTTTATTTTGTTCTGAATTGGAAGTACACAGGCAAGCACATCAAGCTAGACACTAATTCTGTGCGATTCTGATCCATACGCATACGGCATAAGAACGGTACAAAGTCCAAAGTGCCTAGCTTGCTGGCCTTTGTACTTGGCAGAACTTATATAGCCCACTGTAGTGTTCTTTGTATTTTTGTTTTATGTTACGAGGAATAATAGTTTTCAAAATTCTTATCTGTAGCTGGTAGTCGTATATCTGATCTAAGTGAGTTTTGAAAGTCCTGCCATAACTGTATTCCATATTCAATAATGGAGTTAACCATAGCCAAATAATATACGTTCTTAAAAGTTTTAAAGAATTGTACATTTAAGAATACCAAATTTACTTTACAATGCTCTTAGCTTGCTACAAATATATTTTAGGTGGAATTCCCAGTTAAAGACGTCCACGGCTGGACAAAGGCCTCTCCAAGGATTTCCACGACGACCGGTCCTGCGCTGCCCGTAACAAATTCAGCAGTATCTTAACTGAAGGAGCCCAAACATGGTGTTTTAAAAATGTTTTATATTTTACTATAAATCAAGTGATTAACATCTAATGATGTGGTATATTTTTAGAAGCGAATTAAAAATCCCTTTCATTTGATATCTCACACGATAGCTTTCAAAAGATTTTTTTCCCTCCTAAGGGAAGTATTTTTGGGAGTTGCGGGACAAAATTATTGTTTTGACTTTAAGCAAAGTATATTTATTTATTCATTTTATTTCCTTAATGAAACCTACAGCATATAATTTAGTATTTGAATTTTAAATACAATTTTCCAGGCCAAAAAAGATTTCATACGTAAATTTTAAACTTTAAACAGCTGTTAAGGGATGGGTGAGAATGCGCATTGTGAAGTATAAGTCTGCGTGTATGTATGTGTTTCTGCGCGTGGGGAGGGAGTGTATGTGTTTGTGCGCGTGGGGAGGGAGTGTATGTGTTACTGTGCGTGGGGGTGAGGTGTATGCGGGGGGGGGGGGGGGTGAGGTGTGCGTGTGGGGGGAGGTGTGTGAGTGTGTGTCGCAATTTAAATTCAGGATTTCACCTACACGTTTCTTGAAAGAAGATGAAGTTAGATGGTATATGTCCAGCTCCGAAAATATTGAATTGTAGGAATGAATACATCTTAAAACAACAGAGTTCTGAGCGTACGTTGTATGCGTTCGAGGTTCATAAAACAGACGCGCGTGTCGCGTCCGCTTGCCAGGAACAGACAGTGCAATCCGTTCAACAAGTTGCGGGCAGTCGAACAAGTTGTTGACTATATTGTGCAGGAATACCATTTCACCTAATTTTCGCCTGTCGGATAGGGCTACTATTTTGTGATGTGTTAGGCGTTCCTTATAAGTGGTACATTTTTGGTCAGCTCTGCGATTTAGCAGAGACATAAACCTCCGTTGAATTTTTTCCAAACGATCCTTGTGTAGCGCGAAATACGGTGACCATATTGGCGCAGCAAACTCTAAAATGCTTCGAATATATGCATAATACAATATTTTAATAGTGTGTAGAGATTTGAATGGTTTAGTTATGCGTATTAGAAATCCTAACATCTTGAAAGCTCTCTGCACAATATGATCGTAATGCTCGTTAAAAGATAATTTACTGTCCAATATGACACCGAGATCTCTTACTGTAGTAGTCCTGGCAACTAATGATCCATACAGCATGTAGTTAAAGTCTATTTTGGTTTTCTTTCTAGTGTAAGTGATTGACTGACATTTACTAACGTTCAGGTCTAATAAGTTAGTTATACAATATTCAGAAAGACGGTTTAAGTCATCCTGCAGTTTCAAACAGTCACCTCTATCCTTTATCGAAACATATACTTTATTATCGTCGGCATACATCGAGAAGTGAGAGAAATGAAAGCATGATCCAATGTCATAAGTGTAAATATTAAATAATAATGGACCAAGATGTGAGCCCTGAGGAATTCCAGACGGAATGGTTACAAACTCTGACAAGCATGTGCCAATTCTAACTGCCTGAGTTCTGTTTTCAAGGTAGGATTTAAACCACCGAAGCAAATCGCCATGTATTCCCAGCTTGTTAAGTTTTGAAATTAAGATATTATGATCCAGTCTGTCAAAACACTTGGAATAGTCCGTATAAATTGCATCGACTTGGCCACCTCTCTCCATATTCGTTGCCACATAATCTGTAAAAGTCGCCAGATTAGTAACCACTGATCTCCTGCGCATGAAACCGTGCTGCTCGACAGGGATAAACTTATTAATAGCAGGATAAATATCGTCCAGTACAATGAGCTCAAACAACTTACTAAATACAGATAAAAGAGAGACTGGTCTGTACTTGTCAAAGTGTGATTTAGGCCCTCCTTTATGTATCGGTATGATAATTGCTTCCTTCCATGTATTAGGAAAGACACCCTCCCTCACGGATTTATTAAAAATTACACTTAGTGGCTCTGCTAGCACTTCAGCACAGTGTTTAACAAAGACAGGTGCAAAACCATCGCTGCCAGGACCCTTATGAATGTTTATTCCTCTTAAGTATTTAAGAACGCAATCAGGCGTAAATTTGATGTTAGATAGATTGATGTAACCATCAGGTCCGTCTTGAGCTATATTTTGTGATGTACTAGCTACATTATTTGATGAATTGCCTCTATAAACTGAATGAAAATATTTCATAAAACAGTTACAAATATTAGAAACATCAGTGATAATGTTGGTGCCATCGATCATTTGCTTTGGTATTGAACCCGTCTTTTTCAAATCTTTTGCATATTTCCAAAGATATTTAGGATTTTTTGTTATGGCTTTTTCACACGTGTTTATGTAACGCATCCAACACTGTGCCTGAATACTTTTTTGGCGACGTCTTAACAGCGAAAACGTGTCATAGTCACGCGGATTTTTAAACCTTTTCCATTTTTTATGAAAACCCTTTTTTTCTTTTATAATATTTATCAAGCTTTTGGAGTACCAAATAGGGAAATTTTCATTGCCTTTTGTTATGAAATTCGGCACAAAAGTATCTATACAGTAATTTAACTGATCATTGAAAAATTGCACAGCCTCATTGGTTGTAATGTTAGATAATTTAGTCTGCCAGTCTATATTCGTTAAGTATATCTTAATTGCCTCGTAATCGCCCTTACTATACACATTAATTTTCCGTGGGGGTTCGGGAATCGATTTTAGGCTAATATTGTGCAATTCCAGCTCAAAAGCTGGGTGATGCGGCAAATCCTCACGAGTGAGCGCAAAGTTTGGGTATTTTACTGTCGTAAAAGAGTTACTGAACACCAGATCTAAGAAGCGGTTATTATTATTACTCAGTTTGTTATACTGTTGCATATATTATATTACTAATACAGTATGGACACTCCATGCCGCACTCTAGATTGCAACCTCACCCCCTCGTCACATAGATTGATACAGATTGGTTACAGTTTGGTTGTCGAACGTATAGGGTTTCGCCGCCATTTTGTTTGTTCTGTCATTCCTTTTTTGAAATCTCATTTCTGGTCCGTTGTGTGAAGTGTCCAGGGTGTGCTCAAGTACAAGTGTTCCAAACGCCTATCTTGTACATCGATTTGCCGTATTCAAACAATATTAGGCTCATACATACAAACAATATTTGGCTCATACGCCGGCGCCGGCAACTACCAGTATGTACATGAAATAGAAAAGACACCTAAAAACTAAATCACAAATAAATTATTGGATTACATGTATAATTAAATGCTGTTTATTGGTAACTTGAAAATGTCTTGACCAATTTGTAATTTTTTTTCAAATGTTCGTAATAGTCCGAATAAGATTATTAGGGAAAGAAAAAAGGAAAAATTGCCCTGAAAAATAAAATAAAAATAACTTTTTTCTATTAGATTTTTGTATGAACTCAAGTCTTAACTTACAATTCGAACGATGCACTCTAGATTACAGTTAACCTTACCAATTTAATTAAAATAAAAAAAACCGACTGCATAAAAAAACTTTAATTTCCTGTTTAGGCAGTTGGGTAAAAATGTATCCTTCGTCACTCAGGGTATCAAGACGAATCTGATGACACCTCGAACTCCAAAATCCATCAAGCTGTTTAAGCTACAGGTTCAGCCAAAGAATTATACATACAAACATACACCCGAAAAACATTACCTGTCATCTTGCGCTGTCGGGTAAAAAGATATTCGCGGGGACAAAACCGCGGGAAAAAGCTAGTGTGATAAATGATAATAATAATACATAATTGTAAACACAAGAAGCGTCGGTGACTCAACCGGTAACGACTCGGTCCATCTAACCAGAGGTACCGGCTTCAAATCTGGACGGCCAATGTACCAATGAGTTTTTTCAAAAACTTACGTACATATCATTACCGATTGCTTTAACGGTGAAGGAAAACATCGTTAGGAAACCTGCACAGGCCTGCGAAGAAACTCGAAGGTTGTGTGTGTGAAGTCGACCAACCCGCACTGGACCCGCGTGGTAGACTAAGGCCTAATCGCCCTGATTCAGGGTAGGCTCGAGCCCCTCGGTGGGGACGTATATGAGCTGATATAATAATTGTAAACACCAATTTTATTTTGTACATAATTTATTTATTATGATTAATTGATCACTGATAATGAGGCACTTTGTATCTTACATACTAAACAGTCCCATAATTATTATGCACTTATTAGGTCACAAACACTGTCACATCCTAACCATAGACATAGACAGTTCATTAGCACGTGCACTAGTGCTTCAGAAACTATATATTATTTTACGTTTTTGTGTAGGAAATACGCAGGTTACGAAACTCGAAGGTTGTGTGTGTGAAGTCGACCAACCCGCACTGGGCCCGCGTGGTAGACTAAGGCCTAATCGCCCTGATTCAGGGTAGGCTCGAGCCCCTCGGTGGGGACGTATATGAGCTGATATAATAATTGTAAACACCAATTTTATTTTGTACATAATTTATTTATTATGATTAATTGATCACTGTTATTGAGGCACTTTGTATCTTACATACTAAACAGCCCCATAATTATTATGCACTTATTAGGTCACAAACACTGTCACATCCTAACCATAGACATAGACAGTTCATTAGCACGTGCACTAGTGCTTCAGAAACTATATATTATTTTACGTTTTTGTGTAGGAAATACGCAGGTTACGAAACTCGAAGGTTGTGTGTGTGAAGTCGACCAACCCGCACTGGGCCCGCGTGGTAGACTAAGGCCTAATCGCCCTGATTCAGGGTAGGCTCGAGCCCCTCGGTGGGGACGTATATGAGCTGATATAATAATTGTAAACACCAATTTTATTTTGTACATAATTTATTTGTTATGATTAATTGATCACTGTTATTGAGGCACTTTGTATCTTACATACTAAACAGTCCCATAATTATTATGCACTTATTAGGTCACAAACACTGTCACATCCTAACCATAGACATAGACAGTTCATTAGCACGTGCACTAGTGCTTCAGAAACTATATATTATTTTACGTTTTTGTGTAGGAAATACGCAGGTTACGAAACTCGAAGGTTGTGTGTGTGAAGTCGACCAACCCGCACTGGGCCCGCGTGGTAGACTAAGGCCTAATCGCCCTGATTCAGGGTAGGCTCGAGCCCCTCGGTGGGGACGTATATGAGCTGATATAATAATTGTAAACACCAATTTTATTTTGTACATAATTTATTTATTATGATTAATTGATCACTGTTATTGAGGCACTTTGTATCTTACATACTAAACAGTCCCATAATTATTATGCACTTATTAGGTCACAAACACTGTCACATCCTAACCATAGACATAGACAGTTCATTAGCACGTGCACTAGTGCTTCAGAAACTATATATTATTTTACGTTTTTGTGTAGGAAATACAACACTAAACTTCCAGTAATCAATGCTCCGCTCCTGAAACAAGGAACGTGAAGTTCTAAAGTATCATAATATGACAGAACACAAGGTACGGGGTTCCGTAGATCCAACGAGGAACCCTTGTCCGTCCGTCCGTCCGTCCTTGCATCACAGAGAGTTGTGCTTTAATTTTTGAGCTGAATTCCATAAAATTTGGCAAAAAGTAATTAAGATATACAGGATGTTAACAAAGGTGTGCACTTTTTTTAACTGAAACTTGTACTCATGAAACTGAACAAATTTCCCCAAGAAACCCACGGTCCATTTTTCGCATTTGTTTCTAATAAATAAAAAAATATTAAATTGCGTGGAATACGCCAGATTAGGTACAATTGCGGGCCGGCGCGGTCATTGAACTTGAATTGCCCCAAGTGTCGGCAAAGGACTCCCCTTGATTCTTCTACACTTAGTAACAAAGTGTCGGCAAAGGACTCCCCTTGATTCTTCTACACATAGTAACAAAGTGTCGGCAAAGTACTCCCCTAGATTCTTCTACACATAGTAACAAAGTGTCGGCAAAGGACTCCCCTTGATTCTTCTACACTTAGTAACAAAGTGTTGGCAAAGGACTTCCCTTGATTCTTCTACACATTTCTAATGCCACGTCCATCAACCATTAAGGAATCCATCTCATCCCAGCACCTCCGTTTTGGCCTGCCCAACTTAAATAACGTAAACAACGTAAACAATTTAAGTTAAGGCGAGGCATTAATTGGACCAGTTGTCTCTAGTTTTTATCTTTACATGTAAAGAGTAAAGAAATTAATCACACTTTTGCATTTTTTCGATGTTTTTTCGTTTCAATTAAAAACTACAATTAATTAAAAAAAAAAACTGGTATATTGAAGTGTGTGTATAGACTAATCGACTAAGAAAATTTAGATTAGAATCTAAATCGGTCTGGTTTGCCTGTAGAATGCAAATCTCTGTTTTAAAAGAGGTTTCTTTGATATTTTTTTTTCTGTTATATATAAAAGTTAACGAATTGTGTTTCTGCGACTGACAAAATGAAGTCATTGAAATAAAGAATCATGTTACAAAATATCACTATCATATGTTTTGTAATTGCTGAGAAAAATCGAGATCATTTCGACCAAAGTTTCCGTCGCTTTAACGTTCTGCATCGCGACAAGCTATACGTACCACATGGCGACTCTGCCGGTCACGGAATGCAGATACACACTATAGTGGGTAATTCTGTATTCACGGCTGTCTTTGAACTGCTTTAGGATGCTGTTGACCCTGGATCAAATAAAAGAGGCTGTTATAGCTGGTTTTAGGTTTATCTTCAAATCAGATATAAGATTTCATCATCATATCAGCCGAAAGAAGTCCACTGCTGGACAAAGGCCTACCCCAAGGATTTCCACGACGACCGGCCCTGCGCTGCCCGCATCCAGCGACCTTCACCAGGTCGTCGGTCCACCTACGCTACGTCTTCCGGTGCGCTGTCGCCACTACAGAACTTTACTACCCCAACGATCAAATGTATTCGACAAAAATAGTTTTTTTTTTATTCACAATTGGTAAACCCTTGACAACATCTCACCTGGTGGTAAGTGCCGATGCTGCCGAAGATGGAAGCGGGCTTACCAAGAATCCCCAACGCAATGGGGAACTGGCTATCTTATCTTCATGCCGGAACACACCAATGATATCAACATTGATATTTGGCGGCAAGACTTAGATAAGATGGTGGTAGCTAGCCAGGCGGGCTTAGAAAATGCCCTACCACCAACCAAACCGAGTCTTACAATTGACCCCGCCGGGAATCGAACCCGCGACTTCCTGTGTAAAGCCAGTGAACTTTGCCTCTGAGCTACGGAGGCGGTTAAAACATAGGCGGATACACATAAACAACATACATACGTAATAGGATAGAATATAACTAAAAAGAGAGGTTATAAAAAAGGTTCAAATAACAAAGAAGTGCTGTCGCGTGCAGTCATGATCATCTTATCTTATCTCATTCATAGTGTTATTGTTACTTTTTAATATACTTATACGATAATGAACCACTATATTTAAGACAGGAGACTATGGGTATAGGTCTTTAAGCAATACTAGCTTTTTCCCGCGACTTCGCCCGCGTGGACATCGTTTTTATGACTGTCTTTAAAGACCTTATTGACTTAAGTATTGCGACTATAAATTGAAATGTAAGCTATCCTATCTTTCAAGTTGGGTCGATTTGCACACGGTGTGCAAATAAATTTATAACTGTTTGTCTCTAATAAAATAAAATAAATAAAATAGAAAAGTAGAATAATTTTGAACAAAAAAAAACGACTTCAAACAGGATCGATTTCTCTGGGATGCCATCATCAGATCCGGTGTTCTTATCATGGTACCACCCTTGGGATATCTCCTTTCCAACAAAAAAAAAATCATTAAAATCGGTTCTTAAACGACGAAGTTATCCGCGAACACACATAAAAAATATCTACGGTCGAATTAAGAAACCTCCTCCTTTTTTGAAGTCGGTTAAAAATATGAGTAGTGTTAACATAAGATTGTAAATATCCATAAAATATATAACTACATACAATACACACTGCTAAGACTACGCAAAATATGCTATACGTGCAATTTTCCGAACTGGCGCATTATAGAGCAAGCAGGGATACCTACGTACTGCGCTGTTGTCCTGCTGATGCCGAAAGGAATCGTCCTCAAACGCGCCATCGCAAAGCAAAACAATTCAACAATGAATAATATATATATATATATATATATATATATATATAATAATTAAGTAGTAACAGATTTTTTATTTATTTATTTATATAAGCCTTTATTGCTGTTTTACAAAGTTTACAATATATATATTTTAATTATTTTTATCGATTGTATGTTATGTTAAGCTATTTATTACACGTAATATTTTATTAATATATAATAAACGATCGGTTTCACTTTACAGCTTGCCCTTCGACAAAGGCCTCCTCTAAAGTCTTCCATTTCTCTCTGTCTCTCGCTTTCCTCATCCATTCTGGACCAGTTACTTTTTTAAGGTCATCTTCCCAACGTTTCGTTTGTCGCCCTTTGCTTCTTTTTCCATTCCTGGGATACCACTCTGTAATTATTTTTGTCCATTTCTCATTCATCTCCCTTAGCATGTGTCCTGTCCACCTCCATTTTAACGTCTTGCACACCTTTTTTGCGTCTTTGAATTTAGTTATATTTTTTATTTCTTCTAATCTTATTTTATCTTTTCTCCTGACGCCAATTACACTTCTCTCTATTCCGTTTTGACATACGTTTACTTTGCTCATTAGTTTTTCTGTCAATGCCCATGTTTGGCAACCATATGTTAAGCATGGTAAAATACATATATTATATCCCTTTCTTTTCTCTTTGATGGGCATGTCCTTATTTTTCATAACTTCGCCGAGAGACCAGTATCTTTTCCATGTATTGGCTATCCTTCTTTCAATTTCTTTATGCATAGTATTTTTTGTGGATATAAGCTGTCCTAGATACACGTACTCTTCTACGTATTCTATTTTGTCTGTATTGACTATGATGTTATATGTCTGTGAAGTATCAGTCATAATTTTTGTCTTTGCCGTGTTCATTGTAAGCCCTGCTTTTGCGCTTTGGTATGACAGTTGTTGCAACATTAGTTCTCACTTTTTTGGACACTCTGAAAATAAAATTAAATCGTCTGCAAAACGTAAATGGTTTAACTTTTCACCGTTTATGTTAAGTCCTTCGTGGTCCCATTGCAGATTCCTAAATATAATTTCAAGAGCTGCTGAAAACAACTTGGGTGAAATAGGGTCCCCTTGTCGGACGCCTCTCTCAATAGGAAATTCTTCTCCAGTAGTTTCGAGCCTGACTTGAGCTGTGCTTTTGGAGTATATATTCTGGAGTATTCGTATGTATTTTCTGTGTATTCCCTGTATACGCAGCGCTTCCCAAATGAAACCATGTTCCAAGGAGTCGAAGGCTTTATTATAGTCAACAAATCCCAGATAGTATGTTTTGTTGTATTCGTTGTATTTTTGTAGAACTTGCCTTAGAACATGTATATGGTCTATTGTTGAAAATTTACTGCGGAAACCTGCCTGTTCTTTTGGTTGGTTTTCATCGAGGGTAGAAGTGATAACAATTGCCAAATAAACAAAATTATCAACATATCAATTAACAAATATCAGTCACCCTTTTATTATATCAGCTCATATACGTCCCCACCGAGGGGCTCGAGCCTACCCTGAATCAGGGTGATTAGGCCTTAGTCGACCACGCGGGCCCAGTGCGGGTTGGTTGACTTCACACACAACCTTCGAGTTTCTTCGCAGGCGTGTGCAGGTTTCCTCACGATGTTTTCCTTCACCGTTAAAGCAATCGGTAAGTATATGTACGTAAGTTTTTGAAAAACTCATTGGTACATTGGCCGTCCAGATTTGAACCCGGTACCTCTGGTTAGATGGACCGAGTCGTTACTGGTTGAGAACCGGGAGGCCTGCCTACGCTACTTTTTTTAAAATATTATAACATAGTACCCTACCCAATACATACTGTTAAATGTACTCGTGACAATCGACGACAAGTGATTTTTCGTCAATAGCCCTAACAGTTCTGTCAAAGCCAACTTAACAAATGTCGGTAACCCTATCCAATACATACTGTATAATGTACTCGTATTGTACATTATACTTCATGATAACCGACGAAAAGTGATTTTTCGTCAATAGCCCAAACAGTTCTGTCAAAGCCAACTTAACAAATGTCGGTAACCCTAACCAATACATACTGTATAATGCACTCGTATTAGAACATTATACTTCATGATAACCGACGACAAGTGATTTTCCGTCAATAGCCCAAACAGTTTTGTCAAAGCCAACTTATCATCATCATCATATCAACCGAAAAACGTCCACTGCTGGACAAAGGCCTCCCCCAACGATTTCCACGACGACCGGTCCTGCGCTACCCGCATCCATCGGCTTCCCGCGATGTTCACCAGGTCGTCGGTCCACCGCGTGGGAGGCCTGCCTACGCTACTTTTTTTAAAATATTATAACATAGTTTGGACAATTTTTGTTTGTTCCAGGAACCAGGATACATACGTATGATGTGAATTGGCCGCTATCAACGCAGTGCGTCCGCCGTACGGCTTGACATCGATATTGCCGCAGCTCGCCAGTACGGCCGCCACCTGCAAATGCATTATTGGTCAAATCGGAGCCATCGCCGGGTTGCGTGCGAGTCTAACTATAGTCCAGCTGAATTACAAATGGCCGGGTTGGAATGCGACGAAAGAGATATGATATAGAAGATGACAACACTGGTAACATTTAGAAAATAAAAGGCGAAATAATGAGGCATGACAATTTAAGAAACTTTGGAATCGGGTGTTTGTGTGTGGAAGTTTTAAAGTAATTAACAGACTTCACGAAAAGGAGGAGGTTTCTCAATTCGACCGTATATATATTTTTTTATTTTTTTTAAGTGTGTTCGTGGATAACTTCGTCGTTTATGAACGGATTTTGATGATTCTTTTTTGTCGGAAATTAGAAATCGCAAGGGTGGTACCTTAATAAGAAAACCAGGATCTGATGATGGCATCCCAGAGAAATAGAGGGAACCTTAAATTCCTGTTTGACGTCGGTTTTTTTTGTTCAAAATTCTGTTATTTGAAGCCTCATAGTTGATTTATTATTGGGTATTAGAACTTTCTAGGGTTCCGTACATCCAAAACACACCCCGGACACTGCATATCACGATCGTGAAAGGACATTTCCAAAAACAAGCGACGGAGGAAACAAAATCACAGCGAAATCCTATACGTTCGAGAACCAAACTGTAACCAATCTGTCATAATCTGGGTGACGAGGGCTGAGGTCGCAATCTAGAGGGCGGCAGGGAGTGTCCATAATGTATGTAACTACTAATATATATACTTTGCCCAAAGGGTGACCAACTGGACTCTATTGCCATAACCCGGGCACTTCATACAACGGGCTAGAAATGACATTTCTAAAAACAAAAGACGGAACAAACGAAATCACGTTCGTGAACCAAACTAATACTAAGTCAAGAACCATAATGATAACCATAGTGATTTGTCCCAGAATATGTATGTATGTATGTATATAAGTAGACTTGAAATTTTCGCACATAATACTCTGTGAGTATTTTTTCTATTGCAGCTATAATAACAAATAATAAAAATTAGAAAAATTAAAAGATGAAATATTTTATAGGTATATTACAGGTATTTTGATTTAGCTTTATCGTAAAAACGGTAATACATACAAGCTTGAAACTTATTATTAGTGTGATTGATTACACTACTAATTCTGAAGTGAAACAACAAATAATATTGACGGAAACAAATAATTTGCACTAAATTTGTTGGTTCCACCCCTTTGTCGTTAATGTTCCACCTTTACGCGCGAAGCGTTTTGCTTCCTCGTTCCTTATGCGATCGGCCAAGGAGTGGAATTCCCTGCCGGCGTCTGTATTCCCCGATTCTTATAATTTGGAAATTTTCAAGAATAGGTACTACTTGAGCTTGCATGTTACATTCTCGGCTGCATCGGCACTTTCCAACAGGTGAGGTGCAGCCAAACGCACTCAAATTTTCGATGAAATAGAAAAAAAATACCTAGTAGTTTGATTTGAAAACTGTAAAATGAAATACTGAAAACACAAACTATGAACTACCCTCTTATTTGTAGTGAATAACTATCTTTGGAGCCGGTCGATAGTTTATAGTATCCAACTTGCTTTCTTCGTTGTTGTGCAATTGTAAGAATCTCTTTACAATAGTCCATTAAATTGCCCTAGGTACGCGTAGTGGCCGCGCATAGTAGAAAAATATCCATAAGGAGATGCAAAGGACGATTGTAAAGATATCCGTAACACTATCTATGTCAAGCGGCAGTGAATTCGCTTATTTGTGGTTCGTCATATCGACGCAGTCTCTGGGCTCTGGCATTGTACGACCATTGTCACTCTATCTATAGTCCAAACAAACGACTATCGCCTAATGAAATACGGCTACCCGGGATAACTGTATTTATATCCTAACCTTAAATTAACCTTGACAGTGGCATGAAAAATGACTCCGTATATTTCTGACTCAGTTCGAGCCGAGTGTGAGTGACGCTGTGTAAAAAAGTGTCCAGTAGTAAAAATAAGTTTCCCTGTCCTGAGACACTTGGGCATTATCAATCTGTTTAACTAGCAACGGGAAATATGCGCAGAGCGTGTGAAGCATTCGTGTGTGGGTGTGTGAGCAGGTAGTTTATCTGTGTGCGTATTGGCGAGTGTCCAGCCCAGCGGCATCATGCTGAGACGTCGTGCGTATCCCGACTTGCCGCTCGCGCGACAAACAAAGCATGTCAATAAAGAGAATGCGAGAAAAACTCGAAATTCCTATGACGCCGATAAAATCCGTGAAATCTTCGACGACATTTTGACGTAGTGGTGACGTTTTCATTGCCTTATTGCAACTGCAATTATGTCCCCATTACGCAAAGACGATGTGCACCCTGAGTTTATATCGGGAACGAACGCTACGACTGGCGAACGGTCCGCCGGGCGACAATTATTACATCCATAACGGCGCTCGCTAACATATGGCCGCTAAATTTGGCTCCGAGAATTGAGACAACACGGATGGGTCCGTGTGTTTACAATTTGTACAAAAATAGAATTGTAACTTTTATATAACAACTGTTGCAACCCTTGCCAGGTTTCAGAAAGCTGATTGTAATTACCCAATGCGTCTTCTGAAGGTTAGGTTATTAATTAAAAGGTTTTCTTATTATTGTAGGGAGTGATTCGGACGTGGTGTCCCGAAACTGATCCAACCCTCTGAGCCCTAAATCACACACTTTGCAAAACTGCGGTTACACGGAAAAAAGAAACTGACCTTTTAATAAAACAAATTTAACCTTCCGCGGAGAACTACCTTCTCGCAGGAACGTTTAACATTAAATTTGTATGCAAGGTACTTTTTTAGGGTTTCTCAGTCAATAAGGAACCCCTATAGTTTCGCCATGTCTGTCCGTCTGTCAGCGGCTTAGCTCAGATACTATTAGTACTAGAAAGCTGTAGTTTGGCATCTTAATCACACCTACAAGGTGGTAAATAAATTTAAAAAAAATATATTTAGGGTACCTCCCCTACGTGTACTTAGAGGGGTTTTTTGTCGACGTACCCTATCGTGTGGCGTATCGTTGAATAGGTCTTACAAAAGTACTGAGGGTTTGCTAAAATCATTATTCGATTCAGACTTTCGTTTGCGAGTGCTAATTTTTGTTAAGGTCAACTAGCTAAACTGCTATCTGTAAAAAAGTTTAAATAACATTATTACAATACATTACAACATAGCGGCTTACAGTAGTGCAACTAATGTACTTACGCAGAGCAACGGAATGGTACTTGCGGGGCAGCGGGCGGCGGGGCACAGCCTGGCAAACCCCGCGAGTTTGCCAGGCTGGCTACAGGCTAGTACTGCTAGTACCTACGCCGTGGCAGCATCGTGCGACATCAAAGGCGTTGCGCTACTGTAAGCCATAAATCGTGATACTGTGGTAGGACATATAATCAATTTAAAAGGAACACTGTCAGGGATAAGTAGGCTTTTTATTTTAGGAGTAATAGCCGACAAACTAAAGATGTGCAGTTCTATCTATGGTATTGACGATGTACCCGTTTGTATGTGAGCGCCACGTTACTAAGCCACTTTGACCAACGCGAAGTGCTCATACAATGAGGCGTACTTTATTTTAACCAAATTGAAATTCGACTTAATAATAATAATAATAATTTATTTATTTAATCAAGTAACAAAGACTTACAGTTTGTTAGTAGGTGACTTATCCTAGGTGTTATTTATATATACTTAACGTGAGGTAGCCACATTACAAAACAGCGACGTTATCCAATCCGGCGCGCCGTTTTGTAAAACGGCTAATTCTACCATAGGGCTGCGACATATACAGGGTGTAACAATTGGCATAGGTCCCGTTAACTGGAGCTTCTACTCAATCAAACTGAAAAACTTCTGTTCTACAAGTCTGCTGAAATAGCAAAAAAAATTAAACTCTTCACACAAAACGATCAGCTGAACTTGTGCATTTTTGTATAGAGCGTCGATTTTTTTTTTGCGAATTGACTATGGGTTCCTTGGGGAAACTTGTTCAGTATAATGAGTACAAGCCCCAGTTAACGGGTCCTACACCATTTCTTTTACATCCTGTTTACACACACACAGTACAATATTTTCTCGACCACTGTTTTAGTGTCTATTAGTGATGAACCTACATTTTCATCAAAATCTCGATGTCAGTTTATCGGACGATCACATAACCTTCTATTTGCTTCTTCGTTGCTCGAAGGTAAACCAACGTACAAGGCACAATCGTCTTTAATGGGTAAGTCATCATGATTATCATCATATCAGCCGAAGGACGTCCACTGCTGGACATTGGCCTCCCCCAAGGATTTCCACGACGGTTCTGCGCTGCCCGCATCCAGCGGCTTCCCGCGACCTTCACCCGGTCATCGGTCAAGTTCTCGAGTGAATGGCGACCGCGCACCGGAAAGCGTAGCGTAGGCGGGCCTCCCACTCAATGGACCGATGACCTGGTGAATGGGTAAGTACTAGGGAAATAATTCCGATTCTCAGGACCGTTCTGTTAAGGAATCAACTAACAAATTTAATAGTCAACACCCTGTTCTGTTGTTCCAAACCATAACGAACCGACTTGAAATTATTCCTGAGATTGCTTAAAGCAAGTCATTTGAACGCGAGAAATGATTGTGACTGGCGGAGCAGCGAGCGGCATGGTGTGTCGTCACACCACTGGCAAAGTATAGATATTAGTACTAACGTACAGTATGGGCACTCCCTGCCGCTCTCTAGATACCGACCTTACCTCCTAGTCACCCAGATTGGTTATAGTTTGGTTCTCGAACGCATGGGATTTCACGGTGATTTTGTTTGTTATGTCATTTCTTGCCCGTTGTCTGAAGTGTCCGGGGCACAGTATATATAATAGTACTAACGTACAGTATGGACACTCCCTGCCGCTCTCTAAATTCGACCTCACCCCCCCCGTCACTCAGATTGGATGTAGATTGGGTACCAAACGTAAAGGACGAGCTACGCAAGCGCGATAAACGTCACTTATATTCACTTTGCGCGCCGCTGTGATTTTGTACACCGGAATAAAAAGTAACTAGTTACCGAACGTAAAGGACGAACTACGCATGCGCGATTAACATCACTTATATTTACTTTGCGCGCCGCTCACCGCTCGACGCCAATAGGCGGCCGCGGCGTCTCAGCATGCCTCGTATCATGATTGGCTGACCACCAATATTATACGACCAAATCTAAGAACAATCAGTTCCTATGAACCTTCATACTAGCTGTATCTTTTTTTTTTAGAAATGTAGTTCCTTTATGTTTTTCATATGTCACATGTTAGTGTTTGTTATTGTGGCTTGTGAGATAATATGTTCGTTTTATTGTTTGTAATAATTTGATTAGATGGTGTGAAAGTATGAGTTGTATAGAAATATCTAGTGGTATGATATTATAAAATGTGATCTCGGAATTATAGATTGAGATTGACTATTATTGTAGGTTGCTAAATGAGATTGTTTCACGGACAAAAGCTCCTGTGTTTGAAGAAAAAATGAATAATGTTATCCATGTAAGTTACTTAATCATGTAAGATAACTGTTGATTGTTGCTTGCAGCACAGTATATATATCTTGCAGTGTGCATGCAGTAAATAACTAACAAACATTTCGTGACCAATACCGCCGGTGTGATTCAACCCTACCTGCATTCTTGCCTATAGATACGTCAGTTATAATTATGTATATCATTTCTCGCTCGTTTGTATGGAGTGTCCGGGGTGTGTCCGGGGTGTGCCACTGGGCAAAGTTCAGGTTTTGGTATAAACATGAACATATAGGACTTCAGTTGAAAACTAAAATTTAGCAGATTCTCTATAGTTTTTTTTATATTTTTTTATATTTACAATTGGTAAACCCTTGACAACATCTCACCTGGTGGTAAGTTACGATGTAGCCGAAGATGGAAGCGGGCTTACCAAGATTCCCCAACGCAATGGGGAACTGGCTATCATATCTTCATGCCGTAACACACCAATGATATCAACATTGATATTTGGCGGCAAGACTTAGATAAGATGGGGGTAGCTAGCCAGGCGGGCTTAGAAAATGCCCTACCACCAACCAAACCGAGTCTTACAATTGACCCCGCCGGGAATCGAACCCGCGACCTCCTGTGTAAAGCCAGTGAGCTTTGCCTCTGATCTACGGAGGCAGTTATACTTATATAGAAATATCTTCATATAAAAATTACGTGCAAAGTTAGAAATTTTAATAATAAACAATTCGTTTTAGACTTTTATTTTAGCCTGATTACGGGATTTTTGTGATCGAGTAAAGTACATCCTATCGTGTAACAAATAAATACATTGTTAAGACAATATCCTTAGGTGTATAAGTAAAATTTTTGTAAGATACCTAAACCATTGATCTAGCGAAACAGTTTTTCTCCGCATCTCCTCCGGTGCCTCGCCTTAAAGAAAAACTATTCTGCTAATGAACTACTCGGAAAATACTGATTAGGCGCTTTGCACACGACGGGGCGGGTCAGTCTTTTTGACCGGCAAGCAATAAAGACCGTGTCTGTCCGTCGATGCCCGCGGCTCCCCTAGCTGCGTACACAAAGCACACGAGGGACAGAGGCGGTCAGTTCAGTACGTTCGTTCTAGTGAAGCGTGGCGCGGACTGAGCTAGCCGCCCCGCGCCGCCGTACTGCATACAAACTGGTTTGTGTTATCTATAGCGGGCAACCACGGACCTGCCGCGCCCCAAGTGCCTGCTGGGCGCCTGCGGCTTCCCTTTGTGCTATCGTTAGCGGCGAAATTGACCGGCCCGCCCCGCCCCGTCGTTTACAAAGCACAAATTAATGACCTTGACATTCTATTGATAATCTATCTATAAATTTTTGTGACACAATTTGTTTCCGTTCGTATTTGCATACCCAGCTCCGCTGTTAAAACATGACATACTTTTTCAACTGATAACACCTTATTACATTTTAGACGCATAAAATTTTCATATTCTGAACCGCGGCGGGCGTCTGTCAGATCGCACTAACGGCTGACGATGTGCAGACGCAGCTTCCAACGGAACAACAACTAGTCATAGGCGTGTATGTCAAAACATAAATATTTCTAGTTAACGCTGTTGTAATGTGTTATTTGGAGCAGGATTTATTTAATTTTTGAATTATAAGGTTCATAAAGTAAAGAAATACGAACTGCAATCTGCATGTTGGTCCGCGGGTCAGGGACTCATCATAAGGCGGGCATTGATTGGAACAGTTGTCTCTGTCTTTTTCTTTACATGTCAAGAGTAGACTCATCATAAGGTGGGCATTGATTGGAACAGTTGTCTCCGTCTTTTTCTTTACATGTCAAGAGTAAAGAACATAACCACACTTTGCACTTTTTCAATGTTTTTTTTGTTTCAATTAAAAACTACAAATAATTTTAAAAAAACCCAACTGGCATATTAAAGTGCGTGTTTAGACTAATCGACTAAGAAAACTTGGAGGTACTAAATCGGTCTGGTTTGCTGTAGAATGCAAATCTCTGCTTTAAAAGAGGTTTCTTTGATATAGTTTATTCTGTAATAAAAGTTTACGAATCGTGTTTCTGCAACTCACAAAATGAATTAATTGAAATGACGAATGACATTACAAAATATCACTTTCATATGTTTTGTGATTGTTGAGAAAAATCGAGATCACTGCGACCAAAGTTCCAATGCGACGCCATAACTACAGTCGGTAGATTCATTTCCCCATTGGCTTTCACTTAGCGTGATCATGATCCTTACTAATACCTATGGGTTCAGCTGCATCAGTTATATGCATCCAGAAAAATGGTTGTCGAAGACTTTTTTATGGGACTATAATAACAGATAATAACTATAGGCATTGATTAAAATTAAAAACCCGCCTGCATAATAACTTAACCCCAATTTTTGGCTAGTCGGGTTAAATATGTCCTATGTCACTCACGGGATTAAGACAAATCTAGAGATAATTCGCACTCCAAAATCCCTCAAGCCGTTCAGGCTACAGAGCGTGCCAAAAAAATAACCTCTTTTTTGGCTAGGCGGGTAAAAATGTATCCCATGTCGATCACGGAATCAAGACAAATCTTACGACACCTCGAAATTCAAAATCCATCAAGCCTTTTAGGCCTTTTTTTAAGCCTTTTACAGGGCGTGGCAAAGAAATAAACATACATACACTCGAAAAACATAACCCTCCTTCTGGTGCAGTGGGGTAAAAAGTAAAACACAACAAATAATAAAAAACCGGTAAAGTGCCAGTCAGAACTGCGCACAAAGGGTTCCGTACCATCATACTAGATGGCGCTAGTTTCTTCACGATTAAAAAACACGTTTTTGTATGGAGACTTTCACTTTTTCTAATTTTTAGCATTTGTTGTTATAGCGGCAACAGAAATCTGTGAAAATTTCAACTGTCTAGCTACCACGGTCCATGAAATACAGCCTGGTGACAGACAGACAGACGGACGGACGGATAGCGGAGTCTTAGTAATAGGGCCCCGTTTTTACCTTTTGGGTACGGAACCCTAAAATCCGCCAAGTATGAGTCAGACTCGCGCACCGAGGGTTCCATAGTTTTATTTTTTATTTATTTATTAGTTTTCATTAGAATTACCACCACACCTTTTTAGACGAGTACAACAATGGTACCTATAAATTTCAAACTAAAGACATCAACGACAGTACCAGAAAAATATTTTATTTTTTCATTCAGTTCGAACTATACTTAGCGCGAGTACGACTCACACTTGGCCGGTTTTCATTATTTGTTGATTTACTTAAGGGGGTTATACTACTACTCATAAAATCACACCAAGTTTCACGCTTGTATGTACTCAATCGTATTTACGATATAGAGCAACAGCAAAAAAGCTTTGAAGAAACACGTTTCTCGTACCCCCTTAATTTTTTTACTTTTTTTTTTTTTTTTTTTTAGTAAAACCCACATACTGACATATAAGGTGTAACAAAATTAGCTGAAACTATTTGAACTGGTGCTTCTACCCATGAAACTGAACAACTTTCCCCATGAAACCCATAGTAAAAACTCAAAAAAAAATTTTGAACTTCCCATACTAACTCGATCAGCTGATCAGCCAACTTAGTATGGGAAGTTCAATTTTTTTTTTGAGATTTGACTATGGGTTTCATGGGGAAAGTTGTTCAACTTCATGGGTAGAAACACCAGTTAAAATAGTTTCAGCTAATTTTGTTAAACCTTATAATATATTCTGTAAAAATACCTGTCGGCTACCTATTATGGTTCAAACGATACAGTCTTTTGAAGGTCGGTCAGACAGACAGATGGACGGATAGACAGACGGCGTAGGCTTACAAATAGGGTCTCATTACCTGGTACGTAACCCTAAATAGCATCTTGAACACATCATCATCATATCAGCTTATATAATATGTCCCCACCGAGGGGCTCGAGCCTACCCTGGAATTAGGGCGATCGGGCCTTAGTCGACCACGCAGACCCAGTGCGGGTTGGTAGACTTCACACACTACATTCGAGTTTCCTCGCAAGCACATAGATACATACACTTACCATGAACAGGATTGGTATATATTATTATTGTATTTGGATACACAAAGTAGGACTCACTTTTCCAATATTGATAACACGCTCCTTTAGTGATTTGACGTGCAGCAAATTTGGCCTGTGACGCGGCGGGTCGTCTCCGACTAGATTCTGAAATATAATTTCAAAGCTTACATACAATATAGTACCTATTTGTATAAAGAACTAGCTGCTCCGGCGAACTTCGTAACACCTTACACTACACTACCCTACTCTACACTACAGTACACTAAACTACCCTACACTACACTACCCTACCCGACCCTACCTTACACTACCCTACCCTACCCTACACTACACTATACTACACTAACCTACCCTACCCTACATAAGAACCTTCTCAAGACAATAACGAACTCAACAAAAAAAGAATAAGCGGAATCGGTCCAGCCTTTCTCGCGTGATGCGATGACCAGAAGAAATAGGGGTTCATTTTTATATATATACTAGCTGTCCCGGCGAACTTCGTACCGCCTTACATTACATTACACTACCCTACCCTACCCTACATACACTACACTACACTATCCTACCCTACACTACTCTACACTACCCTACACTACACTACCCTACCCTACCCTACACTACCCTACCCTACACTACCCTACCCTACCCTACACTACCCTACCCTACATACACTACACTACACTATAAAAAATTTATAATTGCTTAAAAAAAAGGACAAAAAGATTTTATTCCATATTTAACTGTATAGCTCCAATTACCATTGCTTAAAAAAAAACAAAGAAGTAATAAAAGCGCGGTTAAGCGAAAATAAATAATAAATATGAATGAACAAAGTGCATTTATTATTAATGAACAAAGTAATAAAAGCGCGGTTAAGCGAAAATCCCTACTAATATTATAAATGTGAAAGTAACTCTGTCTGTCTGTTACGCTTTCCTGCAAAAACTACTGAACGGATTTGGCTGAAATTTGGTAGGTAGACAGATTAGGACCTGGATTCAGACATAGGCTACTTTTTACCACGCTCGCGAGCCGCTTGCGGCTCGCTCACTGCGCACCCTCGAAAAGTCATAGAAACGTTGTCCACGCGGGTGAAACCGCGGGAAACAGCTAGTAAATAATAAATATGAATGAACAAAGTGCATTTATTATTAGTGAATAAAGTCACGAAAAAATAGTGAAAGAAAATGAGTGAGTACTCTATATACATACATTTTATTATTATCACATATGCAGTATTAATTTTGAATTGAAAATATAATACTGCTATAAAGGTGACCTAAATTTTTGATATTCAAATGAGCGATATTAAAAGTAGCCCTCTTTTATACACACAAACACACACACGCGTATAGTTTAAATTCTGTTAAAATGTAGCTTATATGACACGTTCGTAGATTTACCATAGCAGCGCCATCTATTGATTACTTACTCAACCCAGTCGAAAGGTATCGACATCTGTTAGAATCATTTGGAGTTAACAGATAATTGTGACTGTCAAATAATAACAGACAAATAATTAGCAATAAATTAAAATTGGGACTATAATTTGAGATTTAAACTATCCTATCTCTCAAGTTGGATCGAACTGCACATGGTGTGCGAATTTTATTATAATCGGTTAAATGGTTTAGGAGTCCATTGAGGACAAACATTGTGACACGAGATTTATATATATTAAGAAGATAAGATAAGACAGATTTAAAGCTGGGTATTTGTTTAACAACAATATGTTTAAAATACATTTGTTTCTTCATCAGTGTTGCGATACAAGTTTACCGTAAACATGTGTCTGAAACATGATCGTCTACACTTGTCAGTTGTTGTTAGAATGTTGTCCGAGCAGGGCTGCCACCGCGCCGCTGTTCGATCGTTGAGCGCTATGTCAGCTCTAAAAAAGCGCTAAATTCCGCTAGATGACCAAAATATAAAAATCGCTAGATAACGCGCCAAATTTTAAAGTCTTAAAATGAACTTTCAAAATAAAATAAACAGATGTTTTTTTTTTATATTTATCTATGCAACTTTGATTCTTACACAGCTAATTAGTTAGTGATCATAATTCATCGTCGCCTTCAGAGAAAGCACAGTCATCGTCTATTACCGCCATAGAAGCAATGCTAGATTGCATTCCCGATGGCCCTGGTTCTGATGAATGAAGAACTCATTCGTTTTTCGTTGTAATTTAAACCCAAAAAACTAAAAAATTTAAAAATTACTAGCGTTGCCACAGAAAGAAAATAAAATAACTGTGACAAAAGCACGGAACAAGAACACAATAAAACGCGCCATATTGAGCGCTAGGAGTTGGTAAGTAAAAATAAGGAGTTCAGTACACCAAAAAAGCGCTAGATCTAGCTCCGAAAGCCCTAAGGTGGCAGCACTGTGTCCGAGGAAGCAAAGAAATCTGCTCATTGCTCGACACTGCCTCTATGTTTATAGACACGTGCAACACAGGTCCACACTAGACAACTTTTGTTGCGAACTACTTGTTGCGAAGTGTCCTCCATCTAGAGTGGTAAACACTGCAACATGTATCTGAAATGAAATGGCGCATCGGGAGCCGGGTCGTTCCTTTCCCTCTAATATGGTTGAGAGTAGGGTTTGCAATCCGGATACTTCGAAATTCGAAAACATCTGAAAAATCCGAATTTTCAGTCAATTTTTAAATCCGGATTTTAAAACCTAAATCCGGTTTTTTCGAAGTTTTCCGAAGTTTCGTTATACAAACAATAAACTAAATTTTTTTCTTGATAGCATCGAAGTATAGCATTCAATATGAATTACAATACTAAAATTATACTCTAGATCATAAGTTATTTAATTTTCTTTCCTTTTTTCATTTATTAATTGCGATTCAAATCTTCACCGGGCTTGTGGGGGAGCTACTTAAGTGCTCCCCACCGAAAAATGTATTTTCTTTCCTCTACACTTACCTTATTATTAATTCTAGGTGTCAGTCATTCAAAAATAAACCAACAAAACTTTTATAAAATATAACATTTTGTATAACCACCATAATTTTAAGTAAGAGAAATTTACCGGTTATGCGCCCAAGCCTATCTCTAGTCACACCCGTCCCCGCCCGCAACCCGCCCGCCGCGCAACCCGCCCGCCGCGCCGCCACCGTCTTTGTCGTTAGTAACAGTCGGCTAGTGAGCTTTGTGACAGAAGGTTGTTTAAGTGACGTTCGTTTCGTGTCATGCGGGCATATCCGAGGCGACGCGTGCACCGCATTACATGTAAGTACTTAAATTGATTACTTTTCGCAATTGATTTGTGTATGTGTATCCTATTTGTCGCATATAAGACCCCGCCACGCGTCTTTCAAATATGATTGGAGACGAGACGCGCCGCGGAGTCGTCAACTGGTTGCATCAAAATGGCGTCAAAAGGAATTTTTGGTACTAACGTAGCGATCTGGATGCAAACGCGAAGCGGCGAGGCGCGAAATCAACAAACAGTCGATTTGAGTCGATACTCTATCGCGGTGTCATAGGTATCAACAATCATTGTTTTTTTCTATTTGCGCCGTTTCGCTTCGAAATCGCGTTGAATCGCCTATGTAAGACGTCGCCAAGGTGGGATAAGAAATTTGAATGGCTAAAAATGGGTTTAGGTAGTTAGTACCCACTCGGCCTGCTTAAGCTCGGACAAAAAAAACATCAGACGTTTTATTACCAATTTAGTGCCATTTGTACAGTTACGCAAACAAAAAATATGTAATATTTTTTTTATAATACTTAATACAATTATCCTGCCTAGTTATTGATTTGGTTTCAAAACTTTAATTTAGCTTTATAAAGCTAGCCTCTACCTGGCATAAACGCTTCTGGAAACAATAGACGAAGGGGCTTATATTATTATTCTTCGAAATGGTTCTGTCAACTTCTGTCTCTTTCTAGAGCGCTGTAAAAATGCAAGTAGGTATTTAGGTAGCCGATGTGATAAAAAAGTGAAGTATGTGTGGTTAGTTTGTCACAGTCTCAGGTAGTTCGTTTCAGTTTTTGCTTCCTTTAAGTGGGCTTTAAGCCCCGTATTCATTAGGCAACATTTGTTAATAAACACTGTTTATAAACAGTGTTTCATCATCTATGTAAACAGTTTATAAACAAAGATGATGAAACATTTGTTTCAGAAACATGTTGCCGTGTTCTCCACTCAAAGTGGAGAGCACGCGAAACATCTAGTTTATAAACACGATGATCAACTTCATAAACAGTTTATCAACAAATGTTGCCTAATGAATACGGGGCTTAAGAATCGGTTCTGCAAAACATTTTTACGTTTTGCAACATTCTGCAGCTGCATGCAACGTCTCGTTTTGAAATTGTAAGAGTCAGTACTTTCTTAGTTGAGTATTTAAATTTAAAATAAGTATGCGCAATATCAGAATCGCTAAACTGAAGTGGCAGTGGTAGGCAGGGCACATAGCTAGTACTACAGATGGCCGTTGGGACAGTAAAGTTCTCGAGTAGCGACTGCGCATCAGAAGACGTAGCGTAGGTGAAGGTCGCGAGAAGCCGCTGGATGCGGACAGCGCAAGACCGGTCGTCGTGGAAATCCATGGAGCAGGCCTCTGTCCAGCAGTGGACGTTTTTCAGCTGATATGACGATGATGATGCGCAGCAATAATACACGTTCTAGTGGAAACAAGGCTACTTATGTACATACGCGTGCATGTGCATACACTATGTGCCATAAACACATTTATACGCGCGCACGGTATAGAAATAAGTCGGTAAGAAAAAGCTTTGTCAATGTAACAATATAAAAGCGTTACTTTCGTTGTTCGACTCGACTCGGCAGGCTTTAAATTTTTCATTCACCGACGTCGTTAAAGCCTGTAATAATTCGATATTTTTTTATCTACCGACATAAGCCAAGTCCACACCTCCTAGTGCGAGAGAAGCCTTGTGAGACTATTACTTGTCATTTTTCTTCTATCATCATCAACCTGTTTTAGTCCACTGTTTGAAGTAGGCTTCCTCACAGACACAGCACTTGTTCTGAACCTCAGCTCTGCACGTCCAGCTACCGTAATACGCAAATCATCGCTCCAACTAGCTATGCTATCCCGTGCTATGTTTGCCTAAACATGATCTCCACTCCAGAACTAGCTTCGTTCAGCGGTCATCGGTTTCTGTGAGAGAGGTGTCCGGCCCATTGCTAATTCTCTAACCTAAGGTCGGGGCAATTTAGACTGAGAGCGATCTAAACTAATATTAATAACATTGGTGTTTTACATTACAAAAACGTATTCATAATATTCGATATAGATGACACTGAGAGCCTGCAACTGTATAATTCAGTTTAAATGACAGCGCAACTTTTCCGGTCGCCATTTTTTTCTGTGTGCACATACGGTTCCCTTTCACAAGTTTTTTTTAAACAAAAAACTGTGATTTTAATGCTGCAATTCTTGATTTTTCCAGGTAAGATACTTTAATACCGTTTCCTATTTCTAGCTTATCGTGTTTTTGTAACGTGCGTACTAAGAGTGTTAAAAATTTTTGACGAGGGGTTGTTCCGACTATTTTGTAGTCGGAATTGTCCCACCACATTTTTTGTAAGTTGAATAGCAATAGTGCTGCTATAGGTAGCAGTTAAAATTGCCCCTCCAGAATATTTCAATTGTTCTTATTTTGCAGAAATAAGCCTTTCTAGATCGATAAAAATTTAAATTACTATTGTTGTATTTATACTTTGATAAAAAAAATATTTAGTGCACTAGGTGAAGAATTGTAATCAATTGTTGTGATTACCCCACAGTAAGGTAATCACAACCATTTTCAACTTTTTCAATAAGCAATGAACGATTTTCAAGTAAAATAATAAAAAGTTTGAAAACCTAAAATCCGACTTCAATATAGTCGGATAATATACCAAAACCTTCTCCAAAGTATAACAAATACTTTTCTAGACACAGCATCAAAATTGGTTCAGCCAAACGCGAGATAATCGCGGACAAACATACATACATACAGGTCGAACTGAGCACCTCTTTTTTTTGTAGTCGGTTAAAAAATAAGGTAAGGGAATCACAACTATGTATTTTTTACTTTTATAAGCGACTAGTGGGTGCTCGCGGCTTCGCCCGCGCAGTTCCCGTTTTTTGGTGTTCCCGTGGGAATTTCCCGAATTCTTAGAGGATGCCTACGTCATAACATCTACCTGCATGCCAAATTTCAGCCCGATCCGTCCAGTGGTTTGGGCTGTGCGTTGATAGTCAGTCAGTCACCTTTGAGTTTTATATATATAGATTAACTATTTTCAAGTAAGAAAATTATGGTGTTTGTTGATGGGAGTCTGCAAAAATAATACATAGATAATAACTTTACAGCGAGGATACGTAAGTAACTAATAAATTTGGGTATAAAAACATATCCTCCGTGTTTTCGTTAATAACCCATATACGTCCCCACTGCTGGGGCACGGGGTCTCTACCCAAACTCGGGAAGGTGTTTTACTATTCGAAAAATATATCAGTGCAAAAATTTCATAAAAGACTGGTTAACTCCAATGTCCTACGACGAGACCGAGCGGTTATTACTTATCACCGCCTAGTCAATACCTACCTATACTTTCTAATTTCTCTGTTTTCATTTTATGTTTTTAACGACACATATTAATTTACAACATAATTTTTAATATAATATCAACTAACGAATCAACATTACTTACCTATATATAAATAACTGTAAATTTTGTGCATATATTTCTAGTCTCCTCAGAACAACGTACATATTTATACACCTACCGTCCTTTTTATTAATAGTCATTTATCAATCGTAACCCCATTCCTGATATATACTAGGTATATTTACTGGTTTATTAACTCTCGCACCTTATTAGGCGATTTAAATTTCACATAAGAATTAATTTATAAATTAATTTATGTCTACACTGAATTAAAACTCTTACACACACACCCGTGCTTTGATGCGACAAACATGCATTTTACTTGCTTATAAATAGTAGACTATTGTAATGTTCCTTTGTTACCCAGAAGTTTAAGTAGATTAGTAATTCATAATATAATTAAGTATACATAATACGCATTATGGCTTCTTGTACCTAAGAGGAATCGCTGTTACCTACAACACAGGTTTTCCTAGTGTAGGTAGCAGCGTCGTCACTTTACGTTAACGACTGGCCTATTGTAATGTACTTTTATTTCATTATTATTTTTTTAAATTGCGAGGAGTATATTGGAAGATTCTGTTACCTACCTTTAAACTATTGAACTAACTATTAAACAATAATTGTAATACCAATGACACCTACTAACCTCATTACTGTAACTTCTACTTAGGCTAAGTTTGGATCATAATAAAGAATTTATTATTATTATTCGAAAATGCCCCTCGCAACTTTATATCGGTTACTTCTGGCAAGTTTCCAACTCACCATATAAGGTACCGCTCCCCGTATGACGTTAACTTTGTTGGCCAGAGGAGACATGGCTGCGAGCTTCTCCGTGGGCCCCACAGGACGGTACTTGCCGCTGTTCTCGCAAGCAAGCCAGTGACTAAGTCGTATGAAACAGTAGCCTGCGGAAAATCGTAAGGTTCGTCACAACTCTGTTCACTGCTTACAAAGTAAAATCAGAGTAGAAAAATGCAAAAACCGGTCAAGTGCGAGTCGGACTTGAGCACCGAGGGCTCCGTACATACATGCCTATGGATAAAGATCCCTGAACACTCAAGGAGTACAATAATGATCCCTCTCCATTTCAATATATCACAGTTATTTTCAACCGACTTTCCTTTTTTGTATGTTTGTTACGCGATATTTTCGCAGGCTGTGAACCAATTTTAATGACAAATTTAATTACAATTATAAAATACAAATTTTATATGATGGGGTTTTACGAGCATGCAATTGCAAAAAGAAACCTTGGAAAAAAAAACAAATTTCTTGCGCTTTTCCCTTTTTAGGGTTCCGTATCTAAAACGGGACCCTATTACCACACCCCGGACACTCCATACAAACGAGCGAGAAATGATATACATAATTATAACTGACGTATCTATAGGCAATCACACCGGCGGTATTGGTCACAAAATGTTTGTTAGTTATTTACTGAATGCTGTGTGAATACTAAACTCTTTTTTTTTCATACTTTTCGTTGTAAACGAACACCGTACGAAATAACACTGAAACCTGCTATTATTTTGTACATCTTTAAACACTTTTTCCTTGACCGACAAATCGCTACCGCTTATAAAAAAAAGGTCCTTCACTTCTCTGACGGGCGAAAATCGCTAACGCTTATTCCAAAAAAAGGTGAAGTCAATATGATATGGGGTCCAGGGGGCCCAGCCCCCTCCACCCATTTACAACCCCCAAATTTTCTAATAGCAGTTTTCAGTGTTAATTCATACGTCCACGTCGCAGTTAATATTTACAATGTTTTATAGTCTCATACTGTGTATGGTGTATTCGGAAAGTGGTGTTTTGTTTTTAGTCTAGTAAATAAAAGATTTGAGATTGCATTAAAGACACCTTAGTAAAATGGATTGGAAAAAATAGTGTTAATATTCTTTTATGCATTCGTGGCAATTTCGTGACAAAATGTTGTTTAGTCTCTTAGAAATACCTAAATTAGCCTTTTAATTTTTATACGCTAAACAATAATTACAAATCGGGTGAAAACTAAGATTTATAACAATGAACTCCTTGAAATTATGGTACTTATGTTATCTCTGGTTGTAGGCATAAAATTCTTAACATTACGATTACTTTTCTTTAATTGTGAGAAAAACAATACTTACAAAATGGAGCCCTCGGAGATTTCTATGTTCTTATCATCCAAATGTAAACCTCGAACATGTGTTAAATTATCCCTAAGGTGACTGTTCAAGAACCTAGTTAAAAAATGTTTTTTTTATATTTCTCTATTTTACATAAAAGACATACGAAATATTTTCTTGGCTATGCCATTACACTTATATTTTTTATTGTAAATCATCATTATCCCTTGTCTAAATAACAAAGGTTCTTCAAAAAACGCAAAAACCTACAATAAATAAAACGGTAATTAAATTTGTAACATCGGTAAAGCGCGTGACCTTCGACGCATGATAAAAGGACAGCATGTGACAAAGATGGAGTTATCGGGCGAGAAAAAGACAAAGCGCACGGAGGTCGGATATAGCCTACAAAGCATTGCAATGTTTGTTTACATACGCTTGCCCGTCGGTCAGTCTACTACTGTCCTTCTAAGAAAGATATTTTGGAGACTTTCACAGATTGAAAAAAAAATTACAGTCAGCAAACAAAACGGACAAATAAAAAAATAATTACAATAGATGCCATTCGACCCTATTTCTTATAATTATAAGGGTCAAAAAACTCGATAAAAACAACTAATGGTAAAGTACTAGAAAATTCAGGAACGCAAAAAATTTTCTCTTATTTTTCGTATGTAAAAGTTTCAATTTTTTTTGTTACTCTCCGATCCTGTTTCTTGTAAGGATTAAAAGACTGTATTAAAACAACTGAGGTTAAAATACTTGAATAATCAGAAATCGCAAAAAAAACTTTTCCCATACTTTTTTAATTTTTTTGCGATTTTTGATTACTAGTACTCAAACTTCAGTCGGTTTGATAGTCTTTAAACAGGATCAAATGGCGTCATAAAGTTTTTGTATAAATTAAAAGTTATCTTGCTGACTGTTCACTTACCGACCCGTCTCAAAGGGCAAGCCTGTATTGTAACCAACCTAAAAAAAATTGAATTTTGTATAGGATGACCGTACCTTATTTCAAATCACCACCACCACCCCCATGTACTTTTTATTAATCGGTAGGGCTGGGAATTACAATTAAAACCGTGATTAATCATAAAATCCACGGAAAAAAAACAGAAAAATACCCTACGGCTCTAATACCAGCCCATTTGTACCCAGACCAAGCCTGTGTACCTAATAACAGCCTAGGGTAGGGTTATGCCTATGGAGTTTCTGTGTTGAATTGTTGGTTTGAATGATTAAATAAGATAATAAGTAAAATTAATCACCATCCATCATCAGCCGAAGGACGTCCACTGCTGGACATAGGCCTCCCCAAAGGATTTCCACGACGACCGACTCTGCGCTGCCCACATCCAGCGGCTTCCCGCGACCTTCACCAGGTCATCGGTCCACCGACTGGGAGGCCTGCCTACGCTACGTTTTCCGGTGCGCGGTCGCCACTCGAGAACTTTACTGCCCCAACGGCCATCCGTTCTACGTGCAATGTGCCCCGCCCACTGCCACTTTTTAAAGATTCTGAGAGCTATGTCGGTTACTTTGGATCTCCTACGGATCTCCTCGTTTCTGATTCGATCACGCTGAGAAACTCCGAGCATAGCACGCTCCATTGCCCTTTGAGTGACCTTGAGCCTTCTTATGAAGCCCATAGTATGCGACCATGTCTCAGTTCCATATGTCATCACTGGCAACACACACTGGTTGAACACCTTGGTCTTAAGACACTGCGGTATTTGGGACATGAAGGTATTGCGAAGCTTCCCGAACGCTGCCCAGCCGTGTTCTATTCGACGATTGATCTCTTTCCTGAAGTTGGACCTATGTACCTGTCCCAGGTATACATATTCGGTAACAACTTCTAACGTAAAGCCTACAACAACTTTCAGAGGTGTAGGTGCGACATGGACGTTAGACATAGTTTTCGTCTTGTCCATGTTCATTCTAAGACCTACTTGTTAAGAGGCTCTACTGAGACCATCGAGCATTGTGCCTAAGTCGTCCATAGTCTCAGCCATGACCACGATATCGTCAGCGAAACGAAGGTGGGTGATGTACTCGCCGTTGATATTAATGCCGAGTCCACCCTAGTCCAGAAGCTTAAAAACATCTTCCAGGGCGGCGGTTAACAGATTCGGAGATATGACGTCTCCCTGTCTCATCCCTCGCTGCAAACCGATAGGTTGCGAGTTTTGATCCTGGAGGTGAACCCACATGGTGGCGTTTTCATACAAACACTTCAGTACCTCGATATATCGATAGTCAATTTGGCACCGCTGGAGCCCAAGTTTCGACCGAATCAAAGGCTTTCTCATAGTCCACGAACGCTAAGCATAGTGGCTGATTGTACTCTTCGGTCTTCTGTATAATATGCCGCAGCTTATGTATGTGGTCTATGGTACTAAAGCCTTTTCAGAAACAAGCTTGTTCGGGAGGCTGGAAGTCGTCAAACCTGCGTGCGAGACGATTCGTAATGACTCTCGAAAACAGCTTGTAGACATAGCTCAGAAGTGAGATGGGTCTATAGTTCTTCAGCAAGTTGTTATCCTTTTTGAAGAAAAGCACGACCACTCTTCTTTGCCATGCCTTAGGCGTTTGTCCCTCGAATATAACGGAATTAAATAACCTCTGAAGAGCTTTAAGTACCGGTGATCCATCTGCTTTCAAAAGTTCAGCTGTAATTCCATCATCACCTGGTGCTTTATTGTTCTTGAGCAGTTTGAGAGCCATTCTAATCTCGTACAGGCTGACGTCCGGGATATCTTCGGTATAGTGTCGGGTTAGTCTGGCTCTTGGGTCTTTGGCCAGATCGCTGACAGGCAGACATGTAGTCGTGTACAATTGTCCGTAGAACTTCTCAACTTCTTCCAGCAACTCAGTCTTAGATGATATGATCCAGCCATCCTCTGTCTTAAGCTTAGTCAGTTGGCTTTGTCCAACAGACAAATCTCTCGCGAATACTTTTGAGCCTTTGTTGTTCTGAATCGCCTCTTTGATACAATTTGTATTATATTGGCGCAAATCGCGAGTCAGGGACTAAGAGATCTGCCTGTTTAGTTGCCGATACTGAGTAGCGTCTTCAGAGGACTGTAAAACTAATCTGTTTCTTACTTCAATAAGGTTGCTGGTGAATTCCGAGATTTTTTGATTCTGTTCTGTTTGAAGGGCGAGTTTAAAAAATATTAAACCCGACCGTTTGGACAGTTTCCACGAACTTGTCTCTATAATCGTCCACATTATCCCAAACCCCTAGGCATTCGAAGCGATTGTTCAACTCTAGCTGAAAGTTCTTGAGGTTTTGGATCTGGATAGGAGCTGGTCGGAGCGTAGACTTCATCATTCGACATCTTTCTAGCTTGGTTTTTATATTTAATGTGCCTCTTACCATCCGGTGATCGTTTCTTGTTTTGACTGAATTGATCCCAGAGACATCATTGAATATTCGCCTCTTTGTCGACAAGATGAAGTCAATCTCAATTTTCGTTACTCCATTGGGATGCAACTATGTCCACTTCCGCTGTTTAGACTTCTTGAAGAAGGAGTTCATCATAAAGAGGCACTCCTTTTCCATAAAGTGGGCCAGCAGCTGGCTACGTGTGCTTTCCTCTTCATATCCAAATTGAACAGCTCACCATCACTTAGTTTGTCCAGTTTTGCGTTAAAGTCCCCCATAACAACGGTGTAATCGTTCTGGGAGCTATTATGTAAAGGTCTAGAGATATCCTCATATAGGATCTCCTCTTCGTCATCGGAGTGTTCCGCGGTCGGTGCATATACCTTTATGACCTTCAGAGAATACCGTTTGGTGATTCTTAGTATAAGGTACGCTAACCTCGTCGAAACACTCTATCTGGACCACATTGTTCATAAGGGACTTGTGGATTAGAAACCCGACACCACCCTGGGACAGTTGGTCACCCTCCCGGAATAGAGCAGGTTTCCGGATTTAAGGATTATAGTGTCCTCCTCTCTTCGGACTTCACACAATCCTACGAAATCAAATGTAAACTATAATCAAATAGCACAACAACTACTACTCAATGGAAAATCCTCAATACGAAGCAAGCCGATAGCCTTCTGGAACCTTTCTCACACGAGGAGCTTCAGGGGGCACTCAGAAAACTCAAAGATGGAAAGGCTGCAGGAATCGACGGCATCTGTACAGAGCAAATAAAGAGGTTGTGCACCGCTGCGAGGAACTGGCTGCTAGAGCTATTTAACAACTGCCGGCTCAACATTACTATGCCAGAAGCCTGGAGAAAGACTCGTGTTGTGGCTATTCTAAAACCTGGCAAACCACCTGAGGATCAAAGATCTACAGGCCTATATCACTTTTATGCCACGCTAGGCTAATTCTGGATCACATTTCCCCAAGCCTAGACACTGTGTTAATTAAACAACAGGCAGGATTCAGGCCGGGAAAATCGTGCACCAACCAAGTATTAAACTTCACACAGTACATCGAAGATGGCTACTAGAAGAACTTAATAACTGGGGTAGCGCTTGTCGATCTTACTGCAGCCTACGACACAGTGAGCCACCGCAGATTAATCCTTAAAGTGTTTAACGCGACAAAGGACTACCACCTAACGAAAATGATTGAGGAGCTGCTGAGAAATCGAAGATTTTCGTGTCATTCCAGGGAAGCAACAGTAGATTGTGGCGTCAAAAAAACGGACTGCCACAAGGAAGCGTCCTTGCACCTATGCTCTTCAACATATATACGACCAGCCGATCCTGCCTAGCAAAAAGCACTACCTGTTCGTGGACGACCTGGCTCTCGCTAGCCAAGAAACAGACTTCCCTATCGTCGAAAAACAACTATCTCAGTCCCTGGTAACTCCATCTATGTACTAAGCTGAAAACCAACTCAAGCCGAAACCTAATAAAACCCAGCTCTGTTCATTCCATCCAAAGAACGTTTTTAACGTATGTTTATGTTTAGACATCCTTGATTTTTTAAGGCGTGGCTGTTATTAGGTACTCTGTCGAACCAAATTTGCAAATGTGTTTATTTTGCCAGAAATCCGTGGTCTATATCTATAACCAAACTAATCACGAAATAGTAGAATTGAAAAATCGTAAGAAATACCTGGTTTTAGGAGCTCTCGAACTTAGCAAAAAATAGCAAAATTGGCCGACGTGCACCTCTTCTCGGGTTCGATCCTAATCTGATACTGGCATATTCATGCAAGTGTTACTGTTTTCGGTACGTATTTTGTGCAAAAAATTTTTACTGGTACTTTTCACTGGTAGGTATTGCCAGTTGATACTTTATTATTTAAGCAGAAAGGCGAAAAGGCTGCAACTAAGAACAGGCTGCTATTAGGGGCGTCCACCCTAATAGCAGCCAGTTCTTAGTTGGTAACAAAGCGATTTGTGCGAAAGCGCGCGCGTGCGTTAATAAATGATGTAAAAAAAAGTCGGCCAAGCGCGAGTCTGACTCGTGCACCGAGGTTTTCGTAAAATCTTGTAGGCATATAAATAGTATGTATTTTTTTGTAACTACGAATTTACGGTTTACCGATTTTTCTTTTACTTGTGCTATAAGACATTGCTTCTTGCTAAATTTCATGATTCTAGGTCCACAGCAAGTAGGTACCCCATAGGTTTTGATTCCCTTGAGAGTGTCAAAATATTTGTGGCATATCTTTCGACTGCGTTGACTTAGAAGTTTGATTTTTTTACAGCTCCAACTGTCTGTGATAGGACTTATTTGATATTGAACTTTCCCACGGGAACTCTTGAATTTTCCGGGATAAAAAGTATATATTCCTATATGTTAACCCGGGCTATAAGGAACCACCATACAAAATTTCATCAAAATCGGCCTGGTAGTTTCTGCGTGATGCGATGCGTGACATTTTTTTGTTTTGGCCTCTAAATCGTTAGTAATGTCCACAACAGTTCTTATTCTCCAAAAATATTTCATGTACATACAGACACGGCCCCGTTACATTTTTATTATATGTATACTTAGATTAATTTCAACTTGATACCTTCACACGTTCCTTGTCAGATGGTCAGACAAACAGACGAACAACGAAGTTCCGTTTTTTCAATTTGAGGTATGGAACCCTAAAAAGGGGTAATTATACTAGAGACGCGTCGAGTACTCGGTTCGGCAAACCGTACCTCAAAAGAAAACACGGAACCCCTATTTCCTTAAGGGTTCCGTTTTTTTCTTTTCAGTGATCCTCCACTTCGTTGTCCGTCTGTCTGTCCATTTGTCAAAACCGTTTTTCTCAGGAACGCGTAATGGAGGTATCAAGTTGAAATTAGTACCAAATACTCAAGTCTCCAATCCCTTGAAGCTGTGAAAAAATCAAACCTCAACGTCAACGCAGTCAAAAGATACGGGGTTTATGCCGTATATTTTAACACTCGCGAGGGAATCAAAACCTATACGGTACTTCGCGTTGACCTACAATCATGAAATTTGGCAAGAAGCAAGTAAAGGAAAAAATCCTAAAACCGTAAATGGCTGCGACATATACGCTAGGTGTAGGTACGTAACGTGCTAGAAGGCGCGCGCCCGCGAAAGCCGCGGCCCCCCGTACCCCGCCTATTCCTCTCGCGAGTAATATCTTTTATAAGATATTATTGAGAATGATAAATAGATTCTTCGGGGATTTCTTTGTATTTAAGTTAAAAAAATATATAACTTTTAGAATACGTAAAAATATTCAAGGTGTCTTTAATGTACGAGGGTTAAAATCAAATAAAATTTAATAAAAAAATAAATATTAAAGATACCTCGGAGATAATTCTCATAGTTATTGTCAGTGATCATTTACCCATTGTAACAAAAGATCACTTTCGTTGCAGTATTATTTTACAAGTTAAATTTTTTTAAACATAAAATAATGAATATCCACTCGATCTATAGATTTTGACCGGGGATAATTACTAATACAATCAAAACGTTTTACAAGAAGCCCTTAAGAAAAAAATCACCAGTTTTGCATTTTATGTTCACACTTAAATTAAATTTTATTGCTTTATGGACTAATTACTCAATAATTATCAAATATATTCAAGAGATAATTATGAACTTTATTTTTTCAATTAATTAACTGATACATTCTAAGTTTTCACTCCAAGTGCATTTAATGCAACCTACTCCATACAAATGTTCTTAGATTGACTGGACTATTTTTGTTCGAGCGGTGGTTGTTTACAACATGACAAGTATGAAAAAAAAAAGATTTCAGTTAGGCCTTTACGTTCGGTAACTGGTTGAATAAAAGTGCTTGCGTAGCTCGTCCTTTACGTTTGGTACCCAATCTACACCCAATCTGAGTGACGGGGGGGTGAGGTCGAATTTAGAGAGGGGCAGGGAGTGTCCATACTGTACGTTAGTACTAATATATATACTGTGCTATTACTAAGACTCCGATGTCCGTCTGTCTGTCTGTCCGTCTGTCACCAGGCTGTGTTTCATGAACCGTGATAGCTAGTATTTTTTGTTATAGCGGCAAAAGAAATAACATCATCTGTGAAAATTTCAACTTTCTAGCATTTTTGAATGCTTTTGGCCTGGAGCGCTTGCCCAGTGCCTTGCTCTGTTCATTTGCCCATTCCTTCAGAATTTTTTTCCCGTGCAACGCGACACTGCCACTATTGAATCAGGTCTAATAGCTGGTGTCTTTGCTCCGGTTATTGCAAGCTCATCCGCTATTTCGTTCCCCTTGATGCCGCTGTGTCCTGGCACCCAGTACCTACAAGGTGATCTTGTTGTCTCCCTAGCTGGCTGAGGACAGTAGCGCACTCAAGGGTCAATATCGAATCAATCTCATGGGATTTCAGTGTCATAAAAGACCGCCTGACTATCCGAACATATGAATAAGTTTCTATTTATAGGACCTAAGAAGGTTTCCTTGTGCGGATTTTACCAACGCGTACATTTCCGCCTAATAAGCCGTTGCATGCGGGCCTAAACTGTATGACAGCTTCGTCTCCGAGTCGCCACCACATACTCCAGCCCCGGCTAAGCCCTCTTTTCTAGAACCATCTGTAAACCAAATAAGGTCCTTAGAATTGAGGGTTTTGTGGGTACCGCTCCGTTCCATTCGTACTCTTTTAAAAAGGCATCCGATGGTATAGCCAGTACCGGTTTCACGATGAGCGCACCATGAAGGTCATTCATCTGTCGTAATTTCCAGTTTGTCCTACCATACCTCCCATTGCACGTAGCATAGCCAACTTGGTCTCCTTTTGTACACAGATGTGCAGCGGTTCGAGGTTGAGAAAAGCCTCTTAGGCTGTAGTCAGGGTCGATGAAATGGCATTAGTTGCTACGAGACAAGGAATTATGTGTAGGCCATTAAAGGTAGCAATGCATGTATGCTGTTGGATCCTTTTGTGCCAAGCAGCACATTCAGACAACAATAGGCCGCACTATGGCGGTGTAGGCCCACAGCTTACGTTAGTACTAATATATATATATATATACTTTGGCTAAGGCTTAGTTATTACCCTATTGGGTCCCGTTGGCAACTTGGAATCCTTTGGGTATGGAACCGTAAAGACAACCATTTGTGTTATTAGAAACTGAGTCATCATCATCATATCAGCTCATATACATCCTCACCGAAAGGTCGAGCCTACCCTGAATTAGGGCGATCATGCCTTATTGGACCGCACCGCGGGTTGGTCGACTTCACACACAACCTTCGAGTTTATTCGCAGGCGTGTACAGGTTTTCTTTCATGTTTTCCTTCACCTTGAGAGGGTCGGAATTTCTCTGCGTGATCGAATTAAAAAAACGAGGCGATCCGTAGAAGAAGCAAAGTATCCGACATAGCTCTCAGAATTGCTAAACTTAAGTGGCAGTGGGCGGGGCACATAGCTCGTAGAACGGATGGCCGTTGGGGCAGTAAGTTTTCGAGTGGCGACCGCAGAGTGAAGGTCGCAGGAAGCCGCTGGATGCAGGTAGCGCAGAACCGGTGGTCGTGGAAATCCTTGGTGGAGGCCTATGTCCAGCAGTGGACGTCCTTCGGATGATATGATGATGATGATGATGAAGAGCGTCGGATAAACGTAAATATGAAATCAAAATTCGAAACTGAGTAACAATAAAGAATGTGCTAACCTGAGCAGTAGGAATCCCATCCAGCTTCATGATAAGTCTGTTTAATGTCAAATGGAGTACTGAGGCGCACTAGATTGACTCCACTTTGTAACTTCTTACACTTGCCTTCAGAAAAGAATTCATACAAGCTGAAAATAAAAGTAGCATTAAGTGAGAAATACACATCCTACGCAGACGTAGTTATTGTTCACAATTAACTTAGTAAATCAAGTTAAATTCGAACTATGTTTTTAAAATAGTAATAAATGAAGGTGTATCAAAATTGGTGTAGGTCACGTTAACTAGGGCTTCTACCGCAAATGATACTAGTTTCTACTCTTCACTCTGAACAACTTTTGTTCTACGACTCTGCTGAAATCGCAAAAAATAAACTCTTCATATAAATCGATCAGTTGATCGACCAATTTTGTTCATTTTTGTATGGCGGGTACAATTTTTTTTTAAGAACTGACTGTGGGTTTCTCGGGGAAAGTTGTTCAATATGATATAGTAGAACCACCAGTTAACAGGTTCTACACCAATTTTGTTATAAGGAAAAAACAAAAAAAGAATAATAAACATAATAATAATAAGCGGTCGTACTTCAGTGTGATTTTCTTGATTAGTTGACCTGAAGCACGGTCATTAATAAGATGGGTTTGACTGTTAGTGTAATTTTTTTCGACCGTTTCCGTGCTTTGCAAGGCACGTTAAGCCGTTGGTGCCGTCGATAACGCGGTTCGAATAACAGACTAGCGCCGCCAATATAAATAAATTTACTCATTCTTATGGATATAAACCGAAATCATTGAGTATTTTGGGCAAGGTGTTTTTTAATTGTTGTTGTATAACTTTACCTATTAGCGACAAGTTATGTTTGTCAATATTGTCAAGGTGGCCACTTTTAGCAGTTTTGCAGAAAATAACTTAGTGTCACACAACGGATAGGTGTAGGGTACAGTAGATAGGTAAGTAGGGAGTGGCTTTAGAAATTCCGTTCGTGGACAGATGAATTTATTTCTAAGTAAGAATATACCTAAGAAATAAAAAGTAATTACACAAAAATTAGAAAAATATTTTACACATTAAATTATTAACACGGATCACAATTATAACTTACCCCGAGATGGGACTTAAGAAGATATCAGGTTTGAGATAATTATTTTGGATATAAATTGTTTGTTAATTTGGATAGCGTTTTGTGATGAAAATATTTTGATTTTTGGACGAAAAGTCACATGTGTCAACGCATGCGTTAAAGAATAAATAGACGGAATGAAAAAAGAACGCATAACAGCGTGTCGCGTTACAGTACCGGGGTTGCTAATATTAATAGTTATGGAATAACAATTAAACAATAGATGTTGCCCCCCTATATGCGCAGAATACTCAATGATTTCGATTTAAATCCATAAGAAAGAGTGAAGGCGCTAATGTGCTAATCGAACCACCTTAAGCCGTGTCAGGTGCCTCATAGACGGCTTGAAAAACTTCTGACAGTGGGGAGATCGCTACATGCCCTACAACCTCCACCAAACCGGACTTGGCCCCAGTGTGTGGAGTATGGCCACACCCTGGACACTACATACAACGGGCCAGAAATGACATTTCAAAGAAACGTAATATGTGCCTATAAAATTTGAGGGTTGTTCTCGATTTCCCTGGGATCTCATCATCAGATGATGACTTGGTGACCCTCGGGAGTATACGCTTTCAAATAAAAAAAGAATTTTGAAAATCGGTTCACAATCGGCGGAGATATCGCGTAACAAACATCAAAAAAAAAAAAACACAGTCGAATTGAGAACAGAACTTTTTGGAAAAGGAATGACGGAACAAACAAAATGGCGGCGAAATCCTATACGTTCGACAACCAAACTGTAACCAATCTGTATCAATCTGGGTGACGAGAGGGTGAGGTCGCAATCTAGTGAGCGGCAGGGAGTGTCCATACTGTATGTTAGTACTAATAATATACTTTGGTATGGCCTAACCTTCCCGAGCTTGGGCCGAGACCTGTGCCCAAGCAGTGGGGATGTTTGGGTTGTTAAAGATAAAAAAACTCACTCTTGTAGTGCATTAGATTTCCACACTTCATCAAAACTCAACCTTTTCCCCATTTGATGTGAAATATATTTGGTATCAAAAATATTTGGAAACATTTCATTCATATTCTTTTTAAACGTTTTGTAATTCCTGGGCAAAGGTCCTATAAACTGGTTATGTAGCAATATGGTATCTAGAAATATGTTGTGGCCAATGATGGGTTTCTTGTAGTCTTGCAGCAAGGAGATGATCTGTGAGAAACCAAGAAGGTGGTCCATGAGATTCTCTTTGAGTATCGCTAGTGGTGCACTGTTGGCCCCTTCAACATATTTATCTCTGTAGATGAGGACCTGAAAAAAGATAAAAAATAAGTTAGGTACAATTTTTAATAGAGAAATTAAATGTTTGAGTAACTACGAGGGGAGTTCAATATATTCTCGGTATTGATATGTTATACTCATTGGTAAGAAATCTCGTTAGTCTAATATTAATGACAAACTCTTTGGTATTATAAATGCGAAAATCTATGAAATGAAATGATAATTTATTTGCATCAAAGATGGTAGTAGGATGTTAAATATAATTTTGTAGTGCAATCATGTTTCGCCTGTGCAAGGCATGCAAATGTTTAACATAGATTATAATTATTATGTCACGTAAATCTTACAAAAAAAAAGAAATTCAAATGTCAACAAGTTTGTTTTTGTCAAAGAGATATTCAACAACACTATAATAATGACAATGACATTTGCTTTGTCAGTTTATTTGTTATTCCCAAATATATATGTGAGAACGAAGGATTTTTAGAATGTCGGCAAAATTGGAGCACCGAGCCGTAATCAAGTCCCTTACAAAACAGGGAATAACTCAGCAAAAAATAAAAACAGAAAGGGACGATGTTTATGGGGACACTTCCCCTTCATTATCCACTTTTCAATGGTGGTCAAGTGAATTTAAGCGTGGGAGAGAGATCACAGACGACGACCCCCGCTCTGGTCAAACTGTGGTGGCGACTACGCAGGAAAATATCAATAAAGTCGAGAAATTGATATTGGAAGATGCTCGAGTCTCTATAAAATCATTAGCAGAGAAACCAGCCCTTCCGTCGGCACCATACATACAATTATTAACATTGAATTACTACTACTACGTAGTCGTGTAATTCAATGATTATTAATGACCATTTCAATATGTCAAAAGTCTCTGCAGGATGGGTGCCGCGAATGCTTAACAAACGCGTGTGTCTTGCTGTAAAGAGTATTTAGAGTTATGTAGCGAAGAACTCGATAACATTTTCAAAAGAATAGTGACAGGAGATGAAACTTGGGTTCCTTATTATGATCCGGAAAGTAAACAAGAGTCCATGCAACGGCATATTAAGGGCACAGCCCCCCCAAAAAAATTCATGGTCATTGCGTCAGCTGGAAAGATAATGGCCACTGTATTTTGGGATTACGAAGGAATCCTTCTAATTGATTATAAAAAAAATAAAGTCAATATTACCGGAGAATATTATGCTTCTCTATTGCATCAGTTACGCGATGCTATCAAACAAAAAAGACGTGGAAAGCCAAAGGTGTGTTGCTTCTACACGACAATGCACCAGTTCACACGTCCCGAGTTGCGAAGGCTGCTATACAGGACTGCGGGTTTCAAGAAATTAATCACCCACCGTACAGTCTAGACCTGGCTCCTAGCGACTATTTTCTCTTCCCAAACCTTAAAAAAGACCTGCGTGGGAACCTTTATGAGGACGATGAATCTCTGAAGGCTGCAGTAAACGAACATTTTGAGGACAAACAGAAGGAATATTTTATTGACGGTTTATTAAAGTTAACACAGCGATCAAATAAATGAATATCGATAATGGGAGACTATATTGAAAAATAAAATAATTTTAAGACCATTCACTTTTTTTTTTCATACCCATACCGAGAATATATTGAACTCCCCTTGTACATATAATTATGAAATGACACTCGACATTTTCTTTTATGTCTGTTTGTTATGTTTTTGTATTTGTGCAAAATAAACTGTTAAATAAATAAATACATTGATCTTTTTTTCTTTTATATTGATAAATTTGACCCGTAGCAAAAATAAAAAAAATGTTTTTCTTTATTTCGGATATTTTTGCACAGTCTCTTGTGACATGGAAGTGGATTTTTTTTAGCTAACAGAGCGATACATTTTTGATGATGTTAAAAAATGAAATTGGTATCGTATATGTCAGGAAAAAAATATGGGAGCTCATGAAATTACGCACTACATGGCTAACACTAGATTCATATTATAGCTAAGTCCTAGAAATACTTTACATTTAATACTGATCTAAAATAAAATACAAAACTGAATTTCAGAATTGTAATACGTCTTTCTTAATATTTTTAATACATTTTAACTTTTCAAATTATTGTTATGGGTCAAGTCAATTAATTATTTTATTTATTTACTTGCTTGTTCAGGCACAGGGTCAAAAACAATTCGACAATTCGGCATCATCGTCACTTACCATCAGATGAGATGATGCCAAGGGCTTACCAATTGTGAATAAAAAAATTGCTGATTGGATAAAAAAGTTTAAAGAAGAAAATTTATGTCAAGAAAAAAAGTTATTCAAACAAAATTTATTCTGAAAATAGCATTAGACTATCAGAAATTAATAGTTGGTAAATGTGTGCCTATTGTTTAGATATTTTGAGAGTATGGTAGATTTAAATCCATAGAGATGGTTATTTTCAACTAATAAATCATCATTTTAAAAGCAAAAAATACACATTCATAAACCGAATCGGCAATTTCATACTTAAAATTATACAGTTAGGTACTATCAGTAGGGAGTTTCTTCTTCGATTGCCCATCTCTGAAGCACAGTATATATATTAGTACTAACGCCTGAAGCGTCGAAATAAAACTCTGTCTGGACAGAAATTGTTGATTGGTAGGGCCGTCTTGCCGTCAAACATCAGTGTTAACAGCATCGATGTGTTCCAGCTTGAAGATAAGATAGCCAGATCCCCATTGCGTTGGGGAATCTTGGTAACCCCGCTTCCATCTTCGGCATCATCGTCACTTAGCTTATCAATTGTGGATTTTAAAAAAATCAAACTGAAGACGGTATTTTGTACGTGTTTACATACTGTTTCTCTAATTTCTTGTTATAAAATGGTACAAAATACCACCTAAAACGAAATTAGTTTTTAAGAACTGTAAGGGTACATAATATATCAATTGCTCATGTTAAAGTTTCAATCCTACAATGTTTTTTAAAATATCATGTTTTGTATAAAAATCTTTATTTAAAAATTTAAGATAAGGTAAAAGATTTAAGATTTTTGGGATATTTATCTCTGGACAATGTTGAACAGTGTACTAGTACATGCTACAAGCTTCAAATGAATGGTGATGAATGAGTTCCTATCTATTCTATAAGTTAGAAATTGCGGGAAAAAGTCGAAAATACCCGTAATGTTAGTCTGACAATAATAGGTATACCAAATACAGAGTTATTCTTTTGGACTTGACGTCTGTTGGTTCATTTATTGCGGGAAAAAGTCGAAAATACCCGTAATGTTAGTCTGACAATAATAGGTATACCAAATACAGAGTTATTCTTTTGGACTTGACGTCTGTTGGTTCATTTATTGTTCAAGTCAAAGGCAACAAATATTGATCTACCTCTTTATAAAAAGAAACGGAAAAGGCAACTTTTCATACAAATTGATCAGCTATATTGATATTGAGGCAGGCCTCCCACACTGTGGACCGACGACCTGGTAAAGATCGCGGGAAGCCGATGGATGCGGGCAGCGCAGGACCGGTCGTCGTGGAAATCCTTGGGGGAGGCCTTTGTCCAGCAGTGGACGTTTTTTGGCTCACGTTTACTCACAAGTGGTAAACGAATACGAGTATGGATACCTGGGTCTAGCTAGGTAGGTCCAACTTCAAGAAAGAGACCGATCGATGAATTCAACTCGGCTGGGCAGCGTTCAGGGAGCTTTGCAATATCTTCACGTCCCAAATACCGCAGTGCCTCAAAACTAAGGTCTTTGACCAGTCTGTGTTGCCAGTGATGACATACGGAACTGAGATATGATCGCTTACGATGGGCCACATAAGAAGGCTCAAGGTGACCCAAAGGGCGATGGAGAAGCTATGCTCGGAATTTCTGTATACGATCAATTTAGAAATGAGGAGATCCATGTGAGAACCAAAGTAACCGACATAGCTCACAGAATCGCTAAACTTAAGTGGCAGTGGGCGGGGCAATTAGCTCGTAGAACAGATGGCCGTAGCAGTAAAGTTCTCGAGTGGCGACAGTGCATCGGATGACGTAGCGTAGGAAAACCTCCCACTCGGTAGACCGACGACCTGGTGAAGGTCGCGGGAAGCCGCTGGATGCGGGCAGCGCAGAACCGGTCTTCGTGGAAATCCTTGCAGGAGGACTTTGTTTAGCAGTGGACGTCTTTCGGCTGATATTATGATAATGATGATGCCTCACAAAGTGGTAGACCAAAAGCTGTTGCGTTTTCACTTTAACAATAAGTTGACCAATTGAATGTCAAGTGGACCAACTGTCTAACTCGTAGTCTTAGATCACATAATAAAATAACTAGATTTATGGTCTCATGGTCAAACAAAAGTGTCGGAATAAGTCACTTTTTTGTTTACAGAGGTGTACTTTTATGGTTCACCTGTCTTACATAGCCATTTAAATATTTCTATCCCTGTCTCGTGTCAAACAAATGAATGGACTTTTTTTGAGGATCTTTTTGTATGAAGCCGGGGACCTAGTTCTTTTGTGACGTGTGATCTAAGCCTTAAGCCATAAACAGGGAAACTGCTGGATGGCCAGGAGGCTTTTGTCCAGCAGTGGACGTCTTTCCGCTGATATGATATTGATGATCTAAGCTTTGTATATGTGTCTTATTACTAAACAGAAAAAGAACCATATTACCCAAATAATTTACATAAAATTAATAATAAATAAAGCTACAGTCTAGCAAAAATTACCTTGTGGCTATTACCTAAGCTATCAGTGGTGATGACATCAGGAAATCGCAGTCTTATTTCATTGTGGACGATATAGCGGAGCACCGGATTCTGTATGTCCAGGTACATTGTGCCTTCATCGCTGCTGGCTAGCCATCTGGAATTATACATACAGAAAGTAGCACTAGAATATATTTTTTTTAAATCTTTGATTCACTATATAGTCTATAAGTGATAATTGAAAAGGGTAGGTACATCATTTAGATTCCTATGGTAGGTACTAATTTTCTAATAACGACAGTATTATTACAGATTTTCGTTATTTTTGACGTTAATTACTTCTAAATGATAGAAAAGTCAAGGTTGAAAAAAAATACCCTTATTGTTGACAATGCTCCTTAACCACTCCGATACCCCAGTTAACCGTCTTTTGTTCAACTATTGTGTCTGGGCTCGATATCGCGACTACGGGACGCGAAAAGTTAAAGTCAAAAGCTATTAGAAACACAATTGAGCAGTTATGGCTCAATAGCAAAAAATCCCAAAGAGAGGTCTACACCAAAAAAATATACAACAATATATTTTGTTATAATAATACAAAGTGGGTAATGTAATAATTTTTATACTTTCATTGTAGTTTTTGATTGTTAAGAAAAACCATTGAAAAAATGTGGTAATTTTCTTTACTCTTTACACGTAAAGCAAAAGACAGAGAAAACTGTTTCAATCAATACCTCGCCTAAAATTAAAAAATCAACGAATAAAAGGTAAGCCTGCTTCATTTTGCTTAAATTCCAAATGTATAAAAAAAAACATTATTTTAAAAAACAAAGTATGTTTGCAGTTGGTATGAAATATTTTGTATGGAAAATCTAGGACCTTTTTACAAATCTAACTGCACAGTAAATTTGGTTGACTACTAGTAAACCTACTTGGGTGTGATAATTTTTGCTTTGAAATTTATTACATGCCCTACAATTTGCAATACTTTTTAGATTTCCTGAAAAAGCGGTTTAGCTGGTAGGGAGACCAGAAATCACCACAAAAAAACTTAATATTTAATATTAACCGAAATGGATTTTAACAGAAAAATTATCTTAGCAACCCTCAGTAGTTTTAAAAGACCTATTCAACGATACCCCACAAGAAAGGGTACGAAAATAAATTCACCCAACTTAATATGTAGGGGTGGTAAACTAAACTTTTTTTTTGTACACATTTTTATATGTTTGAAGGGGACAGATTTTTATAACCTATCAACTTTCAGCTTTATAACTGTAATAGTCTTTGAGCAAAACAGCTGTGACATACTGATAGACAGACAGACGGACATGGCGAAATTATAAGGCTTAAGGAAATTATTATCACATCAGCTGAAGGACGTCCACTGTTGGACATAGGCCTTCCCTTAAGGATTTCCACAACGACCGGGTCTACGCTGCCCGCATCCAGCGGCTTCCCGCGACTACCTAAGGCGACTATATAGGAAACTAATCACTTCTTTTACTCACTTTGATACCTCTGAGCAATGATGCTGGAGTAATCTTTCATCTTCCATCTCTAGTGACTGGATCAGGGTGTTGAGACGTGAGTCTTCTTTCAGGATCTGGGACACCCTGGCTGCTTCTGCTTTACTCAGATATGGCAAGCCATCATAAGTGAACTGAAGGGTGATACAATAAAATATTAACACCACTTGTCATCATCACAAATGAACTGTTCAAAATATAATACAATTTTACAGACTAAATTTGGCGGATTTACATTATTTTGTTATTATAAAACAAATATCAAAACAATATTTAACAAAAAATATTTCACATCACATTGTCACATCAGTCAAAAGATGCCGATTGCTGGACAAAGACCATAGGGCTGGGTTTGGCGTAATCGCCAAGCATGGTAGTTGGGTTGGCGATTACAGTGTGCAGTGTGGTGGCACAGTACACGCCTCTTAGTCGCCCTCAGGAAGAGATGGGGTAGTACTATTCAAGGGTTGCACCACAGGCCAAAAAATATTTACCTCATTAAAATTAAAGTTAGGTAGTTGGGTTGGCGATCACAGTGTGCACTGTGGTGGCACAGTACACGCCTCTTAGTCGCCCTCAGGAAGAGATGGGGTGGTACTATTCTAGGGCTGCACCACAGGCCAAAAAATATTTACCTTATTAAAATCAAAGTTATGCCGACAAAGAAACTTGAGAGTTGAAGCTTGGAATATGAATGACTGATCGATGTCGGCAAACACTTGTGGACAGAGATGGAATGTGTACCCAGTAGCCACATATGTGTCAATATCTCTTTCATATTGAAACATCGTCAGTCCCACTTGAGTCATGATCATTTTGCTCACTTCTGTTTTAATTCGGTCATACCTGTCTGCATTTGTATCAAATAGTCTGAAAGGAACAGAATTAGTAATAAGATTCAGTACCTAATCAAATGCTAAGATTATATACTATTAAAAAACATTGTAAACAACCCATAAACATCCACACTGCTGGGGCATGGATCTCTTCCCAAACTCGGAAAGGTTAGGCCATATTCAAGATGTGGAGGTTGTAGTGATAGATACATTACAAGCAAAAGAAATTGACAAAAAAGCATGTTTTTTTGAATGGAGATCCTCCTTATTTCAATACTTTATAAAATTTTTAGTATTTGTTGTTATAGCGGCTGTTCACCTATTACGGTTCATCAAATACAGCCCGCTGACCGACGTACAGACAGCGGAGGCTTACTAATAGAGTCCCGTTGGGTGTATGGAACCCTAAGAAACAGTATACAAAAGCACACAAATTGTAAGTGTAAGTAAAACAGTGAATAACAACATATTTATGTCGCATTGGTGTAAAAGGGCCATGGTTCATTGTTTAGCTTTGGCCTTGCCAGCAATACACTGGTCATTCTGCCACAGCCCGAGTAGTAAACTCCACTTTCAGAAGTTTTTTTTAAAAACCGACAATAAGGCAACTGAATCGGCTATATGACTGTCGTCTAGTGATAGCAACCGTTACCAATGGCATAACATGACTTGCAAAGCACGAGAATGGTCGAATGCAACCCTTACATGCAGTTTTATTTAAGTAGCAAGTAAATTTGTGACTCGAAAATATCGACTGGTAAGTAAGATAAGATAAGATAAATACTCTTTATTGTACACACTAGTTAATACAATTATAAAAATTTAAAAATTTTAACTTAAAAAAATATAAAAAAACAAACTTATTTTAAAAAAATGGAACTATAGCGGTACAATTTGGGCGGCCTTATCGCTCAAAACGATTTCTTCCAGACAACCCGGTGTTAGGAGACAAAGGCATAAAATCAGGTAGTGCACGAGTATTTAACTAAAAACAATACTTTGAAATTAGAGTTCAACAAGTTGAAACTGTTACATTTGTAAAGTAACAATACTTATAACTAAGACCATACTTTATAATAAAACATCAATCAATCAATCAGTTACTGCTGTACGTCAAAAAAAGTCTATCAGAGCTCGAGAAAAAGTGCTTTAACTAGTTTTTTAAAAGAATGTAAGGATTGGGCATGTCGAATGGGAACGGGAAGGGAATTCCAAAGACGAATCGCTTGAATGTTTAAGGGGTGGTCATAGAAATTAGTAGAGTGAGGAGGCATATAGAGGCGAAGGTTAACAGAGGAGTGAAGAGGATTACTGTGAGTGGACGAAAGAAAATTAAATCGTTCTTTAAGGTACATAGGAGATTTTGGAAGAAAAAGTACAGAATAAAGCTGAGAGAGGATATGAAGGTTACGTCTGTAACTAATTGGGAGCCACTTCAAGTTATAGCAATAAGCGGACACATGATCGTATTTACGAAGGCTAAAAATGAATCTTATAGCAAGGTTTCGCAGGCGCTCAAGCTTATTTAGAAAAATCACATTCAGATCGGGGTAACATACATCGGCGTAATCAAGGATTGGTAACATTAGTGATTGTGCAAGCGAGATTTTAGTTGCAGTGGGAAGAAAATTTCGTAAGCGGTTAAGGGCCTTGAAGGAGGCAAATGTCTTCCTGCTGACCTCACCAACCTGTACGTCCCATGAAAGAGTTTGATCAAAGGAAATGCCAAGGTTTTTTACTTTATTGCTATAGGGAATACAGATGCCATCAAATACAACGGGGGGAAGCACATAGCATTAAGCCTAAAGTAAGGACTGCCAATGATTATAGTCTGCGTCTTACTAGGATTGACTTTTAACCCATAAGACTTGCTCCAGTTCAAAATTTTGGTAAGATCTTCATTAGTTGTTCCGACAGCATCCGTAATATCGTTAAATGCAGCCTGAGAATAAATTTGAAGGTCGTCGGCATATAAGTGGTAAGAAGAAGAAAGGTTTAGAGAAATAGAGTTTATAAAGATAGCAAAGAGAAGTGGAGACAGCACGCCACCCTGAGGCACGCCAGCAGATGTTGAGCACCATGATGAGTATGTGCTATCAACACAAATACGCTGCCTTCGGCCGTGAAGGTAGCTGTGAAACCAATCGATTACAGCTGGGGTCATGTTGAGGGAACGCAGCAGCCCCAGTAAAATTTCGAAATCCACAATATTGAAAGCGTTACTGAAGTCCAGCAACGTTAGGACTGTGAGCTGCTGCTTCTCCATACAGAGTCTAATGTCATCGGTGATATTAGTCAGCGCTGTAGTCGTGCTATGACCAGGACGGAAACCGGATTGGAAAGGGTTAAGAAGATTACAACAAACAAGGAAAGTACTGAGTTGTGTGTGCACTAAGCGTTCTAAAACCTTTGAAAGGAAATATAAAATGGAGATAGGGCGATAGTCAGCGGAAGACAAAGGATTGGATTAAGTAAGTATGCGACAAGTAGCGTCCAAATATATAGAGGAGTTGCTAGTGTCAGTTTTTCAAGGTAGAATGAACTGAACTTAACTTGCCTGTCTACACGCATGCGAGTTTAGCTGCTGGGGTGTGGGAGACGAGTTAGATCTTAAAACAAGTTGCTTCGATAGTGGGGAGGGGAGGGCAGAGGAGGGGTAACCACTGATACCACCCCCCTGTCCAGAGCACTCACATTTCTAAGCAAATGATTTTTGAAAATCAATACTACAAGGCAATATTTTAATAGAAAACCACTGGATAGGGGGTTGGCAGAGTAGGGGGAGAGGGGCCCTCTGATACAATTCCCCGGCATAGACATCTCCTTTTTGAGAAAATTACTAAAAATGAAACTCAGTAGGTACTACAAAATAGCTACCACTTATTAAAACTAAACACCATTACTAGGTAACATTAAAAAATACCATGGCCAAGTGCCAACTGGCTACATAATCACACCTTCAGGTTCCGAGGGGGATGTGGGAGTAGTAGGACAGAGAAAGCATGGTTCAACTTGAGAACCGAAAAACTTGGGGGTAACAAATTGAAAAGTAGGGGGTAATCGGTCAAGAATCATTCATTCATTTAAGGTCGAGGGTGAGTCCCTAACTTATTCATCCAAAAGATTTATAATGTAGCCCCACCACCCATTTCGGACCCCAACAACGGACGTGGGAGTACCTGGGTGGGGAAAATGCAGGGGGAAAGCTACCATGGCCAACAACTCAACACCTAACCATTGTAACTGTCATATCTGCCACCCAAGGACCTTGCTTTGTGGGGGTCCTTAACAGTAAAATCAATCAAACCTAATGTACCTAATATTGCTTGCTTTGCTTGCTCAACAATTCTGATTGATGAGTTGTAATTACCAGATGGGTCATCAATACAACATGTCGGGTAAATACAAAGTACTGAGTGGCAGCCCCGAAATTTTTCGAGTGGCTGAGGCATTGGGTAATTACTAATGTGCAACCCAGATGTGGGAATCCACATCCCATGATCCCAAAGGTTTTTGTAGATCCAAATGATAGCGGGGGCTAATCTTTTGGATCAAATTGGGTAGCAGGGGCTGCACCTCTGGCAGGGGCAAATGCCTGAGGGGTAGGCTACTTTCTTCCTACTAAATCCCTACAGGGCTGTAGCTGGAGTCGAATTTGAGGTAGGGCATCACAGATATTATAATTAAATAGACCTATCTCGCTTCATGTTATGGTGCTTCAAATGCCATCTATATACAGAGAGCAAAGAATTATTATAATATGAAAGAAATTTCACAAACAGTGGTATGTTTGGAAAAGTTTAGATACCTATCGCTACATTTTTTTAAATCTTAAACTATGAACAAACGATTTAGTTATAATAATTTATCGTAGTTTTTGGTATTTTTAAGGTAGGGCATTGTGATTTCAAGGTAGGGCATTGCCCCACAAGGCCCTCCCCTAGCTACGGCCATGAATCCCTCCCACACATTTCTCCCCCCATCCTAACATTCCCTTGCGATAACTTCATATAAAAATGAAAATTGTAATTCACTTATTATAAACACATTTTTATGCACTTCATAGATGCTACAGATGGATCTTTTTTAAATTTCATTACATTTCAATATCAGCTCATATACGTCCCCACTGAGGGGCTCGAGCCTACCCTGAATCAGGCCGATTAGGCCTTAGTCGATCACGCGGGTCCAGTGCGGGTTGGTCGACTTCACACACAACCTTCGAGTTTCTTCGCAGGCGTGTGCAGGTTTCCTCACTATGTTTTCCTTCACCGTTAAAGCAATCGGTAAGTATATGTACGTAAGTTTTTTTTTTTTAAACTCATTGGTACATTGGCCGTCCAGATTTGAACCCGGTACCTCTGGTTAGATGGACTGAGTCGTTACCGGTTGAGCCACCGACACTTTTAATATAATTTTCTTTGCGGAAGAATATTTTTCACTGCTCTCCATTGTGACTCAAGCTGGTGAGTATGAGTCCCATCAGGTTTAAGTAAAGGGTTTTCAGGATTACAGTTATTAACCTTTTTATGTGTGTACCCATATTCAGAGAGGCTATATTAAGCTTTCCATTTATGCAATTAGTTTTTTAAAGACATAACCTATTTTACCAATTGCCTTTTTGTGATATGTAAATGGATTTGAATGTCCTAAAAACAATGGTGGGTGGAAAAAATAAATTAATCTAAATTACCTGTGTTTAAAGCATTCTCCGGCCAAAATTGCTGTAAATTCCGCATCGAAACCAACGAAACATGAACGTTTCAAATCTTTCGTTATCTTGTCGATTTGTTCAGCAAAATTCTTTCTTGTTATTTCCATTTTCACAAATTACTTATGTTTCCTCAATTATTGGTATTACCTACCTTATTACCTGTTCAAAATAATGAAAAAAAAAAACTGAAAATCTCGTAATTTTACAAGGCCTCTAAAAATTAAAAAACATTTTTTTCAACAACAGGTGCGAGCGAAAATTGTGAAATGTCAAAACGACAATGACAGTGCAGAGAGTGTGACCAGATTTCATTTGGCAAATCTAATAGGGCAGCTTACTAAAATCATATACTAGTCTACGAAAACTTTATCTTCTCTCATAATTAAAGTTGACTGAATCTATAATCAAATCAGAGTTGATTACGACGCTTCAGAATTTTTACTCAAAGTATACTGACGTAAACACGTAAACCCTTTTTTTTGGACAGGGCCAAATATGTACCTAAACTGTGTTATCATTTTATTTAAATCTCTTACATTTTGTACATCGAGCACGTTCCTACAAGTATTTTATTCACTTATTCACTCTGTGTGTAGTCATGTTTTATTTACAATTTTGGCTATTTGCAAACAAATAGATTTTATTCTACATCTCGTCCTGTCGATTGAATTGACTACTTTTTATAAGTAGGTACCTACTTTGAAATATAAATGTTTATCTACAAGGTAGAAGCGCCCCATTGCTTATAGACTATGAGGGGAGGTCGGCGTACTTATGTTATGTAGTCCGGTCCCCTTTTATTTCTTATGATTGCGTGTTCGTTGGTCTTGGTTCAAATGAAACGCGGAACTGAAGATATACCATGTAATCTTGATTAGTAGCACAAATTGTGAAAAACAGTTGTTGTGGTAGCCATATTGCAGAGCTTCTGACTGACGTTACATACAATCAAATGTTGCTATATTTAGGACATATAATATTGCCACAGTGGGCCTAGAACTAACATTTAAGCAGTAAAATAGTGGCGAAAACGCCACAACTATAATATGGTTTCGACAGAGGTAGCCTTACAAAAAAATGCATCCAAATCGGTTCACTCGTTTGAGAGCTACGGTGCCACAGACAGACACACAGACACACACACACACATAGCGGTCAAACTTATAACACCCCTCTTTTTTGCGTCGGGGGTTAAAAACTAACAAATAATGTTTTTTCCGATGTTTTGCCTTAAGTACTCATGAGTTTCCTAAGAGTTATTTAAGTTTAAGTTTGAGAAGTTCCTCTGCTTTGTTCTTTACAGTTAGGCACATACACGCCCTACTCTGCAGTGAGCACTTGTACCATCGTCGTCATGGTCTTTTCATTGGCACAACTACGAAATGAGGATCCTGTTCCCATTCGGCACGGAAGGTTTGGTCAAATTGTATTTATTATGTAGAGAGTTCCTTAATTCTTTCAATATCAATCAGTATAAAGTGAATTAAAGTGGTTCATAGCGGGAACCACAAACTACATAGTACTTACTTACCTATATATTATTCACAAATGACATTAGTAAATGTGGTTACTATTTTATAACTTTTAGAAAGAGTGTAATTTGCACCTATTTTGAATAAAACTTGAAATCTCAAAACCTTCTACAGTCAAACATAATAAAAGGTAGGCATAATTGTTACTACTGGCTGCTAGACTCTAGAGACATAATATGAAGGGTACAGAGGCAAAATAAGAAATGTCACACAAGAGTCGTTTTGAGTATGGTAACACTTTGGTTTTCGCGCGTATTTTAAATGTCATAAACTAAAAAGCTCTAAAACAATCACAGTCCCTCGTGTCAACAATTATTCTTAACAAGGTACAGGTTTAAAACTAGGAAATTTCTTAGCGTAAAAGGAATGTCACAAGGAATGTCCTTGGTGTAAAGGAAGTTACAAGGAATGTCCAAACACATCAAACATTAATTACAGGGATTCTCATAAATGTGACATTTCTTGTTTTGCCCCTGTACCCAGAGATATGCTATTTAAGGGGAGGTAGAAGTTACTTGCGTCCAAAAAGTGAAGCAAATAAAATGATGCCGATTGGCATCTCTTTTCTTAGTAGCATTCGTAGAAACGGAAGTGAACTACCTATAGTTATTATGTATGTAAATGGGTTCGATTTTCAAATGTTGTTTGTTTATGCATAACCCATCTATGGTAACATATCTCTGCCTGTACCCTTCATTTTATATAGCAATAAAGTGCAGCAGCCAGGGCCGACTTTAACCTGTTGGAGGCCCTGGGCACATTAGTATAATGGGGCCCTTATGACCTTGACAGTACACAATATTTTGTTAGAACAGACAAAGAAAGTAGATAGGTATGCAAAGTTTTAGATTTATTTTTATTTCTTTATAGTCACATGAAATTAACAAAAGTGCTTATCTTTTTTATCATTTACTGGTTAGTTCTCAAAAATCATGTTGTTTGAAGAGAATTAAAATTTGGCGCGAGTCACTACCGTATGTAACTCTTGAAATATATTTAAAATTTAATGAAAAAAAATACAAGTTCACTAATAATTTTTCTACAAAATAGTGTACACAGAATACCATTAAGTTGTATTTTCATATATTTAAATTTATTTAAACACTAGCTGTCCCGGCAAACTTCGTTCCACCCTACACTACACTACCCATCTCTACACTACCCTACCCTACACTACACTACCCATCTCTAAACTACCCTACGCTACACTAAACTACCCTACCCTACACTACCCTACCCAATACTAAAATACCCTACACAACACTACCCTACCCTACACTACCCTACCCAACACTACACTACCCTAACCTACCCTACATACACTACTCTACACTACCCTACCCTACACTGCCCTAACCTACACTACACTACCCATCTCTACACTACCCTACCCTACACTACACTACCCTAACCTACCCTACATACACTACTCTACACTACCCTACCGTACACTACCCTACCCTACACTACACTACCCATCTCTAAACTACCCTACCCTACACTAAACTACCCTACCCTACACTACCCTACACTACCCTACCCTACCCTACACTACCCTACACTATCCTACACTACCCTACCCAACACTACATGCACTACTCTACACTACCCTACCGTACACTACCCTACACTACACTACACTACCCTACCCAACCCTACCCTACACTACCCTACACCTACACTACCCTACCCTAAAACCAATTATTTTTTGACTGATTTTTATTTTCAGATTTTTTTTATTTAATTCCGAGCGTTTTCATATTTATTCACCTTTTAAACCTTCTCTGGACTTCCACAAATAATTCAATACCAAAATTAGCCAAATCGGTCCAGCTGTTATCGAGTTTTAGCGAGACAAACGAACAGCAAAAAAATATACTTAAGTGTATGTATAAAAACTCGAAGGTTGTGTGTGAAGTCAACCAAAATTATTATTTTTTTATTTAATTCCGAGCGTTTTCATATTTATTCACCTTTTAAACCTTCTCTGGACTTCCACAAATAATTCAATACCAAAATTAGCCAAATCGGTCCAGCCGTTCTCGAGTTTTAGCGAGACAAACGAACAGCAAAAAATTATACTTAAGTGTATGTATAAAAACTCGAAGGTTGTGTGTGAAGTCAACCAAAATTTTTTTATTTTATTTAATTCCGAGCGTTTTCATATTTATTCACCTTTTAAACCTTCTCTGGACTTTCACAAATAATTCAATACCAAAATTAGCCAAATCGGTCCAGCCGTTCTTACTCGAAGGTTGTGTGTGAAGTCAACCAAATTTTTTTTTTATTTAATTCCGAGCGTTTTCATATTTATTCACCTTTTAAACCTTCTTTGGTCTTTCACAAATAATTCAATACCAAAATTAGCCAAATCGGTCCATCCGTTCTCGAGTTTTAGCGAGACTAACGAACAGCAATTCATTTTTATATATATAGATGATGAAATCGGAAAGCCTGATTTTCGGGCGAGAGTCGGGCAAAAGCTAATAAGCAAGTAGGTTATTGTAGTCATTCATTATCGTTTGATTTTTCGAAATAAATATGTTTTTCATTAATAAATGTCGGATTTCATTTGGCGATCTGGAAGGGACTAGGGGGCCCCTATCGATCGCGGGGCCCTGGGCATGTGCCCAGAGTGCCGAGTGGGAAAGAGGGGCCTGGCAGCACCGCAACATTAGTAATAAACCGCGCGCGGTGTTGCGATTAGATTGCAGTTGTATAATACCTAGGCCTGGTTCTTATAATGCATTGCGTAAGTCCCAGGACAGCCTCTTTGCTGTTTTGCCACATTGCAACCGTCGTCGTCGTCGTTGCGTGATGCCTAGTTTTCCATTTCTCTTTTGGTAGAGTTGGATAATGTAGGTATAGATCTACATGTTCCTTGTAGATCAATAGGGATGGATGACGAATGCTAGTCATCTGAGTTACCTTTTATCCTCTGTCAAAAACTACATTTTGTTCTAAAAATGTAGAAATACCTAGGCGTGACGTCATAGTTTAGTAGCGTCATTTATGTACTCATTTTGTGATTTTGGTGAATTAAAAATCGAAGACTTGATAGAAAACAAAACGAGTAAAGTTTTTCGAAGTTTAAGTAGGAGGGGCAATTGAGTGATCAAGAGTTCATAATTTATTTTTGATGCTGTCGTCATCCCTATTATTTTGTTGTATTATGCGTATATAAAAATAGTCCCCACTAAAGTACCTAGTTGTCCATTGTCCGGAAACAATTTAACTCATCTATTTGAGAATACCTTTAAATTAAAAATTTAATAAAAAACAGACTGCATTAAAACATTACCCCTCTTTTTTGGGAAGGTAATAATAATAAAAAATAATAATAAATATCCTTTATTGCATATCAATAAAGCATTAGACAGAAACTTAATGAACTTGGAGGTAGGTAAAATGTATCCTATGTTCACTCACGGGACGGGAATTCACGGGATTAAGACGAATCTAACTCAATTCAATTCAATTCCTTTATTGCAATAAATGTGGTACAAAAAAGGTATTTTAAAAACCAAAGAGAACAGCTACATTTAGTCACAAGTGACATACAATAACAATAAAAGTAAGTATTTTAAAGTCAGAATATCGGAAATCTAGGTTATTAAAAATATTACACACTTAAATTACATTATACTACACATGTCAACTTTACATAAAAATCAATAGAATATAACATTGAATTAACAAATAAAATAAAAAGAAGATACCTCGCACTAGTTTAGACGATTTTGTGGCATAAAGAAACATACATACATACATAATACTTACTTACATTAGGCCTGAAAATAATACACCCCTTTTTGAGCAGTCGCTTACACCTAAAATTGGATTTTTGAACGGTCTGACTGACCAAGTCCCCTCGGAAGGCATCAAAATAATGAAAGGAAAGATAAGCTGATAATAGTATAGGCACAGATGAGATACTAGTTACTTCGTAAGTATAGGGATCAGAACACTTTCCTAACAATAACCAAACTAAATAATTTTGGAAAAACCTAAAATCTTTTTGGTACAATGTTTAGTGTAACGCGATATACATATGCATGGAAAATTTCACCTCAATCGAAAACCGGGAAGTGAGTCAAATTTAAATTGCAAGATTTTATTACAACCACCGGGACAGGTGAAGAGTTCCTATGGCCACTTCCAGCTCCAGCATCAGATGAGCGCCATGTCATCATATTATTGCATTGTCACGCGATACACATATGCTTGCAAAATTTCAGCTTAAGAGGATTGTGAAACGCGGCGTTAACGATTTTCGCCTCTTATTTAACCGATTTGGACCAATTTTTGATAGGTTGTCAGTCATAACAAAAGCTAGGCTTACCTATACGTTTTTGTTTTTTCATTTAATAAGTTTTATTTTATTGTCTTTCACGTGTTTTCATAAAAAACTAATTTCGGCCATTTTTTGTTTATTTATAATCATTAATCAGTAATTTAAAAAACGAAACGTATAAGCCTAGCTTTTGTTCTGACTGACAACCTATCTAATGTTTTCTTATTACTTTTTATGGTTCTGAACCCCAAAAGCAAAAAACGGAACTAGTATAAGATCACACGCGTGTCTGTCTGTCCGTCTGTCAATACTATTTTTCTCCTCAACTACTGTACCGATTGAGTTGGTACACATATGTAAGTCGGTGAAGCAAAGACGGACGTGTAACGTAAATAAATGATTTTTCAACATGGGGGACACTTTTGAGGGGTAAATTAGAAAAAAAAAGACGTGTGGCACTCGGGGACTGCCGCGGTAAAGCTATTACATAGCATTTTTTATCAACTTATGCAATTATAATTATTTACCATCGCGACCATCATTGCGACCACCATCGCGACCACCATCGCGACCACCATCGCGACCACCATCGCGACCACCATCACGACCACCATCGCGACCACCATCGCAACCACCATCACCATCATCATGATGGATAGATAGTTGGCACTGTAAGTTTTTTAGAACTCAATATTTTTTTTTGGGGTGTCTGGTTTTTTTCAGTCCCCTCAAAGCCCGCGATAAAAGCTATACTTACAATAGCTTAAAATACGAGTGTGCGTTAGACCACACGACTGAAGTAAAACTTCTTTAGCTCCATCAATATATGTTTGAAAGTAAATACTTAGTCTTCAGAAAATAATCAAATCTTTTTTGTCATATGGAGGTATATACAGTTTATGAAAAGAGTTTTATTTTTCTCCGAAAATGATCAAATCTTCTTATATGTTTGTTTTGACAACCGATATTGTTGCCATGGCAACCATTCTTATATGTTTGTTTTGACAACCGATATTGTTGCCATGGCAACCGAGCGTGAGGTTTTTTTCTTCGTTACGGAATTTCTGGATTCGGTCCCCGCGCTCAAAGCCTGCGATAAAATCTATGCAATAGCTTAAAAACTATATCGTGTGATATACCAAATGAAAGGGCTTGTTGTAAGTATCTCAAATATACATTTTAAATAATTTTAAGGTAAACAGTTTTTAAGTTATTTAAGAAAATAGGCGAAAATTTACCCTTTTCTCCGAAACTGCCCAGTAAATTTTGAAAAAATACAGAAAACAGTTCTTTACCTATAGATATATAAGTCTATGGTATTTTAAGTAACATAATAAATTTCTCAATCAACGTACGGAACCCTCTCCACGCGAGTTAAACTTTTAACACTTGTCCAGTTTTTTATTTTTAATTCTTTGTAGGTAAATAAATCCGCCATAATAAATAAAACATAAGCTGTAAAAATTTTAAACCGCCTAACTGTTACGGTTTAGAAGTTACAGCTCTTTAAAGGTCGGACAGACAGACATTCGAACATGCGACACCTTTTGGATACGGAACCCTAAAAAGGCTAACCTTATTCATCAAAACTTCTTACTCTTACACTCATTCGTAAATATTCCGAAAAAACTATCCTACTAATATTATAAACGCGAAAGTTTTTAAGAATGTATGGATGTATGTTTGTTATTCTTTCACGCAAAAACTACTGAACGGATCTGGCTGAAATTTGGTAGGCAGACAGATTATAACCTGGATTACCACATAGGCTACTTTTTCCTCGCTCGCGAGCCTCTTGCGGCTCGCGCACTGCCCACCTTCGAAAAGTCATAGAAACGTTGTCCACGCGGGTGAAGCTGCGGGAAACAGCTAGTAAAACATAGTGTAGAACTTTCCACTAAGTAGCCTGTCACTCCAAAGGGGGTGTACCCCACGTGTACCAATTAGTATCCTTTTCCCGTTTTTATCTCCTGTGTGAAATGAGTTCGCAGACAACGACCGTCTCTTCGAAATCCATATCGACAAGTGACGTTTCGATTTCAAAAAAGTTTGGTCACTGTCACCCTTCGTGATCGCACTCCGCTTTGGAGACGTGACAATGATAAAAACTTTCATGTTACCCTGAAAAAAGTAATTTGTGCGCGCTAGCCGTAGCCCTAAAACTAGTGTCTGTCGCTCACAATAAGAAGCGTTTCTGTCAGAACAGTCAAGTCATCAAGGACAAGTTTTGACACAAATCTAGCGGCATTGTGACCACCGCGTAAACCACATTATTGGCAAATCCTCCATTAGCCACACACACTCGAATGCAGTAATTTGTCTTATCTTATGCCGCAGGGTAACCGGCTGCGGACTGTGAGGTTGCAAAACCGCGGCGATCAGCCGCAGCCTATAGCTGCCTCCAGTCACCGTTCGCGGGTAGGCTCGCGTAGTCGCGCGCCCAGCGCTTAATCAGACAATTCTATATAAATGCACGCATCGTAAACATGTACAATCATTCTTTTTTCATCCGTACAATTCTTTCAAAAACGTGTCAGTTGTGAACTAACAATGGAGGCCGAAAAGAAGATATTGGAGGCGCCATCGCCTCCGGCGAAGCCTAACTACATGCTGATGTCCTTACAAAGGATATTTGTGATGGTCGTGATATTGGCGAGTGTTGTGGTCGTCGTGTATTATACGCCGATGCCAGGTAATCAGTTTCTTTGGTTGGGTATCTCATCTCATCTTCTGTTACGTTTTAACTAAGAGCCTACCTAGTTTAGAGAGTCGTGAAGGCTTCCTGGAGTTGCCAGTTAGCCTGTCAGTCAAAATATTTAGTACTAGCTTTTTCCAGCGGCTTCGCTCGCGTGAACATAGTTTCTATGTCTGTCTTCGAGGGTGTGCAGTGCGCCAGCCGCTATGGCCGTTGGGGTAGTAAAGTTCTCGAGTGGTGACCGCGCACGGGAAAACGTAGCGTAGGCAGGCCCCCCACTCAGAGGACCGATGACCTGGTGAAGGTCGCGGGAAGTTGCTGGATGCGGGTAGCACAAAACCGGTCGTCGACTTGGCCTATGTCCAGCAGTGGACGTCCTTCGGCTGATATGATGATGATACATCCATACATACAAACTTTCGCGTTTATAACATTAGTAAGGGTTCACTGCCTCTGTTGAATCAACACTTTATGTGAATGAAAAATTTAAATCGTTCTCCACTCCATCGTCGCAGTTAAATATTATAGAGCCACTAGCTCAATGTGAAATGAAAGCATGAAGTATCGCTGCGCATGAATAATTATTATAGTGCAGACGGGCGCGCGCCGTGACGCGGCCGCGGGTAGCAGGTTCGAGTTCCCTTACATATTTATGTGCATTTTTATTACCTAAGTTATATGTATGTTTATGAATGTATGTTTCAGAGGAATATTTCGAGAACTGCGACCGAGAGTGCCACGAGCTGGATTGGCCGATGATATGCCGTGTGAAACTCGTCGTAGAGGTCTACAAGACTCTCAGCAAGTATGTACTTTGTGAAGAAACCTACTTGAATTACATTAATTACATGCAAGTGGCTTGTATTTTAGATTTCCTACGACTTGCTTAGGGAATGCTCAATTACATCATATCAGCTCATATACGTCCCCACCGAGGGTCTCGAGCCTACCCTGAATTAGGGCGATCAGGCCTTAGTCGACCACGCGGGCCCAGTGCGGGTTGGTCGACTTCACACACAACCTTCGAGTTTCTTCGCAGGCGTGTGCAGGTTTCCTCACGATGTTTTCCTTCACCGTTAAAGCAATCGGTAAGTATATGTACGTAAGTTTTTGAAAAACTCATTGGTACATTGGCCGTCCAGATTTGAACCCGGTACCTCTGGTTAGAAGAACCGAGTCGTTACCGGTTGAGCCACCGACGCTTTTTATCTTTTTATCATTAATAAGTACTAAGTATTTCTTTCTTGTCACGCTGTAGGTCTTGTGGAAGCTGCACAGAGAAAAACGGGGGCACATGCCCTCCAATGTGCATATCAGCCGACGGGCGTGAGCGCGGCGTGCTGTCTGTGAACCGGCACCTGCCCGCGCCTGCCTTCCACGTGTGCCAAAACGACATCCTGGTGGTGGACGTGGTGCATCGTGCGCCCGCGCATGCTCTCTCCATTCACTGGCGAGGTCAGCCACAGAAGGAGACCCCTTTCATGGATGGGGCCCCCATGCTGACGCAGTGCCCGCAGCCCGCGTACACCACCTTTCAGTACAAGTTCCGCGCCTCTGCTGCCGGCACCCACATGTACCACGCGCACTCCGCCGCCGACGCCGCGGACGGATTAGCCGGAGCCTTCATCGTCCGACAATCCCCGCGGCAAGATCCCCTGGGGAAACTCTACGATGTAGACGCTACAGACAACACAATATTCGTGTCCGAGTGGGGCCACTCGATGGGACCGCTAGCGGGAATGACCTCAACGATCCCCAATGCAGAATCGTTGCTAATAAATGGCAAGGGCAAGACCACGGATTCCCTTGAAGCTCCACTATCAAAATTCACCGTCGAGTACGGTAAACGATATAGATTCCGTTTGGCGTATAGTGGAGGCGCGAGGAGTTGTCCCATCAAATTCTGCATCGAAAGTCATTCTGTTGAGCTGGTGGCGTTAGATGGGCATATCATAGAGACTGAAAGCGTGGATTGGATAGAGTTGGGCAGAGGTGAACGTGCGGACTTCATACTGGAAGCTAAAAGTGCGGTTAGTGTGTATAGGATGAGAGTGGTGGCAGATGCCTCGTGTCAGAAGGATTTGGAGGGTGAAGCCAAGTTGGTGTACTCTAGTAAGGACAAGAAAGTGTTGCACAAGGACGACTCTGTGGCTAGGGCGGTGAACCGTGGCTTTACCACTGTGACGAGTGGCAAGTGCACGCTGGACAGCGTAGTCTGCTTGAGTGAGGTCCACGCTGCTGGCAAGATGACGCCGGAGTTAGCCTCGAACGTGGACGTTACTGTCTACGTGCCTTTCAACTACTCTACAAGACAAATTTCGTCGAAGCGAGTCGGTAAGTTATTTCTTTTGTTGAAATTACTCGTACACAATAAAACTTTGATAATGTAGCAATTTGGGCCTGTGGTGCGGCCCTAGAATAGTACCACCCCGTCTCTGGGTCCGTGGTGCGGCCCTAGAATAATACTACCCCGTCTCTGGGCCCGTGGTGCGACCTATGAATAGTACCACCCCATCTCTAGCTCGTGGTGCGGCCTTAGAACAATACCACCCCGTCTCTGGGCCCGTGGTGTGGCCCTAGAATAGTACCACCCCGTCTCTGGGTCCGTGGTGCGGCCCTAGAATATTACTACCCCGTATCTGGGCCCGTGGTGCGACCTATGAATAGTACCACCCCATCTCTAGCTCGTGGTGCGGCCCTAGAACAGTACCACCCCGTCTCTGGGCCCGTGGTGTGGCCCTAGAATAGTATTACCGCATCTCTTACCCATGATGATGAAGCGACTAGGATCTTGTGCACAAATCACGTGAGGTTCGATAGGGGGAGGAGGGGTCACGAAAAAATCAAGACAGATCACGTTGGGGGAGGGGGGTATAAGGAGACCTCACGTGTATTTTTCTACAGTGAACGATTAAAAAAAAATATCACATGAGCAGATAGTTTTTCGCGGTTTTATTAAAAATAAATCTTCAATAAGTATATAAATAAATATATCGAGTCTATTTTACGAAATTTTGGCGCACGTGGCTATGACCGCGCTTGATCACGCCCGCTATATACAATACTATTAATCTTAAAATCGGTTTGAATTAAAAAAAATACACGTGAGCTTGTGAGGGGAAGGGGTTAAGCCAAGAAACGCACCAAATATCACCAGGAGGATAAGGGGGGGGGGAGGGGGCAAAAAGTAGCTAAGAAATCAAAAACCGGAGGACGGGCAGCAGTGTTCTTTCCGCGTATTGTGCCACCACACACACTGCACACTGCGATCGCCATCCCGCCTGCCAAAGCGTAGCGATGCGGAGGTCCATGTCCAGCAGTGGACGAGTTTTGGCTGATGTGATGAAGATCATTATCATCATATTCTAAAGCAGGCTGATTAGTAAAAGTTAGTTACAACACTTAGGTACCTAGCATCTGCTACGATCTGCTGAAACCCGGTATAATTGTAATTGGTTATGCGGACTGGACTGGAAAGATACCTGTCCAGTGCACGAGCTAACAGCGCCGATACGCTGTTTCTGAGAGAGGCCATGATAGAGCGCATAAACCTATCACTTCAGGCAGTGTCTGAATGGGGTGTTTACAACCTCGTAAGGTTTCATGGCTCTGAAACACAGGCGTGTCTTTTTTCCGCCAAAAAGAGTCCATTCACCTGACTCCAACTCTCCGCAATGAACCGATTCAGATATCTGACCACCTGGAACTCCTCGGCGTGGATTTAACACACCCAATCTTAACTTCGGTCGTTACATTAAGTCCAAGGCAAAAGTTGCTGCAATGATGCTAGGCAGTCTCTCTAAGGTGAGATGGTACTTCACACCTGGAAAGCTGCTTACCTTATATCAAGCACTGGTCCGCTCATATATGGAGTACTGTTCACACTTATGGGATGGATTAGCCCGCTATCAGCTGGATACCTTGGACCCCATCGACCGACGCGCACGGAGACTTATTGGTGACGACGAGCTAGTCAATGACAAGCTCCAAAGCCTTGAACATAGCCGCAAAGTCGCCTGTCAATCGGTATTCTATCGAATTCATTTCGGAGAGTGCGCGCAAGAACTTCACGACCTCATTCCCCCGGCTCCATTCCACCGTCGGTCAACGAGACGCAGGGAGGGGTTGCATCCCTTTGTTGTTGATGTTCCCCCTTTTCGCACGAATAGTTACGCTTCTTCATTTATTATGCGTACAGCGCAGGAGTGGAACTCCTTGCCTGCGTCAGTGTTTCCCTATTCCAATTATTTGGGGCTCTTCAAGGCAAGAGTGAATAGGCATTACATCATCACTTACCATCAGGTTAGTTGCAATCAAACGCACTCAAATTTTTAGTAAAATTAAATTAAAAATTAAAAATAAAATTAAAAGATAAAATAATGCACTTATTACATTACACGTTTCCTCACATCATCATATCAGCCGAAAAACGTTCACAACTAGACACTGGCCTCCCCCAACGGTTAGCGGCCTCCCGTAGCCTTCACCAAGTCATCGGTCCACCGTGTTGGAGGCCTGCCCCCACTTCGTCTTTCGGTGCGCGGTCCCCACTCGAGAATTTTACTTTTACACGTTTCCTACAACTATATAGTCTGGTTAAGCTAGTCTGATATATTATACCGCTTCCGGGGCGTAATGGTTAGGCCATTCGCTTCACACCAAGAGGTCGGGGGTTATATTCCCGGCGGGGTCAACTGTGTAAGACTCAGTTTGGTTGGTGGTAGGACATTTTCATAGCCCTCTTGGCTAGCTACCACCATCTTATCTAAGTCTTCCCTCCAAACTTTAGTTTCACCTATCCCGGTGTCTATAATTAAATCTTGCAAGTTAAATTTGATCCACTTCCCGGTTTCCAATTGAGCTGAAATTTGAGAATTGAATATTATGATGTCATGGACCTGATCTGATGCTGGAGCTGGAAGGTACAAGCTATTTAGTTTTACATGTCCCGGTGTCTGTAATGAAATCTTGTAAGTTAAATTTGACCCACTTCCCGGTTTCCGATTGAGCTGAAATTTTGCATGCATATGTATATCGCGCGACAATGCAATATTATGATGACATGGAGCTGATCTGATGTTGGAGCTGGAATGTACAAGCTATTTAGTTTCATCTGTCTCGGTGTCTGTAATGAAATCTTGCAAGTTAATATTGACCCACTTTCCGGTTCCGATTGAGCTGAAATTTTGCTTGCATATGTATATCGCGCGACAATGCGATGTTATGATGACATGGAGCTGCTCTGATGCTAGACCTGGAATGTACAAGCTATTAAGTTTCATCTATCCCGGTATCTGTAATGAAATCTTGCAAGTTAAATTTGACCTACTTCCCGGTTTCCGATTAAGCTGAAATTTTGCATGAATTATGAAAATGCAATATTATAATACGATATGGAGCTGATCTGATGCTGGAGCTGAAAGGTGGCCCTAGGAAATCCGCAATATAAGGACACAACTCCATCAAGATTGGGCTCGTTTGATTCGTATTGACGAGTACTTTGGTCGTAAAAAGCTGTAAACCTAAAAGCTTTTAAGTTTTATAAAATTATTATTACTACTACGCAAGTGTAATGTTTATTGTTGTTTTGTGTATTCGACCACGCCAGACGGTAAAGGCTTTGCGAGAACGTTTTTAAAGCGTGGCTGTATAATTTATTTGAAATCGGTTAATAAATTAATGTTAATAAAATCATTAGGTCAGTCTGTCTAATATCCGTTGATGTAGAGCAAGAAGAACCGGTCTGGTCGGCTTACATTCACTATAGCGCCTAGAGATAAAACAATTTGAGTTTAAGCCTAGGCGCGCCAACGAAAAAAATACTATATTATAAATTGTACCGCTTTAGTACCCATATAAGTTGATTTTTATATATTATGTTTGTTTTTTATATTTTTTAAGTTAAGTTCTTTAAGTTTTTTATAATTTGTTTATATTTTTTTAAACTATTATGTAGAATAAAGAGTATTTATGTTATCTTATATAAATAGGAAAATGATTTGTTTGTTTGTTACCTCTTCACACTTCAGCGCTTTAACCAATTTTGACGATATTTAGCATGTACGTAGCCTGTGGCATTGACAAGAACATAGGCTTTATCCCGATTTCTTAAACCTAAGATAGGTCAAATGACAAAATTCAATTCAAATTATTGAAAGACTGTGTAAAGCTATCACTTAAGGAATAAATATATAATGTATTTAAAGTAATAAACATCGATTTAATTTAATACAATTTTAAAAATATTACCACTTTTGATGTTAAAAATATACTGTACTCGTAGACCCTGTTTTTGGCATTGATTGCAAAATTTCTCGAGAACAAACAGTTAATGTTTAATGAAACCAACACACAAAAATCTGTGACTTTAAGACCTTTCATTTTAATTAAACAAATTTTTAAAACTTATTTGAAAGTATAGAAAAGTAAAAAAAAAAAGATGTAAAATCGAGAATTGGGCGTTCGGTTTCAACGTAACAGCCGCGATGAAGCCCGCATTGATTTGAACTTAATGTTTATTTTAAGTTCAAATAGACATATGTTCGATATTATTTTAACACGTATTAACCTGCTCGGATTGAGGCATCTTAAAGCCTTAAGTGGTTCCCGTGGGCAAGCTACTAGATAACTCTCTCATTTCTGTTAATTTCTTTTTCTTAAACATGCTTGGAAATTTGATCATTCGTTTGACAATCTTCTTCGAAATAAATCGAAATTGCTGTACTGGCCAAATACATGTGAGCAGCGGCCGGCAAAAATTTTATGAAATCCATATCTGTCGTGTTTAGCGACCAATAAATTACTATGTAAACTCGTATCTGTCGTGTAATGTAAAAATGAAACAATATTAATATTGAAGTTTTAATTTCCGCGCATTATTTGAGCAAAGTGAGCGATTCTGTGAGCTCACAGAATCGCTAAACTGAAGTGGCAGTAGGCAGGGCATATAGCTCGTAGAACAGATGGCCTATGGGGCAGTAAAGTTCTCGAGTGGCGACCGCGCACCGGAAAACGTAGCGTAGGCAGGCCTCCCACGCGGTGGATCGATGACCTGGTGAAGATTGCGGGAAGCCGATGGATGCGGGCAGCGCAGGACCGGTCGTCGTGGAAATCCTTGGCGGAGGCCTTTGTCCAGCAGTGGACGATTTGTGGCTGATATGATGATTTGAGCAAAGTACTATACAAGCCTTGGTCACAACTAGGCATTCATGAACTTTACACGTTCGTCCATCAATGCCTCTTTTGCTGGCCGCTGCAGTAATGTACTATTACATCGCAATGAAGCGAAGGAGTGACGTTATTTTTTTTTTCAAATAGATACTTGAGGGGATGGAATGTAACAAACACCTCTAATTAGCATAGCTTGACATAGTACCCGAGGGATCTGACGAAAACTCATTTTCCCGCACAACGCACCCGCGAAGTCTGCCATAGAAACTACGTCCACGCGGGTGAAGCCGCGGGTATAAACTAGTGTGCTATCAATTAGCTACCTTACGTAGGTACTCTTTTATCATCTATCTTATACTTATATATATGAGTATATACTTATAAAATCGTTTGTCCTGACCGAGTATCAACGCGCAGCTCAAACCACTGGACGGATCGAGCTGAAATTTGGCATAAATATAGCTATTATTAAAAACACATCCACTAAGAAAGGATTTTGAAAAGTTGCCATGGGAACAGCAAAAAACTAGCTAAGTGCGCGTCAGACCGCACACATAGGGTTCCGTACCATCATACTAGATGGCGCTTGTTCATTCTAAGGCCGTCAAGTATTGTGCCTATGTCGTCCATAGTCTCAGCCATTGTCAGCGAATCGAAGGTGGATGATGCCTACACTAACTTTACTACGTAGATAAGTAAATTAAAAAAAACAGAATCATACATAACTTATTCTTATTTATGTAAAGAGAAAGAAAGTAAAAAAACAGCGTGGGAAATGAAAAGAATGTAACAAAGTTGGACCATTCCTAGGATTTATTAAATAAAGTGTCACAAGCACAGATAAGGAAACTCTCCGCCAAAAGTCACAAGAGTCCCATTAAATAGAATCACAAGGGTACCGAAGAGCTGAGAAAATTACCTCACATAAGTTCGCTGGGTCATCCATTTATAGGTGAATCTTCATAGGTCAGGGTTTTTTCTTTCGCTTCAACTTTACGCATATATTTACGCACTTATCCAGCGCAAAAATTGCACCGTTTAGACAATGTATATATATATAATGAGTTTTTCAAAAACTTACGTACATACTTACCGATTGCTTTAACGGTGAAGGAAAACATCGTGAGGAAACCTGCACACGCCTGCGAAGAAATTCGAAGGTTGTGTGTGAAGTCGACCAACCCGCACTGGGCCCGCGTGGTTGACTAAGGCCTAGTCGCCCTGATTCAGGGTAGGCTCGAGCCCCCTGGTGGGGACGTATATGAGCTGTAATGATGATGATGATATAATATATTAGTACTTACATACAATATGGACACTCCCTGCCGCTCTCTAGATTGCGACCTCACCTCCTCGTCACCCAGATTGATACAGATTGGTTACAGTTTGGTTGTCGAACGTATAAGATTTCGCATCATTTTGTTTGTTACGTCATTCCTTTTTTAAATGTCATGTCTGGCCCGTTGTATGAAGTGTCCAGGGTGTGGTTTAGATTAGCTATGCTACAGTTAAAACCAGTTTTTAGATGGAACGCGTTTTTCCTAGTTAGAACTAGTTTCGACTAAATGCCTTTGTTAAAACTGGAACTAGAACAGCCTGGTACACTTATCCCTACCGAGTTTTCCCTACTGGTTGGGATAAGTACAAGGTTTATAGTAGATTTGTTTCTACCGGTAGGGATATTATGTGGAAATGTACAGTAACATCTATTTTAAATGAGCGAGCGATGTTAGGTTCGGTCAGGTTTGATGAATTACACAGCCAAAGGCTCCCCCTGGGTAGTTCTCCCCCCTGGGTAGCCGAATGCTTCACAGAAAAAGAATTCATCGGTTTTTTACTTCTACCCTATGTGCACTGTCCATTTCCACATATTCCTACCGGTAGAAATTCTCTGACGATGATGCCGCAGATGGAAGCGGGCTTACTAAGATTCCCCAACGCAACGGGTAACTGGCTATCTTATCTTCAAGCCGGAACACATCAATGTTGTTAACATTAGTGCTTGGCGGCAAGATTTAGATAAGATGGCGGTAGCTATGTAAATGCTCTACCACCAACGAAACCGAGTCTCGCAAAGTTAACCCCGCCGGGAATCTAACCCGCGACCTCCTGGTGTGAAGCGAATGGACTAACCATTACGCCACAGAGGCGGTTACACTTTGGGTGCCTTTTGGGCCTTAAGATAGGTCAAATGACAATATTCAATTGAAATTATTGAAAACTGTAAAGCTATCACTATGGAAATAATATGTAATATTATACTTAAGTAAAAAAATCAATTTAATTGAATACAATTTTAAAAATATTATCACTTTTGATGTAAAAAATTATACTGTAGACCCTGTTTTTGGCATTAAAGGCAAAATTTCTCGAAAACAATTATTTAATGTTGAATGAAAGCAACACACAAAAATCGATGACTTTATTATCTTGTTTGTTTGTTTGTTTGTAAACTCTTTTTTGCTTTAAAACAAATACATTAAATATTTAGACAAAAGAAAATACATTTAGCGAAGGCGGACTTATCTGATCTTTCATTTTAATTGAACTAATTTTTTAAAAACTTATTTGAAAGTATAGAAAAGTAATAAAAACAGTAAAAATCGAGAATTGGGTGTTCGGTTTCAACGTAACAGCCGCGTTGAAGCCCGCATTGATTTAAACTTAAAATGAATAGACTTACGTTCGATATTATTTTAACACGTATCAACCTGTTCGGATTAAACACCGTAAACTTACAGCTTTGGCGTTAAAAGACCAACAATGTAATAAGCTCTATATTAGAAGAGGTTTTGCTATAAAATCTTTACGTCACACTTGCCAAAGCATGTGGGGCATGCCTATGCTATAAAGCGAATAGAGGTACTAACAAAGTCATTACAAGGCAATTTCATCTTACGTAATTCGCCTGACTGACCCACAGACGGGCTAAAGACCCCGTTAGTGGGGCACCTACAAAAATGTTGTAACTGCTAAGGTAAATTTACATCGAATTAGACGACTTTTTTCGAAACCAGTCAGTCCAGACGTCTGCATGAGTGTTATACAAAGAACATTTGAACTTTTTTTATGTTTATACTAATGTGAAATGGTCTATGCAAGACCCTAGTAGTTGACCGAATTAGGTCTTATGTCGAGGTATTAAGTGCTCATAATTATATGGGTTGTAGGGTAGGTTAATTTTATTATTTTGAACAAAAAAAAAACGCCTTCAAACAGGAAACTAAGGTTCCCCTCGATTTCTCTGGGATGCCATCATCAGATCCTAGTTTACTTATCATGGTGGTACACTTGGGATATCTCCTTTCCAACAAAAAAAAAATCAAAATCGGTTAATAAACGACGAAGTTATCCGCGAACACACATAAAAGAAATAAAAAATATAAACGGTCGAATTGAGAAACATCGTCCTTTTTTTTGAAGTCGGTTAAAAGCCACAATAATTACGAAACAAATAGAGTCTTGTCTGCATTTACATATTCTCAACGTGACAATGTGGCTTGCATGCTGTTTATGCCGTGATGTCACTAAGGTCAAGACCTAGTTTCGATTGTATTATGAGACATAATAAAATAACTTTATATGTATTACAAACCAGTTTTTAACCGACAGCCTAAAAAGGAGGGTAATGTTTTTTGAGTTTATGTTTGTGTGAAAAAGGAGGGGTAATGTTTTATGAGTGTCTGTATGTGTGAAAAAGGTGGGTAATGTTTCATGAGTGTATGTATGTGTGAAAAAGGAGGGTAATGTTTTTTGAGTGTATGTATGTGTGAAAAAGGAGGGTAATGTTTTATGAGTGTATGTTTATGTGAAAAAGGAGGGGTAATGTTTTATGAGAGTATGCATGTGTGAAAAAGGAGGGGTAATGTTTTATGAGTGTATGTTTGTGTGAAAAAGGAGGGGTAATGTTTTATGAGTGTATGTATGTGTGAAAAAGGAGGGGTAATATTTTATGAGAGTATGTATGTGTGAAAAAGGAGGGGTAATGTTTTATGAGTGTATGTATGTGTGAAAAAGGAGGGGTAATGTTTTATGAGAGTATGTATGTGTGAAAAAGGAGGGGTAATGTTTTATGAGAGTATGTATGTGTGAAAAAGGAGGGTAATGTTTTATGAGTGTCTGTATGTGTGAAAAAGGTGGGTAATGTTTCATGAGTGTATGTATGTGTGAAAAAGGAAGGTAATGTTTTATGAGTGTATGTTTGTGTGAAAAAGGAGGGGTAATGTTTTATGAGAGTATGTATGTGTGAAAAAGGAGGGGTAATGTTTTATGAGAGTATGTATGTGTGAAAAAGGAGGGGTAATGTTTTATGAGAGTATGTATGTGTGAAAAAGGAGGGGTAATGTTTTATGAGAGTATGTATGTGTGAAAAAGGAGGGGTAATGTTTTATGAGTGTATGTTTGTGTGAAAAAGGAGGGGTAATGTTTTATGAGTGTATGTATGTGTGAAAAAGGAGGGGTAATGTTTTATGAGAGTATGTATGTGTGAAAAAGGAGGGGTAATGTTTTATGAGTGTATGTATGTGTGAAAAAGGAGGGGTAATGTTTTATGAGAGTATGTATGTGTGAAAAAGGAGGGGTAATGTTTTATGAGAGTATGTATGTGTGAAAAAGGAGGGGTAATGTTTTATGAGAGTATGTATGTGTGAAAAAGGAGGGGTAATGTTTTATGAGAGTATGTATGTGTGAAAAAGGAGGGGTAATGTTTTTTGAGTGTATATATGTGTGAAAAAGGAGGGGTAATGTTTTATGAGTGTATGTATGTGTGAAAAAGGAGGGTAATGTTTTTTGAGTGTATATATGTGTGAAAAAGGAGGGTAATGTTTTATGAGAGTATGTATGTGTGAAAAAGGAGGGGTAATGTTTCATGAGTGTATGTATGTGTGAAAAAGGAGGGGTAATGTTTTATGAGTGTATGTATGTGTGAAAAAGGAGGGTAATGTTTTATGAGAGTATGTATGTGTGAAAAAGGAGGGGTAATGTTTTATGAGTGTATGTATGTGTGAAAAAGGAGGGGTAATATTTTATGAGTGTATGTATGTGTGAAAAACGAGGGGTAATGTTTTTATGCAATCGGTTTTTAGGTTTTATTGAAATTGGTTAGGTAATGGCGAGGCATTAATTATTGGAACAGTTGTCTCTGTCTTTTTCTTTACGTGTAAAAAGTAAAGAAAATAACCACACTTTTGCATTTTTTCAATGGTTTTTCGTTTTAATTAAAATCAGCAATTAATTAAAAAAAATCCAACTGGCATATTGAAGTATGTGTTAAGACTTATCGACTAAGAAAATTTAGAGATACTAAATCGGTCTGGTTTGCCTGTAGCCAGAGTATCTCTGTTTTTAAAGAGGTTTTTTTGATATATTTTTTTCTGTTATGAAACTAAACAAATCGTGTTTCTGCAACTGACAAAATGTCATATTCATATTCATTTATTTCTGCTTACATGTACATAACAGAGATGGAACAAAAACAGTAAAAATTTTATTTTGTACATGCACCCTGTAAGGGCACTGCAGATGCATGCGGGAAGCAGACCGTCATATTTAGCCTTTGCTCAAAAGGGTTAAATTAGATTGAAAAATATAACTAGATATAATTAACATAATAATGAATTATTTTGTTTCGTTTTTATTAAAAAGCAAATAAGCTAAATCAAATGTACAAAAATAATTAATATAAATAAATATTAATAATGTAAAGTATATAATTTAATTGCCTAATGAATTAGTATTGGTTAATTATTATAAACATTCGAATTATATTTGTCATAATAATAGTCTTTAATCGAGTAGTAGCTTTTCTCAATTAGATATATTTTTTATTTTGTATGAAATATTGTTATCATATTTTCGTTTTTTATTAATTTGGGCAGTTTGTTATTTATCATTATTCCTCGGTAGTATGGACTATTTTTGTACAAGTCTAATTTTGGCTTTGGTAGGACTAGGTTGTCTTTACGACGTGCGCTGGAACAGAATATAAACTGATCCATATTTTTTCTCACGAACAATGCTGTGTACAAAATATAAATGTAAGGGAAAGTCAATATATTTTTCTTTTTTGAAATATGGTAGACAACTTATTGTAGGCCCTATGTAACCAAAATAAGGAGGCATTTTTTTTTAAGGACAATTATATCACTAGCGTCCGTGCTGTGTCCCCACAACATGACCCCGTACCGCAGTCACGCATACGCGTACGCGTAGTAAGCGGACAGGGCTGTCGGGAAATTTGTGTTAGACATATGGACTGCTAATGCAGTGAATTGCGAAAGTTTTGTTTTTAATTTTTCGACATGGGTTTTCCATTGGAGGTGTGAGTCGATGGTCAATCCTAACAGGGTGCAATTATTTACTTCTACAATGTTTAATTTTGAAGTTACGGATTTTAAGTCAAGGGGCTTCTTTTGATAGTCATTGAAGTGAAGAATCAGGTTAGAAAATATCATGTTCATAAGTTTTGTAATTGCTGAGAAAAATCGAGATCCCTGCGATCAAGGTTTCCAATGCGTCGCCTTATGCAAAAGGATCAAGGCAGGCTCCTCTTTTTACATCGCAATAAACCCAGTATAATTAAACTACACTAGCTTTTGCCCACGGCTTTGCTCGCATGAACAAGTTTCTATGACTGTCTTCGAAAGTGCGCAATGCGCGAGCTGCAAGCGGCTCATTAACGTAGAAATTAAGTTTTCTCTAGGTCCCTCAGAAACTATGCCGGGCTATTTTAATTAATAGTAGTCTGTGTCAATTTCCACCCCACAACTATCTTTTTTATTATTATTATTTATTCACAATATTGTCTGTGCAAAATAGCACGTCAGTCCTTTTTCTTCATTGTGACGTGATAGAAATTAAGAAAAAACCGGCCAAGTGCGTGTCGGGCCACGCGCAATGTAGGGTTTCGTTCGTAGTTGCCATTATCGCGTCCATATCTAATTTTCAAATTTCCAAATACAGCGGTTTAGTTTTTAGGGAGTGGGGACACTCGACTCCAACAAAATTTAGCACTTACAAGCCTATTTTTTCGAAAACGGAACCCTAAATTATAAAATAGTCTTAAAAGACTCACAACTATTTTTCAAGTTCTAACCAAAGATACCCCACGCGACTGGATTTGAAGAGAAAAACAATCATCCCCACTTTACTTGTAGGGGAAGTACCCCTAAAAGGTCATTTTTTCCAAATTTTTTTTTACAGTTCTCTGCGTTTTTATTATATATATATATATATCTTTGCTAAATTTCAGCTCTTAACTACTAATAGTCTTGGAGCTAGGCCGCGGACAGACAGACGGACAGACGGACAGACAGACATGACGAAACTATTAGGGTTCCTTGTTGTACGGAACCCTAAAAACGGAGAGTTAACAGCTATCCCTGAGGATATAAAGTAGCCTTGTAGCGCGGTGCGCAGTTATTCGTTCTCCTTTCATCCGATCTTCTTTTCATTCCATCTATTTCTTCTTTTTCACGTATCCATCTGTCATTATTATTTAAAAAAAAACAAATTCTTCCGATCCATTCATCCATAATTATATCTATCATTTTAATAAAATAAAATTTACGAAATAAATACTTACCTTACTACATTACCTTAATACTTACATTTCGGGTCTTTATTTTATATTTAAATAAACAAAATTGTAGCACGCATCTTCTTCATCTTCATTTCAAACCTACGCCCTGCTAACCACTTACTACCTAAATCGTGCTACAGCCTATTATATGTTAATCCATGTCCTAATCTGTCTACCTACCAAATTTCATCAAGATCCGTTCTGCGGTTCTGGCGTGATTTTATAACATACATCCATCCATCCAAACTTTCACATTTATTATATTAATAATAGTTAAAAATGCTAGAAGCCGACTTCAATCGCAACAACCTAGTACAATTTATTTTGCAATATTTTTTGGTTTTTGTTAATTTCCTAAAAAAAGTACTTACCAGATTTCGATAAAATTTACATGTGACCAACCTGGCAGCATAACGTATCAAAGAAAAAAAGGAAATTCCAAATCGGTTTTTTAACGACTAAGTTCTTGGGTAACAAATACAAAATACAACCGAATTGAGAACCTCCTCAGGTCTAATGTATGTAAAAACGACTTGATGGTTATTAGAGTGCAAGGTATCGTTAAATTCGTCTTGATCCCGTGAGTGACATATATGAAACATTTTACCCGACTTCCCCAAAAAGGGGAGTTATGTTTTTATGCAGTCGTGCTGTTATGAAATTTTAATTATAAGTTATCTTTACTTAACTATACCGAAGTATATATATTAGTACTAGCGTATATATAAGGTGTAAAACAATTAGCTGAAACTATTTTAACTGGTGCTTCTACCCATGAAACTGAACAACTTTCCCCATGGAACCCATAGTCAAATCGCAAAAATAAATTTGGCTCTCCCATACTAACTCGATCAGCTGATCAGCCAACTTAGTATGGGAAATTCAATTTTTTTTTTAGATTTGACTTTGGTTTTCATGGGGAAAGTTGTTCAGTTTCATGGGTAGAAGCACCTGTTAAAATAGTTTCAGCTAATTTTGTTAGACCTTATATACATAAGTAATAAAACTGTAACGGGGCTGCGTGTCTCTCTTTACATGAAATATTTTTGGAAAATAATAACTGTTGTGGACATTATTAACAATATAGAGGCCAAAACAACAACTTTTGGAATTTTTGTCTGTCTGTCTGTATGTTCACGCATCACGCAAAAACTACCAGGCCGATTTTGATAAAATTTTGTATGGTGGTTCCTTATAGCACTGGTCAACATATAGGATTCTTTTTATCCCGGAAAATTCAAGAGTTTCCGTGGGAAAATTCAAAACTCCACGCCGACGAAGTGGCAGGCACAGCTAGTTGATGATAAATATTAACGCGCAGGAAGTGTGCAAAATCACCGCAAGTGAAAAGAAAGTGGGACAATACTTAATACTGTCGTAAAAATAATGTAAGTTTACATCGAATGCTGCTACTCGTATGTTGTAATCAAATCAGTTGGGTACCAGGTCGGGCCCAACTTGGGTTCGACAGACATAAATTAGTTTAACAAAAGCCGCTTTGGGCACTCTCACGACAGTACTCAGGTCGAAAGAACCACTTGGATCCCAAGCCTATGATCCCCTTTTCAATATGTAATGCCCTCTATGGAATATAGGACTTTTCCATATACTTCCATTTAGCACAGTTCTGAGCCACGTGCATCCGTACAAGTCCTGTTTAGCTGTGGAATAATTATTAGAGTAGGAGAGCGTCGGTGGCGTAATGGCAAGGGCAACTACCTCCTGTTCGAGAGGTCGTGGTTCGAATCCTGTCACGTACGTTTATCCAACGCTCTTACGGTGAAGGAAAACAGCGTGAGGAAACCTGCACACGCCTACGAAGAAATTCGAAGGTGGTGTGTGAAGTCGAACAACCCGCACTGGGCCCGCGTGGTCGACTAAGGCTCGATCGCCCTAATTCAGGGTAGGCTCGAGCCCCTCGGTGGGGATGTAGGTAAGCTGATATGATGATACCACAATAGATTAATTAATGAGTCTGTCATTTCGAAGAATTCCACGAATAGCACTAATTCCAATAGCACCGCATGTTATTTATAAGGTATATTTCGAAAACCAAAAAACTTTTGTACCGCTTTTATCTAATTTCAGATCAAGTCCAAGACACGAGTTATCGGGCTGTACATTCCATAGGTCGTGCATTATCGAGTAGCGCTTTATTGGTACCCCATATGCATGTTCAAGTCTATGACACGAGCTATCGGGGATGTACATTCACAGGTCGTGCATTATCGGGTAGCGCAAAATTGGTACCCCATAATTATTATATCAGCTCATATACGTCCCCACCGAGGGGCTCGAGCCTACCCTGAATCAGGGCGTAATACATCTTAATACCCCATAATACATCTTTTCAAATTAAAAAAGGCGAGCGTAGTAACTTTATAGGATATGACAGAAATCTATCAAAACAATACACGATCCTTGGACCTTGATTCCACCTCCAAATTTCACCACCAGATAAACTTCGAAATTCCAAAAAGATCTATTATCACCAGGAACACGACTTCTTGCCAATATTTAGCTCAATCGAACACCGGGAAGTGGGTCAAATTTAACTTTCAAATTTTAAAAAGAACACAACTGACGAACGTTGCAATTAACTTGCAATGTTCGTCTATTGTGTCCTTTTTAAAATGTAAAAGCTTGTAATAATGAGAGAAAATTTGGATAAAAGAAGATTTACTAACTAGAAAGACAACAAAAGGAAAATCCGTAGGTCTTAAAAACGTCAGTGTCCCAGAGGTTGTAAAAGCTGAGTTGATCTAAGCAAGACCGTACATTAAACCCACCTGTGATTATCTTCAATCAATATAAGTGGAACAGGGCTGTAGTTGTAACTTAGAATATTCACTCTGTGGGTTTCGTGGGACAAGTGAGAGACGGAGATCCATCATTGTCTATTTCATACAATCAGTATTCTATACTTTCTTCATAATATCGGCTTCTATACGTCCCCACCGGGGGGCTTGAGCCTACCTTGAATTAGGGCGATCGGACTTTGGTCGACCACGCGGGCCCAGTGCACACACAACCTTCGAGTTTCTTCGCAGGCGTGTGCAGGTTTCCTAACGATGTTTTCCTTCACCGTATAAGAGCGTCGGATAAACGTACATATGAAATCGAATCGAAAACACATTTGTACGTGGCAGGATCGAACCACGACCTCCCGGACAGGAGGTAGCGGCCCTTGCCATTACGCCACCGACGCTATACTTTCTTAGTCTTATCCTACATTGCTTTCTGTACTTAAGTAGATATACGAATTCATGGAAAATGGAAACAAAAACAGAGATACAGAGCTACTTGATCGCAATTGACTTTTAGTTAGCGGCTCGCGCACCGCGCAATATCGATTTCCACGCGGGCAAAGTTTAGGCATCAACTACTTTCAATATAAATAAACAAATGTAGCTTTAAAAAACTAAAAAAAACACTCTTATAAAGAACATCAAACTAAAAAATTAAAAATAATTCTTAATATAAGCTGAAAACAAAAATGAACGAAAAATACTAGTATTATTGTGCAAAAGCGTGGGTTGCTCGGTATACGAAAAATATGGCACATTTTTTCACAATAATACTAGTGTTTTTTGTTCATTATTGTTTTCTGCTTTTATTAGGAGTTATTTTTCATTTTTTAGTTTGATGTGCTTTAAAAGCGTGTTTTTTAGTTTTTTTAAACTAGAATATATTTTTTTTATATTTTTAGTTCAGAATAATGAGATAAACTTATGAAATTATTGTATTGTCACTGATTCTTGATAAATGTACGAAGTTTGAATTAAATCTGTCCGTTTAAAGTGGGTCAAAATTGAGAGCAAAGGAGTCGGTTACAAACATGCAAACATACATACAGGTGAAGCTAATAAAAGCGTGATAAAAAATGGGTCTATACATTAAAGAAATTTGCGGGATGGCCTGAAATTAATTTTCTCAGAATACATCCCTGTATAATATAATAGTATTAAAGTAACAGACTCGCGTTTTCTAGAGAAATGTAATTGCATGGACGTAAGAAAAGCAAAACTAAAGATAATATTCCTTGCCTACCAATATATTTTTTAATTAAATAAAAAAATGAGACTTACAGTAGTTGCAAACTTCCGGGCTCCGGCGTCCGGCCTTCGCCATGCGCGGAGCTCGGCCTCCAGCCTCGCATAAGGTGGCATGGTCATGTTTCCTTAGCCTTCGTGACAAAAAAAATGCATTTACTGTTACACACTTCCGTCCCTTATCACGAAAACACTCCCACAGATTGCAGGAAAACGAGAGGAAATATGTTTGTTACACATAAAATTTTGAGTGCGTTTGGTTGCGTCTCACCCGATGGTAGGTAAGTGCCGATGCATCCGAGAATGTAACACGTAAGCTCAAGTAGTGCCTATTCACTCTCGCCTTAAAGATTCCTACATCGGGGAACACTCCTTTTACGTGCATGATGAACGATGAAGAAATGCGTATCGTGCGTAGAGGTGGAACATTAACGCCAAAGGGGTGGAGGCGCCCCCCGCGCCTGGTCATCCCATGATGGTATCTAGGTCTAGTCTAAATATGTATATGTCTCAGGTATATTGTCAAAGTCGTGATGATTTCTTCTTATGCGAAGCATTCTGCTACCCATGGAGTCGCTTTGCGAGGCTCTTTGACTGTTTAATCAATCAAACCTGACCGAACCTAACTCTCTCATCGTGTTATTGTAATGTCACTGAAGTGGCGCCGTGAAAGTACAATAACTCTAAGAATAGGCCGTGAAATTATAAGAAATGGAGCCGATTGACAATTTACCGTGCAATTATAATTTCACTAATTTTTAATCTTATCGGCTCATATACGTCCTCACCTAGGGCCTCGAGCCTACCCTGAATTAGGGCAATCAGGTCTTAGTCGTCGAACACGCGGGCCCAGTGCGGGTAGGTCGACTTTACACATAACCTTCGAGTTTCTTCGCAGGCGTGTGCAGGTTTCCTCACGATGTTTTCCTTCACCGTAAGCAAAGTATATATATATATATATATATATATATATAGGTCAGGTCTAACAAAATTAGCTGAAACTATTTTAACTGGTGCTTCTACCCATGAAACTGAACAACTTTCCCCATAAAACCCATAGTCAAATCTCAAAAAAAACTTTGAACTTCCCATACTAAGTTGGCTGATCAGCTGATCGAGTTAGTATGGGAGAGCCAATTTTTTTTGCGATTTGACTTTGGTTTCCATGGGGAAAGTTGTTTAGTTTCGTGGGTAGAAGCACCAGTTAAAACAGTTTCAGCTAACTTTGTTACACCTTATATATTAGTACTACCGTAAGAGGAAAGTACATCCAATGTGTTTTAGAATTTCGATTTCATATGTACGTTTATCCGACGCAGGATTCGAATCACTAATTTTTACTAGTGAAAATATAATATCACGACTTTCATAATATACCTGCGACATATACAATGTCACCGTATTAAAACTATTCGTATAGGCGGTTGTTTAAGATGTCTTCGGAAATTATATGCCGCAGTGAACGGAACTATGATTCAATACTTTCCTATCAACAATATTTTATTAAGTACTAGCTGTCCCGGCGAACTTCGTTTCACCTTACGCTACACTACACTTCCCTAACCTACACTGCATTACCCTACCCTACCCTACACTACCCTACCCTACACTACCCTACACTACACTACCCTACACTACCCTACACTACCCTACACTACCCTACCCTACACTACCCTACCCTACCCTACACTACACTACCCTACACTACACTACCCTACACTACCCTACACTACCCTACCCTACCCGACATACACTACACTACACTACCCTACACTACACTACCCTACCCTGCCCTACACTACACTACCCAACCCTACCCTACCCTATACTACCCTACACTACCCTACCCTATACTACACTACCCTACCCTTCCATACATACACTACACTACACCTCCCTACCCTACACTAAACCTATCCTACCGTAAAACCAATTATTTTTTGACTGACATTTTTTTTTAATTTAATTTCGAGCATTTTCATATTTATTCAACTTTTAAACCTTCTCTGGACTTCCACAGCTAATTCAATACCAAAATTAGCCAAATCGGTACAGCCGTTCTCGAGTTTTAGCGAGAATAACGAACAGCAATTCATTTTTATATATATATCTCGAAGGCGGTGGGGTTAGGTTAGGTTATGGATGGCCTTGTGGTTCACGTCCTTAACTATTTCGGTATTGGGCGTCGAAATAACAATGCAGCTATATCACAGAGGTCCTTCTTCATTAATCTTGATCATTTGGTAATCGAAATTGTACAGGATGCCTTGGATTACGATGGATGCAAACGCGGTGATCACAGCGATGGCGTGACACGTTCGTTTTGCTCACAGATCACCACTACTTGTGTTCTGCTCGACGCTCCGTCAAAAAGTGTTTGCTCCGAGACTGACGTCCAGCTAATATGGCTTCTCCACAGATCTAAACAATTCTCAACTCTGTGTGGCAGCACAAACAGCCTTCCGTTAATACATCATCTTTGCTACCACAAACGATCGTCTCACGAGTACAAGCGATCGTCACGCCACCACCGGTTTCACCCAGGTACTAATACCTGACGTTTGATCCAAACAAAGTGTAACTATGTAAACTTATCTCGAGCTGGTATTGGTCGCGTTTTCAATGACACTCCGACACGGCCATCCTGCGAGTCACACGTCCTCGGGTGACTAACCTGAAAAAGAAAAGGGTAACCAGTAGATTCCATTTCGTTCGGCCAATCCTGACCTTCATTAGGAAGGTCCACAGCTCAAGGAATAAAAGCAACACTAATAATGTGAAGCTTTAATTCAAGACTACAATCATGGTAATGACATATTTTAACAGTCTCAAAAAAAAAACCAAAATAATTTTACTCTCGTAAACTAAATAAACCTCAGCATTAGCATCGTAACTCAAACAATCTCAAATCAGTTTAGGTCTCCAAGGTAAATCACAGCTGCAAGGCTTGAAACCTTACAACCATTTACAACTTTTAGGGGCACATAGAACGGAACATAATCATCATCGCAAATCAAAAGCGACGGAACACCAGAACTGAACATCACCACATCCAGGTGGCGGGACACCACAAAGAATCATCATCACTCACGCCAAGCGACGGAATACCAATCAGTCATCATCACCAGTCCAGGTGACGGAACACCATCACCACCAATCTAGGCAGTGGAACACCATCATCACCAATCTAGGCAATGGAACACCATCATCACCAATCTAGGCAATGGAACACCATCATCACCAATCTAGGTAATGGAACACCATCATCACCAATCTAGGCAATGGAACACCATCATCACCAATCTAGGCAATGGAACACCATCATCACCAATCTAGGCAATGGAACACCATCATCACCAATCTAGGCAATGGAACACCATCATCACCAATACAGGCGACGGAATACCATCATCGCCAGTACAGGCGACGGAATACCATCAACAGTTTTAGCCGGTAAACGGGACACTTTTTTTTTACAAAAACACGAATTTGCCTGCTACACATCATGACAGAACGAGTCTGACAAAACAAGCAGCAGCCAATTCATGCAAACATATAGCGCCATTCAGCACTCTTCATTTACCGCTGAAACATGTTGGAATACTTCAGTACTACACACAAAAATAAACGATAAAGAAAAAAATTACAACTGTACACAATTGATTGAGTTACGATCTGTCAATACAATTAACATTGAGAGGTAGACGCCTCTGCACCAGATTCATCGTCAACATCCGGAGGCAAATAACCTTCGGACATACTACGTAAACGGTCATGGGCATACTTGTAACTTCGTCTCAAATTCAAAGCTTGTAATTTGTATCTGTCACCTTCTAAGACCTCTACGACCCTGAACGGCCCTCGGTATTTGGGATCTAACTTGGTTTGGTTACGCTCCTTATTTTGTATCACCACAACAGTCACCCATTTTGGCAACTCTGGGCCACCTCCATCCGGTGACCAACCAAACAACAGTCACCCAACCTGGCGACTCTCAGACACCTCCATCCGGTGCCCGCCCAAACACACAGTCACCCGACCTGGCGACTCTCAGACAACCTCTCAGGTGTCCGCCCAAAAACACAGTCACCCTACCTGGCGACTCTTGGACCACCTCCCTCCGGTGTCCAACCACACTATCGCTTCCATGCGGCGATCTCAAACATCACCTCTTTCTGGTGATTGCCAACATCACCTCCCCGGTGATACGCCTGCGAGCCAAACGCACGCCACACACAGTTGTGGCCGCACAGCAACGAGAAAATCAACTCGGTGTTTTACGCCTACGTCTACGAATGGCTGAGGCTATTGGCATCCAGTTGCGAAACATCGTGTACGTCAAAGGTTCTAAATACAAACTAGTAAATGTTAAAATCACGGTCAAGTACACAAGTCCTTACGCAGCACTAGTAGATGGTCGAGGTTCAGTCTCTTCATCATCAATTCTGTCCAAGTCAATAATACTGTCACTATCGGGCATTTAACGTAGTCGGTCGTAAGCGTATTTGTAGGTCCTTTTAGAACTTAACGCTCTATGGACATAACGGTCTCCTTCCAGCACCTCAATAACTCTGACGGTATTTGATATCTAAAGTGGTCGGTTACGCTTGTCCATTTGTAACAACACAAAGTTAGGTAACTTGTGAAGCTAAGCTTTAATTTAGAAATCAGCCTGTGGTGCTGCCCCAGAGTAATGTAACACCCCATCTCTTTCCGAGGGTTCCTTATGAAGCAACTAAGGGACCAAAAATTTGAGGACAAGCAACATCGTCCTTCACGCTCATACTGTACCGCCAAACAGCCCACCAAGCGTAACGTCTTTTTTTTTTGTTTTTTTTTTACAATTGGTAAACAAAATATTTTATTGGGGTCCCCGAAACTCATCTACCTACATAGGGTCTATACGACAGCGGGGCATTAAGGATGCCCTCAACAAATTCAACGCGAAAGCTATTAAAAATAGGCAACAACTTTGGCCTATGCTCAATAAGAATATCAGTCCCAATACTACGAAAGCTAATAAAGGTTTTTCACTCCATGTAAAGATATCAGTCTCAATATTATGAAAGCTTATCGGGGTTTCAATACTTTCAATTCTGGTTTAAGTTTGTATAACCGAAACTCTAACTAAATGAATCATCATATTTACAATGAGTCCTCTTTTTAAATCTTCCGTTCAATCACGACGTTTTGTCATAAGTAATGATCCGAAAGTACGTGAAAAAGTACTTTGAAGGACAACAAGGCATCATTTTGGCTGCTAATGCAATCACCACTAGAAGGGTAAGGGACTACTCTATTCGCATCCTTTCCGACAGTCGAGCTGTTTTGTTATTGACAGACTCGTTTCAATATACCGTCAAGCGTAGATTTAAAATATCTGAACCGATCATAATATCGTTCGGCACGTAGGTACTCGTCTGGCATAACAAAAAATGAAAATTCTTAACAATGCCCGTCAATACTACCCTCACTCGATATTTGTTCTGTACAGTAAACGTAAGCGATGCCTACAAAAGTCAATCGTGCGTTAGTATTGAACACACTCCCGAAAGTCTATACACGAAATTTTCTTTAGCGAGAGAACACTCAGTACCACCACAGATTAGGTAATAGTACTGCGTACATACTACTACCACTATCAAAACAAAAGGGGTACGACTCACCGGATTTTCGTAGCTCCGCGTACATCACGCACTTCGCTGAAGCTGCACGCGCCGCTTGCGTGGATCTCCGCTGCTGCCAGCGCAGCCCATACTGTCGCCCATTTCCAAACAGCGCATCAGGAACAGGTTTCTAAACTGGCTCCGAGTCATTCCGGAAGCACAGGAGCATATGCCTTTCAACGGTTTGCTAAGTGAAATAAGCATTGCACCTCATTGCAACTGTCGTTCCGTAAGGGAGATGTCGACAAACGAGCACCGTGAACGTGGATTAGCTTCAGGTATATTCTGGTTGACTTCTGGCAGTGTGATTGCAGCAAATGTAGTCGATGGTGCTTGCATAACCTTAATCAATCGCAACATGTTCTGTTTCTGTAGCACAAAGAATTGTTGCCAGTTGGTTTTTATTTCGCTGCTCCATTATCAATTTTCACATTTTCCCGTCGTTGTCCACTTGTTGCGAGCGCAGGGAACAATCCAACTTCTGATCTAGAAGGCGGTGGGGTTAGGTTAGGTTATGGATGGCCTTGTGGTTCACGTCCTTAACTATTTCGGTATTGGGCGTCGAAATAACAATGCAGCTATATCACAGAGGTCCTTCTTCATTAATCTTGATCATTTGGTAAACGAAATTGTACAGGATGCCTTGGATTACGATGGATGCAAACGCGGTGATCACAGCGATGGCGTGACACGTTCGTTTTGCTCACAGATCACCACTACTTGTGTTCTGCTCGACGCTCCGTCAAAAAGTGTTTGCTCCGAGACTGACGTCCAGCTAATATGGCTTCTCCACAGATCTAAACAATTCTCAACTCAGTGTGGCAGCACAAACAGCCTTCCGTTAATACATCATCTTTGCTACCACAAACGATCGTCTCACGAGTACAAGCGATCGTCACGCCACCACCGGTTTCACCCAGGTACTAATACCTGACGTTTGATCCAAACAAAGTGTAACTATGTAAACTTATCTCGAGCTGGTATTGGTCGCGTTTTCAATGACACTCCGACATATATATATATATTGAAATACAGAAAAAATGTAAAAAAAATCTAAATAAAAAATAAATTGTATACAATTTGTCATCATACTCGTATAATGCACGAAGATCTGGCCGTCCGTCCGTCAGTTTGCTGATCCGGTAGGCAGCAGGCATAAATAAATAACTAAAAAAAATAAAACAACACATTTGTCGCGCAGCAGCTCGTGCACTGCGCACCTACTAGTTGTAGAGTTCATCATATCAGCTCATATACGTTCCCACCGAGCGGCTCGAGCCTACCCTGAATCAGGGCGATCAGGCTTTAATCGACCACGCGGGCCCAGTGTGGGTTCGTCGATTTCACATACAACCTTCGAGTTTCTTCGCAGGCGTGTGCAGATTTCCTCACGATGTTTTCCTTTACCGTTAAAGCTATCAGTAAATATATGTACGTAAGTTTTGAAAAACTCATTGGTACATTGGCCGTCCAGATTTGAACCCGGTACCTCTGGTTAGAAGGACCGAGTCTTTACCGGTTGAGCTACCGACGCTTTTTGTTGTAGAGTAAAAGTTTTCATTCTAACCCAATGTCTTATTTCAGAGAGCTGGGGCCAGACCGATGGGCATCGGTTCACATATCCGGCGTCCCCATTGTTGACCCAGGGCGAGGATGTGACCTCGGATGCCCTGTGTCCAGCTGCGGGGCCCGGAGACGGAGACGAGTGTGTGCATGTCAAGAGTGTGCCCCTCCATTCCTCTGTGGAGCTGCTCATGTTTGACCAGGGTAAGCGACTATTGCTGTCCTTGTTTGAAGATCTGTCCCGGGAATCCCAAGACCCAGCAGGAGTATGTTTCCTTCAAGAGTATGCCCCTTAAGGTATAAATTTCAATACTTCCCTTGATTTAATTTGTGGAGCCGGAGTTGTCTACCAGCTGTGAGGCCTGCCGCCTGGCGATGGAGACAAGTGTGCACAGGTAAATAAGTGCGCTGTGCCTAGGGTCAAAGTAAATATATTAGTACTAACATACAGTATGGACACTCCCTGCCGCTCTCTAGATTCCGACCTCACCCCCTCGTCACACAGATTAATACAGATTGGTTATAGTTTGGTTCTCGAACGTAAAGGATTTCACCGTGATTTTGTTTGCTCCGTCATTTGTTTTTTAGAAATGTCATTTCACGATAAAGGACATCATATTGTTTTCAATAAAATTCTATAATATTTTAAGAAGCAACATTTGTAAATTAAAAGAGCATCTTTAATACGAAATGTCTTTATTCCAAATTCCAAGCCTAAATCAAGAAACGATTTAACTCACTTAGCTGTATGTAAGTAGTATATTTTAGCTGCTTACAGAGCTTCTTTCTTTTTCTATAATGAAATGATTAATAATAATAATAATAAATAAATTATTTATTCAGGCAATAGACCCACGATCAATTACAGAAAATACACAAAATAATACAAAATAAACTAAATAAAGACTAATTTAAATGTATAGTACTGAGTAGAATCATTTACGATTCGCGCCAAGGTGGACACTAATCCAGTATTTAAACATGTACTCAAAGAAGTCCTCACTCACTACTCTCAGAATGCTGTTTCAGTTCCCTGCAATCGCTATAAAAAAATAAAAAATACATTGCTCCCCGCCCGCGCCTCTCACCTGTGACATCGCATGAGATTTCGTGAAATGACTTATCGTATTTGCAATACGAATGTGGTAATTTTAGAAAAAAATATTGTCCGCTATTCTCTATATAAAATTAGAGGACAAAGTAAATTTTTTAGCTTGAAGTAGAGGACGTCCTTTAAAATAAAGGACATCTGGCAACCCTAGCTGTGTCAACCGCATTTTTGAGTGAAACTGCTCATGTGTGCTCTAGGTAAGTGATTATTGCTGCTTGTATGCCATTTGTTCAGCTTCGGGGCTCGATGTGAACAACTGTTCATTTAGGTCACGAGTTTGATTTACTAATAGATCTGGTCAATATAGATGTTTTTGAATAACTCATTAGTATATCGGCCGAGATTTGAAAATGGTGTCACGAAATTACAGAATCGCCGCTTCCGTTTAAACTGACTGTGTTAAATGTACTAAGATGCGTAGATGTAGATATTGTCCCAGATGATTTGTGCCTAGCAACGGAACCTGGAAATAGAGATTAATGCGTACACGTTAATATTGTGTTCCGACTTACGGTTCCGACTCTACTACCGTTTCGCTGTGGTTTCGAATGAAACAGCGGCTACTTTCTGGAACTTTCAAGCAACAACTTGAGTAATTGCCTATTGTTATGATCAATTTAACGTCAACGTAGCACAGTTATTGTAATCTAATATACAAAAATGAATCGCAAAATAAGGTAAGCGCATAACTCGAGAACAATTCTTTCGCTAATTCTTTTTTTGTCGAGTTCGTTATTGTCAGGAGAAGGTTCTTATGTAGGGTAGGGTAGTGTAGGGTAGGGTAGGGTAGTGTAGGGTAGAGTAGGGTAGGGTAGTGTAGGGTAGTGTAGTGTAGTGTAGGGTAGTGTAGTGTAGGGTAGTGTAGTGTAGGGTAGTGTAGTGAAGTGTATGTAGGGCAGGGTAGGGTAGTGTAGGGTAGGGTAGGGTAGGGTAGTGTAGTGTAGGGTAGGGTAGGGTAGGGTAGTGTAGGGTAGGGTAGGGTAGGGTAGGGTAGTGTAGGGTAGGGTAGGGTAGTGTAGGGTAGGGTAGTGTAGGGTAGGGTAGTGTAGTTTAGGGTAGGGTAGGGTAGGGTAGTGTAGGGTAGGGTAGGGTAGTGTATTGTAGGGTAGTGTAGAGTAGTGTAGGATAGGGTAGTGTAGTGTAGGGTAGAGTAGTGTAGGGTAGGGTAGTGTAGGGTAGGGTAGTGTAGTTTAGGGTAGGGTAGTGTAGTGTAGGGTAGGGATAGCTAGTAGTTATTAAAAATATTACCTAGTAAAGTAAGAGTTAAGGCTTAATGCATACCTAAACAGGGTGTAACAAAATTGGTGTAGATCCCGTTCACTGGGGCTTCTTCTCATCATACTGAACAACTTTTGTTCTACTACTTTGTGTTTAACTCTTTATACAAATCGATCAGCTGATCGACCAATTTTGTGCATTTTTGTATGGAGGGTCCAATTTTTTTTTGAGAATTGACTATGAGTTCCTTGGGGAAAGTTGTTTAGTATGATAAGTAGAACCCCCAGTTAACGGGTCCTACACCAATTTTGTTACACCCTGTATAGCGGGGCAACCTGTAGGCAGCCTGCTTTTCACGATGATTAATACGATAATGAAAATGTCAATCTACATACGATTAACGAGCTTTGCAAAGAGTAACTGACTTTTATTCCTAGTCCTTTGAGTTACTTTTTATCGAGTATCAAACACGTCATATTGTTCTGAAATTGTTTCTGTTACAGGCATGTGAAGTCAATGTCTTTGATGAACTAATTTTGTGGTTTATTTATATAAATATAGAATTGAAAATGGATAAAATGTTAAATGAGAAAGTCAAAATTACATAATTACCTCTTTATAAAATTACTATAGTGTAAACATCCATACAGTGGTTTAATGCCTTTGATGATTGCGTCAACGCCGACCTCACTAGTAACTGATAACGACCAGCAGCTGCACCAGTACCATCGGACAGTTCGACCTCCCCCGCCTCACGACTCGGTCCCTGCCCTATCTAGACGTCTCTGTTGGACGACTGAATGGATTCTTTCGACTGTGATATACAGATAAGAGGAAGTTTCAAAACTCAGGAAGTCGATCGTTGAATCTTTACGACGACGCAAAGTTTGAAGCGCCGCGCCGCTCGCCATCGCCGGTTTGTACCTTTGTATTGAATGGAATTTCACAATCGGTTGTTTAGACAAGTCACGTTTCATCCATTGTTTGCTAAAACACGCAAATGTTGACAATGTTAAACGTCTTCCGTCGCCTGGAGTGCTGGAGAACACTATCGTTTCTAGCTTTGCAACAACGAAAGTCTAAGGTTGTTTCGTAAAATGTTCAATATGATTTAGGGGCAGTAAACAATTGAAGAATAGAAAACAATAGAAGTAAAGATAGAGGGATGGAGAATTAGAGGAAGGCCTAGAACATAATATGCGTAATCTTAAAAGGGTTCCTTTTTTAATTTACTTGCAATATATGTATGTTTGTTCAGGTGAAATCTTGAAATTAAAGTTTGACCCACTTCCTGGTTTTCCATTAAGCTGACATTTTGCATTCTGTATATCGCGTGAAAATGCAATATCAAAAGCTTGTACCTAAAAGTTTTCAAGTTTTTTTAAAAATTATTTCATCGGATGAACGGAATACTAAAGCTTTGTTATTTATTGGATTTCGATATTCATCATTATCTTATCAGCTTATATACGTCCCTACCGAGGGACTCGAGCCTATCCTGAATTAGGGCGATTGGGCCTTAGTCGATCACGTGGGCCCAGTGTGGGTTAGTCGACCTCACACACAACCTTCGAGTTTCTTCGCAGGCGTGTGCAGGTTTCCTCACGATGTTTACTTTCGATATTCTTCTTGTTGTATATGGGGGGTTAATTAGTTCTTAATAGCAAAGGATATGAATGTACTAGTGATTACTAATAACTTTCCCGAAGAAACTATATGTCAAATATAAAAAAAATATGGTCCTTTATACATTTTTGCCGATTTGATAACTTATTATGTATCGAGGACCAAAACATTTATTTGATTAAATAAATAAATAAATATTCTGGGACAAATCAAACATGGTCATCTGGTCCCAAAGTAGGATTCCCTGTGTTATGGGTTACCAGAGACTGATATACATACTTATATACGTTTAAATACATACATATATAGATAACTTAACACCCAGACACAGAGCAAACAAATCTGCTCATCACACAAATGCTTGCCCTGGGTGGGTGGGGATCGAACCCACAACCCTCGGATCAGTAGTCAAGGGCACTAACCACTGAGCCACCGAGTCAGTCATTTGACATAATATATAGTTTCTTTGGGAAAGTTGTCTGTAATCACGAGTACATGCATAATTATCTTTTGTTATCAAAAACTAACTAAAAGTCACCCTGTATAGATGTGCAAATTTGACCTTTAGTTTAAACCTTTTGAGTAGGTACAAACTTATGACGTACTTGTACGTATATGACATGACTGTGTCTGCTTACAATAGGATAGTGGGTAAGCACCTTCACATATGAACCCGCTGGAGTTCACAAATCCCACACAAACGTAGTCTTTGATTCATTTGAACATATTTAGGTTTTTAAACCTAAATATGTTCAGTTCAGTGTTCCACCAAGAACCTACTATCGCAAGCATACAATACTTTGATTCATTTGTTAACCAAAAAACCGAGATTGAAATAATTTTATATATAAATAATCGGATGACATATATCTGTGTCTGTACCACATTACTAGGGGTTGACACAAAAGATCCCACTGGGTCGAAGTGTTGCTGCAACTGCAGCCCCCACTAACTAAGATAAGATAACCACATTACTTTTTTGAAAAACGAAACAGGAATTCATTATTAATCAATAAATTTGTTTTTAAGGTAAAAGACGGAAAAGAAGTTTATTGGTATTAAATGGATTCCTGTTTCGTTTTTTAAAGACTAAGATAAACGTCATCCGATTATCGATATAAAATTATTTCAACATCGGTTCTTTGGTTAACAAATGAATCAAAGACTACGTTTGTATGGTATTATGAACTTTAGCGGGATCTTAAGTGAAGATGCTTACCCACTATCCTATTGTAAGCAGACACAGTCATGTCATATTCGTACAAGTACGTCATAAGTTTGTACCTACTCAAAAGGTTTAAACTAAAGGTCAATCTTGCACATCTATACAGGGTGACTTTTAATTAGTTTTGGATAACAAAAGATAATTATGCATGTACTCGTGATTACAAACAACTTTCCCAAAGAAACTACGTAAATGTCAAATCAGAACCCAAACGTTTTAACTTCTGATATACATTATTAATGTGTTCGCTGCCATTTCGCCACAACAAAATCGTTCTAAGAATTTATAGATCGTTACTTCGGACGCGGGTTGAACTGTTCTATAATACGTATCAATAAATTGTCTGAAGAATTGAATAATGCAGATGATATATTTAATATTCAGAATGTAAGTTTGGACAAGTGAATGGATTTACGTTAGAGACATGTCTATTGTTGAAACGGTGAATGGGCACGGTGCGATAAATAAAGAAAGGGAAAATATGGTTGTCTATCGTATGTGAATACTTACGTATAGATTCATTTGATGCAATATAATAAAAGAGCCAGTGATAGCTTTTTTTTTACTAACTTTAGATTATTAGTACCAATGTTACTAACCACTTACGGACTATGTCTGAAATAAAAATACCTATTATATTATTATTATAATTTTCTTTGTATGATAAAACTGTTGGAAATAACTGATACACTGACCAGAAATATAAATTTTTTATAAGAATACGCAGGTTTCGTGTAGGTACGCTTAACAAAACAGAATTCATAAAAAAGACTTCAAAGCGAAGATAGCTAGTGGCTCTGTTAGCTGGAGACCTCGCGAGTTTTTCAAAATGGCTGAAATATGGTATTTTTTACGTTTTCCATCCCCATGGTGCCGCCATTTTGAAAAATATCCAAAAACTGAATCGACAAAACATCCAAGTATCATCACACTAATATTATAAAGGCGAAAGATTGTGAGTGTGTGAGTGTGTATGTTTGTTACTTCTTCACGCAAAAACTACAGAACGGATCTGGCTGAAATTTGGTGAGTAAACCTGGACCTGGTTTAACACATAGGCTACTTGTTTTTAAGCTCGCGAGCCGCTTATAAAAGTTTGTAAGAATGTATGTTTGTTATTTTTTCACGCAAAAACTACTGAACGAATCTGGCTGAAATTTGGTAGGTAGACAGATTAGGACTTAGATTAACATTTCCACGCTCGCGAGCCTCTTGTGGCTCGCGCACTGAGCACCCTCGAAAAGTCATAGAAACGTTGTCCGCGCGGGTGAAGCCGCGGGAAACAGCTAGTTATTAAATAGTTAGAAAACAAAATTCATTCATTTCAGCGCCTCGAGATCACTAGTGCTACTTCAATTAAAACAGAAACGTACTACTACGGAAAGTTGTGTCCCGTGCGATCTAATACTCAAACTGTATCTTCAATCTCTCTTTCCAGGAGGTGAATCGGACCACATTTTTCACCTGCACGGCTACAGTTTCTACGTCGTCGGCGTTAAAGAGGTCAACACCAGCCTGAGTAAAGATGACGTCATCCGAATGAACGAAGATGACACCTTATTCCCGTCTAAAAACCTCGTGGACCCGGTTCTCAAAGACACCATAGTCATACCCAAGTACGGAGTAGTAGCTCTAAGATTCAAGGCTGATAATCCAGGGTACTGGATGATGAGAGATGAGAGGTCCTCCCATTGGACGAGAGGACTAGATTTCATAGTGAAGGTTGGCGAAGAAGGTGACTTTGTGCAAGCTCCACCAGACTTCCCTAAGTGTGGGTCGTATGTCGGACCTGAATACTTCCTGATATAAGACTGAATGTAAATACTAAATGTAATTATGATTGAAAAGATTGAAAATCTGAAAAAGAAGATTATAATGACTCAAAATTTACTATACAGGATGTAACATCATTGGTGTAGAACCCGTCTATTGAAGGTTTTACTCATCATGCTGAACAACTTTCCCCGAGGAAGCCATAGTAAATTCTAAAAAAAAATGGCCCTACATACAAAAATTCACAAAATTGGTCGATGAGCTGATCGATTTGTATAAAAGTTGTTCACCTACCCCCCATAAGCCCCAGTTAACGGGACCTTTACGCCGATCTTGTCACAGCCTGTATAGGGTCCTTAGGGGTCTAGCTCGTGAAATTGAACCTATACTGAAATTCGTAAAAAAATGTTGTACCTGCCATACAAAGCTTGCTATCAGCTAATAATTTTTTATGACAATTCCAAACATTATTATGAATATTGAGTACAGGTTCCTTGGGGAAAGTTGTTCTGTTTCACGAGCTGAACCTCTTCTTTAATTATTTTTAGGTATTTCAGAAGAACCCTCTATTAAAGGATGTAACATAATTGGTGTAGGTCCCGTTAACTGGGGGTTCTAATCATTATACTGAACAACTTTCCCCAAGGAACCCATAGTAAGTTCTCAAAATAAAATTTGGACCCTCCATACGAAAATGCACAAAATTAGTCGATCAGCTGATCGATTTGTATGAAGAGTAACACTTTTTTTGCGAAGTCGCGAAGCGTTTTCAGTAGGGATGCATCCGATACCGATACCGATACCGATATATCGGCGATACTTCGGGTTTGCCGATATATCGGTATCGGCGATATTTTTATGGCAGATTCAACGATACTTTTCAAATTTCGCGCTTTAAAAATGTAATGTAAACGCGCGTGTTGTCCCATCTATTTCGTTGCAAACGAGGCATCAGCCGCATCTGAGAGACTATTTTCCACCGCAGGTCTTATTCAAACAGACTTGCGAAATCGCCTTTGCCCGCAAAACTTAAGAATGCTTTGTTTTTTAAATAAAAATCTTATAAATATTAATTTTGATTACTAAAACTATTAATTAATTGTGTTTTATTTATTCTACCTTCCGTTTTGAATTCAATAAGCGTATCGGTATCGGTATCGCCGATATTTTTATAAGAGTATCGGTATCGGTATCGTATCGGCAAAAAGGCGTATCGATGCATCCCTAGTTTTCAGCAAAGTCGTACAACAAAAGTTGTTCAGTATGATGAGTAGAAGCCCCAGTTAACGGGACCTACACCAATTTTGTTACACCCTGTATAGGTTGACGTGATATAATTTTAAATGTTCAGAGGATTATAGGCAATTATTATTATCGACAAAAGTAACATAGTGGAAGTGATGTCTTTAATTAATATCTTGCTCAATCCGGTCAGTCTGTAACTAACCTATCGATCGTTCAGTGAAAGGTTCCTATCGGTTTCCGCACCAACTGCTCTGCCAGGTCACGGTTCGTGTAAATTAACCATGTACATTATTGTAAATAGGGTCATCATTTTGATAAAATATACAAAATTAAGTAAAATAAAATGCTTATTTTATTAAAGCGTATAAATGTTCATGTTTTCCAGTACGTTACTACGCCCTCGCACCTACAGCTGCAGTACGTTGAAGCATTGTTGAGGCGTTCGATTGGTTCGGCAGCCGCTCACTTGGGTTTAGATGATGACGTAAACACGAGGTGCCATCGTTTGGGGACCGTCCAAATAGTGAAAGCGGTTATAATGTGACCTTCTTGTCCGTCTACTAGACGGACTTGCTACACGGTGCGCGGTGGCGCCGAACAAAATGTATACGCTCCAATTTTTGTGATGCCGATTTGCTGGGCAAGCTATTTCGTACGACAAACTGCAGCTGTTTTTTGGGTTCCGTACGGTGCCAACGGGACCCTTTTACTAAGAGTACGTCATCTGTCCGTCCGTCTTTCTGTCTGTCCTATTCTACCTTTAATGGACCGTATTTATTGAGCCGTTACAGGTAGCCCGTTGGAAACTTCCATAGAATATGTGTCATATGGCAAACATCCTGACAAATAAAAAAAATAGGGAGTCCCTATACAATAAACGTGTTTTTTTATTGTGTTTGCGTTTTACAATAAACGTGTTTTTTCAATGTTATATTATAAAAATTATCTATTATCTATACATATAATAAAACTGTAACGGGGCCGTGTCTGTACATGAAATATTTTTTGGAAAATAATAAATGTGGTGGACATTAATAACGATATAGAGGCCAAAACAACAACTTTCGGAATTTTTGATGTTTGTTCACGCATCACGCAAAAACTACTAGGCCGATTTTGATGAAATTTTGTATGATGGTTCCTAATAGCCAGGGTTGACATATAAGATACTTGATTAAAGAATTCTCTTGGGCAAAATTCAAAACCTTCACGCGGATGAAGTCGCGGGCACAGCTAGTAACACTTGTCAAACTTGGTGTGATTAATGATACAAACTCTAAAATATAAACTGAATAACAATTAATAATGACAACGATAAACACGGTAAAAACAAGCGACTTTAATTTTGCTATATTTTTTGTTTTTGGCGAATACAGTCATGATAATTGTATTCACGAGGAAAAGAAAATCTTTACTAATGTTATACATGTGAAAATGTGTTTGTTTGTTATATCTTCACGCTTCAACACCTCAACCAATTCGAACAAGATTTGACATGCACGTAGCCTGTGTCACGGGATAAAAAGTAGCCTCGGACATACGCTACTTTTTTTACCAGTATAAATTGCATACAGCTGCTCCTGAATACCGCCTGTAACCGCCTCCGTAGCTCAGAGGCAAAGTTCACTGGCTTTACGCAGGAGGTCGCGGGTTCGATTCCCGGCGGGGTCAATTGTAAGACTCGGTTTGGTTGGTGGTAGGGCATTTTCTAAGCCCGCCTGGCTAGCTACCACCATCTTATCTAAGTCTTACCGCCAAGCATCAGTGTTAAAGGCATTGATGTGTTCCGGCTTGAAGATAGGATAGCCTGATCCCCATTGCGTTGGGGAATCTTGTTAAGATCGCTTCCATCTTCGGCAACATCGTCACTTACCACCAGGTGAGATGTTGTCAAGGGTTTACCAATTGTGAATAAAAAAAAAAAAGGAATCGAAAAAAAAGTCAATTTGTTGGTTGATTTCTTTACCATTGCAACTGATCTAGGGATAGTTGTTGGGACATAGATAGACATGGTTGAGGGGGTGGGAAATGACACAGACTACAAATTAGCATAGCCTGACTTATACCAAGGTATATAAAGTACTAACATATAGTATGGACACTCACTGCCGCTCTCTAGATTTCGACCTCACCCCCTCGTTACCCAGATTGATACAGATTTGTTACAGTTTGGTTGTCGAACGTATAGGATTTCGCCGCCATTTTGTTTGTTCCAACATTCCTTTTTTGAAATGTCATTTCTGTCGCGTTGTACGAAGTGTCCAGGGTGTGCTTATAATATAATAAAACTGTAACGGGGCCGTGTCTGTACATGAAATATTTTTGGAAAATAATAACTGTGGTGGACATTACTAACGATACAGAGGCCAAAACAACAACTTTTGGAATTTTTGTCTGTCTGTCTGTCTGTCTGTCTGTCTGTATGTTCGCGCATCACGCAAAAACTACCAGGCCGATTTTGATGAAATTTTGTATGGTGGTTCCTTATAGCCCGGGTTAACATATAGGATGCTTTTTATCCCAGAAAATTCAAGAGTTCCCGTGGGAAAATCAAAAGTATTCATTTATAGAGTGGCTCACCACGCAAATGTGGCTTGACCTATTACAATCAGTTGATACCCTTATCGCGTACTAAAACTGGGACATTGTGAATCCCAAAAAAATTAGGGTTCCTACAGGAATGCAAAAATTGTATCTTTAGAATGACTCAACGTAAGAATATGAAACCTTTACATTGGGATGGGGTGTTTTGACCATCATTGTATAGTCGGGTATTCTTTATCCCGGAAAACTAAACAGGTCCCGTGGGAAATTATCTATCGATACATACATTAATAACAATAGAGTACTTTTTTCTATATATTAGCTACACATACCAAACATTATAATCATAGTAGCAGAATGTCAATAGATGGCACTGCAGGGATAATAAAACGCGCTTAAGTTGTATTAAAACATTAAAATATTATTTCATACTTTTGAGTGGATTTCTTTTATGTATTTTTCAGCATCCGCTACTTTAAACTCTGGAACTATGGTACGTAGCAATGTGTTTCATAGACGAACAGAGAGGTATTTTTTTACAGATTCCAATAGTGTAAAAAAATAAAAACACATAAATCGAGTTTAACATCTTTTAACCAAGAGGCATAGATATGGGAACTCTTCTGACGGCGACTATTTGCGTGTGGCAGTTGCTCTTCGCCTGCAATATCAATATCTGTGAACCTCATCAATGTATTTGCGGGTCCTCGGTGGAGGCAATTGGCCATCACTCACTGAGTTGCAGTCGTGTTTGTGAAGATTACCACGTCACCAATTCCTTAATGACCTCACTCGGAGGGCACTGGTCTCGGCCAGATGGAATATTCCATCTTTGATGCAGCCGCCGGCCGGGCTTTAGTCGATCTGATGGCAAAAGGCCGGAGGGTTTAAACAGGTGCTATGGCAGAGAGGAACGTGTCTGCTTTGGGAAGCCACTTTTTCTGCCTCACTCCTCACCCGTACGGTACTGCTGCTCAATTAGCGGTGAGAAAGAAGCATAATAAGTACTCGGTCTTGGAGGCAAATTACTGCTTTGTGCCGCTGGTCTGTGAGAGAACCGGCCGCTGAACCCTCAGAGGCCTTTGCCTTCACAAAGAAGATTGGAATTCGCCTTCCAGAGAGGAGATGTGACGTGAGGTCCTACCTGCTGCTAAGGTTGTCTATTGCCATCCAGCGCGGCAACGAGAAGTTCGTCTTGGGCTCCTTTGACTCGAGGATTTGACCCATATTAATACTATTAGGAAATTTTATTACCTATAATGATTTGAATTAGTTTTTTGATAATATTTCATCATATCAGTTTATATACGTCCCCACCAAGGGGCTCGACCTGCCCTGAGTTAGGGCGATCTGGCCTTAGACGATCACGCGGGCCCATTGCGGGTTGATTGACTTCACACATAAGCTTCGAATTTCTTCGCAGGCGTGTGCAGGTTTCCTCACGATGTTTTTCTCACCGTAAGAGCGTCGGATAAACGTACATACCAGTATGAAATCGATATTCGTATAGATATTGGTAAGTGGCAGGATTCGAACCACGGCTTTCCGGACAGGAGGTAGTGGCCCTAACCGTTTTGCCACCGACGCTCTATATTTTATTTAAGATTTAGAAATCCTTACTTTATATTATAAATGTGAAAATGTGTTTGTTTGTTTGTTACCTATTCACACTTCAACACCTCTACCAATCTTGATGAAATTTGGCATGCAGGTAGCCTGTATCACTGGGAATGAAATAGTCAACCTTTTATCTGTGGAAATTATCATAGTCCGATGCAGTTCCTGAGGAAACTAAAACAATACTCTTTGTTCGTTTTATTTAAAATCGTAACGAAAAAATGGATTGGTGTGATTTTTAGCACAGAGATGAGGTGGAAAATGATATAATATACTAATAAGTATATCCTGACATAGTTCCCGAGGGATCTGGGGACAGCTGATTTCTACGCTCGCGCACGTCGTTGGCGTCGCAACGGAGCAACGGATTAAAGTGATTTTTTGTATAGAATTTGTTGAGGGGGTGGGAAGTGACAAAGACTGCTAATCCGAATAGCCCGATACAGTTCCTGAGGTACCTGGTGAAAACTCATGTCCACGCTTGCGAGCTAATTGCGGCTCGCGCACCACTCACCCTCAAAAAGAGTCATAAAAGCTATGTCCACGTGGGCGAAGCCGCGGGCAAAAGCTAGTACTAAGTATATCGGGCTATTATTATTAGCAGTCTGCAGCTCGCGCACCACTCACCCTCAAAGACAGCCATAGTATCTAAACGAATGAATTAAAAATGAAAACCAGACTGCATAAAAACTTTAACCGCTCTTTTCGCCAGTTGGGTAAAAATGTATCCTATGTCACTCGCGAGATCAAGACGAATCTAACGACACCAGCTGGCACTCCAAAATCCATCAAGCCGTTAAGGCTACAGAGGGTGCCAAAGAAATATACATTCGAAATATACACTCGAAAAACAACCCTTCTTCTGGCGCAGTCGGGTAAAAACGATGTCTACGTGGACGAAGCCACGAGAAAAAGCTAATCCTTACTAATTTATAAATGTGAAAATGTGTTTGTTTGTTTATTTGTTTGTTTGTTTCCTGTTCACGCTTTTACACCTCAACCGATCTAGACAAAATTTGGCACGCAGGTAGCTCGTGTCATGGGGAAGGACATAGGCTACTTGTTATCCCGGGAAAATAAAGAAATCCGATGCAGTTCCTGAGGGAACTAAAAATACTCTTTTTTTGGTTCATTTCTTTTACATCGCAACGGAACAATGGATTGTTGATTTTTTACACAGAGATGGTTGAGGACGTGGGAAAAGAGATAATTTACTAACAGTCATAAAAACGATATCCACGCGGGCGAAGCCGCGTGAAAAAGCTAATCCTTACTAATAGTATAAATGTGAAAATGTGTTTGATTGTTTGTTTGTTTATTTGTTTGTTACCTTTTCACGCTACAAAACCTTAACCAATCATGATGAAATTTGGCATGCAGGTAGACTGGGAAGGACATAGGCTACTTTTTATCCCGTCAAAATAGCATAGTCCGATGCAGTTCTTGAGGGAACTGAAAATATACTCTTTTTTGGTTAGTTTCTTTAACATTGTAACGGAAAAATGGATTGCTGTGATTTTTTGCACAGAGATGGCTGAGGGGGTAGGAAATGACATAATTTACTAATAAGCATATCCTGACATGGTTCCCGAGGGATCTGGGGAAAACTCATTTCCGCGCTCGCGCACGTCAGCGTCGCAACGGAGCTACGGGCTGAAGTGGTTTTTTGTATAGAATTGGTTGAGTGGGTGGGAAGTGACATAGACTTCTAATCAGAATAGCCCGATATCGTTCTTGAGGGATCTGAGGAATACGCAGCACTCACCCAAAAAGACAGTCATAAAAACGATGTCCACGCGGGTGAAGCCGCGGGAAAAAGCTAGTGAATAAATAAAAGAAAGAAGAAGTGGTTAGGTGAGATAACTGTGCCTCCGCCGCGCCGTGTCGTGTGGTGCGCACGCTCCGATCGGCCCGGTAATCACCGTCGTTCGATTATGCTATGTGCTAGGCACTTAGTTGGCTTTCTTTGGATGTAACGAGTGCTATTGTTAAAGTTCCATGAAGCACGCTTTTGATTACGTACGTACTTTTGTTATTGAAATAATTTCAGCATTCTGTACTGTGCCAAAGAAATATATACATACACTAGATTTTTCCAGCGGCTTCGCTCGCGTGAACATAGTTTCTATAACTGTCTTCGAGGGTGTGCAGCGTGGAAAAAGTACCCTTTATGTTAATCCAGATAATAATCCGTCTACTAACCAAATTTCAGCCATATACGTTCAGTAGTTATTGCGTAAAAGAGTAACCAACATCCAATACATACAAGCTTTCACATTTAATATATTAGTAGCATATATACAGTCGATAAAACATAACCCTGCTTCTGACGCAGTCGGGTAAAAACTTCACAACTTGCTCAAACAAGGCTGTTTAATTGTATTGGGTGGGTTTTATTTTGCCGGGCATTTATATACTTGGACGTTTTTAAGTAAACGCCCAATAAACGGCCATGTACGGCGTATTTATTAGACGAAAATGGGCGTTTAAAGGGTGATTGATTACTCAATACGATAGTAAAGTCCAAAAAAGTGCACACTGAGAGGTACAGAACACATATTATACAGCCAAGTCACAACACCATAGTCTGATTCATTTAATTGAAAACGCTAAACACGTTAAAAAATCGACTTCCATCGCAACAACTTATTACATTTTTGGATTATTATTTTTGGTTTTTGTTAATTTTCTAATAAAGTACTACACCGATTTTGATAAAATTTATATGGGACCACTCAGAAAATACTAGCTTTGAAATAAAAAAAGAATGATCGAAATCGGTTCACCCAGTCAAAAGTTGTAAGGTTACACACATAAAAAAAAAACATACAGTCGAATTGAGAACCTCCTCCTTTTTGGAAGTCGGTTGAAAAGCTCCTTGGCCTGAGGTTAGCTAGCTGCTTTTTATAGGGTCCCGTACCCAAAGGGTAAAAACGGGACCCTATCACTAAGACTTCGCTGTCCGTATGTCACCAGGCTGTAATTCATGAACCGTGATAGCTAGACAGCTGAAAGTTTCACAGATGATGTATTTCTGTTGCCGCTATAACAACAAGTACTTAAAATTCGAAAACATAAAAAAATAAGTCAATACAAAAAACGTGTTTTTTAAACATAAAGAAACTAGCTCGATCTAGCATGATGGTTTTTGAAACATGAAACTAGCGCCATCTAGTATGATGGTACGGAACCCTATGTGTGTGGTTCTGACCCGCACTTGGTCGGTTTTTCCAAATTTCGAACGGCTATAGCGGCGCGCTGATTAAAAAAAGTAAATCGACGGAAAAGCAAAAGTCAGGGTATCGCAATTGCGCTTCGAAGAAAAATTTCGTGAAATTTTAATAGCGTTTCCATGGCGGACTACTTTCTCTCACTTGCTCTACTGGCTCTTTCCTATTTACGTCTCGCTTTGGGGCCCAAACTATGACGTTCCGTTACTAAAACTTTATCTATCAAAGTCTCGTTTCTTATATTATAACTCATCCAGCAATCGCTTACTTTCCCGGCCTCGTCAGTAATGTGCTATTATTGCACATGTGAAAATTTATAACAAAAATTTGATTAAAAATATGCAAAATTAAATTTTAAATTGATTTAAAGTGCAAAGGCAGCCTTATCTATTATCATCATCATCATATCAGCCGAAAAACGTCCACTGCTGGACAAAGGCCTCCCCCAAGGGTTTCCACGGCGACCAATCTTGCGCTCGTATATATATTTATTAATAATAATAATAACTTGTGGCGAGCTGTAGGTAAGTGGCGACACCTCGCACCCCGACTCCAGAGAGCCCGTGTTCATTTGGCCCTCGCCTCTTGTGCTTGACTTAATTGGCCGGCCGAGAGTGGAGATAGCAAGAGCGGAACGTATGCTCCAGGTTGGAAGTGTAAAATGTCATAACGCCGGGGGCCTGCTGACCGTACAGGGATCTGGACCCCGCAGACTCACCTCTCGACAACCTTAGACGCTCACACCAATGTTGCCACCCTGCTGCCATTTGGTAGCGCTTATAGGGGGCCCATTTAGTGAGCGGCAAGTCACCGCCTGCCATGATTTCAAGATGAGAATTGATATGGCAGGCGTCCCGGAGTCTCATCAATATCCCAGCAACCAGTCCAGCAATTACCCACCCATAACCCGGCATAGTTCCCATCTATTCTGTATAGTCCTTGCACCTAGCGGGTGCTGTCTTAGGTGAATCTCTATGGTATAAGCAGAGACGGTACCCGCTAGGTGTACACATTATTACTCATTATAATATCTCAAAGGGACCTCTGCGTGTTGGATCTGTATCCCCACGTACGCCTTCCAAAGTACCGGCCTTTTAAAAAGCCGAGTTTAAAAAATCTGATATAAACATAATAGTAATAATAAAAATTCTCGTGTCACAGTGTCAGATGCCATACTCCTCCGAAACGGCTGGATCCGGTTTCGAACACCATTTTCAGGCAGATTGTCTGCCTGTAGATGGTGTTCGAAACTGGTCGCTGACAAATTATAACGTGTAGTTTTATTCAATTTCTGTGGAATTAGTGTAAATATATACCAAAATGAGTAATTTTCGAGACTATATAAGAAACATTTGTTGGCTTGTATAATTAAGTTACACGTTGGTTGGTGCCTTCTCATAGAAAGGGGCTACCATTAATAATGATCACGTAAGATAAAGTAGCAAAAAAGTAAGACGGAGCAGACAGAAGTGAGTTAATAGCTGTCTTGATTAATTGACGGCTTGACCGTCATTACAGCGTCTAATCTCCAATTTGACCCATATAAAGTTAAGCGAAAGTATTTATATATATTAGTACTAACTGAAACGCTAACTATCGTTTCGAGCCGATCTCTTTTGTCGCGTTTCATAATTACATTCTTTTTTGATGTCGTTGCTCTATGCTATTTGAATTTGAAAATAGTTGTCTTTTTTTGACAAGAGAAAAACAAAGGTTGATCGTGGTCCCGTCGAAAATGTTGTGAATTTAAATTTTTTTGTACAAATTGTGTTATAAGTTGTTGTTGAGGCCCACAATTTTATTCTGTGGTAAGTAATTTGTATAAGGAAACCGCTTTGCGTGTATTTTTGGTACTGCGGCAAATTACATTTGTATATCTCCGTAGGGTTTCATCCAGCCCCTGCGAGGTTTGACGTCCCCGAAGTTTTACCGGATAAACGATTGAACCTGGGTTGGAGCAGTGCTGATCACCGGCCAGTCCTTTCTACTGCCCGCCCAGCTGCTCGCCATAAGGGAAGTGAATTTATTTTATCTTTTATCCCAAGCGACTCTCTGACTCTCTGACCTTTCTGCCGACCTGGAAGATTTCCTGTTTCCAGTTTCTAACTATTAGTTTTTTTATTTCAAATTTTAAAAGTGTTTTGTATCTGATACATATTTTGTTAAAAAGATTGGGTAATTCAGATCAGACTCAAATTTTAAACTTAGTAACTTATTTAAGTACCAAAGGGACGGCGACGATCGTTGCCTGCCGGCATACTATAAGATAACCATTTTATATACAAATAAATTGTAACCTTAAATTTATTTCCGTAAATTCTCCATAAATATATTAGGTCATTGTTTTTTTAATTGTCTACACGGTCAACCGATGTTTATTGTTTATTGTTCCTTCTTTTTACAAAAAAATCATAAAATATATATATTCTAATTTACCCCATAATATTTTTTTCTTCAAACTCCATTTAGGCCTAAACCTCTAAATCGTACGTATCGTATGTGGCAAATGCCGTGAGGGTTTTTATCCCCAGTTCATTTATCCCCATTTATTTTTGTCACATATTTATGGCGCCCGAACAGGGACAGTATGGACACTCCCTGCCACTCTCTAGATACCGACCTCACCCCCTCGTCACCCAGATTTAATTAGATTGGTACAGTTTGATTGTCGAACGCTTAGGATTTCGCCGCCATTTAGTGTGTTCCATCATTCGTTTTTTGAAATGTGATTTCTGGCCCGTTGTATGAAGTGTCCAGAGTGTGGTTAAGCTATGATTTAGTAAGTAACCTCCGTGGCGCAATGGTTCAGCCCATTAGCTTTACATCAGGAGGTCGCGGGTTCGATTCCCGGCGGAATCTTACTTTGTAAGACTCGGTTTGGTTGGTGGAAGGGCATTTTCCAAGCCCGCCTGGCCAGCTACCACTTGCCGCCAAACATCAATGTCAACAGCATTGACTTGAAGTTAGGATAGATAGCTTGAAGATGGAAGCGATCTTACCAAGATTCCCCCACGCCACAGTATATATAATAGTACTAACGTACCCACGCAATGGGGATCTGTCTTTCCTATCTTCAAGCCGGAACACATCAATGCTGTTAACACTGATGTTTGGCGGCAAGACTTAGATAAGATAGTGATAGCTAGTCAGGCGGGCTATGAAAATGTCCTACCACAAAACAAACCGAGGCTTACAAGTCGATCCCGCCGATGTGATGTGAAGCGAATGGACTAACCATTACGCCACGGAGGCGGTTAAAAAGATAGTAACTGTTAAAAAGTAGGTAACTGATTTGACTAAGAGGAAAATTCCGTATTACCACAGATAATTTTAGTAGCACTAGCATTGCTTCTAAATTGATATTTTTCAATAATGCTTGTGATAATAGGGGATCGGACTGCATCAAAAATAAATTCTAAAATATGATTTTCTAAATTGCTTTCCTCTTGAAGTTTCAAAAAATTTACTTTTTTTGTTTGTCCATCACGTCTTCAATTTTTAATTGATCAAATTCACAAAATAAGTTCGTCAATGACGCAAAAAATCTATGACGTCACTTGTGGGTATTTCAACCATTTTAAGAACAAAATTTCGTTTTTGACAGATCATAAAAAGTAACTCAAATGACTGCAGTCCGATCCCCTATTGATAACGCTTAAAACGTTAAGAACAGCCGACTTCAATCACAAAAAAATCGGCCAAGTGCGAGTTGGGCCAGCACTCCGAGGGCTCCGTACCACTACACCTTTCCACACAACTACATAATATAATAACAATGATTGATTGATTGAAAACACTGTATTGCACAACATAAAAGAAAAAAAACAATGATTGAGGAAGTTGTACATAAAGGCGGTCTTATCGCTAACAAGCGATCTCTTCCAGACAACCTTTAGGTGGAGGAAACATGAAAAATCATTATAGTATTCGTACTCTAATCGCACCAAGTTTCACGCTTGTATGTGTATTACCGTTTTTACGATAAAGCTAAATCAAAAATAGTTTAAAAGACGTATAAAAAACACGTTTTTTTTTTATGAAGACCCCTTATTTTTTCGCTTTTTAAAATTTTTAGTGTTTGTTGTTATAGCGGCAACAGAAATACGCATTCTGTGACAATTTCAACTGTCTTACCTATTACGGTTCATGAAATGCAGCCCGCTGACAAACAGACAGACGGACAGAGAGCGGAGGCCTAGTAATAGGGTCCCGTTGGTCACCCTAAACATGAATAATTGCAATTCGATTTAAAGTTTCTCAGAATATGTAGAACATACCTACGTACAAAACATACATACCTACACTTATGAAAGCCCAACAACAACGCGAATATTGTGCAATTTCAACAGCATTACATTCAACGGGTCGAATTGATAACCGCCTTTTTTGAAGTCAGTTAAAAATGAAGCCGGTTTTGATATCTGTGGTAGGTGTTCTATGTTATGTTAAAACACAGTTGATGGAATCATTCAAAATGGGTCGTGCGTGACTAATGCCACAGTATAACAAAATAGCGGCTTACAGTAGTGTAACGAATGTACTTACGCAAAGCATCGGAAGGGTACTTGCGGGGCAGCGGGCGACGGGGCACAGCCTGCCAAACTTGCCTGGTTGGCTACAGGCTAGTACTGCTAGTACCTACGCCGTGGCGGCAGCGGCATCTTGCGACATCAAAGGAGTTGCGCTACTGTAAGCCATATCGTAATACTGTGCATATACGAGAGGTTAGTTACGTAGTGGCTTCAGCGTTAATTAGATTGCAGGACACCCGTGTGGTGTTACGATGTGACACATACGTAACATTGAGCTAATTTACATAATGCCACAGTTCCCAAAATAATTAGCTTTTAGGTTTAATATAATTTGACGGTGGTAAGTGCATGTGGTTGATGACTAATGACTTGCTGAAGCTGATACATACATGGATGGCTTCTGATCACGTTACATTAGACTTGGTTCACATTTTGACCTATGTGCATCAGTAGACGATTTTGGCTGAAATAATGACCATGTTGAAGCACCGACGACCGCGGTCGCGGGAAGCCGCTAGATGCCATCTTTGGCATCTTCGTCACTTACCATCATGTGAGACGATGCCAAGGGTTTACCAATTGTGACTAAAAAAAAGTAGGCCTGGTCGTTGTATAAATTCTTGGGGGAGGTCTTTGTCCAGCAGTGGACATCTTTTGGCTGATATAATGATGATGAAGCAAATGCTTATAACAAAGCCAAATAAGGCATTGGCCCATTGCCAATGTAGATCGTTTGTTCTTTGGATTTGGAACAAAAAACGTGGAACACGATTCAAACAAGACCTTAATCTATGCTCATAGCGAAATTTTATTTTACTCCGGTGGCGTAGTAGTTAGCGCTCTTGCCTGCTAAGCGGAGGGCCGTGGATTTGATTCCCATTTTTTCACCCAGGAAAAACAATCGGCGAACGGGTTTGTGGGTCTGTGTCTGGGTGTTATATCTATGATTATTGATCATGTAAGTATATCAGTCTTTATTTCCCAAGCACAGGAAATATGTGTGATTTGTCTCTGAAGACTTATTACCATAAATGATTTATCATTTTACAGTTATGCCTAATATACATTAATGTCCACAACCTTAATGAAGTTGGGCACAAAAGAAATTCTTACGACCTTAATGACTCAGTGGCAAACATATTTTAAATACACAAGTTTTACTCAAGTTTTGTGTTTACTTTTTCTACAGAATATTATATAAAAGAAACTGATGGTCTATTGAAGAAAAAAGCTTTATCATCGAGTGTAAGTGGGTTTGGAAACGAAACATGCCTTATGCCCGCCGGCGGCTTTCTCTTCTTAACAACGCCCGTCGATTGCCAGACATCGATAAGTGAATTGTTCTTGTACAGTTACGCGAGGTGGCTACCAAGTTATACAGTAATGTTACCTCATTGCTGTCTCATTTTTTGGGTTTCATAACCAAAGGGTGCAAACGGGACCCTATTATTGAGTCTACACCGTCTGTCTCTTTGTCCGACCTTTAAAGGGCTGTATCTTTGGAACGGTAATAAGTAGGTAGCTGGCTAAAATTTTGACAGGATTTTATTATGGCGGATTTCCAAAAATAATAAAAAATACTTACAAAAAGTAAAAAAAAACAAGAGGGTTCGCCTTACAAGAAATATGTTTTTATTTATTTATTTATTTATTGTACACAGTAAATGAGAGATACATAAGTAGAAAAACATAAGATATATCTTTTGTTCTATTGTTAAAAATGACATGAGTGGTGCATGCTCACATAAATGTTCGTGCGGATGGTGGCGCTTCGGGAGCCGGGTCGTTCTTTTCCCTCTAATATGGCCGATGGCCGAGGGGAGCGATGGCTGGACTTTCCCGTTAATCGCGTTATACTTGTGACCGGGTTCTCTCCGTGTGAACTGGTCAATTCTTGTCAAAGGCACTAATTTTATTGTATCACTTCTAGTAGTAACTAATTAGTAATCTGTGCTTCTAGTGTCACATTGTTTTCATGCCTTTATGACATTATTTATTTATTTATTTAACAGTTTATTGTACACAGGATACATAAAATACAGATTTTAAATATAAAGGTTATACAAAGGGTACAGCTTATTTCTAAAGAAATTTCTTCCAGCATTATTTATTTCATTTCAATGATTTTATTTTAACAAAATAATGATTATGTTTGTTTTTAAATTTTTCACAAAATTTGACATTATGTAATTATTGTCATTACTATTTTGTGGCCATCAGAAAGAGTTGTTCATTTATATTCGTTTGTATCAGCTCATATACATCCCCACTTAGGGGCTCGAGCCTACCCTGAATTAGGGCGATCGGGCCTTAGTCGACCACGTGGGCCCAGTGCGGGTTGGTCGACTTCACACACAACCTATGAACACAACATATGAAATTGAAATTCGAAAACACATTGGTACGTGGCAGGATTCGAACCACGACCCCCCGAACAGGAGGTAGCGGCCCTTGCCATTACGCCACCGACTGTATTTATATTATTGATTTAATATTATGGTTGTTTGTGTTATGTGCAACGAATTTTGGATAAATATATTGAAATTGAAATTAAACGGTAATAAATATAATCGTCAATTTGGTATGATTAAAGTGAGAACTCTAAAATCTAACAACAAATAATAAGAACCGGCCAACCGTTAGTCGTACTCTCACTAAGGATATCGAACTAATTGAAAGAAAAACATTATTTTTTTGCTATCGGCAAAGTATATTTGTACTAACATACAGTGTGGACACTCCCTGCCGCTCTCTAGATTGCGACCTCACCCCCTCGTTATTCATATTGTTACAGATTGGTTACAGTTTGGTTGTCGAACGTATAGGATTTCGCCGCCATTTTGTTTGTTCCATCATTCCTTTTTTTAAATGTCATTTTTGGCTTGTTGTATGAAGCGTCCAAGGTTTGCTATCGGTCTCGTTGATGTTCTTTTGTTTGATAATATTAACACAAATAATTTATTGTATGGTAGTACGGAACCCTCTGTGAGCGAGGCCGACTCGAACTTGACCGGTTTATTACAAAGCTTAAAAAAGTGTAGCTTTGAATTTAACGTTAAGCAAAACTTTTGTAATGACTGTTACATAAACAGTACATCAATTTTCTCATCATCATATCAGCACATATACGTCCCCACCGAGGGGCTCGAGCCTACTCGTAAATCAAAACTTTTGTAATGACTGTTATATGAACAGTTCATCAATTTTATCATCATCATATCAGCTCATATACGTCCCCACCGAGGGGCTCGAGCTTCCTCGTTAATCAAAACTTTTTTAATGACTTACATGAACAGTACAACAATTTTCTCATCATCATACCAGCTCATATACGTCCCCACCGAGGGGCTCGAGCCTACCCTGAATTAGGGCGATCGGGCTTTAGTCCACAACGCGGGCCCAGTGCGGGTTGGTCGACTTCACACACAACCTCCGAGTTTGTTCGCAGGCGTGTGCAGGTTTCCTCTCGATGTTTTCCTTCGCCGTAAGAGCGTCGGATAAACGTACATATATGACATAAAAACTCGAAAACACATTAGTACGTGGCAGGACTCGAACCATGACCTCCCGGACAAGAGGTAGCGGACCTAGTCATTACACTACCGACGCTCACATCTGATCATTTTTTTAGTTACATTATATAAAATGGACAAATAGAGTCAAATTTTGTCACCGGTCGCTAATTTGGAAAGTTGTTTTCCGTGAAGTTAAATTAACTTTAACGTTTTATGGTGAACCACAGATTATATACTTAATGTTAATGAAGGTATAAAAGGGAATAAAAAGTTGCTTGATAAAATGAATGGATGGGCTAATGCCAGCTAATAAAACGACTTCGAACCAGTGTTTTATTGCTTTCGTTTAAGACTTGTACTTAGGACTAATATATTATATACTTTTACTTAGGCTTAAATAATAATCACTGCAGAAACCATAGAAATAAGTATTATTTTGAACTGACTTCCAAAAAGGAGGAGGTTCTCAATTCGACTGTATTTTTTTTATGTGTGTTACCTCAGAACTTTTGACTGGGTGAACCAATTTTGATGATACTTTTTTTATTTGAAAGCTAGTGCTTCCCGTGTGGTCCCGTAAAAAAAATATGAAAATAGGTGGAGAACTTTATTAGAAAATTAACAAAAACCAAAAATAATAATTCAAAATTATACTAAGTTGTTGCGATGGAAGTCGGTTTTTTTAACGTGTTTAGCGTTTATTAATTCAATAATTTTGTAGAAAAGTTTTACAATTTACTAGCTTCTTGCCCGCGGGTGCACTCGCGTTTATATGTTTTTTGTGACTGTCTTTGAGAGTGAGCGATGTTAATCAACCGCTTTTATGATTGTCTTTGAAAAAGTAACAATTTTTTTTACCCTCAGAATACAGAATACACGTACCAGAACACACGCACGGCGATAAAAGTAGGGCAACTTGGAACTACTCTAAATTGGTGTAGTTTTGACGCTTTGGCCTTTCTAATTCTTGAATGCAGGTAATTTATTTTTGTGAGTAAACAAGCAGTGGTTCTTTCTTACTTACCTAACTCAAAAAGTTTTATAATCCGACCAAAAATAGCAATATTACAGCCAAAGGAAGGAGGGTAGGCGCAGAGTTTTCGGCTCCAGCGCGCGACGTACATGCGGGGCAGCAGGCGGCGGGGCACAGCCTGGCAAACTCGCGGAGGACTACAGGCTAGTATGGGCAAAGTATATATTTTGTATGGGCTAGTACCTACGCCGGTGGCGCATCGTGCGACATCAAAGGCGCCGCGGTACTGAGAGCCATATCGTAATACTGTGCTAAGTTCATACTATTTTACTAGATCTCGGTAATGAACTTCATACAAACTTTCATCCCCTACATAACCCTCCTCAGGGAATGAATTAAAAATAAATTTTCTTTGTGCTCACATAGGTACTCGTAGAAGGAACTTCTGTGCAAAATTTCATTGTCCTTGTCTGTGATGCCTGATGGTATTCGAAACAGGTCGCTAACAAATTATAAACGCAATCTTATTTCTTTTATGTGGAATTAGTGTAGATATTATGTGTGGTATAATGTTCCACCAAGAACCCACAATCAAAAGTATCAACTATGAGTTTTATTGTGCGTTGTCTGTCACATAAAGACTAACATCCCCTATTTTAAATTTTCTGAAATCCTTTTTCATTTCTCACCTACAATATACAGGTGTACAATAAAGGAGTGGTGATATTTTAAGGTGGGCTTGCACTCATCAAACTGAACAACTTTAGTTTTACAACTTTGCTGAAGTCGCGATTTTTTTTTTACTTTTTATACGATTCGGTCAGCTGATTGTCCGGTTTTGTAGGACTTTCTTGGAGAAAGTTGTTTTTGATGAGTGGAAGCCCACCTTTAAGTATCACCACAGCTTTATAATTATATTACATAATCTAAATAGAACTCTTGTTTAATTTTGATTAATTGATTTTTTTTTATTCACAATTGGTAAGCCCTTGGCATCATTTCACCTGATGGTAAGTGACTATGATGCCGAAGATGTAAGCGGGCTTACCAAGATTCCCCAACGCAATGGAGAACTGGCTACATTATCTTCAAGCCGAAACACATCGATGCTGTTAAAATGCCAGGCGGGCTATGAAAATTGTATGTATTGTATTTTAATTGTAAGCCAGTCAGTTTTAGATTTTTAAGGTAGATTAAATAAAACTGATAACATAAAGAACTTCAAAAATGTTTATAGTTATTTAAGATACAAGGGTTGTAAAAAGGTCAATAACAAGCGAGTGACATTTGTGAGCCCGAGCAGCAGGCGAGGGTTTACCATCGTCAAGAGTTTGTTATTTCCTTTTACACCCATGTATCATACGAAGTTTTTCAATACAGTTGTGAGAAAATCGATAAAATAAAAAAAAAACAACGCGTGACAGAAAAACAAAATACATGGGTAGGTACATACCTATCAAGGTTTCAGCAACCAAAGTTCATTTTACACGACTTGTGGCTTTTTTTAAATTTCCGGGGAGTAATCTCACTTTGTTTTTTCTTATTCATACACATAAGTATATTTTTATTACATATATATTAACTATTCTTAATTTTATTAGTTTTCACAACTTAAACATCTCAATTCAGTTTTACGAAAATTGCGCCATATTTTAGCTAGCACACGTACACATGCGTCAGTTTTTTTTAATTATCATACATAGACTACAATACGGCTTGGGATACTTAACCTCTTCGGTAAAGATGACCTATTCCTTGGTGTAACCGGTTCCACTTCATTCATATTTTTTCTCTTTTCTTCACAAAGTATAACCCAAAGAGAATCTAAACAGCTTGCGTTATGTACTAACCTCGGAGGAACTACCTATCTCTTTTACAATTATCCTTTCAAAAGTCTTAAAGAAGATTCTGATTCTTTGGTTATCATAATTTTTTTTGCTTGTTCCTCCGAGCTAGAAATCAAAAAAAGTGGTAAAGTAAAAGCACGTGTGCGGTAAAATCAATTTTGCGCACACTTGACTGGCATATAAAGGACCACTTTTCGAGCCAGTGTATTGAAAAAATCTCAAGTTGCTTTCGAGTATTGAAAGATTAATGTTAAACAAAAGAAGTGTAGGTACATTAAATGCAGATAAATAAGAACTATACTGGGTTTCCTGGAAGAAATTGCTTTAAGCAATAAGGCCGCCTACATTGTACAATTTAAAAGTTTACTGTCTGTTCTGTACTATTCTCTATATATATTTTTATTATTGTACAATAAAGCATATTTGATTGATTGATTGAATAATAATAATACATATAATAAAACTATAACGGCGCCGTGTCTATACATGAAATATTTTTGGAAGATAATAACTGTGGTGGACATTACTAACAATATAGAGGCCAAAACAACAATTTTCGGAATTTTTGTCTGTCTGTCTGTATGTTCGCGCATCACGCAAAAACTACCAGGCCGATTTTGATGAAATTTTGAATGGTGGTTCCTTATAGCTCGGGTTAAAATATAGGATAATTTTTGTCCCGAAAAATTCAAGAATTCCCGTGGGAAGATTCAAAAACCTCCACGCGGACGAATACGCGGGCACAGCTATTCAAAATAAGAGTCAAAAGTACTCAATCATTAACTGTGTACCACGAGTTTACGAGAACATTAGTAGGTAAATCATGGAACCGGTTTGGGCGCAACAACGATAGCACAGTATTACTATATACAGGGCGACATCAGAAACCACTTTTTCAGACCTGGTAATTGATGGTCATTTCAACATAGTAGGAGTTACATTACATGAAATAAACGTTCTTTTTTTTTGGTAATTTTGTCCTAAATTAAATCGCTGATTCACCAAATTATGGTTACCCTATTTGTTTAATCAAAACCTCTTTGGTTGTCTTTCAGAATAGTTTAAACTATTCTCTATGACAATTATAAAACTTAATTTACAGTGACAATGTCACTGTAAGTCAGTCTTGGTAAATAATTATTTGTTAGTGAAAATTAATTGTTTTGTCGGTGGTTACAAGAAAATGGGGAATTTATCTTTGCATCTCTTTCTTGGTTATAGGGTGACCACGCTGTTTAGAGGACATAATTTAATTTTAAAGATTGCATGATTAAGTTTAAATAATGCAACTAACCACCTCTATTCCTGTGTTATTGTAATCTCAGTTTAATGCTTAATTAAGTCTTGTCACTTCTGATTACGTCTTCGATGGCACTCTGTATAGCGGCTGAATCGTAATACTGTGACAATAGTAGAGGAAGACATAAAACAAAACACTAAAAAATTTATTATAAGTATACCTTATTTTTTGGTACCTAACCTGAGTTAAGTCAAAGTATATATATTAATACTAACATACAGTATGGACACTCCCTGCCGCTCTCTAGATTGCGACCCCACCCACTCGTCACTTGATACAGATTGGTTACAGTTTGGTTCACGAACGTATGGGATTTCGCCGTGATTTAGTTTGCTCCGTCATTTGTTTTTAGAAATGCCATTTCACGACCGTGTCCGGGGTATGGTTAAGTGTTCCGTGAAAATACATATAGCAAACATTAAATAAAATTAGTACCAATCGTTAGTCAAAGAGAGGAAGTCGACTCGGGGTCCGCACGAACATTTTTACTACCAACAGAACTAGACCTCTCAATAAATACTTTGTTTAAAAAAACCGGCCAAGTGCGAGTCGGACTCGCGCAAAGTAGAGTTCCTTAGTCTATTCAAAAAATGAATGTTTATTTTAAAAACAAAATAATATTTGCAGTTGGTAATAGAACATATTGTATGAATAATCTATGGACTTTTTACAAATCGAACTGCACATCTTAAGTTGGTCGACTATTTCTCCTAAACTAAGAAAGCCTACTTAGCTGTGATAGTTTTCATTTTAAATTCATTATATAGACTACTTTTATAGTTTTTTTCAAATTTACTAATACAGCGGTTTAGTTGTTAGGGGGTGGGGACACTCGACTCCAACAAAATTTTGCACTTTCAAGCCTATTTTTTCGAAAACGGAAACTTAAATTATAAAATGGTCTTAGAAGACTCTCAACTATTTTTTAAGTTTTAACAAACGATGCCCCACACGACTGGGTTTGACGAGAAAAAAAAATCATCCCCACTTTACTTGTAGGGGAGGTAGGTACCCTTTAAAACTTTTTTTCCAAAATGATTTCCAACATGACGGAACTATAAGGGTTCCATGTTGTACTATAGAACCCTAAAAAGGAAATTTCCAAAGTCCAGAGTGACATTTTTCCCGTGAGAATGGGATGACTTTAGATTTTCTCATAGGTGCGAGTATTCCAATAATCTATGCATTACTTTAAGGCCCAATAGTTTCGGATCGGAGAAGGGGGGGGGGAGGGAGATTGTAAAATTATATTCAAAAAATATATTTGAGATTCTCACAACAAACCTTTTATTTGATTGTACGATGTAGTTTGCAAAACTTTTATTCTATTTTATAATTTACTCCCTAAAAGTGTTTCTCACGTTTGAAATTCATCTTTGGGTTGTCGACCTACATATGTGTACCAAATTTCAACTCAATCGGTCTAGTAGTTTCGGAGCAAATTGGCTGTGACAAACGGACGGACGGACGGACAGACAGGCACATGAGTGATCCTACAATGGTTCCGTTTTTACCTTTTGAGGTACGGAAACCTAAAAATGCCGTTGAAATTTATAACCTCTCAACGCAACCGCCAGATGGACAGTGACAGACAGGGGTTCTGGGCGCGCTATTGTTTACTTTTATTGATTTTTTTGTGAATCTAAATGGAATATTGTGTATTTCCATATAAAATATTAATCTAAATTAGAGTGCTTATAACATAAAAATAAAAGAACAATAATCCTTTACTTGTAATTTAGACTATTTAAGTAACAAAAAAAAATGCAAAAAAAACAGTCACAAAAAGGCCATAGTTTGAAGGACAAGTTTACACAGAGAATCAGAAGTATAAGTTATTAAATGTAATTAAAACAAATTATTACGTACCCTGGCATCGTTTTCACCACAAATCTTTTTCAGAAACACAGAAACAACAACGTAAATTGTGCGCACATTCACTCACGATTTGAAGTACGAGACATGAATTTTGAGTGAAGTTTCTCTGAATATTTTTGTACTGTAAGTGTGGCTAATGATTGGCCACAGAGGTAGACAACTTCACTCCCTTTTCATTTCCTAGCTTTCTATTGGTTCATAAGCAATCTTTGATTTAGTTTAGGCGCTAATTTGAACCGCTGTAAATCGTTCCGCCTGGCGACCAGCGACAGACACGGGTTTTTTTTTATTTTGCCGCCTGGCGGAATGCGACAGACGAGTGCAAACAGAACACAATACCTATTGTTAAACTGCAATTTCTCTTGTTAATGTTATACTTCATCTCCTTATCAATAGGTAAGGTATCAATTTAATTTAGAACCATGAATATTGGCTATGCCGAAAGCAGTATGGGGGTTGACCCTTAAAATTACTATTAAAAAGTTATCTGTCCTGAAGTTTTGTTTATCGACGAATTCTTATAAATCTATCTTTAAAATATGAGTTCAGGTTATGCTTGAATATGTTGAGTAAGTAGAGTAGATTGTAGTCATATTAAGGCGAGGTGTTGATTGTAACAACTGTCTCTGTCTTTTTGTTTAAGTGTAAAGAGTAAAGAAAATAACCATACTTTTTCACTTTTGCAATGGTTTTTCGTTTCAACCAAAAACTAAAATGAAAGTATAAAAAATAATAACATTACTCACTTTTTATTATAATTACAAATATTGTTGTATATTTTTTAAATTTATATTTCAAAATAAACTCATAACTAGAGTTGAAAGTAACGGTGTAGACACCTATCTTTGGTTTTTTTTTCTATCGAACCAAAACTGCTCAATCGTGTTTCTAATAGCTTTTGACTTTAAGAAACATCATTAACAATAAGCGTTCATTCAACCTTGGGTTTTCTATCGTTTAGGAGTAATTGACGTCAAAAATAACGAAAAATCTGTAATATTAGGGGACAAGGGGGCATGACGGGGTAGTTAATGTTTGAAAGCCAATAAATCGAATAATATTATTCTTTTCTAGGTTTTTTTACTTTAATTATTATCTTCAATAAGTAGTCTTTCAATTTCAACAATTACATATTAGGAACTCTTGTTTGACAATTATGTATAAAAATATAAAAATTTGTAATAAGTCCCATCTCCCCATCTTGCCCCCTGGGTAGGGTAAGATGGGGCACCTCCAAGGGGGAAGATGGGGCGATGGTACTTATTACATATTTTCAAGATAAATATTATTAATATAATGAGTATCATTACGTGGAAAAGTCGTAAATATATGATGGCTGGCAAAATTCATATCTGAATACCGTGTCTTCATCTTCATCGTCGACACCAGCATAACTTTTTACACACAGCACATATGCCACACGTCTGTAGACTCTAAATAGCGACCTGTACAATAAAGATAGGGCGTATTTTCGGGCTCACTATCGCTGTTTTCTGAGGATGACGATTTAGCGTCGGTAATTTTCTTCCTTATATACTATACTTACCGATACCCCATCTTGCCCCTGCATGCCTTACGAACTTTAATAAATTATTAAACAAAAAGCAATTCTCCACATGGAAACAAGTAACTACTTGCCTCTTTTCGTGAATCTTCGCACATTTGAAAAAAAAACTCCGTATCTGTAATGGCAATGTTTAGATCACTAACACGAATCAAGTGAAATGCAAAAATGAAAAGAGATTTGACAAAATACAGTTTTTAAGCTATTGTATAGCTTTTATCGCGGGCTTTGAGGGGACCGAATCAAGAAATTTCGTAACGGAAAAACCTGACACCCCAAACAAAAAAATATATTGAGTTCTAAAAAACTATCCATCATGATGATGGTGATGGTGGTGGTGATGGTGGTGGTGATGGTAGTGGTGATGGTGGTCGCGATGGTGGTCGCGATGGTGGTCGCGATGGTGGTCGATGACGATGACGATTTAACTTTCTAACCGATTTAATTTATTACATAAACATCCCGCGCCCCAAGGACTATATGGTACTGGTAAATACTTCATAAATAAAAAAATAAAAAAATAGTTATAATTGCATAAGTTGATAAAAAATGCTATGCAATAGCTTTACCGCGGAAGTCCCCGAGTGCCACAAGTCTTTTTTTCAATTATTAAACAAATATCACAGTGTTTCTACGTGGCCTCTGTGCTAACTGATTGGCATCATGGCGGCGCATTGTCACCCACTAGCAGGATTCTGATTGGCCAATTGTCACGCCGTATAAAGCCGTTGCCCCGTCTTGCCCCCCTCTCCCCTACCGCCTTAAGTTGCCACACCACTGTGTTGCTGACTTAGCTGCAGCTTTGACGGCTCTCGACAAACACTCCGTCAAAGGGGCCGCCCTGAATTAAGTCGCGCCACCCGCCGCGCCGCGATTGAACTCTGGGTGGCCCCTTTGTGAGTGTTTGACTGTCACCGCCTGCCGGCTCACAGTATTAATCAAAGATGCAGTTATTTCAGCAAACGAACTATACTACTATAATTATCTTATAACAATTCCTTCAAATCAAATACCTAGGTAACAACATCAAAGAAGACAAAACTGGGGCCCAAATGAAAATAAATAACAATATGAAAGAGAAAATGACAAAAGATCGTAGACTCAAGTGACAGGCGTCTTGACAAGGGTATACGAGAGCCCGGCTAAGTACTACTAGCCTGTCAATGTCGGCTTGAGATCCCTTTGATTTCATACCCTAATCCACTACCATAAGGCCACTCAATACCATCTAACAGTTTGTAAAGCTTAGGTCTTAGACTACAATAAGTAAAAATATTTCTCTATTTTCTGGTTTGATGCGGTTCCCTAACTGTGCGTTAGCTTGTAATTTATTTGTGCTTCTAACTTGGAGTTTATTTTGTGTTTCTTTCCTTTTTTTTTTCATTCATTTTCTGTATATTCACTTAACGACATGCAAGTATTAAGGCTTTTATATGCGAAAACATATAAGTGGTTTATAGTTATTTTAAATAGTCGTCACTAATTGTTATGTTTTATCAGTTTGTTTTCCAAATAAAAAAAGCGTCTGGCACTCGGGGACTGGCTGCGGTATAGCTAATGCATAGCATTTTTTATCAACTTATGCAATTATAATTATTTATTTATTTTTCATTTATGCAGTATTTATTCACTATTTTTTGATGTTTTACTGTTTTACTATTTGTCGTGTGCTCCTTTTGATAAAAGGACCATATAGTTTTAAACTTTTTAGTTACTGGACTGATTGATTCCAAAATCGATAACTGAGGGTTCCTGAAGTCCCTTATCAAGAATCCGTTGCCAGAATTTAAAAAAAGTGGTCGACAATTTTGGAAGCAAGCGGTCCAGTAACTGAAAAATTCAAAATTGCTGCCACTTTTTTCAATTCGGGCAACGGACTTATGATAAGGGAGCTTAGGGACCCCCAGATATCGATTTTGAAAGCAATTAGTCCAGTAACTAAAAAGTTCAAATTGGCGGCCACTATTTTCAATTTGGGCAACGTATTCGTGATAAGTGACCTCAGGGACACTCCCAGATATCGACTTTGGAAGCAATCGGTCCAGTAACTAAAAAGTTCAAAATGGCGGCCACTTTTTTCAATTCGGGCAGCGGATTCATGAAAAGGGACCTCAGGGACCCTCAGATATCGATTTTGGAAGCAATCGGTCTAATAACTAAAAAGTTCAAAATGGCGGCCACTTGCGGCTAGTCCTTGGGGCGCGGAATGTTTATGTAAAAAATTAACACTAAGAAAGTTACACCAGTAAAATTTACCAAGTCCTTTTAGTACCGCAAATTGCTAATAGATGGCACTGTAAGTTTTTTAGAACGCGGGGTGTTAGGTTTTTTCGTTACGAAATTTCTTGATTCGGTCGCCGCGCTCAAAGCCCGCAATAGCTTAATAAAATAAAAAAAGACGTGTGGCACTCGGGGACTGCCGCGGTAAAGCTATTGCATAGCATTTTTTATCAACTTATGCAATTATAATTATATATTTAATTTTATTTATGAAGTATTTACCAGTACCATATAGTCCTTGAGGCAAGGGATGTTTATGTAATAAATTAAAATTAAGAAAGTTAATCATCATCATCATCATCCGTCATCCATCATCTGTCATTCGTCATCCGTCACCCGTCATTCGTTATTCGTCTTTCGTCTTCCGTCATCCGCCATCCGTCATTCGTCATCTGTCATTTGTCATCCGTCATTCGTCATCTTAACGTCAGTCATCCGTCATCCGTCATCGTCATCCGTCATCGTCATCGTCATCATCATCATCATCATGATGAATAGATAGATGGCACTGTAAGTTTTTTAGAACTCAAAATATATATATGTATATATTTTTTGGGGTGTTAGGTTTTATTTTCGTTACGAAATTTCTTGATTCGGTCCCCTCAAAGCCCGCGATAAAAGCTATACAAGAGCTTAATAAGTAAATAAATAATTGTCAATCCATAAATTAATTAGTAGTAAGCAGATACCTCTAGCTGTGACATATCGTGGTACAAAGTTATAGCAAAATTAGTATTTTGTAGATGTGCCGTTTAGATCTTAATTCATCATCATATCAGCTCATATACGTCCCCACCGAGGGGCTCGAGCCTACCCTGAATTAGGGCGATCAGGCCTTAGTGGACCACGCGGGCCCAGTGCGGGTTGGTCGACTTCACACACAACCTGCGAGTTTCTTCGCAGGTGTGAGCAGGTTTCCTCACGATGTTTTCCTTCATCGTTAAAGCAATCGGTAAGTATATGTGCGTAAGTTTTTAAAAGCTCATTGGTACATTGGCCGTCCAGATTTGAACCCGGTACCTCTGGTTAGAAGGACAGAGTCGTTACCGGTTGAGCCACCGACGCTTTTTTAGATCTTAATTAGACCTTTCTATTGTCATACGTGGTATGTTATTCATAATGTCATTACCACAGTCTAAGAATCCATACAGTCGTCCAACGGAGACGTCTAGCTAGACAGGGCAAACGTGCGGGGGCCGCGGGGCGGGTATGTCTAGTGGGATACTTCATTCATGCTATGGACCAGTTTGTTCAGTCCAGCGAGCGGGAGAGTTCATTCATAACAGGTAAGGAGCACGAGCCTGGGGACTAGTGATGTCGGCTTTGACGTAATTATCAAAGGCAATGGACCATTGTTGTATGGATCCTTACACTGTGTCATTACTATGGGCCTTATAACAAGGCTCAAAGTCACCAAAAGCATACCCTGGACACTTCATACAACGGGCCAGAAATGACATTTCAAAAAAGGAATGACGGAACAAACAAAATGGCGGAGAAATCCTTTACAACCAAACGGTAACCAATCTGCATCAATATGGGTGACTAGGGGGTGAGGTTGCAATCTAGAGAGCGGCAGGGAGTGTCCGTACTGTATGTTAGTACTAATATATATACTTTATGGAGAGTGTTATACTCTGAGTTTCCTTTCGTGAATGAATTATAATTAAAGAGATCCGTAGGAAGTGGGAGCGGGCGGGACACAGAGCTCGTACAATAGATGGCCGTTGGGGTAGTAAAGTTCTCAAGTGGCGACCGCACGCTGGAATACATAGCGTAAGCAGGCCTCCGTCTCGGTAGACTCACGACCTGGTGAAGGTCGCAGGAAGCGCAGGACCGGTCGTTGTGGATATTCTTGGAGGAGGTCGTTGTAGCAGTACATTAGTATTAATCATATACGTACTTTAAACACCTCCTTGGCGTTATGTTTAAGACCATAAGCTTCACATTAGGAGGTCACGGGTGTAGCGCGGTGCGCAGATATTCATTCTCCTTTCCTTCGACCATCTTTTTATCCCATTTATTTCTTTTCCGCGCAAGCGACAATCTATTTGACAATATAGTTTTAAATTCTTTCCGAACACAATCACAAAACTTAATAAATTATAAAATAAATTACCTAAATACCTAGATACATTTACCGGCTGCTCGCATCCCTTTTTTGGGTAATATATAATTATATGTTTAATTCGTTTGTGTATAGTGTAAATTTAATTTATAAATAAACAATGAACTATATTTTTTTCAAAATGCAAGGCTTAGTTTCGTCGATCGGGGGGGGGGGGGGGGGGGGGGAGGGGAATAGTCAATTTTCGTCTTGTTTCATAAATAAAATCAAAACTATTTATTTTACAAAAATAATAAAAAAATATATTTGAGCTCCTCATAACGAGCCTTTTCATTTCATATATGTCACAGTAAGGTTTGCAAAACTTTTTTTATTTCCTAATTTGTCCCGTGAAATTGATCCTTATTTAAAAAAAATATTTATTTACTTTGCACTTCTGTGTTTGGGTCATAGGATTAGATCATCCTACCAAATTTCACCTGATTTGGTCCAGTAGATTCGGAGAAAATTGCCTGTGACAGACGGACGGACAGACAGACAGACGCACGAGTGATGCTATAAGGGTTCCGTTTTTTTGTACGGAACCCTAAAAAAACATAAAAATCGGTTAACAATCAGCTAAGATAACGCGTAACATACATATAGTGGAATTGGGAACCTCCTTCTTTTTTGAAGTAGGTTGAAAATAAATTTGACCCTCATACAAAGTCAATAAGTGAGTAGTGGTCTGTCAGCTGATTGATTTCTGATGATTATTTCTGAAGAAAAATTAATATATTTTTTACGATGACTGACCTGAATGACCAGTCGCACTCATCATCAACATCACATCAGCTGAAGGATGTCCACTGCTGGACAATGGCCTGCCCCAAGGATTTCCACGACGACCGGTTCTGCGCTGCCCGCATCCAGCGGCTTCCCGCGATCTTCACCTGTTCATGATAGATTAGGGATGACGACAGCATCAGAAATAAATTATGAACTCTTGATCACTATATTGCCCTCCTACTTAAACTTCGGAAGCCCTTGCCCGTTTTGTTTTCCATCAAGTCTTCGATTTTAAATTCACCAAAATCACAAAATGAGTCCATAAATGACGCTGCAAAACTATGACGTCACGCCTAGGTATTTCAAACATTTTTAGAACAAAATGTCGTTTTAAAATAAAAAGTAAATCAGATGACTAACATTCGGAATTTAACTAACCACACCCTACTTTGCCCTACACGCACTTAGCCACTTTTTTGTATCTAGATATCTATTTATTTTGCGAAATTGATTTTTTTACTTTATTTTCGAAAATCAATTGAACCACTTGATTCGTAATTTAAATCGGTTTATATTTTATTCCCTACTAGCTGTTTCCCGCGGCTTCACCCGCGTTGACCACGTTTCTATGACTTTTCGAGGGTGCGCGATCGTGGTAAAAAGTAGCCTATGTCTTAATCCAGGTCCTAATCTGTCTACCTACCAAATTTCAGCCAAATCCGTTTAGTAGTTTTTGCGGGAAAGCGTAACAGACAGACAGACAGAGTTACTTTCGCATTTATAATATTATTATAAAATATAAGATAAGCAAAGTGGGGTGTGGTTAGTTAAATTCCCAATTAGGAACCCCTTTCACGTGATGGTGAGAGACGATGATGCTGAAGATAGAAGCGGGCTTACCAAGATTCCCCAACGCAATAGGGAACTGCCTACCTTATCTTGAATCCGGAACACATCAAGGTTGTTAACATTGATGTTTGGCGGCAAGACTTAAACAAGATGGTGGCCTGCCAGGCCGGCTTTGAAAATGCCCTTCCAATAACCAAACCTGAGACTCCGCCGGGAATTGATTGAGGGACGCCACGTTGGTGGATACAAAAAGATAAAAACTTTTCATTTAATGTTTTGCAATTAAATCAGAATTTAGGAATCTAGGCAAACTACTTTTCACTTTTCGAAGAATGCTTGAAGTTCTCGTGTCTTGTACAAAATTTAATGTGTTTTCACTCGGTACTCAACACTGCTCAACATTGCCTAGGGATATTTAAAAAAAATCATAAAAAACATGGTTTTTAAAAGTTATTAAAAATTATTTAGAACATGTGAGTGCTATATTTGGGAGTACCTTCTCAGTTCTTATGAACATGTCTTCTACTTATTTCATACTTGCTTTTTCCCGCGGCTTCGCCCGTGTGGACATCGTTTTTATGACTGCCTTTGAGGGTGAGTAGTGCCCGAGCCGCAAGCGGCTCGCGAGCATGGAAATAAGTTTTCTCTAGATCCCTATCCCAGATTAGGCTATTGTTAAGCAATCTATGACACTCCTTAACCATCTGTGCATAAAAATCACAAAAATCCATTGTTTCGTTGCGATTTAAAAGAAATTAGTCAGAAATAGAGTGTTTTTCTCAGTTCCCTCAGAACTTCATCAGGCTATGCTACTTTCACGGGATAAAAAGTAGCATATGTCCTTCCCCGTGACACAGGCTACCTGCATGCCAAATTTCATCAAGATTGGTCAAGGTGTTGAAGCGTCAAAAGGTAACAAACAAACGCATTTTCACATTTATAATATAAGTAAGGATAAGTAATCTGTGTCATCCTTCTATGACAACATAAAATCACAATTTTAATTCTCCGCGCGTTTTTACTAAAATCATTAATTAATAAGAACGAGAGGGTAAATATAGCACTTGCTCACCTCTAAAGTTTCTACCCTACACATGATCTGAGTAATTTTTTATAGTTCTACAAAAAACCATGTTTTGTATGAAAAGTCTAAAAATATCCCTAGGCAAAGTTGATGTGTGTATGTATGTGTTGGTTTATGTATTAGGCTCTACATATGCCCGCGGCACATTTATGCAAATACTAAAAGCTTTCTTGCTTGCGAATAAATTATTCATAGAATATTTTAGAGATTACTAGAAATTGTAAGGGACTTAGGCCATAAGCCAACTGTAATGTCCATTAAATATGCATTCAGGCAATCAATTTAAAACGGCGAGTAGGTATGAAGCTCAGTTAGGCTTTGGGTCAGTCACGCAGGAAGCATGGTCAATGGTCATTACCACTGTTAGTGTCATTTTTAGGGTTCTGTAGACCCAAAGGGTGACTAACAGGACCCTATTTCTAACCCTCCACTGTCCGTCTATCCGTCTATACCGTAATAGGTGACAATGGAAATTTGTACAGAATGTGTATTTCTATTGCCGCTGTAACAAAAAATTACAAAAATAGAAAAAGCAAAAAAAACGTGTTTTATTTAGCTCTGTTTAACTATTTTATAGTTTATTGTACATAGGATACATAAATTACTAAGTGGCGTAATGGTTCGTCCATTCCCTTCACACCAGGAGGTCGCGGGTTTGATTCCCGGCTTGGTCAACTTTGTAAGACTCGGTTTGATTGGTGCTAGGGCATTTTCATAGCCTGCCTGGCTAGCTACCACCATATTGTCTTGCCGCCAAATATCAGTGTTAAGATAAGATAGCCAGATCCCCATTGCGCTGGGGAATCTTGGTAAGCCCGCTTCCATCTTCGGCATCGTCACTTACCATCAGGTGAGATGACGGCAAAGGCCTACCAATTGTAAATAAAAAAAAAGTAAGGTGACACAAAGGTTTTTCCCAATAGACTCGGTTCCTCTGTCGTAAAAACGGTAATACATACAAGCGTGAAACTGGGTGTGATTATAGTTACTTTAGCGATATTTCCTACTCGTTCTAAGCTATCTATCCTAAGGTAAAGCAACAAATAATAAAAACCGGGGAGTAGTACTCGCACTAAAGAGTCCGAACTGAATAAAAAAAGCACATTTCTGTCGCCTTTCTTTTGTTTGTAATGTGAATAGGTATCATTGTCATAGTTGTGTCAAAGTATATATATTAGTACTAACATGCAGTATGGACACTCCCTGCCGCTCTCTAGATTGCGACCTCACTCCCTCGTCCGACCAGATTGATACAGATTGGTTGTAGTTTGGTTGTCGAACGTATAGGATTTCGCCGCCATTTTGCTTGTTCGGTCAATCATTTTTTGAAATGTCATTTCTGGCCCGTTGTATGAAGTGTCCAGGGTGTGGTTGTGTGGAGATGTGTGGTGGTACGGAACCCTCGTAGCGCGAGACCGTCTCATAAAACATACCGTCTCACACTTGGTATGTTTTATCTCGACCGTTTCCTTGCACGTTAATCCGTTGATCCTGTTTGTTAACACTAGATGATAGTCGTTATGCCGTGTCTGATGTTTTATAGGCAGCTTGCATTACCTCTGACAGTGGGGTTGGCCAAGATAATCCACCAACCCGTGTATAGCATAACCTTTCCGAGTTTGGGGAGAGACGGCAGCTCCAGCAGTGGGGACGTTTAGGGGTTGTTAACCAGCAGGTATGATAAGAATGGATAGATCCGTCGCTGTAGCACGCGATCCTGTCATTTGGCTGCTCTGGAGACACGACATCGACTAGGTTAATCGCTGAGCCGGTCTCGCTGAGTAATTACCTAAGTATGATTATGATTTATAGGTCTATAAACATTTCACATTTGTCACATGCTTATGAGATGGTTATTTTTTGGGTAGTAACCAAAATATGTATTGGTTTCACTACGTGCATTTCTTTTTAGAGGCTATAGTTAATCATTTTTACTTTCGTTTACCAGTTTTAAGTTCTCGAGTGGCGACCACGCACCGGAAAACGTAGTATAGGCAGGCCTCTCGGTAACGTAGGTAGGCCTCTCAATTGGTGGACCGACGAGCTGGTGAAAAGGCTTATATGGTAACGATGATGATAATAATAAGGCCTACTTCACTGGGTAGTTCATTAATCCAGGAAAATACTGAAAAAAGGAAAAAAAGAATATAGGATAAAAAAGGTCCAATGAAAATATTTTCTTCTAATGACAGTACTTCACATTAATGAATGAAAGTATTATTATATTTTCCAGACCCTCCAATAAAGGAGAAATTACGACACTCTTTACTCAGCAAGACTTTAAAAATATGAGCCATTTTATTGAGAAAAATAAGAGCTTCCAAGGTACTTGCAATTTAATCTTGGGTTCCTAATGGAGGCATTACTTAATTAACAGAATATATTATGGAGGAAAATGAAATTTGACTTTAATGCCGGACGATAAACTAATTTTTTGTCGTTTAGGTAGATTTTAACGATAAAAATTTGATATTTATATTGTATGCTATTAAAGTAATAACTAAATAAACTAACTCCGTTCCAAATTCAACATTTGATATAAAGTGATATAAACTCTATCACATAATATCTGTAACGTTAATGTATGAAATTAAGTTAAGTGCATATTTAACAACTTAAAGTGGAAATTGAATAAACAGCTTTGTTCAGTTAAAGTTGCATTAGTTCAGCATGTCTGGTGCCACCGTAATAAGGAGATCCATCGATTTGGTTTTTCGCAGCCCGTAGTGCGCAGGGCATCGACTGGTGCCACTGATGTTCAGTATATCTGGTGCCACCGTAATAAGGAGCTCCATTGATTTGGATTTTACGTAGCCCGTAGTGCGCAGGACATCGACTGGTGTCACTGATGTTCAGCATGTCTGGTGCCAGCGTAATAAGGAGCTCCGTCGATTTGGTTTTTTCGCAGCCTCTAGTGCGCGGGGTATCTGGTGTCACTGTTGTTCAGTATATCTGGTGCCACCGTAATAAGGAGCTCCGTCGATTTGGTTTTTTGCCGCCTCTAGTGCGCGGGGCATCGACTGGTGCCACTGATGTTCAGTATATCTGGTGCCACCGTTATAAGGAGCTCCGTTGATTTGGTTTTTTTGCAGCCTCTAGTGCGCGGGGCATTGACTGGTGCCACTGATGTTCAGCATATCTGGTGTCACCGTAATAAGGAGCTCCGTCGATTTGGTTTTTTCGCAGCCTCTAGTGCGCGGGGTATCTGGTGTCACTGTTGTTCAGTATATCTGGTGCCACCGTAATAAGGAGCTCCGTCGATTTGGTTTTTTCGCAGCCTCTAGTGCGCGGGGTATCTGGTGTCACTGTTGTTCAGTATATCTGGTGCCACCGTAATAAGGAGCTCCGTCGATTTGGTTTTTTGCCGCCTCTAGTGCGCGGGGCATCGACTGGTGCCACTGATGTTCAGTATATCTGGTGCCACCGTTATAAGGAGCTCCGTTGATTTGGTTTTTTTGCAGCCTCTAGTGCGCGGGGCATTGACTGGTGCCACTGATGTTCAGCATGTCTGGTGCCACCGTAATAAGGAGCTGCATCGATTTTGTTTTTTTGCAGCCTCGAGTGCGCGGGGCATTGACTGGTGCCACTGATGTCAAGCATATCTGGTGCCACCGTAATAAGGAGCTCCGTCGATTTGGTTTTTTACAGCCTCTAGTGCGTGGGGCATCTGGTGTCACTGTTGTTCAGTATATCTGGTGCCACCGTAATAAGGAGCTCCGTCAATTCTGTTTTTTCGCAGCCTCTAGTGCGCGGGGCATTGACTGGTGCCACTGATGTTCAGCATGTCTGGTGCCACCGTATTAAGGAGCTCCGTCAATTCTGTTTTTTCGCCGCCCGTAGTGCGCGGGGCATCGATTGGTGTCACTGATGTTCAGCATGTCTGGTGCCATCGTAAAAATAAACTCGACTGAGAGGTGCTTCGTCGATTTGGTTTTTTCGGAGCCCGAGTGCTCCAAGCCGATTTTTGTTTCGCTGTTGGTTCAAGGAAAAAAAATGTTTACAGCACTCTAGATGGAGTAGTTCGTAGTTAGCCTTATTTTTATAAGCTGGGTGGAAGCGGGTAAAGGGGTTTTCTTTTAACTCTATCACATATCTTTGAGTTCATACGTTAGAAAAAGATAGAGGCTCATCAGTCATTCGTATTTAAACATGTTACATAAAAAAGTACCTAAATATGTATAAAGTGAGGTATTTCACCGTATTAACGCCCGCCTCCTTTTAACGCTCTGATAACAGAAAACAGACTTAGAATGGTATGATTTGTATGCTGATTCACGCACGCATAGAACAGACAAATAAGTCCACACTAAGTCCACACCACGACGAGTCGTCGCACTGTCATTTTGGTTACTGGTGACGCGAACTCCGCCAACGTTAGTCAGGTACGCTGCGCTTGTAAAATTAAACACTGAGAAAAATCGTAAGTTTTTTCACGTTTTTTGCTACAGTTTTCCCAGATTTTTTTTCGATCATGTTTTAAAATGGGTGCTTTCTTTGATTTTTCATAAATATCTCAAGAATTTTGAATATTTTGATGTTTTTTAGTCATCAATTCAAAGTGAATGCTATCAATCACCAGAGGCGTATTTACCCTATGTCCAGGTTGTTCTTTCGCCAGTCGTAGTAGAAAAAATTAGAACAAAATTTGAATTAAGTAGTCGATAATTTCTTATAGATTTTATTTGATAAAAACAATGCACATTGAAAAATAGAGACCAATATATCAAGTAGCGTAAAAATATTTTCCGCGAGTTTAACAAGTAGGTAGGTACATAACTCAGTGTTGTCATAAGAGATTATAGGTACCTTTGAATATTTATTATTGTTTTCAATTAAAAGTTTTAATAATGTGAATCGTTTTTGTTTTCTTCTTTTGGGGATCCGTTTGGTTGACCGAAAAATAAAAAAGCTAGCCAAGTGCGAGTTGGACTAGCGCTAATCATCATATCAGCCAAAAATCGTCCACTGCTGGACAAAGGCCTCCCCCAAGGATTTCCACGACGACCGGTCCTGCGCTGCCCGCATCCATCGGCTTCCCGCGATCTTCACCAGGTCGTCGGTCCACCGCGTGGGAGGCCTGCCTACGCTACATTTTCCGGTGCGCGGTAATAAGGGTGATGAACCATTACTAACATGCAAACAGAAGGTTACCAGTAAGGTGATGTTTATCGTGTGGCAGTACGGAACCCTTAGCGCGCAACTCCAACTCGCACTTGGCCGGTTTTTTTGTCACTTACAGAGGCGGTTTTTTTTTGCCCCGGGCGCCGGGTTCTTAAATACGCCTCGTCTATCACTGACCATATTTACAAATAACGCCAGGTAAAAAATCGATAGGAGTTATTGTTCTACATGGGCGTTATTAGCACAAGGCTTTTCAAAAACTAATAAGTAGGTATTTCAAATATTGGAATAAGTAAGTGATATGTGTTTTCAATACAAACTACTATTAGATTATCTCACTACTATGCTGATCGATCTCTTAATATTACTTTAGTGTTCAGCTACAAATTGTAGGTGATTTTATTATTAATGCCCATTAATATTTTGATCAAAACTAGTTTTTTTATTACATAAGTAACATGGTATATTTAAATGTTTTCGTTAAACATTTTTAAATATGAGTCACATGATAATTGAATTAACTTGACTCCGATATGTTTTGAGGAGAGCATGATAACAGTATTTATTATCACCCAAAATTTTTAACCTTATTGACTTTTTCTCACGTCCAATATTCAATTTAAAAAAATAGGGCGTTGTTAGGGATAGTAATTGTTACCCTCGGTTTATTATTAAGCATTGATCAAAGATTCATCTCAGATATTGTTTGTTTCATTTTTATCTAGCGCTACTTATATTATATTAAATATAGGCTAGATTGTTCAGTAAATCTACGAATATTTGCATGTAGCAGGTTGCATGACTTTTTTGACGTGAAATATGGGGACCAGGTCAGAAAATTTCAATGCAACGGATATAATGAAAGAGACTTAGAAATGTTTCCGGTAATGTCGTCCTATTTTTTTACTTCATATCATTATGTGTCCATCACCGCATAATTGGATAATTACTTACCAGTGGTAGGTCGTCAGTATTGTTAAATATGTATTTGCGCTATATCTATATAAGTAGAGCATCGAACGGCTAATTACAAATGCTGTCGTGACCCACCTTCTCCGTTTTATTAAATTTATCAGTGAATATTACGGCAGCAACGAATCTTTGAAGAAAGTAGGTGTTATGAAGAGAAAAACCTTAAATTGATTTGGATAAATTTTAGTGCAATTTCGAATTTTTTTTTATCAAGTTTTTAAACAAAAACCGGCCAAGTGCAAGTCGGACTCACACACAGAGAGTTCCGTACAACCACACCACTCCACAAGAGTAAAAATTTTTCGCCTGTGTGTCGCGTGACGGTCGGTATGATCGTTTCGTCCTCTGTACCCCGGTATATATAAAGTAATTTGTGTCTGTACCTACCGTAGCTCCAAGACGAAAGCTCAGCCATGATCGTTTCGTCCTCTGTAAATGTCTATAATGTGAAAAAAAGTTTTACTTTTACCGTGGTTTCATAAAACCATACACTACTTTTTCATTATATTAATTTATTATTTTATTTTTATCATTTATGACACCTATTCATGTCAATCATCATTTCAGCTCATATACGTCCCCACCGAGGGGCTCAAGCCTACCCTGAATTAGGGCGATCGGGCCTTAGTCGACCACGGGTGCCCAGTGCGGGTTGGTCGACTTCACACACGACCTTCGAGTTTCTTCGCAGGTGTGTGCAGGTTTTCTCACGATGTTTTCCTTCACCGTTAAAGCAATCGGTGAGTATATTTACGTAAGTTTCGAAAAACTTATTGGTACATTGGCCGTCCGGATTTGAACCCGGCACCTCTGGTTAAGTGGACCGAGTCGTTACCGGTTGAGCCACCGACGCTTTTATTTTTATTTATTTCAATCAAAATATGTAATTAAAGGAGAGCGACCGAGCTTTTCATTCAACTGGCGACTTACACTTGGTCCATCTTTATTATTTTTTTCTTTCGGTTTTGTAGAATCAAGCTGACGCTTGTATGTATTCAGTTGGACCAAATTCCCTTTAGTACCACCAGTTGCACATCGCAATTGGACCACGGAGGAAACCCGTACGATAGAGTAAAAAAAACGAGACCTACAGTACTCGCATATGATGTGTAACATGTGACAAAATACTTATGAAATTAATTAATTATCGGGTCGTACATTCACGGGCCGACCCTTCGAATAGTAGTATGTCATCTTTGCCTTTGCCATCACACTAGGCGGCATGGCTATGACAACCTTAGTTTTCGAGAATTAAAAAACGTTCGCATTTCCTGTTACACATTTCCGCCCCATTTCACGAAATCACTCCCACAAATTGCTGTGCGCGAGTCCGACCCGCACTTGGTCAGATCGAATAGCGCGCTTTCGCGACTTCCTGTTACACATTTCCGTCCCATGTTACACATTTCCGTCCCATTTCACGAAATCACTCCCACAAATTGCAGGAAAGCGAGAGCAAAGATGTTACACATCAAAAACTTTTAAAACACATTATTATTCTTAAAATTTTTATTATTTGATAGTAAATTCGCCATTTTTTGCCAGCTACCTGTGTGTTTCAAAAGATAATTTAAGCCTTTTAAACGTCGACCGGACAGACAAACAGGATAAGCTTATTAATGGGGGTCTCGTTGCAACCATTTGCGTACGGAACCCTAAAAAACCTGTAAAGTGCGAGTCAGAACCGCGCACAAAGGGTTCCGTACCATCATACTAGATGGCGCTAGTTTCTTCACGTTTAAAAAACACTTTTTTGTATGGAGACTTTCACTTTTTAAAATTTTTAGTATTTGTTGTTATAGCGGCAACATAAATAAATCATCTGTGAAAACTTTAACTGTCTAGCTAACTGTTAACAATATTGATGTGTTCCGGCTTGAAGATAAGATAGCCAGTTCTTCATTGTGTTGGGGAATCTTGGTAAGCCCGCTTCCATTTTCGGCATCATCGTCACTTACCATCAGGTAAGATGATGCCAAGGGCTTACCAATTGTGAATAAAAAAAAGCTATCACGGTTCATGAAATACAGCCTGGTGACAGACGGACAGACAGACCGACAGACGGATGGATGGACAGCGGAGTCTTAGTAATAGGGTCCCGTTTCTACCCTTTGTGTACCGAACACTAAAAACCTAAGTCAACTTCATCGAAACTGATTTCGTGAAGTGAGTTTTTGTGAGGAATAATTCTAGAAGTAGGTAGAAATCGGTAGGCATCAGTAGTCTTGTCTGCTACAAGACAGACCACAGATAAGAAAAAAAAATGTTTCTATTCTATTAGACAGACTATAATTAGGTAATTTATGAACAAATTCATCAATTTCAAGTGGAAGTGACAGGTAAAAAGATTACTACGGTCGGTGGCGTTGCCGTAAGGTTGTGTCACGCAATAACTGACTTGGAAACGGACGAAACTGACTTACAATAAAGAGCTTACAGAATTTGGTAAAAAAAAAAAATCTACAACCTGGCTGAAATATAAATAAAATAAATAAATATATTTCATTTGAGTATATTAGTATAATACAGGGTGAAATTGAAATGATGAAATCATTGGTAATATTTTAAACTCACGATCAACTTATGAATTGAGATGATGACAGCATCAAAAATAAATTATGAACTGTTGTTTTATTCGGTTCAAATGCTGTTAGGATACGACCTTTTGGAATGAAGCGTCAGTACCATTAGCACCGCTGTAGGGAAAGCGCGTGACACGCGAGTGGCGAATACAAATTCATCGGAAGTATTTATTTTATTATTTTACTTTTTTCCCTACAAGTCATCACTGTCACGTAACGCAACTATAAAAGGTCGTATCCTAACAGCATTTGAATCGGATAATACACTAAATTGTTTTCGATATACTTCATCCGCTTTGTTTTCCAACAAGTCTTAAATTTTTAATTGCTAAACACAAAATGAGTACACAAACGACGACGCTGAAAAACTATGAGGTCACTTCTAAGATTCAAATTTTTGGACCAAATTGCTGTTTTTGAAAGTTGACAAAAAGAAATTCAAATAACTAGCAGTTATAATCCCTATTTGAACAACTTTCCTGTAAGAACCTATACAATCGGGGCAAAAAATTGGGTTTTTATACCAATAAAATATTTTATAATCAGACAATTAGTTAATTTTGTACAGAAAGTAAATTTTTTTCTTGCTTCGATTATATACAGGGTGTAACAAAATTGTGTAGGATCCGTGAAGTGGGGCTTCTACTTATCACACTGAACAAATTTTCCCAAGAGACCGATAGTCAATTCGCGAAAAAATTTAACTCTTCATACAAATCGATCAGCTGATTAACCAATTTTGTATAAATTTTCGTATGGAGCGTCAGATTTCTACGCTTCGTCAAACGGTTTCTACACCAATATTGTTACCAGGGCCGTAGGTAGGGGAGGGGAGATATGGGTGTCGCAACCTCTCCTCCCCGAAATTTTCTTTGACACACGTGGCGATAGTCTCGTGTCGCGGCTACTTTCGAACGTTTACTATCAGAATCGTTAAATATCGCTCGCGTTAATGTTAAAGACACTGCTTAAAAAAAATAAAGAGTACTAGCGTAGCCTAGGTGCGTATGTGATAGTTTGTCACACACAGGACAGATACTATAATATTTTATGTGCGAGTATCATATGTTAAAAACTTATAGTATCGTAAGGTTTTACACACGGGACAGAAATGATAATATTATATGAAAACCGAACATTCTATTCTATTACTTTAATAAGCTACACACATAAAACGCTTTATACAGGCTGATTAAGAAAATGAGTTCACGTATGTTGCTAGTGGACTTACTAGACAGTTCGTCAGAGGACTAAGCTGATTTTAAATTTGACTTAGATGTTGCTTTTACGAAAGTAGCCTGATACTTACACCCTCCTCACTCCTCACCGAAGACCACTCCTCGAACACACCCGCGCCACGCGAAGATTTCTATTGATAAGGCGCATCGGGAGCCGGGTCGTTCCTTTCCCTCTAATATGGTTGATCGGAGCGATGGCTGACTCTCGCGTTATACTCGTGATTGGATGCTGTCCGTGTGAACTGGCCTACTCTTGTCAATGGCATTAATGACATTCAATGATTTTTATGTATAACTTTTTGTGTCATATTGTTTTCATGTTCTTATGACATAATCAGGTTTATGTCAAGGATTGAATTTTGACTTTATTAACTAATTATTGTTTATTTCTTGATTCTTCATAAATGACATTGTTAATATTATTTTATGACTATTAGAAAGAGTGTTATTTGCACCTATTTTGAATAAATATATTGAATGCCACAATGGTGAAGGAAAAAATCGTGAGAAAACCTGCACACGCCTGCGAAGAAACTCGAAGGTTGTGTGTGAAGTCGACCAACCCGCACTGGGCCCGCGTGGTCCACTAAGGCCTATCGCCCTGATTCAGGGTAGGCTCGAGCCCCTCGGTGGGGACGTATATGAGCTGTAATGATGATATTGAATTAAAGCCCTTGGCATCATCTCAATTGATGGTAAGTGACGATGACGCCGAAGATGGAAGCGGGTTTACCAAGATTCCCCAACGCAGTGGGGAATCTTATCTTCAAGACGGAATGCATCAATGCTGTTAACCATGACGTTACGCGGCAAGACTTAAATAAGATGGTGGTAGCTATCCAGGCGGGCTATGCCTTACCACCAACCAAACCGAGTCTTATAAAGTGACCTCGCCGGGAATTGAACACGCGACCTCTTAGTTTGAAGCGAATGAATAAATGAATAAAGAAATTAATGAATGAAAGGAATGAAGTCACAGAGGCGGTTAAAAACTCTTTGAATCATGCTGTCTGTGCGTGAATTTCATCTTATACAGAAATCTATCGATATCGCTCGGTATCTGCAGATAGACGACGATCAAATATATATTATCTGCACCGTGTAAGTACATTCATTGAGTTCTGTGAAGAGTGATATTGTAAGATACCAGATACGTTAAAGATTGTGTGTGACATTATCGAGAAATGAAGCAACGTTTCAAGGCGAGGCTTGATTGGATCAGTTGTCTCTGTCTTTTTATGTACGTGTAAAGGGTCAAGAAAATAACAACACTTTTGCACTTTTCCAATGTATTTTCGTTTTAATAGAAAATTACATTTTCATTTTAAAAAATCCAACTGGCATGTTGTAGACTAATCGACTAAGAAAATTTGGAGGTACTAAATTCGTCTGGTTTGCTTGTATAAAGCAAATCTCGGTTTTAAAAGAGGTTTATTTTTATTTTCTCTGTTTAAAAAGTTAGCGAATCGTGTTTCTGCAACTGTCAAAATGAAGTCAGTTTTTGGGGTTTAAGGGGTCTTAAACTTCACCTTATAAGACCCAAGCCAACCTCACCTGCCCGTGGTATACCCTGCTGTATAACGAACGAGGCTCTGGCGTTTTTACTGGTGGTAGGCTTCGGCCGTGGCTAGTTACCACCCTCAAGGCAAAGTCTTGCCGCCAAACGTCCCCTGACGTGTTCCGACATGGTGCCTTGAGAAGCCATTGGGAAGGCGGGTCTGTACAGTAGCGTTGAGTTAGTATGCCGTTTCAGTGTCGGAGTGTCGCTGCACTTGGCGGCTAGTCTTGGAGGGTAGCGGGATCCGAAGCACGGTGCACCGCTGGCCGACCGTAGGAAGTAGGGGGCCCAATTAGTAGGTTAGCCACCTGTGAAAGGCTGCCCCGCCACCTCACGAAAAATCCCGGAATGCTCCATCGTGCCAATTGGCGATTGGACGGGAGGACCCGATGGCCATCTCCGGGGGGGTTCGGGCGTCCCCGCGGTCTCCAGGCTAGTCTCTCCTTCAGTGCAGCGACCCTGTGCTCGCTACTGGATTCTTCTCAGCGCCTCGTACAACTGCCGCCTTTCTTGACTATTCACTCCCAACCCAAACAAACTATGAAACACAACAAAAGAAAGAAGGTTCTACAGCGGCTGCACTTCCTCCCACTTAAAGTGCACCTCGCCAATATCAGAGGTTTGCACTCCAATCTCGTTGCGGTCCATCACCACCTCGAGACCGAGAAACCGCAGCTGTTCTTTCTCTCTGAGACGCAAATCAGACAACCGGCAGATGTAGCTTATCTGCAGTACCCAGGTTATTCTCTGGAGCACAATTTTAAAGCGCACGCCGGTCTCTGTCTTTATGTTAGCGACAACATCTGCTACAAGCGTCTCCGGAACCTTGAAGATTCCTGTTTTTCCACTATGTGGGTGATGGTTGACACCGGCGTAGAAAAAATAATCTACGGTAGTGTTTACCGTTCGCACAGTGGTGACCAGGAGACAACCAGGCTAACTGAACATATGTGTGAGGCCGCCGATGAGGCTCAACTCAGGTACCCAACCGCGCAGCTGGTTCTTCTCGGGGACTTTAATGCCCACCATCAACAGTGGCTCTATCCATACGAGAAGACTGATCACGCTGGAAGAGAGGCGTTTAAACTTGCCCTAACGCTAAATCTCTCCCAGCTGGTCGACCAGCCAACGCGTGTACCTGACGTTGACGACCAAACGGCTAACTGTTTGGACCTTCTGCTGAGAACGGAACCAGACCGATATAGTGTGTCAGTATCCTCTCCTTTGGGTACCTCTGACCACTGTCTGGTGAAATCTGTGCTGTCATGTTCACCTCCTGATCATAGTCCTAAGGGTACTAGACGGGTATGGCGGTACAAGTCAGCAGACTGGGATGAGATGCGCCACTTTTTTGCATCTTATCCTTGGCGGCAAACGTGCTTTTCTTCCAGCGACCCGTCGAGTTGCGCGACAGCAGTCTCAGAGGTTATATGTCGTGCAATGGAATACTACATTCCATTTTCCGACATTCCTCTGGAATACAAAGCGCGCCCATGGTTTGGTGCTGAGTGTACCAGGGCTGAGGCCCTGAAGCATTCGGCTTATCAAGCCTGGGCTGACGCTCGAGCTCGCAAAGCTCCGGAAACGCGTTCCCGGAAGAAAGCCTTTAATAAAGCTGCCAAGTCCTACAAAAAGACACTGCGCAGGGCACGCTTTGACCACATAAGCCATATTGGATCAAAACTTGCCTCCTACCCTTCTGGGAATAAGGCATTTTGGTCCTTGGCTAAGTCGGTCGAGTCGAATTTCTGCCGCTCGTCTTTGCCTCCACTGGTAAAACCTGACGGATCACTGGCGCACTCCGCTGCAGACAAGGCAAATTTATTTGCCTGTATGTTTGCTGAAAATTCGCGTCTGGATACTGCAAATAATACACCACCTCAGATACCTCCATGCGGTACTGTAATGAACTCTTTTCGTATTCGCCAAAAAGAGGTTCTTAAAACTCTTTGCAGTCTAGACGTGAACAAGGCCAGCGGTCCTGACGGTATTCCTGCCATAGTTCTAAAGAACTGTGCTCCTGAGTTGTCTCCTGTGCTGACACGCCTGTACCGCCTCTCTCTCAAAACCGGTATAGTTCCAAAGTCTTGGAAGCTTGCCAACGTGCAGCCCGTGCCTAAAAAAGGTAGTCGTGCTGACCCATCAAACTATCGACCTATTGCAATCACCTCCATACTCTGTAAGATTATGGAGCGTGTATTGAACACCCGCCTCTTAGCATACCTAGAAGACAATGACCTCCTGAGTGACCGTCAGTATGGCTTTCGCCGGGGTCGGTCAACGGGAGATCTTCTAGTGTATGCTACGCATGTATGGGGTGAAACCATAGAGAAGCACGGTGAAGCTCTTGCCGTATCTCTCGATGTCTCTAAGGCATTTGATAGGGTCTGGCATGCTAGCCTTATTGGTAAGCTTCCTTCCTACGGAATACCTACTGGTTTGTGCGACTGGATATCTGACTTCCTGAGGGAACGGTTCATTCGAGTGGTCGTTGATGGCTGCTCGTCTGACCTATTGGCTATTGATGCCGGGGTACCTCAGGGCTCAGTTCTCTCCGCAACTTTGTTTTTGCTGCACATAAACGATCTGCTGAAACCCGGTATATTTGGGTACGCAGACGACAGCACGGTTGCGGAGAGATACTTGTCTAGTGCTCGAGCTAGGGGTCCGGATATACAATCTCAGAGAGAGGCCATGATTGAGCGCGTGAACCTAACACTCAAGGCAGTCTCTGACTGGGGCGATGCCAATCTTGTTAGGTTTAATGCCTCTAAAACGCAGGCGTGTCTATTTACTGCTAAAAGGAGTCCTTTTACCCTAACTCCTACTTTCCGAGATGAATCTATCCAGATCTCCGACCATCTTGAGCTCCTTGGCGTAGATTTAACATCCGATCTCAATTTCGGGAGATACATTGAATCCAAGGCAAAAACGGCAGCCAAAAAGCTTGGTATACTCTCGAAGGTGAGACTTTACTTCACACCAGAGCAGCTTCTAATATTATACCAAGCTCAAGTTCGGTCATGTATGGAGTACTGCTCTCACTTATGGGACGGATCGGCTCGTTACCAGCTAGATGCCTTGGATTCTATCGACTGACGCGCTAGGAGACTCATCGGCGACGAGGAACTTGTATCAAACAGGCTCCAAAGCCTCGAGCATCGCCGCAAAGTCGCCTGTCTATCGGTGTTCTACAGGATTCATTTTGGAGAGTGTGCCCTGGAGCTTCACAACCTCATTCCCCCCTCTCCATTTCATCATCGGACGACCAGGCGCGGAGGGCGGTTCCATCCCTTTGTCGTCAATGTTCCACCTTTACGCACGAAGCGTTTTGCGTCTTCGTTTATCATGCGAACGGCCAAGGAGTGGAATTCCCTTCCGGCGTCTGTATTCCCCGATTCGTACAATTTAGGAATCTTCAAGACGAGAGTGAATAGGCACTATTTGAGTTTGCGTGTCACATCTTTGGCTGCATCGGCACTTACCATCAGGTGAGGTGCAGCCAAACGTACTCAAATCCTTAATAAAAAAAAAAAAAAAAAAAGTCATTGTAATGAAGAATCAGGTTACAAAATATCACTTTCATATGTTTTGTAATTGCTGATAAAAATCGAGATCTCTGCGACCCTGTGGTCTATTGGAATCTTTATTCTAATGCGTTGCCTTAACATAAGGGTTTACATTAGTTGTCAAGGGTTTAACAATAGTGAATAAAAAAATTTATTGATTGTTGGTTGACCTATTAGAATCGTGAAAATTCGAACTCGCTCTGGCTGAATATTACAGTATAGGTTTTTTGTGGAAAGTTGTTCAGTTTCTTGAGCAAATGCTTAATTTAAAATTTGGCCAACAATTTCAGTTAACCTTGTAGACTTGTTACGTTTTCAAATATTTATTTATTTATTTATTCGTATGGTTTACCAAGTCGCTGATATAATTTGATACTAATTAAAAGGAATAAGGGTTCAGAGACGGTTGAATATTTCTAGAATAAAATTGAGTTAATATTATTCATAGAAAATCTAGGCAGACATAATAAAAGCCTAAAGTTGTACCTACCTAGGATACATGTGGGTTGATTAATTATGATATACTAGCTGTTTCCCGCGGCTTCACCCGCGTGGACCACGTTTCTATGACTTTTCGAGGGTGCGCAGTGCGGCTCTCGCGAGCGTGGTAAAAAGTAGCCTATGTCTTAATCCAGGTCCTAATCTGTCGACCTACCAAATTTCAGCCAAATCCGTTCAGTAGTTTTTGCGTGAAAGCGTAACAAACATCCACGCTTTCACATTTATAATATTATATATAATTATATTAAGGACTGTTTCCCGCGGCTTCACCCGCGTGGACCACGTTTCTATGACTTTTCGAGGGTGCGCAGTGCGCGAGCCGCAAGCGGCTCGCGAGCGTGGTAAAAAGTAGCCTATGTCTTAATCCAGGTCCTAATCTGTCGACCTACCAAATTTCAGCCAAATCCGTTCAGTAGTTTTTGCGTGAAAGCAATATATATATATATATATATATATATATATATATATATATATATATATATAATTATTATATTATTAAGGATTAAGGATATTTATTATTCATTAGGTAATGATTATTATAATCAATATAGATCTCCTAGGGCCCACGTTTCCACTGCAGCAATAATTTTCTTTACCTACTGTTTATGGGTTCCGTACACCGAAAGGGTTGACCAATGGGAACCCTATTACTAAATCTTCTTCCTACTCGATGAGAGCAAAGGGAGATATCTCCGCCAGGCGAGGTGGTATACCTGGGGTCCGGCCGTGGACCAATCGTTGATGATTGATATCTGTATATATACTCAGCGCTGAAGAAACTCTAATAGCGCGTTCTAGGTGTAGTATTTCTTTTGTTTTCTCTTCGCTTGTGTTAAGGTTCAGTGGCGGGTTACTGCAGTTGCCGCCACAAGTCTGTCTGTCTGTATGTCGGTCAGCGGGCTGTATTTCATGAACCGTGATAGGTAGACAGTTGCTATTTTTACACAGTGTGTATTTATGTTGCCAATATAAAAACAAATATTAAAAATAAAAAAATAAAACAAGTGGCTTCCATACAAGAACTATATTTTTAAAGGCTTTTTTTGCTCTATCGTAAGAAACGGTTATACATACTAGCGTGAAACTTGGTGGGATTATAGTACTTAATTATAACAACAAATATTAAAACTTGAACAAGCGTGAGTCGTACGCGCGCTAAAGAGTCTGACCTGAATAAAAAAATCTTTTTTTTGTGGCTTGCGTTGATACCATTTGTTTGTAATGTGAATAGGTATCGAACATATTTAGGTTTTTTCTTGCACTATTCCACAATTAATTTAAATAAAACAAAATTTGTTTATACTGCAACCGGTTTCGTGATCATCTTCAGGCAGTAGAAGATGATCACGAAACCGGTTGCAGTATAAACAAATTTTGTTTTATTTAAATTAATTGTGGAATAGTGCAAGAAAAAACCTAAATATGTTCAGTTCAGTGTTCCACCAAGAACCTACTATCGCAAGCATACAATACTGAATAGGTATCATTTTCATAGTTGTGTGGAATGTTTGATGGCACGGAATTCTCGGGGCGGGAGTTTACCTCGAACTTGGCCGGTTTTTTTTTAATTTTTAGTTACTTTTTTTTTTTATTTTTTTTTTATTCAATTTCAACTTCCTTAACTAATGGGTTACTTCCACAAGGCACTCGCCTTACAGTGTAGATAACTAAGGCTTCTTTACCATATTTTTGAAGAAAAACCGGCCAAGTGCAAGTTGGATTTGCGCAAAGTAGGTTTCCGTAGTCTTATCAAAAAATAAATGTACATCTTGAAAAGCAAAATTATTTTTACAGTTGGTAATAGAACATTGTTGTATGGAAAATCTATGAACTTTTTATAAATCCAATTGCACACCTAAAGTTGGTCGTCTATCTATTCTATAATATAATAAAACTGTAAAGGAGCCGTGTCTGTACATAAAATATTTTTGGAAAATAATAACTGTGGTGGACATTACTAAAGATACAGAGGCCAAAACAACAACTTTTGGAATTTTTGTCTGTCTGTCTGTCTGTCTGTCTGTCTGTCTGTATGTTCGCGCATCACGCAAAAACTACCAGGCCGATTTTGATGAAATTTTGTATGGTGGTTCCTTATAGCCCGGGTTAACATATAGGATACTTTTTATCCCAGAAAATTCAAGAGTTCCCGTGGGAAAATCAAAAGTATTCATTTATAGAATGGCTCACCAGGCAAATGTGGCTTGACCTATTACAATCAAATTTTACACGTTGATACCCTTATCGCGAACTAAAACTGGGACATTGTGAATCCCAAAAAAATTAGGGTTCCTACAGGAATGCAAAAAATTGTAACTTTAGAATGACTCAACGTAACAATATGAAACCTTTACATTGGGATGGGGTGTTTTGACCATCATTGTATAGTCGGGTATTCTTTATCCCGGAAAACTAAAGAGGTCCCGTGGGAAATTATCTATCGATACTTACAATAATAACAATAGAGTACTTTTTTCTATATATTAGCTACACATACCAAACATTATAATCATAGTAGCAGAATGTCAATAGATGGCACTGCAGGAATAATAAAACGCGCTAAAGTTGTATTAAAATATTAAAATATTATTTCATACTTTTGAGTGGATTTCTTTTATGTATTTTTCAGCATACGCTACTTTAATCTCTGGAACTATGGTACGTAGCGATGTGTTTCATAGACGAACAGAGAGGTATATTTTTACAGATTCCAATCGTGTAAAAAAATAAAAACACATAAATCGAGTTCAGCATCTTTTAACAGGAGGCACAGATATGGGAACTCTTCTGACGGCGACTATTTGCGTGTGGCAGTTGCTCTCCGCCTGCAATATCAATATCTGTGAACCTCATCAATGTATTTGCGGGCCACGGTGGAGGCAATTGGCCATCACTCACTGAGTTGCAGTCGTGTTTGTGAAGATTACACGTCACCAATTCCTTAATGACCTCACTCAGAGGGCACTGGTCTCGACTAGATGAAATATTCCATCTTTGATTCTGCCGCCGGCCGGGCATTAGTCGATCTGATGGCAAAAGGCTGGAGGGTTTAAACAGGTGCTATGGCAGAGAGGAACGTGTCTGCTTTGGGAAACCTTTTTTTCTGCCTCACTGTACGGTACTGCTGCTCAATTTTCGGCGAGAAAGAAGCATAATAAGTAATCGGTCTTGGAGGCAAATTACTGCTTTGTGTCGCTGGTCTGTGAGACAACCGGCTGCTGAACCCTCAGAGGCCTTTGCCTTCACAAAGGAGATTGGCCTTCGCCTTCGAGAGAGGAGATGTGACGTGAGGTCCTACCTGCTGCTAAGGTTGTCTATTGCCATCCAGCGCGCAACGAGAAGTGCGTCTTGGGCTCCTTTGGAGCTGATACGACTCGAGGATTTGACCCATATTAATATTGTTAGGAAATTTTATTACTAGATTGATACCTATAATTATTTGAATTAGTTTTTTGATAATATTTCACCATATCAGTTTATATACGTCCCCACCAAGGGGCTCGACCTGCCCTGAGTTAGGGCGATCTGGCCTTAGACGATCACGCGGGCCCATTGCGGGTTGATTTACTTCACACATAAGCTTCGAATTTCTTCGCAGGCGTGTGCAGGAGTGCAGGTTTCCTCACGATGTTTCTCTCACCGTAAGAGCGTCGGATAAACGTACATATCAGTATGAAATCGATATTCGTATAGATATTGGTAAGTGGCAGGATTCGAACCACGGCCTTCCGGACAGGAGGTAGTGGCCCTAACCTTTTTGCCACCGACACTCTATATTTTATTTAAGATTTAGAAATCCTTACTTTATATATATTATAAATGTGAAAATGTGTTTGTTTGTTTGTTACCTATTCACACTTCAACACCTCTACCAATCTTAATGAAATTTGGCATGCAGGTAGCCTCTATCACTGGGAATGAAATAGTCAACCTTTTATCTGTGGAAATTATCATAGTCCGATGCAGTTCCTGAGGAAACTAAAACAATACTCTTTGTTCGTTTTATTTAAAATCGTAACGAAAAAATGGATTGGTGTGATTTTTCGCACAGAGATGAGGTGGAAAATAATATAATTTACTAATAAGTATATCCTGACATAGTTCCCCGGGGATCTGGGGACAACTGTTTTCTACGCTCGCGCACGTCGGTGGCGTCGCAACGGAGCAACGGATTAAAGTGATTTTTTGTATAGAATTTGTTGAGGGGGTGGGAAGTGACAAAGACTGCTAATCCGAATAGCCCGATACAGTTCCTGAGGTACCTGGTGAAAACTCATGTCCACGCTTGCGAGCTGATTGCGGCTCGCGCACCACTCACCCTCAAAAAGAGTCATAAAAGCTATGTCCACGTGGGCGAAGCCGCGGGCAAAAGCTAGTTACTCATAAACTAAGCAAACCTACTTAACCCACATAGTTTTCGTTTTAAAATGATTATATTTCCAACTATTTACTATATTTAAAAAAGCGTCGGTGGCTCAACCGGTAACGACTCGGTCCATCTAACCAGAGGTACCGGGTTCAAATCTGGACGGCCAATGTACCAATGAGTTTTTCAAAAACTTACGGACATATCATTACCGATTGCTTTAACGGTGAAGGAAAACATCGTGAGGAAACCTTGCACACGCCTGCGAAGAAACTCGAAGGTTGTGTGTGAAGTCGACCAACCCGCACTGGGCCCGCGTGGTCGACTAAGGCCTAATCGCCCTGATTTAGGGTAGGCTCGAGCCCCTCGGTGGGGACGTATATGAGCTGTAATGATGACTATATTTTCAGATGTCCTGAAATAGCAGTTTAGCTGTTAGGGAGGGGGGAGGAGGGGGGGGGGGGGTGGATACTTGACTCTAACAAACGTTAGCACTTTAAAGCTAAATTACAGCTTTCTAGTACTAAAAATAGTCTCTGAGATAAGCTACAGACAGACAGACAGACATAGTGACACTATAAGGGTAACACGAAGTAACTCATATATCATCTGTGAAAAAACCTTTTAAATCGAAAACCGTCGGTTATACCGTTGGACGCTTTATCATATACTGGGTAGTTTGGAGGTAGGTATTCAGCTGATCGCCACATCTTCTTCTAGCGTGTCGACGACAAGTTATATATCGTCTGCCCATAACGTAGCTACCATTGGTAGCGTCTATTAGCTCCTACCTAGTGCAGGTGTTAGGCCATACATGATATGCATTCAGATGGGCCATTGCTTTTGGATCAGCTTTCGTCCACTTATTTAATTATTTAGTAATTAATAGGTATAGTTTTTCGGTTGGTACCGTAATGGCAAGGGTCGCTACCTCCTGTCTAGGAAGTCGTGGTTCGAATCCTGCGACGTACCAACGTAAAAAAAAAGTAAAAAATGTTTATTTGCAGAAAAAACACAATACATTTTAACAATAACCCCACACTAGCCAACTTGCCACGTATTTTCGAATTTAGATTTCATATGTACCTTTATTCGATGCTCTTACGGTGAAGGAAAACATCGTGAGGAAACCTGCACACGCCTGCGAAGAAATTCGAAGGTTGTGTGTGAAGTCGACCAACCCGCATTGGGCCCGCGTGGTCGACTAAGGCCCGGTCGCCCTTATTCAGGGTAGGCTCGAGCCTCTCGGTGGGGACGTATATGAGCTGATATGATGAGGTATAGTTTTTAAAAAGTCACCGTTTTCGAATGAATAGCAATTTAGTACAGAGCGGCCAAGTAAGAGATCGAGTTTTTTATTTACAATTGGTAGGACCGTGGCATCATTTCACCCGATAGTAAGTGACGATGATGCCGAAGATGGAAGCGGGCTTGCCAAGATTCCCCAACGCAATGGAGAACAGGCTATCTTATCTTCAAGCCGGACCACATTAATATTCTTAGGATTGAAGTTTGGCGGCAAGACTGAGATAAGATGGTGGTAGCTGGCCAGGCTAAGAAAATGCCTTTCCACCAACCGAATCGAGACTTCCAAAGTTAGACTCCGCTGGGAATCGAACCCGCGATGTCCTGATGTAAAGCTAATGGACTTGACCGTTACACCGCGGAGTTGGATATAGTTATTTCGGGGTGGCTATATACGGTTGTACGATAGATGAAGGTTGCGCGGAGAAGATGAAAAGTGATCGAGTTTGCAGTTCACGTAAGTCGCAATTTAATAAAATTTGAAAGAATGATTTCACAGAGAGAAGTGAAACGCAAACTATCGTTTCGAGCCGATCTCCTTTCTTGCGTTTCATAATTAAATTCTCTTTTGATTTTGTTCATCTATGGAAATTTAATTTGAAAATATTTGTTTCTTTTTGAAAAGAAGAGAAGAAAAATAACAATCGAATGGTGGTCACCGCAAAAACTATTTTTGACCGTAAATAAGATTATAAATTTAATAAGTTGCCTTTTGCTGTTTTCAAAGTTGTATGGTGCAGTTTTTTAGTATATTACAGATCCTTTGCCGATATTTCGAGGGTTTTTACCGAGTACCTAATGGACAACTAATATAATAACAGCGTAATAGCCGACGTATTACATCAGCAGGCTAAGCAAATAACTGATCGAGTCTTGGCTGGTACAGCTCGAACACCTTTTTCGTCAGCCTGAGCATCTACCACCGTCGTGCCACCTGCGAAGGGAAGTAGTCACCTTTTTTCTTCACATATCCCTATTCCCCGGTCAAGATTCCTTTTGGTTTTCATGAACTTTAGAAATTGAACAGTTTTATTATTTTATGTGTGCCTTTTTACGTATAATTTAAGGTATTATCTATCACAGAATTAAGAGTAACAATCTATACGTATGGATAGTCCCTTCTACTACTTATTAAGGTTTAACAATAACTAAAAGTGTAATCACACGTTTGTACTCCATGTTCAATTTTAGTCATAGTCTCTCAACCTATTGAAAATTGATATTATTATAAGTACCATTTTACATTTCGCGGTGACCAATTCCTTTTGATACTAGCTGTTATTAAATACAAATTTTCAATTATATTTTAATTTATTACCTCTAAATCTTACGTATCATATGTGGCAAATTCCGTAAGGGTTTTTATCCCCTGTTTCCATTATTTTTGTCACAGAAGGTTGTACTTAGGTTAGGTCTATAGCGAGGCGCGGGTAGGAACGACTGGCGAGCCTTGTACAGTGCATTCGCTAAGTGCTTACAAAGCGCAAATAAAATAATTAGTAGTACATGTCGCTACATAGTTAAGTGCGATTTCAATCACGTGCATTGATTGATAGCATCGCAGCCTTGCTGTTTGTGCTGGTCGATTGTGTGTCACGGGATTAACGCACAATTTACTACTGGTGCATCTGGTGATGAACAAATGGCTCTCAAGCAATCAGGATAATAATACAAGGTTATATTAAATGGTGATTTAATTTGCTTCAAAGGCAGAGTTTAAAAATTGGCATAAAAATAGAAATAGAAAAGCGACAGTCAGTGTTGTCTCTGGAGAAAAGACAAATGTTAAAAGTTTCTGGTGCAATCTCGGGCGCGTTCCTCGCTCGCTACTCTCTGGCATTTGTTCTGGTCCTGTTCAGCCATAGAACAAGCTATGTTATTATTTTGTAGTTTAGCAAACAGTGCCGTATTTATACGGCTTAATGTCCATAAACATTTGTTGTAGTTTGGCGTTTGTAAAAGATCTTAGAGTTCGAGACGACCGGTTTAAATGAATAAGATCTGTAGAAGAGTAACGTTTTAGGTAAAATCTTACGGAACTACCGATAACGAAAGTATAAAGTCGATTTTATTTCCGAGTCAATTTATGAATTAAATAGATATATTAAACAAAAATTCTGACTTTTTCTTTTTTTTATGCACAATAGGGATGACGAATGCAATTCATCTGATTTAATTACTTTTAATCATCTTTCAAAAACGACATTTTGTTCTAAAAATGTTTGAAATACCAAGGCTTGACATCACAGTTTTGCAGCGTCATTTATGTACTCATTTTGTGATTTTGCTGAGTTAAAAATCGAAGACTTGATGGAAAACAAAACGAGTAAGGTTTTCCGAGGTTTAAGTAGGAGGGCAATTTAGTGATCAAGAGTTCATAATTTATTTCTGATGATGTCATCCCTTAATTGTCATCATCTCATCTGATAGTAAGTGACGATGATGCTGAAGATGGAATCGGGTTTACCAAGAATCCTCAACGCAATGGGGAACTGGCTACCTTATTTTCATAGCGAAACACATCAATGCTGTTAACATTGATGTTTGGCGGCAAGACTTAAATGAGGTAGCTAGCCAGGCGGGCTTAGTAAATGCCCTTCCAACAAACAATCCCAGTCTTACAAAGTTCGACTCAGCCGGAAATCGAACCCGCGACCACGGATGTGGTTAAACTGTCTCGATTCGAATCCCGAATCCGCGATTTCACTGCTGTTGAGATAGTATCTATTGGCTGACCATCACATCACATCACATTAGCTCATATACTTGTACGTCCCCACGAAGGCCCTCGAGACTACCCTGGCTTACCATATGGTATCTACATATAATTTATATAAGGTGTAACAAAATTACCTGAAACTATTTTAACTAGTGCTTCTACCCATGAAACTGAACAACTTTCCCCATAGGACCCATAGTCAAATTGAAAAAAAAAATTGGCTCTCCTATACTAACTCGATCAGCTGATCAGCCAGCTTAGTATGGGAAGTTCATATTTTTTTTTGAGATTTGACTATGGGTTTCATGGGGAAAGTTATTTAGTTTCATGGGTAGAAGCACTAGTTAAAATAGTTTCAGCTAATTTTGTTACACCTTATATAGATAAATGAACTTCTGGATAATGTTCTTTGAGTTGGTGCGAATCCAGCACTGCCTGCACTGTATTTCCGAGCAATGTAAAGTTCGCAAGTAAAACTTGTTGAACATAAATTTGCCGCAATGTTTTCCGCAGTTTGTTTCTATCCTTACGATTTTATTCTGAACTTAATGCGCTAAGATCACTCGATCCAAGCAGGTTGATATGTGTTTCAATAATATAAAACGTAAGTCTATTCATTTTAAGTTCAAATGAATGCGGGCTTCGACGCGGCTGTTACGTTGAAACCTAACGCCCAATTCTAGATTTTTTCATGTTTACTGACATTACTTTTCATTACTTTCAAATTAGTTTTAAAAAAATGTGTAAAATTAAAATGAAAGGTCTTAAAGTCATCGATTTTTGTGGGTTGGTTTCATTCAATATTAAGAGGATATACGAATATTTTTTTGTAACTGCTAAACTCATTATTTTTGAACTCTGTAATCGAAATGATTTGAGTTTTAAGTATGTAATTCTTGACTATATACATCAGTCATTCACCAAGGTCAAAACATGATTGACGAAGTTTGGTTCGATAAAAAAAAACAACAAAGTAAGCTCTTCGATTTCACCTTATTTCGGATTTTATGTAAAATACTATACTTAGAACAGCGAGATTTTGTGAAATTATAGATTTATATAATTCATATTCATTCACCAAGTTAAATTTTAATTTTATTATTTCGCTTTTACATAAATAAGTAGTATTGAAATTGTCGCTTACGTCATTTAGATAAGACGCCGGCGTGCCCTCTCTATTTCTATCCGACTACATTGGGACGGATACCGTTCTCTCTTTCTTCCAAGTTGATCACTACGCCTGTGGCCACTGCCGACGACAGACCTATGTTTGACGCGCTCAAATTACTCCACTTCAATTCAATTCAATTTATTTCAACTTACATACGTTAGGTTGGTTTTGGTACGTAGGTACCTAGCGCAACTACTTACTACTGAACAGAGTAATAGAGTCGTTAGTAGTTACATAAAAAAGTAAGTATTCTAGGTAATCCTGATAACAATAATATTTGCTCGGCAATAAACTATCATCACAAAAATAAACAGCCAGACAGTGTAGCAAAATTACACAGAGACATCAACATGTCTATTCAGCATGCATACAGTAACCATAATGATTGTAATAAGGTTATCTGCAAGAAAGAAACGACGGAACAGAGTGATATATTTAAATTCCGTATCTGGTCTCAAATAAAGGTTATTGTCGCAAACGTTGCATCATCAGCAAGGAGTTTGATGGAAAACGTGGATAGCAATGTAGTCGAGCGATTGAACGGAGTCATAGCAAAATTTGTTGGCGGCAAACGCGTCAATTATGCGTTAAAACGGTCTTATCAAGGTAGATGCGCAGGCTCGGTAATTTCCTTTAATACTGGAATAAATTATTCCACAGTTCACGAAAATATAAAACAAGAATCTGCTTCAAAACGAAAAAAACTGTTTGAGGAAAAACAATAAAAACAGAAAATATAACAAAACCAAAATAAGAAAAAAGAATAGAAAATTAATTCAAAAGAAGACAGACCTGAACTACGGGGAAAATGTTGATAACCCAGATATGGACAGCGAGACATTTGGATTTGATTTAAAATTATGTATTGGTGTGGGATCCACCTGATTTCTCACATTTTATTTATGTACGAAATACCTTCACTGCAAGTGCCACGCGGCATAATAAGTTTTAGGGTTCCGTGAACACGAGATCAACTCAGTTCACTAATTTCATTCGGGATAGTACAGCATCTTAGTGGTGTGCAGGCAGATAGTAGCTGGCGTGGCTCAACTTAGCTTTAAATACCTGTTTTGAGCTAAAATCCCTCGTTCACTTATCTTATACACAGATACAGTACAATTATACTCCCCGCGCGGGTGGAGAGGGGAAGGATTTGTTTCATTTTTCTACAACTGCCGTGTCGCGCACATTTTTTGTTTCAGAAACATTTCCCTGTAGCAGGAGACGGCTTGAGTATGAAAACAAATGTTTTTGTTTCATGTTTTCTGTGTAATGTTTCAAAAAAGCGGGCGCAGGAGACACGTCTTAAGACTGCAACAATGACAGAACGTCATCTTAGATTCAGCCAATCCTGACTGTTTTGTATCACGTGACAGAGGTGCACACAATACAAATAGGTTGCGCGTAAAAAACGTAACGCGCAAAGAGAATTTAAAAAACTACGTTTTCGATCACTAGATTTTACTCCTCATATTTTTTTCATACCGGGCGCCTTATATGCAAATCGATTCTTAAGGAGTAAACTCCAAAAAAACTGGTCAGATTATTCTAAAAAAAAACTCTGACTGGTATTTTCAAGTGCAAGGTCAAATGCATATTTGTGAAGTTCCAAAATGTATTTATATATGTATGTATTATATTTGCTTTTGTTCTAAAGTACAGTGATTTTTTTATCGGATGTCAAGTTTTCTGCATTACTCCTAGAGTCTACTCTACGATCCACACTTACAAACTGTGCCCTATTTTATTTATGTAAGAACAATATTCTGAAAGAAATTAAATTTCTTGATAAAATAAATAAACAATTTTTATTCAAAGCAACTCCATGTCTTTTCCTCGGCGCAGTGCGCGCTTTCTGACGCGACGCGGTGGCAGCCCGCGTGTTTCGTAAGCGGTGTTCGGGGGGTTTTGAACGAGTAGACTCCGCCCACCAAACAGTAAATATTTTTTCGTATATCCTCTTAACTATTTGTTTTTGAAAAATTTTGCAATTAATGCCAAAAACAGGGTCTAGAGTATTTTTTTACACCAAAAGTTATAATATTTTCAAAATTGTATTTAATTAAATCGATTTTTTATTACTTTAGGTATATTATAATTTTTTTTCATGGTGATAGCTAAAGCTAAATAAATAAATAAACACAGTCTTTCAATAATTTGAATTGAATATTGTCATTTGACCCATCTTAAGGCCTTAATATGAACGCAATAAATGAATAAAAAACCGACAAAATGCGAGTCAGAACCGCACACAAAGAGTTCCGTACCATCTTACTAGATGGTGCTAGTTTCTTCACGTAAAAAAAAACACGTTTTTGTATGGAGACTTTCATTTTTTCTAATTTTTAGTATTTGTTGTTATAGCGGCAACAGAAGTAGATCATCTGTAAAAATTTCAACTGTTCTATCACGGTTTATGAAATATAATTTTGTGACAGACGGACAGACAGACATAAAGAAAGAAAAGCGGAGTCTTAGTAATAGGGTCCCGTTTTTACCCTTTAGGAACGAAAACCTAAAAATCAATGTCGCCAACTGAAGTTCATTATAGATCTATAGTTAATAATTTTGATGGTAGGTTCTTCGAACATTATATCACTCATTTTTAGGGTTTTATACCTCAAAAGGTAAAACGGATCCATTACAGAATCTCCCGTGTGTCTGTCTGTCCGTCCGTTCGTCCGTCTGTTACAGCCACTTCACTCCGAAAGTACTAGACCGATTGAGTTGAAATTTGGTACATATATATGTAAGTCGGTAACCCAAAGACGGACATGTTACATAAAGAAAAGTAAAAAAAAGGGGCCCACTTTTGATGGGTAAATTAGGAAACATAAAAAGGATTGCAAACTTTATCGTGTGACATATCAAATGAAAGGGCCTGTTGTGAGAATCTCAAATATGTGTATATTTTTTTACAGATATAATAATTAATAGAAGTTATTTAAGGAAATAAGCGTAAATTGACCATTCTCCCCTCAGTAAAGTTACAATATAACGTGACCATTTATTTTTTTCCTCAGAGCGGGACACCAGCGGAATTATGAAAAAAAAAGCTGTTTTTACATTATACTAACTTTTGCCCGCGGCTTCGCCCGCGTAGACATCGTTTTTATAACTGTCTTTTAGGGTGAGTGGTGCGCAAGCGGCTCGCGAGCGCGGACATGAGTTTTCCTCCATATCCCTCAGGAACGATATCGGGCTATTCTAATTGGAACTCTATGTCACTTTCCCTCCACTCAACCAATTCTATACCAAAAACCACTTCAGTCCGTAGCTTCGTTGCGACGCTGACGTGCGCGAGGGCGAAAATGACTTTTCCCCAGATCCCTCGGGAACCATGTCCGGGTATGATAATTAGTAAATTATGTCATTTCCCACCCCCTCAGCCATCTCTGTGCAAAAAATCACAGCAATTCATTGTTCCATTGCAATGTTAAAGAAACTAACCAAAAAAAGAGTACATTTCCAGTTCCCTCAGGAACTGCATCGGACTATGCTATTTTCACGGGATAAAAAGTAGCCTATGTCCTTTCCAGTGACACAGGCTACCTCACAGATAAGAAAAATTTTTTTCCGCTCCGATAGATTGCTGAAGGAGGCGTGGCATGCGCGTCAACGTCCTGCACAACGATGCATGTTGCTGTCATTCGTAAATGATTGTACTGCGCAGAAATTGCACAATTTCATGGCAGGCTGACCTCCACGTGTTTTGGTTACAAAATTGCCGAGATGTGCAATAATAAGCTGCAAAAATGCAACTGGCAAAGTAAATTTAATAAATGGAGGATTTTCTTACCATGTGTAAGAGAAAAACTTGAATGAAAAACAAAAGTTATATAAAAAGGTTTTGTCGATATTTTTCAACGGTTTTTTTTTTAACATTTAGTTTTCCGTGAAATCCCGAATTGAATGAAAAGTAGATCAGAACTACAAAACGTTAGAATTTGTGTCTCACAAAATCAAGCACTTTTACCCTAAAACATTTCAACGATGATGACTTTGTGAAATGCACAAGAAATGTATAAAATGTTCTGCACTGCCTCATGTAGACGTTTGCATACTGTTTTCAGTACGTATCTGTCTTTTTAATATTTTCTTTACTTTTTACCCATTTACAACCCTTAGTACTGGGAAACATAGTTTGGGGCTAGATGACGGTGTGTGATTTGTCCATGAATATTTTTTCTGTATGTAGGTTAAAGAAAAAACACAAAACTGAAAACAAACAAACAGAAAACAGTAAACAGAAAATTCTAAATCAACAGAAAAAGGTTGCTAAGCAACGCATATATTAAAAGTTATAACTTCAAAAATTATTTACAGTAGCGCAAGTAAAAAGACCGCGGACTACGGTAAATAAAAAATATTACGGTAGCTAATTATTACTTTTTTTTTGGAAGTACAAAGTATTTATGTATAGTGTATATTTACATTACCTACATTGTATATACGAGTAGTAACTAAACCAACCAAGTAAATAGAGTAATTTTGATACGGAAAATAAAACATAAATGTTATAATAAAAATAAAAGTTAAAAAAAACTAAAAACCGACTACAAAATGAAATTCACTCAAAAGTATGAAATAAATTATTACACTTGATACACGACATTAACCAACAGTAACGAAACCAAAGGTGGGTAGGAATGAAATTAGGGGCCTAAATTTATTTTTGAGGTCGGTTCCAGCACACAGCTACTCACATTTTGCTTATGGAATTGCTGACACCGACCTCAAAAATAAATTTTGGGTCCCTAATTTAATTTGTACCCACCTTTGATTTCGTTACTGTTGGTTAATGTCGTGTATCAAGTGTAATAATATTATTTCATACTTTTGAGTGAGTTTTTAGTTTTTTTTTTGTTTAATTTGATTCCAAAGATACATAATATGGGGTCATAATATAGGGTACATCGCGGGGGGTTTGGGAGTTGGGGGAGGGTTGAGGGGGAGGGGAACCCTCCCCTATAAGAGGGGAGTTAGGAGGGGGGTATTTTCTGAGAAAATGAATTTTGAAAATTGGTATTGTAAGCTCATCTACTTTCAATGACGGCGAAAGTCGCTACCGCTTATTAAAAAAACCTCATCACATACCAAGCCACGAAGGTCAATTCCAAACCCACATACTCGCAAAGGAACCCTAACGGGGGCGTAGCCCCCGCCACCCATTTAAAACCCCCAACAAACCTTCGGGATCCGAGGGGGATGTGGGAGTATCAGGGCGGGGAAAGCACGCGGGGCCGACTTGAGGGCGGGCAAACTTGGGGGTGACAAATCGAAAACTAGGTGGTAATCAGTCAAAGTCATTTCAAGGTCAAACTCAATTTGATCCCAAAGATTCATAATATGGGGCGCGGACCCCTAACGGGGGCGTAGCCCGCACAACCCATTTCGAACACAACATTGTAGGAAGAGTGTGGTACGGGGAGTTCTTAATGGAAGCGGGAGCGAGCGAAGCGAGCTCGGACTTTCGGAGCACCCCGACTCGGATCCATTAGGTTCGTAGTGTTAGGTTTAACATGAGAACGCAGGAGTAGGAGCCCCGGCCCGACAACTCAACACTGTAGGAAGATTGAAATACGGGGGGTTCTAAATGGAAGCGGGAGCGAGCGAAGCGAGCTCGGACTTTCGGAGCACCCCGACTCGGATGCGTTAGGTTCGGAGCGAGCGCTCGCCTCCCCACACAGTCGCAGTGTTAGGTTAAACATGAGAACGCAGAAGTAGGAGCCCCGAAGGGGCTCCGTCGACAACTCAACACTGTAGGAAGATTGAGGTACGGGGAGTGCTAAATGGAAGCAGGAGCGAGCGAAGCGGGAGCGGGGGGAGGTTTGTTGGGGTTTTTAAATGGGTGGCTGGGGCTACGCCCCCGTTAGGGGTCCGCTTTGCGGACCCCATATTATGGACCTTTGGGATCAAATTGACTTTGACCTTGAAATGACTTTGACTGATTACCCCCTAGTTTTCGATTTGTCACCCCCAAGTTTGCCCGCCCTCAAATCGGTCCCGCGTGCTTTCCCCACTCTGATACTCCCACATCCCCCTCGAATCCCGAAGGTTTGTCGGAGTTTGTAATGGGGCGGGGGCTAGGCCCCCGTTAGGGTTCCTTTGCGAGTGTGTGGGTTTGGAATTGACCTTCGTGGCTTGGTATGTGATGAGGTTTTTTTTAATAAGCGGTAGCGACTTTCGCCGTCATTGAAAGTAGATGAGCTAACAATACCAATTTTCAAAATTCATTTTCTCAGAAACTACCCCCCTCCTAACTTCCCTCTTCTAGAGGAGGGTTCCCCTCCCCCCTCAACCCTCCCCCCAACTCCCAAACCCCCCCGCGATGTACCCTATTGTACAGTCCTACCCTATTGGTCTATACGTATCTTCGTATCTACGTAAAATATTTGAAGAATTATCCTCCAACTCCTAACCGTTAAGGAGCAGTAGCTTCTTTCATCAGCTCATCAACATGAGATGATGACTTGACTACCAGACGCAAATACTTTAATAATTTAAGAAAATACATGAAACACGTAAAACGTGCCTATAGAATTTGAGGGTTGCCCTCGATATCCCAAGGATTCCATCATCAGATCATGACTTGGTGACAATGGAACCCTCTCGGGAGTATACTCTTTGGAATAAAAAAAGAATTTTGAAAATTGGTTTACAATCGGCGGAGATATCGCGTAACATAAAAAAAAATTAAAAAAATAAATAAATAAATAAACAAACATACAAAAAAACATACAATCGAATTGAGAACCTACTCCTTTTTGAAGTCAGTTGAAAATGAAAGTTATGAGAATGAAATTTTAATAAATACCTAATCGATATCTGAAGGTCCTTGAAGTCTCTGACCACGAATTCGTTGTAACTTGCAAAGCAATAGGCGCAGTAACTACCATACCTTGCATACGTAATGTAATCTATCGATATTGAAAAATGCCCAACTATAACTACAACACTATGGGAGTGATACCATTTTTGGGAAAAAAATTGCACGGAAAGTTTCAATTGAATAACTTTAGTTGCAATCTGACGATCAGAAATTGAATTCGAAATAAATGCTTTTTAATGAATTGCACAACATTACATATTATTTCTTTAGTTCTAAATAATCACATAATTTTTTAAACTTTTAGTGCTCATCAATTAAACTAGGCAGTTTTACTATCCTGGTATCACCTTGCCATTGTCATTCTGTCAATTTTCATAAACTCAATCTTATTTTATACAGTTTTAAGTCTACTTTAATTTAATGATTTTATAGTTTTGTTTTTTTGTTTTTGGGGGAGGTTACTTTAAAAAAATACCCAATAGCATCAACCTGTTTGTAGTGTGCTGTATGTGTAATGGCTCGCTCGGTGTTCGTACTAAAAAATCAACATCAGCGTTCTATAGAATTCTTCTATTCTGTGGGCTACCTGCATGCCAAATTTCATCATGATTAGTAAAGGTGTTAAAGCGTGAACAGGTAACAAACAAATAAATAAACAAACATACAAACACATTTATAATATTAAGTAAGGATTAGCGTTTATAAGAAAATTAATATGTGGTCGACTAAGACCCGATCATTAGGGCGAGGTATTGATTGGAACAGTTGTCTCTGTTTTTTTCTTTACGTGTAAAGAGTAAAGAAAATAACTATACTTTGGCACTTTTTCTATGTTTTTAGTTTATTTTCAATTTTCTGAATAAAAGTATAAAAATAATAACATTTCTCACTTTGTAATATCCAAATATGATAGATCACTTTCTATTATCATAACAAATATTGTTGTATATCTTTTTAAATTTATACTTCAAAATATTAGTCATAACTACAGTTGAAAGTGACGGTGTAGACCTATCTTTGGGATTTTTTCCTATCGAGCCAAAACTGCTCAATTGTGTTTCTAATAGCTTTTGGCTTTAAGGAACATCATCAATAATAAGGGTATTTTTTTTCAACCTTGGGTTTTCTCTCGTTTAGTAGTAATTGGCGTCAAAATTAACCAACATCTGTAATGATACCGCCTTTAGGGTAGGCTTGAGCCCCTTGGTGGGGACGTATAATATGAGCTGATATGATGAACACTGAATAATAAGTAGGTTTATTTTAGTACATAACATGTACATTTTAGTTGTGTTCATCATATCAGCTCATATACGTCCCCACCGAGGGGCTCGAGCCTACCCTGAATTAGAGCGATCGGGCCTTAGTCGACAACGCGGGCCCAGAGTGGGTTAGTCAAATTCACACACAACCTGCGAGTTTCTCCGCAGGCGTGTTCAGGTTTCCTCACGATGTTTTTCCTTCACCGTAAGAGCGTCGGATAAACGTACTCGTACATATAAAATCTAAATTCGAAATCACATTGGTAAATAGCAGGATTCGAACCACGACCTCCCGGACAGGAGGCGGCGGCCTTTGCCGTTACGCCAACGACGCTCTCCAAAGAAAATTTGTTAGTTATTAGTTGAATTACTAAGCCTTAATCACATGACTTCTAATGTCTAATCAGTTGTTTGCGAGTGCAAAAATAATAGGTATATAATTAAATTAATTTATCGTTTGGTCTGTTTGCGAAAGCGGAACGTTTTTGCCCTCGGTGGGGACAGCGGGACAGACAGCCTGAAAGCGAGACTGTCCCGCTCAAAGCGGGACGTATGGTCAAGTTAACATTACAGTTTGCAAAACTTTTTTAAAAATTTTCTAATTAACCCTTCAAAAGTGGCCCATGTTTAATATTAATTTATTTACATTAAAATATAAAAGCGTCGGTGGCTCAACCGGTAACGACTCGGTCCATCTAACCAGAGGTACCGGGTTCAAATCTGGACGGCCAATGTACCAATGAGTTTTTCAAAAAAAACTTACGTACATATCATTACCGATTGCTTTAACGGTGAAGGAAAACATCGTGAGGAAACCTGCACGTTGTGTGTGAAGTCGACCAACCCGCACTGGGCCCGCGTGGTCGACTAAGGCCTAATGGCCCTGATTCAGGGTAGGCTCGAGGCCCTCGGTGGGGACGTATATGAGGTGATATAACAATAATAATAATAATTTACATTACATGTCCGTCTTTGGGTTATCGACTTACATATGTATTAATAAACATTTATTTATATTTTGAAAAGGCTACGGAACGCAAATTTGCGCGAGTCCAATCGCAATTGGCTAGTTTTTGATATACATTTTCACTAATTCTACATAACACAAATAAACCTACGTATAAGTACGACTATCACTCAGTTATGTGGGATTAGTGAAGAAGTATACCAAAAATGAGTGAAATAAAGATCAGGTACTAGTAGGAACAGCAAGGGAAAGCTAGTACTACTGAATAGTACCCAGAAAATAGTCTTGCAAGTACTTATTTTTGAGAAGCCGGGCTCTACGTTAAGAAGTACTAATGCTTAAGGCGCTACGGTCACTCAATCCGAGCAGGTTGCTACGTGTTTCAATAATATCGAACGTAAGTCTATTCATTTTTAAGTTTGAATCAATGCGGGTTTCAACGCGGCTGTTACGTTGAAACCGAACGCCCAATTCTCGATTTTTACATTTTTTTATTATTACTTTTTTTATACTTTCAAATAAGTTTAAAAAAATTGTGTAAATAAAATGAAAATTCTTAGTCACCGATTTTTGTGTGTTGGTTTCATTTAACAATAACTATTTTTTTTCGAGTAATTTTGCAATTAATGCCAAAAACAGGATCTATAGTATATATTTTTACATCAAAAGTGGTAATATTTTTAAAATTATATTCAATTAAATCGATTTTTATTACTTTAATACAATCATATCTTTACACAGTCTTTTAATAATTTGAATTGAATATTGTCATTTGACCTATTAAGGCCTTGAAAGGCATCTAAAGTTTAACCACTTCCGTGATTAAGTCCATTAACTTCATATTAGGAGATCGAAGGTTCAATTCCCGGCAGAGTCTAACATTGTATGAATAGGTTTAGTTGGTGGAAGGCCTGGCTGGCTACCGCCATCTTATCTAAATCTTGCCTCCAAGCACTAATGCTAACAACGTTGATGTGTTCCGGCTTGAAGATAAGATAGCCAGTTCTCCATTGCGTTGGGGAATCTTGGTAAGCCCGCTCCCATCTTCGGCATCATCGTCACTTACGATCAGTTAAGATGATGTCAACGGCATTTGGCCCATCTTAAGGTCTTAAGCTTTACCAAAGCTATGTTGTATCTACGCGCCACTAAAACCATAATGCTTCAGTCTTCAATCCATGCAAGTAGTTCGTTGTTACCGCCTCCGTGGTGGCGTGGTGGTAGGTAAATCCATTTATTGCTTCACATCAGGAGGGCGCGAGTTAAATTCTAACGGGTTCGGGCTTAATTTTGTAAGACTCGTTTGGGTCTAACAAGATTAAATTTGTATGGGAGGCTTTCCTCGATATACCACTGATAGAATATCACATATGCTAGTAAAACTTCATTAATTAACTAAGAACTACTCTCACAAAATATTTTAAAATTTCATTACAATTAGAAAACACTCTTTGACCCATTTTTGAATGGAAGATAATCTAAAAACTGCGAAATTAAAATATCTTAAAAAAGGCACGCTGGCAAATAATTTTGAAAATCTACGTACAAAATTTCATCTTAATCGGTCTAGTGGTTTCATCGCAAATCAGGGATACGGACAAATATACATACATACACACACACTTTTTTCTCGATCACTTTTTTGTGTCTATGATTTCTATGTCTATGAGTGCATTTTCATCAAAATCTTGTAGTCGGATTTTTGGATATCCACTCGTTTGTCGATTTCCGGGACCTGGAATAAAAAAAATAATATCCGTCGACCTACCGTGTGCCGGAAAATTTTGTTGGGTCAAATTAGCGCCTAAAAATACGCCAAAGATAGGTAGGCCCGATTTATAATGCATATCGACATGTATGGGAGTGAAACAGACTACCTCTGCCACTAATCCTTTGCCACACTGACAATATAAAATATTCAGAGAAACTTCACTCAAAATTAGGTTGTCGTCATGGTCGCGAGTGTGTCATTTATTTTGTTGTTTTCTTTGTTATTTAGGTGTTATTTAGTTTTGATTGTATTATGTATTATGTATTATTATTATTATTAGTTGTATTATTATTTGACTGTATAAATTACAGTAAAAGAAAAGTTCACTTACAGTTTTATTTTTATTTTTAACCAAGAAATGTAGTTTTTTAGGTACCCCTTAGTAAATATCAATATTATCAATTATCATAATACTAAGGTAAAAACAATGAAAAGAAATAAGTAAAACACCCTTATTAGAATAATATTTTAAATAGAAACACACAATATTTTATTTAGATTCGCAGAAAATCCATTAAACGCGCCCAGAACCCTGTCTGTCGCATTTCCGGCTCCCGGTTGCGACAAATAATGGGGGCTAATTACAGCTTGACAGTTAAGAGGATCAAAAAACCTTCAATGGAATGTACACACGGCGCCACATCAAGCTATACATAACCAGTATACGCGGGCCTCGCTTATGTTGAAACGCAAAGGCGTCGCGCGGCCAGCTTATGCTGGTTTTGTATAGCTTGATGTGTCGCTGTCTGTACTTATAAAATATTTTTCGAAAAACCTAAAAGCTTTTTGATACAAGCCTTTATTTGAAAAGAGTATTTATGTAATACGTATTTTTTTAAAAATTTTGCATATGTATTTTGTATTTTGATATACAATAAAGAGTTATTTGAATTTGAATTTTGAATTTATGATCAAAAAGCCAAATGCTCCAATGAATATAAAAAAATACACAGTTCCATATTCAAAAAAGGTGACCACAGTATTGTATTTCATACGAATCTATTGAAAAATAAAAGACGATTCTGGGACCTTGATTCCACCTCCAAAGCTCATCATCAGATCAATTCCAAAATAACAAAAGGATCTATTGTCCCCGGGAATGGCTTCATTCCAAACTTCAGCTTAATCGGACCCCTAGAAGTCGCTCTAAGTTTAATCAAAAAGATTTGAACTAAACAAACATTCATACATACAAACATTGCAAGTTAATTAAAGGCTTTCAACAAACAAAAGAAATCAAGCACGATATAATTTTCACGTCACTAAAACAAACTAAAATAATTAATTGGTAAAGTAAAGCAGCTACCTCGACCGTGTAAGATGATCTGTTTAACGAGTGAGTAGGTAGCCAAGTGAGGCAAAACATTTCTGTTATCTGTATTAACTACATCATCTATCGCATTATGTTACTTAATTACCAACGAGTACTTGAGTATATTTTTCTCAAACATGCTTGGAAATTTGAGCATTATTTTGACAACCTTCTCCGAAATAAATCGAAATTACTGTACTGGCCAAATACACGCGAGCAGTGGCCGGCAAAGTTGTATGAAAATTCATATATGTGGTGTTTTAGTGGCCAAATAAGTTACTATGTAAACCCGTATCTGTCGTGTAATTTAAAAATGAAACTATATTTTACTACGAAACATGGCAACCAAGGAGGTAACTTATCAAAGATTTTATTTAAATTTAGAACTGACTTGTATATAGAACGCTGTTTATTGAAAAAAAAAAACAAATAAACACTTTGGCGCTTTACCTCCTTGGTGGCCATGTTTCAGAGTAAAATATAGTTTAAATTTTTAACTTACATGACAGATCTGAGTTTACATAGTAATTTATTTGGCCGCTAAACACGACAAATTCATTCATTCATTCATTTTCATACAAATTTTGCCGGCTGCTGCTCGCATGTATTTGGCCAGTACCTACAGCAATTTCGATTTATCTCGAAGAAGGTTGTCAAATTAATGCTCAAAGAACCCCGTACCAAAAGCACAGTATATATATTAGTACTAACGTACAGTATGGACACTCCCTGCCGCTCTCTAAATTCGACCTCACCCCCCCGTCACTCAGATTGGATGTAGATTGGGTACCAAACGCAAAGGACGAGCTACGCAAGCGCGATAAACGTCACTTATATTCACTTTGCGCGCCGCTGTGATTTCGTACACCGGAATAAAAAGCAACTAGTTACCGAACGTAAAGGACGAACTACGCATGCGCGATTAACGTCACTTATATTTACTTTGCGCGCCGCTCACCGCTCGACGCCAATAGGCGGCCGCGGCGCTGAGATGATTGATGATGATTGGCTGACCACCAATATTATACGACCAAATCTAAGAACAATCAGTTCCTATGAATGTCATACTAGCTGTATCTTTTTTTTTTTAGAAATGTAGTTCCTTTATGTTTTTCATATCTCAGATATCAGTTTGTTATTGTGGCTTGTGAGATATTTTGTTCGTTTTATTTATTGTTTGTAATAATTTGATTAGATGGTGTGAAAGTATGAGTTGTATAGAAATAACTAGTAGTGTAATATTATAAAATGTGATCTCGGAATTATAGATTGAGATTGACTATTATTGTAGGTTGCTAAATGAGATTGTTTCACGGACAAAAGCTCCTGTGTTTGAAGAACAAATGAACAATGTTATCCATGTAAGTTACTTAATCATTACTGTTGATTGTTGCTTGCAGCACAGTATATATATCTTGCAGTGTGCATGCAGTAAATAACTAACAAACATTCGTGACCAATACCGCCGGTGTGATTCAACCCTACCTGCATTCTTGCCTATAGATACGTCAGTTATATATATGTATATCATTTCTCGCTCGTTTGTATGGAGTGTCCGGGGTGTGCCAAAAGTATGGAAAATGTGGTTTCAGTTAAATATTCTGAGATTTTGATATAATATAGATTTTAACGTCCTGAACAAAAGTCTCTATGGGGGCTACCACTGTTGCCGAGTCCCTTTCAGAGTTACGACTGATTTTGTACCCTCAAGGAAATCGACTCTAGTACCAATTTGCACCTTGTCACAGTGACAGTAATATAAACAATAGTAATAGTTACAGTTATTAATAAATAATTCATAATTAATAATAATTAGTAAATAGTTGGTAATTGCATCTAATTAATGATTTGTTGTCTGATACAAAATCTGAAAGGGACTCGGCAACAGTGGTAGCCCCCATAGCGACTTTTGTTCAGGAAGTTAAAATCTATATTATATCAAAATCTCAGAAAATTTAACTGAAACCATATTTTCCATACTTTTGGTACGGGGTTCTTTCCAAGCATGTTTGAGAAAAGGTAATTTTATACTAAATCTGAGTAAAAGTAGAAACCTGCTCCCATATTTGGTTAAGCGGCGGGTGGCCTCGTTGTACTAGGTACGGAACTCTATAAATATACAAAAAGTAGAGAGCCTCCCCTTTCTTTGGAATTCGTCTAAAAAGAGCACTTTAGTGCAGGGTTTTACTTTTTACAGAAAGCTTTTGAAGAAGGGATGTAACTGCACACTTAACAGAGGCTCTTTTCCACATTTAGCTCTTTAACTTCGTTTTTTACCTTTTTATTAAAAAAATTGAGTGCGTTTGGCTTCACTTCACCTGGTGGTAAGTGGTAAGTGCCGATGCAGATGAGGATGAAATAGTGCTTATTCACTGTCGTCTGGAAGATTCCTAAATTATGCGGTTCGCTCAGTGCCGGCTTTACTTTGCTCGTATATGTCACATTAGGCATTAATATTAAAATAAAACCCGCCAAGTGCGAGTTGAACTCGCGTGGAGAGGGTTCTGTACAATGCCAAAGTCAAATACAAATTTCACATTTGAAATCCTCTCAGTAAGATGCGAGTAATTTTTTTTTATTATTAAAAATTTGAGTGTGTTTGGCTGCACCTCACCTGATGGTAAGTGCCGATGCAGCCGAGGATGTAACACGCAAGCTCAAAAAGTGTCTATTCACTCTCGTCTTGGAGATTTCTAAATTTTACTAAACGGGTAATACAGACGCCGGAAGGGAATTCCACCCCTTGGCCGTTCGCATGATGAACGAAGAAGCAAAACGCTTCGTGTGTAAAGGTGGAACATTGACGACAAAGGGATGGAACCGCCCTCCGCACCTGGTCGTCCGATGATGAAATGGAGAGGGGGAATGAGGTCGTGAAGCTCCAGGACACACTCTCCGAAATGAATCCTGTAGAACACCGATAGACAGGCGACTTTGTGGAGATGCTCGAGGCTTTGGAGCCGGTTTGATACAATTTCCTCGTCGCCAATGAGTCTCCTAGCACGTCGGTCGATAGAATCCAAGGCATATAGCTGGTAACGAGCCGATCCGTCCCACAAGTGGGAGCAGTACTCCATACAGTTAACTACTACTAGCGCGATCTAGTGGTGTTTTAGTGAACTTCTTTTTTTAAAATGAAAATTTTAGTGCGTTTGGCTGCACCTCATCTGATGGTAAGTACCCATGCAGCCGGGGATGTAATACGCAAGCTCAAAAAGTGCCTATTCACTCTAGTCTTAAAGATTCCAAAATTATACGAATCGGGGAATACAGACGCCGGCAGGGAATTCCACTCGTTGCCCGTTCGCATAATGAACGAAGAAGCAAAATGCTTCGTGCCTGAAGGTAGAACGTCAACGACAAAGGGCTGGAATCGCCCTCCCCACTTGGTCGTTCGATGATGAAATCAAGAGGGGGAATGAGGTCGTAAAGCTCCAGGACACACTTTTCGAAATGTATCCTGTAGAACACCGATAGACTATTTTCTATTATGACTAGAACTATTTTCCGTAGGTGAACGTATCATTACGTAGTAACTAATTAGTAATCTGTGGTATCATATTGAGTTTACCACTTTTTTAAAATTAATAGAATTCTTATTGTAATTTACAAGCATTAAACTGTATTTTGTATTTTTTTCAAAATTTTGGGTTCAGCAGTTTCGTGGAACAGATGGGGTAATAGTCAATTTTCGTCTTCTTTCATGAATAAAATCAAATTTATTTATTTGATAATATAAACAAAAATATATATAAGATCCTGATAACGAGCCCTTATATATTATGACACAATAAGGTTTCCAAAACTTTTTTTATTTCCTTAATTGTCCCCCGAAAATAACACTTATTTAAAAAAAAATATTTATTTACTTTGCACATCTGTGTTTGGGTCATAGGATTACACCATCCTATTAAATTTCACCTGATTTGGTCCAGTAGATTAGGAGCAAATTGGCTTGGACAGACCGTCGGACTGACAGACGCACGAGTGATCCTATAAGGTTCCGTTTTGTTTGTTTTTTGTACGGAACCTAAAAATGAAAACTCTTATGGTCTTCTCTAATGATAGCAATCGGTTCTGTCTCTGATAAGGAGTAGACAGACCCTATGGAACCAAGGAAGGTTATAGCACAAAAAACAAGAAATTGAAAACAAAGTTTCTCATACATTTTATACATAAACTAGCTGTCCCGGCGAACTACGTACCGCCTTACATTACATTACACTGCCCTACCCTACCCTACCCTACACTACACTACACTACCCTACCCTACCCTACACTACCCTACACTACCCTACACTACACTACCCTACACTACACTACCCTACCCTACACTACCCTACCCTACACTACCCTACCCTACAAACACTACACTACACTACCCTACCCTACCCTACACTACCCTGCCCTAAAATAAAATAGATGTTGGCCGATTCTCAGACCTACTCAATATGCTCACAAAATTTCATGAGAATCGGTCAAGCCGTTTCGGAGGAGTACGGGAACGAACATTGTGACACGAGAATTTTATATATAAGACTAGCTGTCGCGGCGAACTACGTACCGCCTTACATAACATTACACTGCCCTACCCTACACTACCCTATACTACACTACACTACCCTACACTACCCTACCCTACCCTACACTACACTACCCTACCCTACACTACCCTAACCTGCACTACCCTACCCTACATACACCACACTACACTACCCTACCCTACACTACCCTACACTACACTACCCTACCCTACACTACCCTACCCTACTCTACCCTACCCTACCCTACATACACTACACTACACTACACTACACTCCCCAACCCTGCCCTACCCTACCCTACACTACCCTACCCTAAAAAATAATAAAAAAAAAAATAGATGTTGGCCGATTCTCAGACATACTCAATATGCTCACAAAATTTCATGAGAATCGGTCAAGCCGTTTCGGAGGAGTACGGGAACGAACATTGTGACACGAGAATTTTATATATTACATTAAGTTTTTGCTATTTCTGGGTTTTTCGGTACTCTAAGCTCAATAGTGTATTTTATCATCATCATGAATAGACCGATTGGCATCATTGGAGAATAACATTAGATTTTTATTACTTTCTTAAATGGACTGGAAAAGATTTTTCCGATATCTGTCATTTTTTAGGGTTCCGTACCCAAAGGGTAAAAACGGGACCCTATTACTAAGACTCCGCTGTCCGTCTGTCTGTCTATCCGTCTGTCATCAGAATGTATTTCGTGAACCGTGATAGCTAGACAGCTGTAATTTTCAGAGATGAAGTATTTCTGTTGCCGCTATAACAACAAATTAAAAATAAAAAGAAGTGAAAAAATAAGGGGTCTCCATACAAAAAACGTGTTTTTTTTAACGTGAAGAATTGGCGCTAGGCCATTTAGTACGATGGTTTTTAAACATAAAACTAGCTCCATCTAGTATGATGGTACGGAACCCTAGGTGTGCGGTTCTGACTCGTACTTACCCGGTTTTTTAGAACCCTTACTATAGTTGGTCTCATCTTCGAATCAAATGAAAGACGCCCACTACTGGACGAAGGCCTCCCCCAAGGATTTTAACGACGACCGGCCCTTCGCTGCCCGCATCCAGCAACTTCCCGCGACCTTCACCAAGTCTAATAGAGAATTTTAATCCTAATTATAAACAGGATCAATTGGCGTTATAAAAAGTTCATGTGTAAATCGTCCATTTTCTTGCTGCCTGTAATCTTTCCAAAATCTGTGAATGCAAGAGTAAAATACTCCAAAACTTAGAGTTAGTCTCGTTAGTATATTTTCTTGTAGCTATAATGCTTTTCGTAACTGTCCTGGGTCATATTACGATATGGCTCACAGTAGCGCAACGCCTTTGATGTCACACGATGCCGCCTCGGCGTACGCATAACAGTACTAGCCTGTAGACCGCCGCCCGCTGCCCCGCAAGTACCTTTCCGTTACTCTGCGTAAGTACATTCGTTGCACTACTGTAAGCCGGTATATTTCAATACTGTGCCTGGGTGCCCCATCTCAACTTTACAACGTATACAATGATTTCCTATTTACTTGGATATATAAAATAATAATAATAATAAATATTCTGGGACAAATCACACATGGTCATCTGGCCCCAAAGTAGGATTCCCTGTGTTATGGGTTACCAGAGACTGATATACATACTTATATACGTTTAAATACATACATATATAGATATTTAACACCCAGACACAGAGCAAACAAATCTTTCTATACTTCGCTAACTTAATTATTTTTTTATTTTCCTCTTAAACGATACAACTTTCTTGTAATAACCACCTCCGTGGCGTAATGGTTCAGGCCATAGGAGTCTAACTTTGTAAGACTTGGTTTGGTTTGGACGGGCATTTTCTAAGCCCGCCTGGCTAGCTACGACCATCTTATCTAATTCTTAATAACATTGATGTGTTCCGGCTTGCAGATAAGATAGCCAGTAATTAGGTAAGCCCTCTTCCGTCTTCGGCATTATCGTCCCTTACCATCAGGTGCGATGATGCCAAGGGCTTACCAATTGTGAATAAAAAAATAACAATAATTATATGTTTAACCTACAGACACAACTGGAGTTCAGAGTAAAACACCATTTTCAACGTTTTATTATTTAATGAAACAGAAAATTAAATAAATACACTTTAACTGCATAATCTCAATATTAGGTTTAAATTACAATCTACTATTAGAATTATCATAGACAATAAATGTGACATTAAACTCGATTCAACATAAAATTCAATGATAATATAAAATTACTAACTGGTGTCATAGTAAAAGGAAGAATAGTAGGTTGTCTTCAGGTGACACATACGCATGCACACTACAATAAATAGGAATGACATAAGACCATAGACAATTCCTATTTATTGTAGTATGCGTTCATATGGTGCGTGCCTACTGGGGCGCGCACACGTAAAAACCGCGCGATGTACTAATTGTATGAAGACAACCTACTATTCTTTCCTTTTACTATGCTGGTGAGCGGATATTTAAACCTTCCTCGTTTATAGCTCTGTCTATTAGTGAAAACCGTTTCAAAATCCGTTGTGTGGTTTAGAAGGAGTTACCGGGTAAACAGACAGACAGACGTAGAGGGTGACTTCCTTTTAAACTATGTAATGAAGTGTGTTTAGGTATTTACCAGAAATATGTATCATGATTAAACAGTCAGTAATTCGTTTTGACAACGGCGTGTAGGTTAATATTGATGTGGACAGAAACCTATTTAATTGAACTCTTGAATCGAATTTATTTCTATATATTATACAAGGAAGTGGCCCCCACGTCTATCTGTCTATTTATGACAACGCAACGGATTTTGAAACCGTTTTCACTAATAGAAAGATCGATAAAAGAGCCCTTTCGGCTCGCGCACCACACACCAGCTGTTTTATCCTTGGAATAATTCTCAATAGTAACAATTAATTGATTATTATTTAATGTACTCGTGGATCAGTTTTCATAAATCTTACACTCACAGCAATACGCGAATGCGGAGAATATTCATGCCCATTCATTCGAACAACAACGATTAACAGTTAAATAAGTATAGCCAAATAGAGTTATATAAATAACTATAGCCAAATAGAGTTATATAAATTTATGTAGACACACAACATGGTAAATATATTAATAGAATTACACATGTCTTACCCTAATTGATATGCAATATTGTGGGTCAGTGGTGCCAAATTTTGTATGAGTGTTGCTCCACTTTCCCGATATGTTTCTGCTGGTTCCAGTTTGATTACATTCACATGAAATACTTTATACCTATTATAAGTATATTTTTAATAAGTATAGGTACTTAAAATGATAAAATTCTTCATTAATTCATCATTTTCTCTGCTTTCTTGATAAGAATTGAATTAGATAAGTTCAAATTATACTACATACAATGTACTTGCAGCTGTTTATGTAGTAGGTACTTATTGATTTAAAAGATGTTCCGAACCTTCAATATCATATTTTAAGATAACAAGAATATTATTAAGTGAAAAGCTTTGCTTATTTGAATTAATTAACCCAATACCATCTTAAAAACAATTCATACAATTTACTTACGCCAGATCATTAGGTATGCAAAAAGGGATAAAACTTGATATAATATTTCACAACACCTAGTTAAGTATAATATTAAATGCAATACGACACTCAAGAACATTGAATAATAACATTAGAATAAATTAAAATAGTTAAAGTTCCACCGAACAAGTATAATAATGATTACGAGACTTTTCATTTGACATCGCCTTAATTATCAGGTTTTTTGACTCCGATCGTTTCTTAAAACTATTCCGCTACAATTATAATGTGCACATAATATTATTTAAAAGTGCTTTAACACCTAATGTTACTTTTGTGCGTAGCTATGTGGTACTTTTGTGCATTATTAAAACACCCATTTGGTTAAATATGACATGAAAAAAGATATTTTTAGTAAGATACATATTTTTGCTACGAGATATGGTATATTTTTTATTTGAAAATGTGTCGGTTCATGTAATAGAATACTAGATGTTAGGTATTCTATCTCGCGTCATACACGAACCACACATTTTCTATGTCTTACATGCAAATGATTATTCTAAGTATTTTCTCCACACTCAAGTATTTTAAAGATTACAAAAAGTTTTGATATATAGTAATCTTCTGTTTTAGAAGCTCATTACTTGAATTGGTATAATTTTGAATATGTTCTTTTGAAGAATTTATGATTGGATATCTTTAATACCATTCTATATTATTTACGTAATTCAGACTAAAGGATATGTTTTTGGTTACAATTTATCACTCGTTAATTTAATCTTTTATTCGAATTCGGGCCAATAATTACTAAATACACCATTTGGATAATATATTAACCCAAAAGTAAACGAAATATGTTTAGTAAAATAAATAGAGAGAAACTTGAAAGAAACCAGATGAGCAAACGAGTTTAAAGTCACATTTACTATCTAACTTCTTGACTGTCCAATGTTAATAAAAAAATGACAAAAAAGAAGGAATAACTACAAAACTCATATGAACATAGGAAGCCTAATAAAATGCTCTTTAATCGAATAAATCATTCTATAACTAAAGATTAAACATAATTGTAAAAATAATGGGTAAAACTCATATTGTTCATAATTGATAAGATAACTTAATATAAAGAAGCTAACATTAGAAGTTTTCGTCTAACTTGATAAAGTACACCTAACTCTTATCTGCCTACACCTAATCTACATCAAATCGAACAATTAGGGGCTCTCTATTTAACTAAATAACATTTAATCAATTAAAGGTAACATTATAAACGAAAACTATTAGAGGTAGTATAGATTGAATCATCTATCAATGATTTTAACAAAGCAGGGTGTAATTATGTTATTTTTGATCGAGCCCCACAATTTTAAGAACAAGAATATAGAATATAGTTATTTTTTTAATAGTTAGTCAACATGGTAAACGCGTAAAAGCCTACTTAATATGGTGTACAATTGTAGAGGCGGGGTAAACGATACAAAATATGAAACTTCCATCTAATTTAATAATATCATCGAAGTTTGTAAAGTTTAAAACAATAAAATTGTGCATAAAGTTAGTGTTACAATTAATGTATATCGTAGCTCTTTAGAAGAATCACAATGTTTCACGTTATGCATTCAAAGGGAAGCATTAAAAATTTGTTATTTTGTAGCATTAGAAATTGTATTTGTCTTGTAATTGCTAGCTGGAAAATGTAATTTCAAGAGTTAGTTTGTTGTGCTGTCGCTAGCAGGGCACTACAAGAGTACAAAACGTGTGAGACAAGTCTACTTCAGTGATACTAGAGATGCCATCCATTCAATAAGTGGCTGTTTAACTCATAATATTTCTACAGTAAGGCATTTATCCCGTAAGAGCTCTTCTAAATTTGTAAAAATACTTACAGTATCACACTAACTTACTCTCTCCATTAAAAACTTTCTAACTTTATCACAAGCTACCGCTCCAAAATTACTACATTTTTCAGCACAAATTGATATGTATCGTGTTTTATTGCACTTTCATTTATTACTTTACTTACGAAGTTATTTCTTTTAACTGAGGATAATGATAAAAAAGCGAAGGCTTTCGCTTCGAGTCATCCGGCCACAGCTAACTCGAAGGTGGGTCTTCACGGTGAAAGGTTAAAATAAAGGATACTTAAAATATGTAAAGGAACTTGAACATAAATTTAAAAGTATAAAATACCATAGATAATTTAGATTCAAGGAGGTTTTAATCTAGCTACTTAAAGGTGGAAGGGAGCACGAACAGTAGACATCGCAGCGGGTCGTGATTTCACACAACTGAAAGCATTTTATCTTTTTCCTTGTAAGGTGTCCATAGATGGGATATGATGCCTATTGGCTATGAAAATTAGGACCTGATTCGATCTCGATTACGCATACTCCCGTCCACCTTTAAGTAGGTTTAATCTCCTTGTTTATTATTAGATGAGCCTTGCCGCAAGGAGGACCAGCGCGTTTGCGAGGGCGGGGCAGAGGTGCGCGGGCGCTGGTGCCGATGACGGGCGTCCGTACGTCGGCTTGCGCTTGCAGCTCATCCTCTCGAGCGGCATCTTGGCGACGCTGTACTCACGGTGCTCGCTGGCCATGGTGCACATTGTGCGCTTTTTCTGCATCATCTCGTCGTCGCGGTCGCGCAGACCCGCCAGCCACGCCTCGTACCACGCCAGCTCGCACTCGCAGATCAATGGGTTATCTGCAAATACCCTCGTTATAAGCAATCTTGTTTCACAATGTCACGTTGTGGTAAAATTATTTGATCAATAGGAAGTTACAACTTGTACAAGTAGGCCTCATAACACATGAGCTCACAGTCACAGATCAAGGGGATACCTGTACACAACCCCCCTCCCTATTAGCAACAATTTTACGTTGTTGTGGTCAAATTGTTTTAGCAAAATGAAATGTTCTCAAAAGAAAGATTTTAACAATAAAACACATATTAAGACGTTGAAATATCCAGGTCAAAATATAATGTCCCATTAAACTAATGTATAATCAGGTTTACTAATGTGTATCTATGCCTATCAAACTAAATAAGTGCTACTGACTTGATTTTAATAGTGACGTTCAATTAATAACATAATGAAGATTTGGTCTGTTTATTGGGAAGCTATTCTAAGCATAAATGTCACACAGCATATTATCTATACACTAATATTATAAAGAGGTAATGTTTGTAAGTTTGTTTGTAGGAATATATCTCTGGAACTACTAAACCGATTTTGAAAATTCTTTCACCAGTAAAAGCTATATTATTCCCGAGTGACCATAGGCTATATCTACGCTTGCAAGCCACTTGCAGCTTTCGTCCCACCCACCCTAAAAGACAGTCATAAAAATGATGCCCACGCGACCAAAGCTGCGGGCAAAAGCTAGTAATAATAGAAAGAATATGTTTTATATATGGCTCATTTACAATCAGCCGTGTTGGGCAGGGCAGTGTGCAGGAAAGTGGGCAGCGCGATAATTTAAATAGGTCACTCACGCTGCCACTACTACTGCCGCTGCTGCTGCCATTGCCGCGAGTGTCGGCTTCCGTGCGGAAGTCAAAGGAATACTCGCGTCGATACTGCCGCAGAAGTATTAAGGCGCAATGGTACATAAAAATCTGTCTTTGTCTTTTTCTTTACGTGTAAAGAGGGAAGAAAATACCCACACTTTTGCACTTTTTCGATGTTTTTCGTTTTTATTTTCATCATATTTATCTTAAATAAAAATCCATTCGATGTTTTCCCTTCAGTCACCTATGAACTTTATTTCAGTAAATAAATCATATTATTAAATTACTTATTTTAAGAATAAAACCGAAAATAGACGATAAAATGGCTCGAAAAGAGGTACCTTTGCGAAATTATTCTATCGAGAAAACTTTATTAAATCGTGTTTCCAGTCGATATAGTCCCTCGTAACTCAATAATACCAGTATGTTTTCCTAGAATTAAAAATTTATTGTTAACTACTTCAAAAATGAATTCTAAAAACCTGTTTAAGTGGATTTTTAGGTACCACGGGGTCCTAAGTGCAATATTTCCTGCAGTGGCTGAGTGTAAACCCGGGGATAGAACTCCAACCGGCAGCAGTTGGTTTAACGCTTGAGCTGTTGAGTACGTTGAAGTAGTCCGATTGCGTTAGAGCGTATTGACTCGTAGAAGCGTTTGCCACTTAACAACGAAAACTCGCATCCAACCCCCACGACGCGATACTTGTGTATTTAATACTAGCTTGTGCCCGTGTTTCCGCTCGAGTGGATACCGTTTCTATGACTGTCTGAGGGTGTGAGTATTTTTTTCATATTCCTCGGGAACTGTGCGTTTTCCTGGGTTGAAAAACTCTAGATGAAGGTGTTGATGAGACCTTTTGAGATAGGTTAGTAAGTGTTTTAAGGGTGGGGGACGTTGCGTCACATAATCTTTTGTTTTGGTATGCCTAACAAAACTGACCTATCTCAAAACAAAGGTCTCAACGAAACCTGAATTTTAATATACGGCAGAATAACTCCAACATATCTTTAAACCAATTTAACTAAACATAAAAACCGGTCAAGTGCGAGTCGGACTAGCGCACGAAGGGTTCCGTACCATTATCTATAAAAATCACGTTTGTTGTATGGAAGCCCCCTCTTAAATATTAATTTTATTTTAATTAATTAATTTATTTTTAAGAGAATAATACAAATCAATATTCTGTGAATTTTTCAAACGTCTACCTGTTGCCGTTATTAATATCGAGCAAAAAAAACACGTTTTTTTTATGGAGCCCCCTTAAATTTTTGTTTTATGTTGATTTTTTTTCAAAGTGAATAATACAAATCGATATTCTGTAAATATTTCAATCTACCTGTTGCCGTTATAATATCGAGCAAAAACAATCATGTTTGTTGTATAGAAACCCTCTTAAATATTTATTTTATTTTAATTTAATTATTTATTTTAAAAGCGAATATACAACTAAATATTCTGTGAATACATAAAGCGCCTACATGTTGCCGTTATCAATATCGAGCAAAAAAGAGCATAAAATCACGTTTGTTGTATGGGAGCCCCCTTCAATATTTATTTTTGTTTTTTAGTATTTGTTGTTATAGCGGCTACAGAAATACATCATCTGTGAAAATTTAACTGTCTAGCTATCACGGTTCATGAAATGCAGCCTGGTGACAGACCTCAGATCACATGACAGACGGACGGACGGACGGAAGGAAAGACAGACAGACAGACAGACAGCGAAGTCTCAGTAATAGGGTCCCGTTTTTACCCTTTGGGTACGGAACCCTAAAAACACAACTGCATTCTAAGACTGGATCAAGATGAATCTACTCCTCCTACTGAATTACTACACCTCGCACTCCAAAATCCATGCAGCCGTTTAGAAAGAAACAGACGTGCATACATACTGACTTCATACATTCTCTTTCAGCTCATTTACATCCCCACCGAGGGGCTCGAGCCTACCCTGAATCAGGGCGACTAGGCCTTAGTCGACCACGCGGGCCCAGTGCGGGTTGGTCGACTTCACACACAACCTTCGAGTTTCTTCGCAGGCGTGTGCAGGTTTCCTCACGATGTTTTCCTTCACCGTTAAAGCCATCGGTAGGTATGTACGTAAGTTTTTGAAAAACTCATTGGTACATTGGCCGTCCAGGTTTGAACCCGGTACCTCGGGTTAGATGGACCGAGTCGTTACCGGTTGAGCCACCGACGCTACATACTTCATACATATACCTGAAAATCATTAGACTCTTTCTTGGACTGTTGGGAAAAAGCTTTTAAAGTTGGACCGGTCAAACTTAACTTTCCGTGTCAACAACGATAATAAACAATTATGTGTCAAACTTCAAGAGTGTGTCAACTGTGTCAAAATTTAAGAGCTCAATAAGACCTTTTTTATCGGGATAAACAGTTGTAAACTTATTTGTAGGTTCTTTATTGCATTTAAAAACAAACAAGTCTACAAAAAATAAAAGTATAGCAAAGGTACACTTATCCCTTTCGGAATTTCTTCCAGTCAACCCTGAAATGCTGGAAGGACTTAAAACATAATTATGTAAGTGCATAAGTGCTACAAAATAACGACAAAAGGACTACGTCCATTTGCCCAAATCCTTTCAGCTAAAGTTTTCAAATGAAACAGACAAACAGACACAATATCAAATTTATTATATTTTTTCCCGACTGCTGAAAAACGTGAGTAATGTTTTTCAGGTGTATGTATGTAAGTATGTAATGTTTTTTGACTATGCCTGTAACCTAAACGGCTTAATGGATTTTGGAATACAATGTACCATTAGAATTGTTACACCCCCTGAGTGACATAGGATACATTTTATGTAGTCGGGTTTATTTTTTAAATTAAATAGTAAGGATATTTATAATACTAGTATACTAAATAATACATCTATATATTAAAATAATTGATTAAATCTAATGTGAGTCCGTCTGGCAGTTCTATAAAACCGATTTGCTTGATTTAAAAAATAAACGAGATCCCTGCGACCAAAGTTTCCAATGCGTCGCCTTAAAATGTTCGTAATAGTCCGAATAAGGTTTATAGAAATACAAAACCCACGAGCCGCTTGCGGCTCGCGCACTGCGCACCGTCGATATCAACGGGGGCTTAGCTGCGGGAAAAGTATATATATTACTTAGTACTAAAATACCGCGAGCAACAGCTAGTATTAGATAAGGATAGGTACTGAATAATAATAGCACAGTCTAAGAATCCATAATAGTATACTAGATAAGACTGAATAAGGATACTGAATAATAGTAGTAAACCACTTGTACTAATAAAAATAATAATTTTTGTTTTAACATTGTTTCTAAAATCTCATAAAAAAATAAATTTTTCTTAAAATATGTACCTAACACTACTAGATGAGTTTAATGATTAGATGATTAGATTAGATGACGATGTATACCCGTATATGTACCATTTTGACATATAATAAAGAACTAGCTGATTCCCGCGGCTTCACCCGCGTGGACCACATTTCTATGACTTTTCGAGGGTGCGCAGTGCGCGAGCCGCAAGCGGCTCGCGAGCGTGGTAAAAAGTAGCCTATGTCTTAACCCAGGTCCTAATCTGTCTACCTACCAAATTTCAGCCAAATCCGTTCAGTAGTTTTTGCGGGAAAGCGTAACAGACAGACAGAGTTACTTTCACATTTATAATATTAGTAGGGATTTAATATTTAGTAAATAATAAAAAAAAACTACTCATTAGTAATGAGTAAAATTTTTAAGATTTTAGCAAATTTAACCAATTGTATCAGTAGAATCACTACAATACAATACAATACAGTATTCTTTATTGCATCACAACAACAAAAAATTAACAATATAGAAGAAAGCCTATACAATAGGCGGCCTTATTGCTAGGTAGCAATTTCTTTCAGGCAACCTTTAGGTATGGAAACAGCGATAGAATAAGTTAACTACCTAAGAGGTCTCAAATAATCAGGTCGCAAATAAAAATAAATAATCCTGTCTCTACACAGGGAAGTTTGCTATATGTATTTGAAACTGAGAATCTACATTTGAAACGGAACAAATTCACCCGCGGAACCTATTGGACAGGGCTAAAAGCATTCCATACTAAAAGTCAATAAACTTATCAACTGATTTGCAAACTTTATATGTTAAGATAAAAAATAAAAACTTAACACGTTAAAAAACCGACTTCGATCGCAACATCGTAGTACAATTTTGTATAATGATTTTTGATTTTTGTTAATTTTCTAACGATAACAAATTAGATGAGAGCGTCGGTGGCTGGCGTAACGACTAGGGCCGCTACCTCCTGTCCGGGAGGTTGTGGTTCGAATCCTTTCACGTACCAATGTTTTTTTGAATTTAAATTTCATAATATGTACGTTTATCCGACGCTCTTACGGTGAAGGAAAACATCGTGAGGAAACCTGCACTCGCTTGCGTGCGATGGGATACGAAGGTTGTGTGTGAAGTCGATCAACCCGCACTGGGGCGGTGTGGTCGGTTAAGGCCCGATCGCCCTAATTCAGGGTAGGCTCGAGCTCCTCGGTCGAGACTACATAAGAATATATAAATAGATAAAAATAAGAACTTAACACGCTAAAAACCGACTTCAATCGCAACATCGTAGTACAATTTTGTATTATAATTTTAGATTTTTGTTAATTTTCTAAAAAGTACCACACCGATTTTGACGAAAGATAAGTGTAGGAATCGCATAAGTTGTGAAATTATTAGAAATTAGATGTAGTAAAGTAAAACAGTTATATTCTGTTTTTATTTTATTTACTTAGCTGTCCACCTTCGCCACGACTCTTAGATTAAATATAACTACTTATATTAAACTTAAAGGACCAAAACATATTATTTTCTACTTTTTAGAGGATTTCTTCTGGGGTATTTCTTTTTTTAATTTAAGTTTTATTCCTGCTTTTTAAACTTTACTTACGCGAAACACGATACCTCTGCTGTAAGTTAGTAAGGAGTTGGGTATCCTGCAGATATTAGGAAACGCTGCAGCATCAGGTCAAGGTTACCATGTTCTATCTAAAACCTATTCACTAAGACTATTCCAATGAGCCCAAACACGAAACCTCTGCTATAAGTTGGCGAGGAGTAGGTATCCTGCAGATTCTAGGAGATACAGCAGAATCAGCTGAAGTACCATGTACCATGAACCAGTACCATGTTCTATGTAACACCTATTCATTGAGACTATTCTAATGCATCCAATACGATGCTTCTGCTGTAAGTTGGTAAGCAGTTGGGTATCCTGCAGATTCCAGGAAATGCTGCAGCATCAGGTCAATATGGTTTTGCAATAATATTACAGTTACAGGGCACCAGATTTAGAATCGATCAGACCGGTATAAGTTGTCCACATCCATTTATCACCTAGATAAGAGCTGATAAAAAAAAACGAATTAAAATCGGTACATTCGTTTAAGAACTGCGATGCCACAGACAGACACACAGATGTACACGTTTAACTTTAAATTTAACGTTAAATATATTGCTAAAGGTTTCTGAAATATACTTATATGTATTTTTATGTATTGTACCATACCCATAATGTCGACCACTCGTAGTGTATCCAGGATAGGCTCCATGATTTCTTCTGGGATGCGCTGCAGCTTGTTGTTCTGCAGATTGAGGGTCTCCAGCGAGTTCAGGTTGTCAAAGCCCATGGTGGGTAGCTGGTGTATCCTAAGGAGTACATTATAAATGTAAGTTTTTAAAAAATATATATATTTTTAACTTTAAACCTTTAACCACCGTCATGTTTTTTTGTCACACAGTCGCCGTCGTGCGGTCACAGAGACCGCTATATTGTCTTACTCATAAAATTTATAGTACTTTTAACAACTTTTTTTAACTTGTTTACAAATAAGTGTAATTAAATAAATAAAATATCATTAAGTATGAATTGAGAGTTACATATTTTTTTCTATAATTAATTTTTTGGACGTACATTAGGTACAATTTTACTTGAGATTCAAAAATGTTAATAAAATATAAATTTTACCAAAACCAACAGTTTTTTTGTTACAAATTATAAACAATTAAAAAAGTACCAAGTTTTGTCACTTTTACGGCAAATCTACAAAATGTTATGTAAAAAGCCGTAAAAAAGGTTAAGTAGTCTTCGCTGTGCGGTCACACAGACTGCCATTTCAATTTGGATCAAAATTGCTCCCAGGATTGCTTCTGTCGACGCAACAACTACCCGCTACGACACCAGCGCTATTGAACTCGAATCTATAGATCGCGGTATCTAAGTTGAACAGTGCGTAGTGTCTTATTTTATGGTCTCAATCGAAGTGCGGGAAGCGGGGGTTGCGCGCACCAAGACACGCTACCCCGTAACGCGCGTAACCAAATCTACACCAACGCGCTCCTTACATGCGCGTATGACCGCTATTTGTATTCAAGTTATACGCCGTTATTGTATTGAGACGCTCAGATCAGGCCTCCCACTCGGTGGACCGATAACCTGGTGAAGGTCGCGGCAAGCCGCTGGATGCGGGTAGCGCAGAACCGGTCATCGTGGAAATCCTTGAGGGAGGCCTATGTCCAGCAGTTGACGTCCTTCGGCTGATATGATGATGATGATGAAGCTCAGGTCGGGGGAATGCCGGAAACAGTGAAATATAGCAGTTTAGAAAACTACAGCGGTCTGTGTGACCGCATAGCGGTAGTCAAAAGTTAACGGTTTCGTAATCAAAGGGTGCCTATTACTGCTACGCCTATGCCATTCCTCTGTCTATTTGTCACAGGCTGTATCATTTAAACCGTAAAAAAATGCGAGGTTCCCTAGCCACTTCGCTTTTGTAAAAACTACAGCTGGCACAGAATTTTTAGTGCAGGTTTCCGAGTCTCAAATGGCAATTGAGTCGTTTTTTTTTGTCGAAAGTTTTTTATTATTTTTAACAAAAATTATGGATGTAATTGACAAAAAATTCCCTAGCAAAGACGCTACAGCCTAAGAAGGCTTTTTAGTACCTTTAATGCACACAAAGCACACTGTGCTAAACTGGTGAGCGATCTAAATATTCGCACAGTTAATAACATTCCAAAGTTCTGAAGTACTTTGGAATATTGTATCTAATTAATCAAGTTACGCCGTCTAACTCCGCACTGACTTAGCAAGCAACCACCAGACTTGGCAAACTAATCAGACAGAGACACTGACACGAGGTAGAAGGAGAAGCAGATAAATATTTACAGTACCGGTACGACCACGGTATGGCAATAAAAGCGAATTAAAGCAATTCTCCCCTCACAAATAGCGAGAGAAGAAACAAAATTAATAAAGCAAAAAACTCAATTAATTTTTATTTTATTTTTGTTTTCCATTATCGTTCATTTAAATGTATACAACTACTATATTGTTTAAGAAAATACAAAAAAGAAATCATGAAACCTACAGAAAAACTTTGTACACTTTAACCACCTCCGTAGCTCAGAGGCAAAGTTCACTGGCTTTACACAGGAGGTCGCGGGTTCAATTCCCGGCGGGGTCAATTGTAAGACTCGGTTTGGTTGGTGGTAGGGCATTTTCTAAGCCCTCCTGGCTAGCTACCGCCATCTTATCTAAGTCTTGCCGCCAAATATCAATGTTGATATCATTGGTGTGTTCCGGCATGAAGATAAGATAGCCAGTTCCCCATTGCGTTGGGGAATTTTGGTAAGCCCGCTTTCATCTTTGGCAACATCATCACTTACCACCAGGTGAGATGTTGTCAAGGGTTTACCAATTGTTAATAAAAAAAAAAAAAAACATTCGTTTCGATAGTACTAAGAAATTCTGATTAATAACATAAGGAAAATAGAGGGGAAAATAATTTAGAGGCAGGACATATCTAGCCTCTGTCTCATTAAGACCACACGACTTTATTCCTTTTAAAAGCTTTTATTAAACTTGCAATGTGTGTATGTATGTTTGTTTAGTTCAAATCTTGCAATCGATTTTAGAGCGACTTCTAGGGGTCCGATTGGGCTGAAATTTAGAATGAAGCCGTATTACCGGTGACAATAGATCCTTTTGGTATTTTGAAGTTGATATGATGACGCACTTTGGAAGTGGAATCAAGGTCCCAGAATAGTATTTATTTTCAATAGAACTTTAGGGTTATTTTGGTGGGGTGTTACGGTTATTCATTAATTAAATATCAGAAGGATTTTCCAGTAGGTTTATTGAATACAAGCAAATGAATACAGCAGAGTATACTTTGGTACTCCGGTACTCCGGACGTGCGACGAGAAACGACTGGCTAAACATTAGCTAGTGAAGCGTTCTTATTAAAATGTGTCCCTACAGAACCGTATGAAACACAGTCTTTTTTGGATTTGGAACCTTGTATGTTTTACAATCATTTGAGCTTTAGGCTTTTTAAACATAAAAACTATTTTCAAATAAAAGCTTGTAACAAAAAGATTTTACGTTTTTAGATAATTATTACTAAGCAAATTACTGACCGTGGTATATAACGGCTATGCTACTTACTACACACATCAACTTTGCCTGGAGATATTTTTAAACTTTTCATACAAAACATAGCTTTTTTGAAGAACTATAAAAATTACTTAGGACATGTGTAGGGTAGAAACTTTCGAGATGAGTGTGACACGACGGGTAGGTAGGTAGGTATATTAAGGCGTAGGTTCTTAAAAAATGCCGTGCGTGTTCAGAGAATTTAATGAGAGGTGAAAACAAAGTAAAAGACCTGAAAATAACATAGAAATAAGAAAAACGTTAGATTACTTAATTAAATTTTAAATATAAATCACAAACGTGGAAAAAATAAATAATTATTCTTACCCGTAATGTGTCTTTTGTAAAGTGTTAAAGGTGTGAATTTATTAAATCTATTATGATGTGTGATGATGATCGAGTTTTGGTATTTTGATTGAAAAGTCAGATGGATGAAAAAGAAGATCGGATGAAAGGAGAACGAATAACTGCGCACCGCGCTACATGAGCAAGTGCTATATTTACCCTCTCAGTTCTTATCAATTAATTTAGTTTTAAGTGGTTTTTTTTTATAAGGGCGCGGAAAATGAGAATTGTGTTTTTATATTGTCATAGATGGATGGCACAGATTGTATGAAATTAGTAGAACCCATGTTTGTAAGGACTGAGAAGGTACTCGTAAATAGACCACTTGCCCATATTGAAAGTTTTATACCCTGTACTGCACAATGACATGTCCTTTGTTATTTTTATAGCTTTTCAAGAAACCATGTTTTGCATGATAATTGACAACGCTAAACACGTTAAAAAACCGACTTCCATCGCAAAAACTTAGTACATTAATTTTGCATTATTATTTTTGGTTTTTGTTAATTTTCTAATAAAGTACTGCTCCGATTTTGATAAAATTTATATAGGACCACACGGGAAGCACTAGCTTTCAAACAAAAAAAAATCATATAAATCGGTTCACCCAGCCAAAAGTTATGAGGTAACACACATAAAAAAAAACATACAGATGAATTGAGAACCTTCTCCTTTTTGGAAGTCGCTTGAAAAATTTTAAAATATATTTATGCAATGTTAAGCAGTGTACAAACAAATGCTCTTCTTCGTTAATGTCTGCTTTATACTGGCATTGGAGAGTAAGTTATAATTCACACATGTGAATAAGAAGGTTATTCGGATTGCTGTGTGTACCACACTGTGTCAAGGTGACAGGTGCGGGGGTCGCAGTCCCATTAAAAGTAAGAATGACAAGATATCAGGAATTATCTTTCCTTTTCCATCACAATTTGGAAGGATTTATCTATAAATAAATAAATAAATATTCTTCGACAAATCACACATGGTCATCTGGCCCCAAAGTAGGATTCCCTGTGTTATGGGAACCAGAGTCTGATATACATTTTATATATAAAATTCTCGTGTCACAATGTTCGTTCCCATACTCCTCCGAAACGGCTTGACCGGTTCTTATGAAATTTTGTGAGCATATTGAGTAGGTCTGAGAATCGGCCAACATCTATTTTATTTTAGGGTGGGGTAGTTTAGGGTAGGGTAGGGTAGTGTAGTGTAGGGTAGTGTAGTGTAGGGTAGTGTAGTGTAGGGTAGTGTAGTGTCGGGTAGTGTAGGGTAGGGTAGTGTAGTGTAGTGTATGTAGGGTAGGGTAGTGTAGGGTAGGGTAGTGTAGGGTAGTGTAGGGTAGGGTAGTGTAGGGTAGGGTAGTGTAGTGTTGTGTATGTAGGGTAGTGTAGGTTAGGGTAGTGTAGGGTAGGGTAGTGTAGTGTAGGGTAGGGTAGGGTAGTGTAGTGTAGTGTAGGGTAGGGTAGGGTAGGGCAGTGTAATGTAATGTAAGGCGGTACGTAGTTCGCCGGGACAGCTAGTACTTATATACGTTTAAATACATACTTATAAAGATATTTCACACCCAGACACAGAGCAAACAAATCTGCTGATCACACAAATGTTTGCCCTGGATGGGGATCGAACCCACAACTCTCGGATCAGTAGTCAAGAACACTAACCACTGAGCCACCGAGTCAGTCAATCGTCGTTGGAACAGAGATATGCCATGTATTACCATTGCCAAAGTTTATATAATTTTATAAGTACACATATATATATATATATATATATATATTAGTACTAACATACAGAACGGACACCCCCTGCCGACCGACGACCTGGTGAAGATCGCGATGGAGGCGGGCAGCGCAGGACCGGTCTTCGTGGAAATCCTTGGGGGAGGCCTTTGTCCAGCAGTACCACTCCACTTCCATGTACTTCTGCATTTTGTGGTTAAGGAAAGTCTATTGTTTAGGAAGATGATAGAGTTTCCATAGCTGATGAAGGCGTCTTCATTGACGTAGGTGATATAATATGCCTGAATTTAGAGATCAAAGAAGACGATAATAGTAACGCACATGTTCTTCTGCAGGTTTAGGAAGGTGATTGAGTCCCCATAGCCGGTGAAGGCGTCCTCACTGATGGCTGTGATGTTGTTGGAGCGCAAGTCCAGATGCCTCAAGCGGTGCAGCGGCCGCAGCGCTTCAGACGGGATGTCGTGAAGGCGATTGTCACCCAGACGTAGGTATTGTAGGTTTTCTAAAAGCAAAAAGATTTTATTAGAGCAGTACGATATAAATTATTGTAAAAGACTAGGATTAGGGTTTATCACAGATAAGAAAAAAAAATTGCCGCTACGATAGATTCCGGAAGGATGCGTGGCAGGAGCGTCAGTTTCTTGTACAACAAGACATGTTGCTGTCAATCGTAATCTGTCGCTTTTTAAAAGTAATCGGCCCAATCACTAAAAAGTTCCTCCAGCTGGAGGTAGGAGTGTCACATTATAAATTTAAAATATGCGTGAATATTGAAACTTGCAGTGATAGACTTACTATCTAATTGATCATCATCAGACCCTCAAGTTCAAGCTTGAACAGAAGCGCAACCATTAACCCAAACAATGCGTGAAAATTTCTAGTTGCAAGTTATAACCATTACTGTAATCCAGTATATATCTAGCTGATCATCATCAGACCCTCAAGCTTGAGGAGCCACCATAAATCTAAACACATCTTTATACCCTTCATGTTGTTTTTGATAAAAAAAATGAATGTGATACATTAACCAAGTATCAACTGTGTTTAGTCATTCAACAAATCGCATCATCTATATGAGCATGAGCCGCGTGCTCGTATGCGAGCTAAATTTGGAGAGCGTGAAATCGTCCAAACGTCCTTAAATTAAATATGTTTAATACATACATACCTCGCATATCAAATCTAATCTATCGATATTAAAATGCCTGACTGTAACTACAACACTATGGGAGTGATACCGTTTGTGGAAAGAAAATTGCACGGAAAGTTTCAATTGAATAACTTACTTTTAATCTGACGATCTAAAATTTAATTCGAAATAAATGCTTTTTTATTAATTGCACAAAATTACACATATTTCTTTACTTCTAAATAGTGCCATTATTTGTAAATTTTAATGCTCAAAAATTAAACTGGGCAGTTTTACTATCCTGGTATCACTTAACCGTTGTCATTCTGTCAATTTTAATAAACTCAACCTTATCATCATATATAATTTAAAGTCTTTATTAATTTAATGATTTCATGATTTTTTTTTTGTTTTTGGGGTAGGTTAGTTTATAAAAATACCCAATAGCATCAACCTGTTTGCAGTGTGCTGTAGTGTAATAGCTCGCTCGGTGCTAGTACCTAGCTAGTACTACAAAAATCATCTTCTCTTCAGCGTGTGGGGTTGGTCTTTATGTTGAATTGACAATTATGCCTTTTCTTAACTTTCATTCCACAAGGAATTCACCCGTTTATATTCTGTTCAAAATTATTAAATAAAAAAAAATTACAAAAACGTATTTTGTGAATTGTTAACTTAAATAATCCTTTCATTCAGTTTCAATAGCGAAAGGTTGCCTCGGCCTGTAAACGCTCCATCAATCATGAAATTCATTCATTAATCTTTTATTCATTCATAGTCAATCATTCATCAGCTAGGAAAAATAATAAATATCGAAGTGAGTTCAGGCACTTATTTATTTATGACGTTGCAAATGTTCTATGATTTGTTATTTCCTGCGTCGTTAAATACAATCTCCTCCATACAATTACATAATGCAGCGTCATCTTTCTTTTTTGGCAAGCTACAAAGAGCAAAGTGAGATAATGCCTTTATGATACTTACTATATAATAATTTATTTTGTCTACTCTCATATCGTAAAGTTCGAATTATAAACTTCAAAACAAATTTATTTTGGCATACTTTATAAACACAATACCGAAATTAAAAAAAAAAACACTGTATAACATTATTTCTCTAACAAAATAATGTTATGAACAGAGATTTGTTATATATATAGCATATCTCTGGTTATGAAGTATTTTTTTTCCATTACGATACAAGTTAATCCAAAAAGTTAATATCACCAACGAAGTTCCATATTTTTTTTTTATTGGAACGCACATGCGGTTCGCGCCATTTTTACAGCATTACAAAAAGTTTTCATTCCAATTTTTACTTGTCTGTGCCATTGCCCGCTTTAGCGCATGCGCGGTGATGTGCTAGGTTTTGGCGCCATTCATTAAATATAATCCAAGTAGGATTCGTCGCTATGACCCTTTTTTTTGTAGGTACTGAATTTCGTGGGATTTTTTTTCTTACTATTCTAACTTTGATCTTTGTTGTTTAGTTGATTCAATCCCAATGAATGAGATAAGATAAAGTAATGAATGAAACTGCACGTATCTAGGTATTATGCATCAGTTTCTTAATCATAAACTACTATTTTTGCTTATTAATTATTAAATTTAGAGAGGTTGATTCTAAAAATCCTCGAGTTACCTTCCAGTCCGGAGAAGGCTTCGGGATCGATCCTCTGTATCTGGTTGCCCTCCAGCTCCAGCGAGTTTAGGAAAGTCAGATGGGAGAAGACCTGCGATGGCACCTCACGCAGTTGGTTGTGCGCCAAGCCCAGGGAATCCAGGTTTCGGAGACCTGGTTGGTAAAGAATAATGAATAAGTGTACCTTAATGTCGCAAAGAATCCTAGTCTCCTATACAGAGTTGGCTAATACTTTTTTTATGCTAATCGACTAACGAAGTAATCAATGAACATACATAAAAACATACAGTGGAACAAAGAACTTCCACCTTTTTGGAAGTCGCTTGAAAATAGGTCTCGTAATATGGTAAATGGATTGACTGATTGATTTAAAGTGACGGTTATCTAGTGCAGAGCTGCCTGGTAGTTTGCGTTCGTGGACTTAATCCTAACTTATGAGGGCGTATTTTAGTTGGACCTCCTCATTCTCGCACGATTTTAAACTTGCTATCCCGCTAATGATGACATACCTGCAAAGTCGCCCTCAGTGATGGTTGTGATGCGGTTCTCCTGCATCTCCAGCTTTTTAAGGTTCTCCAGAAGCGCCAGAGCCTTCTGCGGTACCGCCGACAACTCGTTGCCGCCCAGGTTCAATCGCTTCAGCTTCCTATACAAAAGCAAACAAAACTAGTTCTAATTTTAAGTGCATAGCTAAAATTCTCTATGACTTCTACGTTCGTTCTCTTTTCTTATCGTGTGGAACAATAAACCGTGCTATCTAGGGGATAGACGGCGGTTGGCTGGTGTTGCACTTAGTATCACCCGCGGTCAGGGATAGGCAATTTAGACTTACACCTACGGACGTGTGTAACACGACCTTCTTACACATCTGGAATCTGATGTCCAGGTTTCCTCACGATGTTAACCGTTAAAGCAATCGGTAAGTACATGTAAGGTTCGAAAAACTCATTGGTACTTGGGCCGTCTGGATTTGAACCCGGTACTTCTAGTTAGGAGGACCGAGTCGTTACCGGTTGAGCCACGGCGCTTTTTATAAGCCGGCAAACAAACAAAGCTTATACTTTTTAAAATAAATGCCAATCTATACAAATACTAAAACTGAAACGGGGCCGTGTCTGTACATGAAATATTTTTGGAAAATAATAGCTGTGGTGGACATTACCAACGAAATAGAGGACAAAACTTTTGAAATTTTTGTCTGTCTGTATGTTCGCGCATCACGCAAAAACTACCAGGCTGATTTTGATTAATTTTTGTATGGTGGTTCTTTATAGCCCGGGTTAAAATATAGGACAAATTTTATCTCGAAAAATTCAAGAGTTACCGTGGGAAAATTCAAAACCTCCACGCGGACGAAGTCGCGAGCACAGCTAGTATACAATATAATAGGAAACTGAAAACCTGCCAAGTTACACAGAACATAACACTTTTTGTTTTAAACTGCTGAACCGGATTTTTATGTTGCTTCCACTGATAGCCTTATTTAAAGATACTTATAGTGAAATTGTAATAAAAGTTTAAACTTCCCATACTAAATTGGGCAAGCAGCTGATCTATTCCTATTATCTGTCTACTGCCTAAAGACGATTACCAAATCGGTTGCAGTAAGTGTAAACAAATATTATTTTTTTATTAGTGCAAGGAATATCATGAAAATGATTACTTCGGTCACACCCTGGGACACTTCATACAACGGGCCACAAATGACATTTGAACAAACAAAATGGCGGCGAAACCCTATACGTTCGACAACCAAACTGTAACCAATCTGTATCAATCTGGGTGACGAGGGTGAAGGTGCTGGTCTAATAATAAAATACCCTTCAGTAAATTTATGAAATGGACTGTATTTTTAATATTTATAAGTTAAGATAATGTATCATGCTTGTGGCAATAGCCCACATCCAGCCAAAGGCTTAATGAAACAAGTAAGACGTAAGACTACTTAATTACAATAATATTGCCAGTGAAAATATTTATGTTGTAATCTAGAGGATTCTAACAGAGGGGGTGAGGTCTAATCTAGAGAGTGGCAGGGAGTGTTTATACTGTATGTTAGTGCAAGTACTAATATATATACTTTGCTTTGGTGCTCCATCAAGAACCTACTGTCGCAAGTATACGATTCCTATATTTATATACAGTGTGAACTCTGTAAACGTCACTCGGTATAAAGATTCACTCTTATAAACGTCAAAATTTTCTGGCTCCAGTTGGTTTACTTTGACGCTAATTTCTCTCTGTATACCGAAAACTCTAAATAACGTCACAAAATGCCCGGTCTCTAGAGTTTACATTGTATTTGGGTATCTTGGGGAAAGTTTTATCCTAACAAAACATAAATGTGAAAGAGAGCCAAGTTCGGTACGGAAAAAATTACGGCGATCTAAATGGGTAGATACCAAGTTATAGAGTGGTTCCTAAGTCATTGGTACGGAACTTAAAATAGTAATATTTCTTTTAGACTTCTCCAAAATTTGTTATGTTCTGTGCTACTATTGATGTAACTTGGCAATTTCAAAAAATTTACAAGCCGCAAACAGGGCAGTATATTCGTGTAGAGCTAGGAGACTGTATCAGACCTTTGTACGCTTTTACAGAGTGTAAAATAGAGCGTGCTGGGTTAGTTGCCGATAAAGGGTAAATAGGTCCTAGATACCATACCACAAGGTCTTCAACCAGTGTGTGTTGCCAGTAATTACATACGGAACTGAGACATGGTCACTTACTATGGGCATCATAAGAAGGCTCAAGGTCACCCAAAAGGCAAGGAGCGTGCTATGCTCGGAGTTTCTCTGCGTGATCGAATCAGAAACGAGGAGATCCGTAGGAGAACCAAAGTAACCGACATAGCTCACAGAATTGCTAAATTTAAGCGGCAGTGGGCGGGGCACATAGCTCGTAGAACAGATGGAAGTTGGGGCAGTAAAGTTCTCGAGTGGCGACCACTCACCGGAAAACGTAGCGTAGGCAGGCCTCCCACTCGGTGGACCGATGATCTAGTGTAGGTCGCGGGAAGCCGCTGGATGCGGGCAACGCAGAACCGGTCATCGTGGAAATCCTTGGGGGAGGCCTATGTCCAGCAATGGACGTCCTTCGGCTGATATGTTGATGAGGTAACATTGAGGATCGACATCGACGTTCAGCTTGTTACTCCAGGTTGGACTGTCCAATGAGAATAAATTAAGATTGTTGAATGTAAATTTATTCTTCCCAAAATCCAGATTGGAGCATCCAATGAGACTGAATCACACCCTGGACATTTCATACAACGGGCCAGATATGACATTTCAAAAAAGGAATGACGGATCAAACAAAATGGCGGCGAAATCCTATACGTTCGATAACTAATCTGTAACCAATCTGTATCAATCTGGGTGACGAGGGGGTGTGGTCGCAATCTAGAGAGCGGCAGGGAGTGCCCATACTGTTTGTTAGTACTCATATAATTTAAACTTTGACTGAATTAAGATTATATAATGTTTATTGGTTCTTCATATGATAAAAACTGATTTTATTTACATGGCAAACATTAGTCTGTATTTAAAGGTGTTGCAGAAACAAATTTTTTCATCAAAACTTTTTGAAGGAAATTGTAATCGTGCACAGTCGCTTTACCGGTTTAGCTACCCGTCGTAGCGTCGTCGGCAAGAATAGCAAAGCGGAAATTTGTTCAACTTTCGACGCATGCTCTGTAATTTAAGAAAGTTTGTTTTCGACGTTTCCGACTTGGAACGGTTGGACTTCAAGGCTCGGTTAGAAGGTACTGTGACGCGACAACGTCTGGGGATCGTTGCGGGTAGAACAGGTACCGAATAAAGAAAAAAGAGTGTGTGGTTTTATGAAACCACGGTAAAAGTGAAACTTTTTTTTACATTCTAGACATTTTCAGAGCATGAAACGATCATGGCTGCTATCGTCTTGGAGCTACGGTACAGAGAACGAAACGATCATACCGACCGTCACGAAACACACAGACGAAAAAAAATGAGACGATGTAATAAAAGTTTCACTTTAAAATACTTTTATACGAATTGAATATGGCTGAAGAGCAATCTTTATTGAAGTCATAATTTTTTCACATGCTCTGTCAGCTGACTTATTATTGGTTTTTCGAAGAGAACTAGTTAAAATACACTCTTGCCATGAGAAAAAGATATAAAAGGGATCTCTGCCCTGGCGCGCGGTCTTCAATCAACCTTTATCTTGATAAAGGACCTCTGTCCTTGCTCGCGGTCCACAATAGAATCAATCTCAACTGTTTCGGAAAGCGTTCGAAGGACTTACTAATTTGAATTTGAACTTAGGTTTTTAATACGATTCGCGCTGGCAAGTGAGTACTAAAGGAGACGCGAGTGCGTAAACGTAGAGAAATACGATCTCTACAGTAGTATACACATACAGGTGTAGAACCGCCTCTGTAGCTCAGGGGCAAAGTTCACTGGCTTTACACAGGAGGTCGCGGGTTCGATTCCCGGCGGGGTCAATTGTAAGACTCGGTTTGGTTGGTGGTAGGGCATTTTCAAAGCCCGCCTGGCTAGCTACCACTATCTTATCTAAGTCTTGCCGCCAAATATGAGTGTTAACAACATTGATGTGTTCCGGCATGAAGATAAGATAGCCAGTTCCCCATTGCGTTGGGGATTCTTGGTAAGCCCGCTTTCATCTTCGGCAACATCGTCACTTACCACCAGGTGAGATGTTGTCAAGGGTTTACCAATAGTGAATAAAAAAAAAATAAAAAAAAATGGCGTAATTGTTAAGTCCCTTAGCTTTACATTAGGATAAGATAAGATAAATCTTTATTCAGAAAAAAGTTACGTTACTAATGTTTTCAGTGACCCCATCGGCTTCCCGCGATCTTCACCAGGTCGTCGGTCTACTACGCTACGTTTTCCGGTGCGCGGTTGCCACACGAGAATGGATGGATGCGGGCAGCGCATGACCGGTCGTCGTGGAAATCCTTGGGGGAGGCCTTTGTCCAGCAGTGGACGATTTTCGGCTGATATGATGATGATGATGACAGTGACCCCACACTAGGCATCGCCTTTGTCGTGGTGGCCATAAATACGATTAACAAGATTACTATTACGCGGCTGTATCATTCTGGATTGTAATGGAAATTAGGAGGTCGCGGGTTCGATTCCAGGCGGAGTCTAACCTTGTAAGACTCGGTTTGATTGGTGGAAAGACATTTTCTAAGCTCGCCTGGCCAGCTATTACCATCTTGTCTAAGTCTTGCCGCCAAACATCAATGTTAATAGCGTTAATGTGTTCCGGCTTGAAGATAAGATAGCCAGCGCCCCATTGCTTTGGGAAATCTTGGATAGCCCGCTTTCATCTTCGGCATCATCACCACTATCCATCAGGTGAGATGATACCGAGGGGTTACCAATTGTGAATAAAAAAAATATTCCCGCGATGTGTGGGTTAAATCGAATAAGGGCATGGCGGAGCTGAATTTCCAAACTTTTTATTCCTATGAGTGCTTGTTACATTTTTGACGGTTCAAGTTATGTTTTATTTTATAAATTTGCATTCTGCTGAAACAAAAAAAAACTATTAAAGTTATGAGCTTTTTTGTCTTCCAACGTTGTAGAAGAATTTGCGTATGGAAAGTCCTAAATTATTTTAACGATTTCAACAGAGTTGTAGAAAAAAAGTTTTTTCTGTTTCATGTTACAGGTACTGCGAATTATCGGCAAGGGCAAATATACAGCATTTATACCAGTTATAAAAGAAAACAATTAAGTAATTGTTCTAACCTAAAGCTAATATAGCTTTTGTTCACATCTCCTCAGCAGTTTGTGAACAAAATCTCCAAACATAAAGGAAATATTTACTATATGAAATGTAGAATAACACTTACTTCTCCAAACCCTTGAAGGCTTCTCCATCGATGACAGATATCCTGTTCTCATACAGAGTAAGAATCTCCAGCGTATCCAGGCCCATGAATGCTCTGTTGTGTACTGCTGTTACCTGCGTGATGTGGGCATCACAAAAGTTTTGTTAAAAAAGTTGCCAGGAATTACAAAAGTACCTAATTTAATTAGACTAAAAAATCGCCTCTAGTATTTTGCATTGGCATTATTTTGTCTACGTGATCGAATCAGAAACGAGGAGATCTGCAGGAGAACCGAAGTAACCGACATAGCCCACAGAATCGCTAAACTGAAGTGGCAGTGGGCAGGGTACATAGATCGTAGAACAGATGGCCGTTGGGACAGTAAAGTTCTCGAGTAGCACCCACCAACCGGAAAACGTAGCGTAGGCAGGCCTCCCACGCGGTGGACCGACGACCTGGTGAAGATCGCGGGAAGCCGATGGTTGCGGGCGGCGCAGGACCGGTCGTCGTGAAAATTCTTGGGGGAGGCCTTTGTCCAGCAGTGGACGTTTTATGGCTAATATGATGATGATGATGATTCTTTTGTCCAACTTCGAACTAATTCGCTTCTTCGATGGAGATGAAACTTCTAAGTACACTTTTGGATTGATATCCAAAGCCTGGCAATTAAAAAAAAACACACCAACTGAATTTTGTGAATAAAGCAGCAACTCTCAGACTATTAAAATGTAAATACCTTATTGTGATTCATGTTGAGAATGAGCAGGTGGTTGAGGTGGGTGAACGAGGAGGTGGGGATGGTTGCCAGGCTGTTCTGCGACACGTCCAGCTGCGTCAGCTTGTTACCTGCAATAGTACAGCTTATGCAACATCAAGACCGTAAGACATTATAAGCTGTGAGATCTCTTAGTTTAGGTGGTAAAGTACTTGAGCAGTTGGCAGTTTTGGCGTCTTCTCAAATGGTATGACTGAGAGATTTCTTTATATTTTGTTGCATTTAGAGATACTTACTTAAAATTCAGTGATCTTCAAGGCAAGAGTGAATAGGCATTATTTAAGTTTGCGTGTACCATCTTCGACTGCATCATCACTTACCATCAGGTGAGTTGCAGTCAAACGCACTAAATTTTTTTAATAAAAAAAAAGTTTTGCTTGTTCGGCAATATAGATAAACACCTCAAAACTATTTTCATAACTCACGCCATCGTGTTTCTTCAAGAACACTCGCTGAAATGAGCTTTTTTATTTGATCTATTGCCCATCACCTTGGTTGAGGAAAGTTATGTGCGTTATCTCACACCGCGCAACAACAATGGCGAGCCTACCTACGTTACCTTCGATCACGGCTCGCCCATCGCGCACCCTCGATTTCCATATTAAGAAGCACGGGTCTTCCTCCTGTATTTTTAAAATACTAACTGGCACAAAAGCTCAATAAAAATAAAAAGGAAAAGGTGGCGCCCCAGTGGTGCGACATTTGCATTTGTTTGAATATGTATGAGCAAGAAATGCGATCGATTTGTTTATACATTTACTCGAAACTGTGTTTTCATGAACCGGCTTTCTTATGAGTATTTGATAATGTAAACGCAAAACTTACACAAAAATGATGCTATTGATTTAACGTATGTCTAGCCGAGCCGCAAGAGCCGCTACCTCCTGTCCGGGAGGCCGTGGTTCGAATCCTGCCACGTACCAATGTGTTTTCGAGTTTCGATTTCATTTGTACGTTTATCCGACTCTCTTATGGTGAAGGAAAACATCGTGAGGAAACACACCCGCCTGCGAAAAAACTCGAAGGTTGTGTGTGAAGTCGATCAACCCGCACAGGGCCCGCGTACCCTAGTTGAAATATGGAAAAAAATTTGAATCATATTGTCACATAGATGACAGCGCATGCGTAAAAGTACAAATAGATGAAATGAAAAAAGGTCGAATGAAAAGAGAACGAATAACAGCGTACCGCATTACAAACTACAGCATATGGATAATAATAATTATATCTCCTGTAAGATCGATCTGACAACAACACAAATAAATTGTACACCTCGCTGTGCATACTCTCTCGCGAAGCCTCCCACTCAGTGGACCGATGAGCTGGTGAAGGTCGTTGGAAACCGCTGGATGCGGGCAGCGCAGAACAGGTCGTCGTGGAAATCCTTGGGGGAGGCCTATGTCCAGCAGTGGATGACCTTCGGCTGATATGATGATGATGATAATGACATACTTAAATATAGTAAACTAACCTCACCTAAGAATACGAACTTACTGTATATATTTTTTTATTTTTGATTAGATGTCTCAATTGCGTTTTTAAATTTAGAGTATTCTATTAATAAGTAACCGGGGAAGAGACTGGTTTCCCCCAACACGTGGAATCCCAGTGGGGGAATCAGGGTTCTTTAGTTATTGTAATCACACTAATATTATAAAGGCGAAAGTTTGTGAGTGTGTGAGTGTGTATATTTGTTAATTCTTCACGCAAAAACTACTTAACCGATCTGGCTGAAATTTGGTAGAGTAGGACCTGGATTAACACATACGCTATTTATTTTCAGGCTTGCGGCTCGTGCATTGCGCACCCTCGAAAAGTCATAGAAACGTTGTCCACGCGGGTGAAGCCGCGGGAAACAGCTAGTATGTTATAAATTCAAACAGTTAACAATTTTGTATTTGTATTATATACGTATTATTATTATTATATACGTATTATATACGTACACGAGTGAATAATAAAATGCAAAAAATAAGATTTTAAGGGATGCTTCTGAAAGATCTTATATTACAAAGAACGAAAGAAAAGAAAAAAAAGAAGTAAAAAAATATTATGTAAGTATGTATGTTTTATACAATGCTCATACATTATTACGTTATGTACAAAATATAATTAATAATGTACAAATATAAACAAACGATTTCCATAATGCTTTAAACTTCCATACAACAAAATGATAAGCGTCGGTGGCTCAACCGGTAACGACTCGGTCCATCTAACCCGAGGTACCGGGTTCAAATCTGGACGGCCAATGTACCAATGAGTTTTTCAAAAACTTACGTACATATAATTACCGATTGCTTTAACGGTGAAGGAAAACATCGTGAGGAAACCTGCACACGCCTGCGAAGAAACTCGAAGGTTGTGTGTGAAGTCGACCAACCCGCACTGGGCCCGCGTGGTCGACTAAGGCCTATTCTCGAGCCCCTCGGTGGGGACGTATATGAGCTGATATAATAACAACAAAATGAAAATTGTACTTGGTATTTTTACACCCCTGTATCTCTATTAGCATTGTAAATGACCTGGAAAGAGCTACACCGATAAGAGCACGGCTTTTAAATTATGATGATGATGATGTAGGTATGTATGTCTTTTACCGTAATGGATATTGGTAATTTATTTTAGACATGTAATTGATTAGTTCGAAGCCTAGAATTCTACAACGAGTACACATAATTATGTGGGTTTTAATCTAAATTAAAAAGCATTTTATGACAAGGGTTTGAAATCCCATTGGTAGCCTGATTGATTTGTCATTAATCAATTATTGTTTTTATTTTTTTTTATTCACAATTGGTAAGCCCTTGGCATCATCTCACCTTCTTCTTCTTTTCGTGTGAAAGCGTCTTTATATATATTTTATCCAATGCCGTGCCACTTTAACCTCTTTCCAGGTCATAGACAATGCTAATAGAGATACAGGGGTGTAAAAATACAAAGTACAATTTTATTTTATCATCTCACCTGATGGTAAGTGACGATGATGCCGAAGATGGAAGCGGGCTTACCAAGATTCCCCAATGCAATGGAGAACTGGCTATCTTATCTTCAAGCCGGAACACATCAATGTTGTTAACACTGATGTTTGGCGGCAAGACTTAGATAAGATGGTGGTAGCTAGCCAGGCGGGCTTAGAAAATGCCCTACCACCAACCAAAACGAGTCTTACAATTGACCCCGCCGGGAATCGAACCCGCGACCTCCTGTGTAAAGCCAGTGAACTTTGCCTCTGAGCTACGGAGGCGGTTAAAATGCTTAATCATCGGGTTAATGCTAAAAGATTATTATATATCTAGACCACAGACACAGATGTTCTGCGATCTAAAAAGTACATCTACCATGTATAGATTATGTTCTGCGATCTATATGTGGCAGGCAAATTGTATAATTAGTCATTTTACATACGGTCAGGCAAATTATATAATGGTGAGGGCGGGGAGGCTCTCTGGCTGTTAAATCAATCAAACCTAACCGAACCTTACATCGCGAGCTCATTTACAATCTGCCGTCAGCATTTTGACGATTTGCCTGGCTTGGCATTTTGCAATCTGCGTACAGAATTTTACAATTTGCCTGACCGTTTATATACGGACGAATTATTACAATTTGGCTGGCTCGGCATTTTACAATCTGCGTAAAGCATTTTACATGTTGTCTGACCGTTTACATATGGACGAATTATTACAAATTGTCTGACCATCTGTAAAATGACTAATCATACATTTGCTTGTTCATTTTACAATCGGCGTACAGCATTTTAAATGTTGCCTGACTGTTTATATACGTACCAATTATACAATTTGCCTGACCGTATGTAAAATGACTAATCATACCATTTGCCTGCCACACCTCTACCGTGTTCGTATGTTAACATTACGTAATTTAAAAAAAATCTCATGGTTGCTCTGGTCGCAAAATCAGAGACCGTAAAATATCTTTCATTAGAATTTTCCAACAATGTAAACAAGATACTTTATCATCACACTGTCTATGATTATACCACGATCACTTACACTTGAAGGTCGATGGGTGTGCCACTAGAATTTAAAAAAACCGGCCATACTAGATGGCGCTATTTTATTAATGTTTTAAAAAAAAAAGACGTTTTTTGTATAGAGAACCCCCTCATTTTTTAACTTTTTCTAATTTTCTTGAAATACAGCCTGGTGACAGACGGACAGACAGACGGACGGACAGCGAAGTCTTAGTGATAGGGTCCTGTTTTTACCCTTTGGGTACGGAACCCTAAAAACACGACATTATATAGCATAATCATACAAGATCTGGTGTCAATGTCAAATAGTGATATTTGTTTACATTGTTGGAAAATTGCAATGAAAGGTACTTTAGATATCGTAGCGTGCTACGCGTGGATTGCAACATCAATCGTCGTAGCGTAGCCCCAACTCTGCCCATATCAGGCCTGTCGCACTCCGCGCTGTAGGCATGAAAATGTACCTACGCCAAACTATATATATATACTAGCTGTCCCGGCGAACTTCGTACCGCCTAACATTACATTACACTGCCCTACCCTACACTACACTACCCTACCCTACTACATACACTACACTACACTACCCTACACTACACTACCCTACACTACACTACCCTACCCTACACTACACTACCCTACACTACCCTACACTACACTACCCTACCCTACACTACACTACCCTACCCTACCCTACCCTACATAAGAACCTTCTCCTGACAATAACGAACTCGACAAAAAAAGAATTAGCGAAATCGGTCCAGCCGTTTAGGAGGAGTTCAATGACTAACACACGGACAGAAGATTTATATGGAATACAATCTTTTTGTACCTATCTCTATATATACAAACAGCTGTGTCTTAAATAAAAATGTTTTTGCATTTTATAAATAAAAAATAATCAAATCTTTTTTGTCATCTGGAGGTATATACAGTTTATGAAAAGAGTTTTATTATTCTCCGAAAATGATCAAATCTTCTTATATGTTTGTTTTGACAGCCGATATTGTTGCCATGGCAACCGAGCGTGAAGTTTTTTTCTTCGTTACGGAATTTCTTGATTCTTAATTAAAATTGCTACTATAATTTGAGATTTAAACTATCCTATCTATCAAGTTGGATCGAACTGCACATGGTGTGCGAATTTTATTATAATCGGTTAAGTGGTTTAGGAGTCCATTGGGGACAAACATTGTGACACGAGATTTATATATATAAGATATACTAGCTGTCCCGGCGAACTTCGTACCGCCTTACATTACATTACACTGCCCTACCCTACCCTACCCTACACTACACTACCCTACCCTACCCTACACTACCCTACCCTACCCTACATACACTACACTACACTACACTACCCTACACTACACTACCCTACCCTACCCTACACTACCCTACCCTACACTACCCTACCCTACCCTACATACACTACCCTACACTACACTACCCTACACTACACTACTTATATGACACGTTCGTAGATATACCATAGCAGCGCCATCTATTGATTACTTACTCAACCCAGTCGAAAGGTATCGACATCTGTTAGAATCATTTGGAGTTAACAGATAATTGTGACTGTCAAATAATAACAGACAAATAATTAGCAATTAATTAAAATTGCGACTATAATTTGAGATTTAAACTATCCTATCTCTCAAGTTGGATCGAACTGCACATGGTGTGCGAATTTTATTATAATCGGTTAAGTGGTTTAGGAGTCCATTGAGGACAAACATTGTGACACGAGATTTATATATATTAAAGATATATATATATTTGTTACGGCTAAAGGTGGGTGTGAACATAAATTTAAGATTAGCCGGCTAAATTTCACTTCACCCAGGGGGACTGGAAAATCAATCAAACCTGATCGAACCTAATATCGCTTGCTTCGCTCGCTCACCATCAAAAAAACACTAACTAGACCTTGTTGTGTACGGTAAAACGCCGAATACCAACTAATAATCGGACTTTACCCAAACAACTTCAGCCGGCTAATCTTAAGTTTATGTTCACACCGTGACATATATACGAGTATTAGTACTAACACCTACGCCGCGCGGCCCCCTGAATGGGGCAAATTCAGTAGTCAGCAGAGATAAGAGTTCATCATCATCATCATTACAGCTCATATACGTCCCCACCGAGGGGCTCGAGCCTACCCTGAATCAGGGCGAATCTCTTCATATCTATCTCAGAAGAGATAAGAGTTACGCGATAGAAATAGAGGCAACTAGTAGGTGAATATTACTGCAGATAATTAGCGCTGTGCGACCTGAATTTGCACTTTTTTTTTATTAACAATTAGTAAACCCTTGACAACATCTCACCTGGTGGTAAATGACGATGTTGCCGAAGATGGAAGCGGGCTTACCTAGATTCCCCAACGCAATGGGGAACTGGCTATCTTATCTTCATGCCGGAACACACCAATGATATCAACATTGATATTTGGCGGCAAGACTTAGATAAGATGGTGGTAGCTAGCCAGGCAGGCTTAGAAATTGCCCTACCACCTACCAAACCGAGTCTTACAATTGACCCCGCCGGGAATCGAACCCGCGACCTCCTATGTAAACCCAGTGAACTTTTCCTCTGAGCTACGGAGGCGGTTATATTTATTGGTTGGTTGGTTATATTTATTTATGGGCTTTCTTTATTGTGTCGTAGCAAGAGTCGCCATTCATTCAAATGATTTTGCGGAGTTAATCTTCTTTTACGTAGTTTTTAATCATTATTTTATTTTTTAAGGAAAACTAGGTCATATTATACATTATTTATTATTATTTCTATATTCATATGTCTATATTCAGTAGTAATTTAAACTTTAGCCAACTTAACTAAACTAGGTTGTAAGGTATTCATAGAATTGACAAGTTGCTTGCCTAGAATTGCGGAATCCTACTTTGCTCGTGATCCGACACGCACTTGGCCATTTTTTTGTTTTATAAAATTTTCCTATATAGCAGAGCGAAAATCCCTCCATCCACAGCGAGTATGCACTATGGTATGACGGATAATAAATCCCAGGGACACGTAGGTGGGTAACTTGGCAAGTTTTTTGTGCCTCGGCTCCAGGTAGAATGTCATCTCCTTAGAGGAGGAAAAAAACTGTAATCTTTTCTTTCGCTAACCAAGGGAACTTAGTGAAAAATCCTCGATGACAGCGAATCTACGGACGGCGCGGCGGGCGCTAGATGTAACTCGTTGCATAGAACTTCATACAATTTTATAGAGCGCTCGAGACGCAGCGTCCTGGACGCGCGCCCCACGTGCCTGTAATTATGAATTGTCGTACTAATATATACAGGGTGTAACAATATTCGTGTAGGTCCCATTAACTGGGGCTTCTATTTATCATACTGAACAAATTTTGTTCTACGACTTTGCTGAAAATGTTAAATTTTTTACTCTTATTTTTTACAATTTTGTGCATTTTTGAGGGTCCAAATTTTTTTTTGAGAACTGACTAAGGGTTACTTGGGGAAAGTTGTTCAGTATGATGAGTAGAACCCCCAGTTAACGGGATCTATACCAATTTTGTAACAGCCTGTATACTTTGCCAGTGGGGTGCAAAAAGTGGCTACAGTACTTATGGATGCGGGCAGCGCAGGACCGGTCGTCGTGGAAGGCCTTTGTCCAGCAGTGGACGATTTTTGGCTGATATGATGAAACAGTACCTATTCATTTTAATTGTTTAAAATTTTCCTTAAAATATGTAATCAGCGAGTAATTGTTTTTTAACTTATGACGATGCTAGTTAGCTATGGGGATGCCCTATAACAGCTATACTCAAAGACAGTGTGCTTCGCGGAACCTTAGGGCTCCGCCAAAGAAATAATATACAGAATGTAAAAAAAGGTGTAGGACCCGTTAACTGGGGGTTCTACTCATCATACTGAACAACTTTCCCTAAGGAACCGATAGTCAATTCTCAAAAAAAAAATTTCAACCCTCTATACTCAAATGCACAAAATTAGTCGATAAGCTGATCGATTTGTATGAAGAGTAAAAATTTTCTTTTGCGATTTTAGCAAAATCGTAGAACAAAAGTTGTTCAATGTGATGAGTAGAGGCCCCAGTTAACGGGACCTACACCAATTTTGTTACACCCTGTATAAAGCCGCCTACGTAGAAAGAGTGATGTCACATAAGGCTAAAATTAGGTGACACGTAGGTAGCGTAATAAACATGTCTACGAAAGTAAGACTTTGAAAAACTAAATTAAAATTATACAGAACCTATAGAATGGTTTTCGAGTTATTCAAGTTTTTTAAACTTTGTTTGTAGCTATCATAATTGGCGCGAGCGGGCGCAGTGACGAGTTGGCAACAAAAAAAAACAGGTTTTGCTTAATTTCGATTTTCTTTAGGTCTCCGTCAAATATTTAGTGTTGCAAAAGTGTTTCGCGACTGAAAAAGTTTGAAAACCGCTGCCCTGTCAAATTAAAGGAGGATAAAACTGTGTTTAAAATTGTCTTTGGCCCACTAACCTCTATTATTATATTACACACTGGACAGGCTGTCTCCATACAAATGACAGCTAATTTTGTGTGGCAATTTGAAGCGCCACTACGATTGTGTCACTATTTTTAGTTCCATGGACAATCGTGTATCCTCGTATCCCACAGCGCCAAAATGGCGATACTCAAGTAGGCACAAAAATATTTTGACAGCAGCCAGTCCAGTGTGTAATAATGGAGGTCAGTGCTTTGGCCGCATACCTATGGAGCTGAGCGAAGAGTCCTCGATGACAGCGAGACTGCTGTTGTGGACAGTTAAGTGACGGATGTCCAGCCCAAGGAAGATGTAGGCGGGTAACTTGGCGAGGTTGTTGTGCCGCAGCTTCAGGTAGAAGATGATCATCGGCTTCGATCGCAGCGTGTTCATGGCCTGTGAAAGATAAATTATAATTATATGTAACGTGTTTATATCAGCGTTTATGTCATGTCGGTATGGAAAAGGTAAGTTGCTCGCAATATTAACATGATCTTGTTTTAAAATACTACATTATGATATAAATGACCAATAGGTACTCACGAATGTCATACAACGTTTTTCAACAGAATTACAGAGAAAAAAAAAACTTGTTTTAAAAATAATCATAAAATAAACGTAAGTACCGTTGAATGGGGCTATTTGGCAAAATTTTGCGACGAAAATGGCAATATCCCAGAATTAAATAGGTTTACCAAACTTTTTATATTTTCAATAGATACATCCCGTTTGGATCTACAAAATTATGTAAAAAATGTCCCATACAAAAATTTTATACAAAAAGAAAAAGGGTGCGTGTCAGCTCCAACGCCCGACAGGAGTTTACTCCTCCATTTTTTTTTATTCAATGCGGAGGTCGGCCGCCGGCCACGCAGGGAGCGCTCCGGTACGCTAGTACTAATATTATATACTGTGGCTCCGGGCTTCGCTCTACGCGGAGCTTAGGCTCTTAGCCTTCCTGATATAGAAGGTGACTGCCATAAAACGTGAGTAAAAAACGTGAGTAACAAAGTTAAAACTCGATTCTTACCCATTTTAAATCGTGTCTAAGTGGTAAACTCGAATAAAAATTTTGCGCTCGACTTTTATTAATGAATAATACAAAAAAAACGTTAAAACAAATATTTTTGGCTCGGAATAAAGCCTCGTTCTGTCTAAAGATAATAAATTTGGGTTTTCTTTTAGTAATTAGTAAAATTTTGCATTATTATTATGTTTGGTCAATACTTGGCAGTAATGAAAGACTGCTTCAAAAAACTCGATATAACGCAATGAACTTAGCCATTAGTTGCAGTGATGCCAGATATAAAAATCAAATCCCTACTATTGCTGTGGCAAAAGTTATTTCTACTTCAATCTCATAATTATTTCGTTCCAAATATCGCATGATAACTTAAATAGCCCCATTCTACAGTAGTCGTAATGTATAGCATTACATTGAACTTAGTAAGAACCAAAGACATTGGCTTTCGGAGCAAAATATGGGTCTTTACCTATGACATTGCCGATTGTATAAAAAAGTTTAAAGATGAAAATTAAAATTAAGAAAAATAGTTATTTAAACAAAATGTATTCTCAAAATAGCATAAGACTATTAGAAATAAAATGGTTGTTTAGATGTTTTGAGAGCACAGTGGTTTTAACCCCACGAATTTGGGTTTTTTCACCTGAAAAAATCGCCTTTAATGAAGAAAAAAATACACATTTTTAATTTTAAAGCTATAGAGTTATCGCATCAGTTTCTTCGATACTAATTTCAATTTAGGGAATACGCCGCATAATGTTTTGTCACTTTCAGGAAAATTCAAGAAAATTAACTAGTCAAAAAATTGCCCAATCTGGTCACTAAGAAAACGCCTTTGTTCCATTAAATGCTACCTAGATAGCTCAGGGGATTGAAACATGAAAGACATACCAATAGTTACTAATAAAAGACCATAAGGTCACCAAAGGTCAATAATAAAAAAACAATAACTTTTTATTTTCAATAAAAATTGGCATTGAACTTAAAAAACTGAATCGGCAATTTCATAGGTAAAGTTTTCATAGGTATACGCTGGGTATACGTATTATTTTAACCACAGAATAGAAGAATCCAAAATGTTTTTCTTATCTGTGATTTTAACTCTTTGGGAGGCACTACAGAAAAACGTATATTAACATAATGTGGTACCTAGAAGGACCATAATAATTTATCAATGAATATCATCCTATATAAACTTTCGGCTCTTTTTTTCACTGCACGCCCCAAGGAGATTGCATGCTTAGGACTGTTGGATTTTTTATGTAAAGTAAACGATTTTATGAAATGATTACATAACTTAATATTTTTATTAGTATTTACTTTTTAAAGGTAAGACAGGTGGAACTGCACCGCAGTGGAAATGAGCGACACGACTTTGATGAAATTTGCCGCGCAGTTTTGCTGCGGTGTAGTTCCGTTGCCGCATTAGGGATGAGGACAGCATCAGAAATAAATTATGAACTCTTGATCACTACATTGCCCTCCTACTTAAACTTCGGAAAACCTTACTCGTTTTGTTTTCCATCAAGTCTTCAATTTTTAATTTACCAAAATTACAAAATGAGTACATTATATGGCGCTGCTAAATTATGACGTCACGCCTAGGTATTTCAAACATTTTGAGAACAAAATGTCATTTTTGACAGATGATAAAAAGTAACTCAGATGACTAGCATTCGTCATCCCTATTTCATAAAAAGAATATTTTGAAGCGTCGTATCGCGCAGTTACTTACTTACTTAGTGTCTTACCTCAAGACACAAAAATTCTTTGCTTTTATAAAAGACTTGTGATACCTACTTAACTTATAATAGAAGTAGGTACTAAGTACGCGTGTTTTTATGAACTGCATTATAAACCTAAAAGCGGTGGAATAAAATTGAGTTTTACGAGCAAGTGTGTTAAAAAAAGCTTCTTTCGCTGTGGAAAAACCCACATTTTTCAAATATATACCTACCTACTCCGTTCCAATAAGAAGAAAAGTGGTCGGACTCCGTGCAAAGTAGGGTTCTGTAGTCTTTTTGGAAAAATAAATGTATTTTTTTAAAACACAAAGTTATTATTGCAGTTGGTTTAGAACGTTTTTGCATGGAGAAACTATAAAATTTTTACAATTCAGACAGCACAGCTTGAGTTGGTCGACTATTATTCCTAGACTAAGAAGGCCTACATGACCGTGCGTGACAAATTTTCTTGTAAATTAATTATATTATGCCTTACTGTTTCCGGTACTTTAAGATTTCTTGAAACAATGGTTTAGCTGGTAAAGGGTGGAAACATGTTACTATAACAAAAATCACTAAAAAAACTTAATATTTCGTTAACGAATCATTTAGAGAAGAAATTTATATATAGAATAAAATAAAACAATCCCCACTTTAAAAAAAAAGCGTCGGTGGCTCAAGCGGTAACGACTCGGTCCATCTAACCAGAGGTACCGGGTTCAAATCTGGACGGCCAATGTACCAATGAGTTTTTCAAAAACTTACGTACATATCATTACCGATTGCTTTAACGGTGAAGGAAAAACATCGTGAGGAAACCTGCACAGGCCTGCGAAGAAACTCGAAGGTTGTGTGTGAAGTCGACCAACCCGCACTGGCCCGCGTGGTCGACTAAGGCCTAATCGCCCTGATTCAGGGTAGGCTAGAGCCCCTCGGTGGGGACGTATATGAGCTGATATAATAATAAAAATCCCCACTTTACATGTAGGGGAGGTATTAAAAAGTTTTTTTAGTTTTTTTTCATGTGTTTAATAATAGGGGTGACAAATGCTAGTCATGTGAGTAACTTTTAATCATCTGTCGGAAACGGCACTTTGTTCTAAAAATGTTTGAAATACCTAAGCGTGACGTCATAGTTTAGTAGCGTCATATTTGTACTCATTTTGTGATTTTGGTGAATTAAACATCGAAGACTTGATGGAAAACAAAACGAGTATTTCCGAAGGTTAAGTAGGAGGGCAATTTAGTGATCAAGAGTTCATAATTTATTTCTGATGGTGTCATCATCCCTAAAGGCGTCAAAGATTTGTGTAAAGTTTTGTCTTTGAATAAAATTACTGTAACATACCGACGGACAGATAGACGTACAGACGGACGGACATGGCGAAACTATAAGGGTTTCTAATTTGACTAAGGAACCCTAAAAATCAATATCATTGGGATTGCGTGCTCTCAGGCATGAAGTGTCGCGACCTCGGCCCTTAATAGCATCTATCCGCGCCCTACTGATTTATTTACTGATGACATAATGTTATAAGCGTGTAGCGAATGAAAACAAAAGGTCATAAAAAGGGGTTACCGAAATAGAGAGTCATTGTGAAGGTTAAGGAACAATTTGCGCTTTAGAACCACCAGCGACGGACGTAGCCAGTGTAAGTACAGTTCAAACTTTGTCTCCATAAGCTAACGTACAAATTAGTACAAAACCAAAAACGAGTCTCATTTGTAACTTTAGCGTACCATTTTAAACTTTAACATACAAAACGTTAAAGTTTAAAATAATATCATCATCATATCAGCCGAAAATCGTCCACTGCTGGACAAAGGTATCCCTCAAGGATTTCCACGACGACCGGTCCTGCGCTGCCCGTGTCCATAGGTTTCCCGCGATCTTCACGAGGTCGTCGGTCTAAAGCGTGGGGGGCCTTCCTACGCTACGTTTTCCGGTGCGCGGTCGCCATTCGAGAACTTTACTACCCCATCGGCCATCTGCTCTACAAGCTATGTTTTAAAATGGTATTCTTTTTTATTTTCTTTATTCACAACTAGCTGTTTCCCGCGAATTCACTCGCGTGGACAACGTTTCTATGACTTTTCGAGGGTGCGCAGTGCGCGAGCCGCAAGCGGCTCGTGAGCATGGAAAAAAGTAGCTTGTGTATTCATCCAGATCCTAATCTGTCTACCTACCAAATTTCAGCCAGATCCGTTCGGTAGTTTTAAGAGTAACAAACATACATCCATACATTCTTGCAAATTTTCGCGTTTTTAATATTAGTAATATTGTAAGGTTAAATTCATTAAAATTATGTTTTTTTCTATTAATCGTATATACCTTCTGTATATGCTGTTGTTCAGTGAACTCGCAGAGTATGTCCAGGCCGTTCTTCTTGACGGTACAGCTGCATGGCGTGATGGTGTTTGGCGGCGGGCACTGCTGCGCGCCTTGCGGGTAAGCCGGCCGCGCACAGAGCACCACGCAGCAGACCAGTAGCCAACGCGTCACCATAGTGGAGCACCTGTAGAAGATTAAAGATAGGTTAAAACTTGTGTGCGGTAGGTACTATACAACGCTGGTCGCGCACAGAGCACCACGCAGCAGATCATCTGGAGGATACTGAAGATATGTTAGACCTAAATTACTTATTTACCTACGTATAAAATATGCGTGAGGAACTGTGCATTGCTGGCCGTGCACAGTGCACCACACAGCAGACCAGCAGTCAACATGCCACCATACTAGTGCGGCACCTAGGGACTACGAAAAAAAACGAGTGTGCTTTAGACCACACGACTGAAGTAAAACTTCTTAAGCTCCATCTATATGTATGAAAGTAAATACTTAGTCTTAAGAAAATAATCAAATCTTTTTTGTCATATGGAGGTATAGACAGTTTTTTTTTCTTTTGTTTGTTTTGACAACTGATATTGTTGCCTTGGCAACCGATTTTGATGATAAACAAAAATCAATTTATTATTGTTTACCGACATAATATCTCTCTTCCTATCTTCACTAATTTATATATCCCCTTTCAACTTTTATTCGCCTCGCCCGAACACACTTCCGTAACGCTCTCGTCACGCATCCACCAGCTTACTCCCCAAGTCATGCGTGCGTAAAGAAGTTTTACTTCAAAAATTACGGTAGGTAAGAATTTGCGTGTTACGATGCCGGCCATGCCTAGAGTACAAACTAATTACCGCGTCGCTACAGTCAAAGTATATGTATATTAGTACTAACATACAGTATGGACACTCCCTGCCGCTCTTTAGATTGCGACCTCACACCCTCGTCACTCAGATTGATACAGATTGGTTCCAGTTTGGTTGTCGAACGTATAGGATTTCGCCACCATTTTGATTGTTCCGTCATTCCTTTTTTGAAATGTAATTTCTGTACCGTTGTATGAATTGTCCAGGGTGTGCTACAGTGAAGCACCTGGGGACGATGAAAGAAAAGTAAAACTTGGATGTGAAACTGTATATTTCTGCCCGTGCAATATACCCCAAACCTACTCGAAGATGTGCTGCAAAAAATACAGCAATTCCGCTGATTGGACGGTGCTTGTAGTCCTCCGGTTTTGGGTAGCATAGCTATACCTAAATACACTTATTAAATTCATATTCACAACTAAAAAAACTCAATTCCCTTTTACGAAAATGGCACTTTATTTTAGCTAGGCTTTTATTTAGTCTGAGGCTCAAATACGCATGCGTAAGTTTTTTTTAATAGAACTATGTTGAAAAAAAAATTGATGTGTTCCAGCATGAAGATAAGATAGCCAGTTCTCCATTGCGTTGGGAAATCTTGGTAAGCCCGCTTCCATCTTCGGCATCATCGTCACTTACCATCAGGTGAGATGATGCCTTACAATTGAATTGAAAAAAAGGGCGCGGGAAGCAGCCGCTGAATGCGGACAACGTATAGGACCGGTTGTTGTGGAAATCCTTGGAGGAGACCTTTGTCGATAGCAGTCTTTCGGCTGATATGATGATGATGATGATGTGCGAGCATAAATTGCCAAAGAGGGGCAAAGATGAACTATTCCATGGTATGATCTATGCTTTATACGTCATCAATCTGACACATTTCACCGTGGTACTTAATTTAATTTCTTTACAAAAACAAAACCTATCTCTTTTAAACTTGTCCTCTCAAAAGTCTGAAAGAAGACTCTGTATCTTTGGTTATTTTGTTTTTTTTATTTGGTAGAAATCTTATAAAAAGGGCGTAGTAAAAAGAAACGTGTGTGTTACAATCAGTTTTGCGCACACTAAACTAGCATAGAAAGTAGCACTTTTCAAGCAACTGTATTGTAAAATATGTTATAGCATTTGGACTTCACTTAAAGAGATCAAGCTAGAATAAAGCATCGCGCACGAGTGACTTTTGTCACCGTGACACCTTCCTCACTCTCATTTTGTCACCCGGTTGTCACGTGGTCGCTCGTGCGCGCAACTCTATTCATACCTACTGATGGACTTGACGAGAGTGACTAAGTTGTAACGGTGACAAAAGTCACCCGTGCGCGAGCCCACTAACAATTGAATGAATGAATGAATGTCATTTACTGTCGAGCATCGCCGCAAAGTCGCCTGTCTATCGGTGTTTAACAGGATTTATTTCGGAGAGTGTGCCCTGGAGCTTCAGGACCTCATTCCCCCCTCTCCATTTCATCATCGGACGACCAGGCGCGGAGAGCGGTTCCACCCCTTTGTCGTCAATGTTCCACCTTTTCGCACGAAGCGTTTTGCATCTTCGTTCATCATGCGAACGGCCAAGGAGTGGAATTACCTTCCGGCGTCTGTATTCCCCGATTCGTATAATTTAGGAATCTTCAAGACGAGAGTGAATAGGCACTATTTAAGCTTGCGTGTTACATCCTCGGCTGCATCGGCATTTACCATCAGGTGAGGTGCAGCCAAACGCACACAAATTTTTAATAAAAAAAAACTGTCTCACTGATATAAGCTTATTATGCTAGTTCTTATTGCAATAGTGTAAGAACAGTCTACCTTAAACAGACATACAATATTATGTTACAATTTACTATCTAGATCATCATATCAGCTCATATACGATCCCACCGAGGGGCTCGAGCCTACCCTGAATTAGGGCGATCAGGACTTATTCGACCACGTATAATTTAGGACTAATAACTATCTAGATATCTATTATAAATTATGTGTGTTGCAGTGGTACAAAAGTGCCATTTATCAGTGTGTATAATTTTGGTCCTGCAAGCAATAGGTATACTGGTAACTCTACCAAAGCACAATTACTATGAAGCGGTAGTTATTGAGTGCATTTTGCGGGGTTGGTTTAGGTTAGGTACCCGCAGGAACTCATTGTTGACGACGAGCTAGTCAATAACAAGCTCCAAAGCCTGGAGCATCGCCGCAAAGTCGCCTGTCTATCGGTATTCTATCGAATTCATTTCGGAGAGTGCGCGCAAGAACTTCACAACCTCATTCCCCCGGCTCCATTCCACCGTCGGTCAACGAGACGCAGGGAGGGGTTGCACCCCTTTGTTGTTGATGTTCCACCTTTTCGCACGAAGCGTTACGCTTCCTCATTTATTATGAGTACTTGCCTGCGTCAGTGTTCCCAGATTCAGGCATTATTTGAGTTTACGTATACCATCCTCGACTGCATCGTCACTTACCATCAGGTGAGTTGCAGTCAAACGCACTCAAATTTTTAATAATAATAAAAAAAACTGTTATTAGCATTTTTATCGACCGTTTCCGTGCATCGCAAGCCACGTTAGGCTGTTGGTGCCGGTTGCTATCACTAAATGGTAGTTGTTAAGGGTCCCCAAGAGGCTCGAGTTTCCATACAAACGTAGTTCAGCTTTAATACTAAAACTACATGCCGGATTAAATCCAAACTTTGCAAATATATTGATTGAGTAGACATATATTATTATAACAGCTCATATACGTCCCCACCGATATATACATATATGGATAGACATATATGGATGTTTTTAATTACTTTTCATCGTTGTAAATTTAAACATAGCTAAATGAAGGCTTAAATTTTGTACTGAAAGTTTGCAGCTGCTTTTATTATTTATTTATTTATCGAAAACTAATCAAAAATATCTACGAGTATATGTGTCTTCTCAATATATTCGCAAAGTTTGGATTCAATCCGGCATGTAGTTTTAGTATTAAAGCGGAACTACGTTTGTATGGAAACTCGAGCCTCCTGGGGACCGTAAGCCGTTAAGCCGTGTCAGATGCTTTATAGCCGGTTTGAAAAACTTCCGACAGTGGGGATCGCCACTAGCCCTACAACCTCTACCAACCCGGTCTTGGCCCCCCGTGTGTGTAGTTGGCATATCCTTTCCCGATTTGCAAGATACCCATGCCCCAGCAGTGGGGAGGTTTATGTGTTGTTAACAGTTATTAGAACTCCAATGTCTAGGCTACAAATTTTCACAAAATATTAAGACAAATTGAGTGGAAAAAGTGAAGTATTTGTACAGTAATATATACAATAATGAAACTTGGTGTGATTATAGTACTAACACTGAGGTATATACCTAAATACAAAAAATCGGTCAAGTTTGAGTCGCACTCGCGCTAAGGAATCCGAACAGAATGACAAAAAAACCATATTTTTGTAGCTCACGTTGATGTCTTTTGTTTGTAATGTGAATAGGTATCATTGTCGTTATTATACTACGTGTTGTGGGGAGAGGTGTGGTGGTACGGAGCACTCGGAGTGCTAGTTAGACTCGCACTTGGGCGGTTTTTAGGGTTCCGTACAACAAAAAACGGAACCCTTATAGGTTTACTCGTACGTCTGTTACAGCCAATTTGCTCCGAATCTACTGGAACAAATCAGATGTAATTTTGGTATGATGGTGTAAAACTATGACCTAAACACAGATATGCAAAGTTGATAATATATTTCTAAATTAAGGGTCATTTTCGGGGGACAAATTAGGAAATTAAAAAAGTTTTGAAAGCCTTACTGTGCAATATATGACATGAAAGGGCTCAATATGAGGATATAAAATATATTGTCGTTATTATTGTAAAATAAATAGTTTTGTTTTTATTCATGAAAGAAGACGAAAATTAAACATCCTCCCCCCCTGATCAATCAATCAATCAAATATGCTTTATTGTACAATTACAAAAATATACAGATAGAAGTACAGAATAAACATCTTATCTTTGAAACTACTGAGCCTAAAATTTTGAAAAATATACAAAATATAGTTCATTGCTTGTAGATTACAGAAAAACTTGTAGGAATTCTATCAATTGAAAATAAAGTGGTAAACTCAATATAAAATAGTTCACTAAAACACCACTAGATAGCGCTAGTAGTAGATAACTCGCGTCTTACTGTGAGGATTTCAAATCTGATATTTTGTATTTGACTATGGCATTGTACGGAACCCTCTCCACGCGAGTTCAACTTGCAATTTGCCAGTTTTTATATGGTGGCACCCACTCGACCAGCCAAATACAGATCAAGCTGAGATGTTATTTTTTTTCCCTCGGTAATGTAGGGTTAGAAAGAATATCTTCCAAACTTTATACGCGAATAAAATCGCAAGAACAGTTTGTCAAAAGAATATAAACACAACTCATGATAGTATGTTATTTAAAATTTTCTTTCACAAGTCTTATTTTTGAGACGTTTGGTTTTCTTATGTATACTTACATACTCGTATAATAAAACTGTCTGTACATGAAATATTTTTGGAAAATAACAACTGTGGTTGATATAACTAACGATATGGAGGTCAAAACAACAACTTTTGGAATTTTTGTCTGTCTGTCTGTATGTTCGCGCACCCCGTAAAAACTATCTGGCCGATTTTGATGAATTTTTGTATGGTGGTTCTTTATAGCCCGGCTTAACATATATGATACTTTTTATCCCGGAAAATTCAAAACCTCCACGCGGACGAAGTCGCGGGCACTGCTAGTTTAAAATATATATACCATGCCTACTTTACCAAGTAGGCGTGTTGGAAAATATTACAAGAATAATTAGAGGAGTTTCAGGGGTAGGTACTTAAATCTCTTTTAATTTTTAATGAGACCGTCTCGTCTGTGAGCTTCGTACATAAATTAGAAAGCAAATCATAACTTAAATGAATAAGAAAATAACAAAAATTACAAACAATTTATTAATAATTACATCTAACATTCAAGGTAAGTACAAGAAGGTCAGAATATAAGCTAGTATCCAGGGTAAATTTGTGGATAGTTATGTGAGGAAGGTCAAAGCATTATCGATATTGAACCGGGCATAAATCACCCGATTCCTCCAACTTCTTGTGTCTATTAATAGTAAGTAGGTCGTACAAACAAACCGTATCACATCAAGACAAGTGATAGCATATTAGCCGAAAGACGTCCACTGCTGGACCAAGGCACACCCTGGACACTTCATACAACGGTCCAGAAATGGCATTTCAAAAAACGAATGACGGAACAAACAAAATAGCGGCGAAATCCTTTAGGTTCGACAACCAAACTGTAACCAATCTGTATCAATCTGGGTGACTAGGGGTTGAGGTCGCAATCTAGAGAGCGGCAGGGAGTGTCCATACTGTATGTTAGTACTAATATATATACTTTTGTATTACGTAATTAATTACGACTATGCCCGCTTTAGCTTTTTTAGCGAGGACTTCAAGACGCTTGCATAGTGCGAAGAAATCAAAAATGCAAATTATTAAAAACAATTTTTGATTAAATTTTTGTATGAAAAAATAAAATAAAAAAATGTCGAGAAGTTTAGTGCGGGCTGGCTTGCTATTTTTTTTTATTGGGTATCAATACTCACGTGATATTGAGTGTCAGGTAGGCGAGCGAGTACGGTACGGTGGTGGGGCCCGGTGCGCGGTCATGGGGCACTAGGTCATCTTCGCAGAGTCCTCCCAAACCGCCCTGCGGACAACACAACAGATAACGGGTATTACCAAAGAATAAAGACTATTTACTACTTATATACTTTGCACTTACTTATACCACAGTGTAACGATATGGCTTACAGTAGCGCAACGCCTTAGATATCGCACGATGCGCCACCGGCGTAGGCACTAGCCCATACTAGCCTGTAGTCAGCCTGGCAAACTCGCGGAATTGCCCCGCCGCCCGCTGCCCCGCATGTACCCTTCCGATGCTCTGCGTAAGTATATTCGTTGCGCTACTGTAAGCCGCTTTATTGTAGTACTGTGCTTATATATAGGTTAGGTATCGAACATCTTCGACGTAATTTAAAGATCCTTACAATTCTTACTAATATTATAAATGTGAAATTGTGTTTGTTTGTTTATTTGTTACCTTTTCACGGTTCAACACCTAAACCAATTTTGATGAAATTTGGCATGCAGATAGCCTGTGTCATTGGGAAGGACATAGGCTACTTTTTATCTCGTAAAAAGGGCACAGTCCGATGCAGTTCCTGAGGCAACTGAAAAAATACGCTTTTTTGATTAATTTCTTTAACATCGCTACGGAGCAATGGATTGTTGTGATTTTTTGAATAGAGATGTTAAGAATCTGGGGAAAATTAATTTCCACGCTCGCGCACGTCGGCGTCGCAACGGAGCAACGGATTGAAGTGATTTTTTGTATAGAATTGGTTGAGAAATGGGAAGTGACATAGATTGCTAATTTTAATAGCCCGATATAGTTTCGGAAGGATCTGAAGAAAACTCACGTCGACGCTCGCGAGCCGCTTGCGGCTCAAACACCACTCACCCTCAATGACAGTCATAAAAACGATGTCCACGCGGGCGAAGCCGCGGGCTAAAGCTAGTAAGTAATATTTTTAACAGGATAATGCTTTTTTTGAGTGAATGTATGTGTTTCTTTGATTGAACCTGTAGCCTGAACAGTTTGGTGGATTTTAGAATGCAAGGAGTCGTTGGATTTGTCTCGACCACTTGACTGACATATTACAGACGATTTTTAATTGGTTAGGTTTTTTTTATCTTGAGATAGACTAAATAAATAAATAAATTCAGTTTATTTTCAGACAATTACAGTTCATAATTATGTTAGTTACATTGTCACTTAAAAACCTATGTCAGTAAAAAAAAGACGCACGCAACCGAATAAAGAGTAAAACAAAGTTAAGCTTAGCTGTTCCGACGAGGTTTGAACTAAGAAGAAGGAAGACTATATTTTTTTAAATCCACAATTTAGTAAGACCTTGGAATCATCTCACCTGCCTGTAAGTGACAATGATGCCGAAAATGTAAGCGGGCTTACCAAGATTCCTCAACACGATGGGGAACTGGCTATCTTATCTTCAAGCCGGAACACATTCATGTTTGGCGGCAAGACTTAGATGAGATGGTGGTAGCTAACCAGGCGCTTTCACCAACCAAACCGAGTCTCACAAAGTTAGACTCCGCGGGAAATCGAACCCGCGACCTACTGATGTGAAGCTAAAAGGACTTAACCATAACACCACGGAGGCGGTTAAAGATACGCCCGACCTAATGAACGTATTGCACCGAATGCAACCAATTGGTCGGGGTTTTTTTTCGAAATTTTACCTTTTTGTAATTTATTTCTTTTTACCCTTTAGGGTTTCATCATCAAAATAAAATAGCATTACTTCTGCTACCTCGTTATTTACTCAAATATTATTATTATTTATTTGCTCTTTTTTTCAAATCACCCGATGGTAAATGGCGATGATGCCGAAGATGGAAGCGGGCTTACCAAGATTATCCAACGCAATGGGGATCTGCCTTTCTTATCTTCAAGCCGGAACACATCAACGCAGTTAACATTGATGTTTTTCGGCAAGACTTGGACAAGTTGGTCGTAGCTAGTCAGCCGGGCTATGAAAATGCCCAACCACCAACCAAACCGAGTCTTATAAAGTTGAGCCCGCCGGGATCGAACCTGCGACCTCGTGGTGTGAAGCGAATGGACTAACCATTACTCCACGGAGACGGTTAAAGCAAGGACACCATCTGCAAATGCCATTTCTCTTTTTTTATTAACGCTAAAGCAAAACGCTGTATATTTGGAATCATGGTGTACAATTAAACCAAACAGTTGTAATTTACATGCCAACGTTGGTAAATAAATATACGACTCTTTCCAATGTAAAATCTTTTAATACCTTACTTATTCGTGATTCACAAACAGAATATTATTTAGATTTAATGCAAAAAGGGATACAACACAACTTCGAAAGCAACTTTACTTCGTCACAACAGAATTCAATTTGGGCAAATTGAGGCCTAAAATAAAATAAATTACTTGAACGTCTCCGCGTTGTCCTGACCCTGGTCTGGACAGCTTTTCAATGTTAATAAAAATATATGGATGCCAAATTTGTGCCCTCTCGCCCAATTTCGCCAACGTTTACTTAGGACTTTCGTAACAAAGTCAGTAGCAAAAATGTTAGGCTAAGGATATCCTATATAAGTAATGTTTATTTTACAAGTTAAAAAGAGTGTTTTGCGTAAAAATAATTATTCGCTAAGGTGTTTAGACAGTATTTCCGCTAAAACGAAAGAAATAAAAAAAATTGAATAACAATTTACTATAGAACCTTCTTTTAACGAAAATGAATGTACATTTTCATTTTCCTGAGAAACAATTCTGAAATTATGGCCTTTTAATTTCCATTTCATCAGAAAGTTGAAGTGTAATAAGTCGGTAACGTGAAAACCACGAATGCCTCAATTTGCTTAAAATTAATGTAGCTATTTTGAGGTTCTGAGCAGTTAATGGCCTGTGAAGGCGTTGCTTTACAGCAGCGAGTGATTTATGAAATAATTACTGACCCGCACGCACCCTTGATTCCTTGGAACTTAATATGGATGTTATCTTTAGTTGATTATATCGGTGTGTGTGTTACTTTTATTGTTGTTTAAGTATATGAAATAAATTTCACAAAAACAAGCCTAGAAAAACCCAAAACCATTTATAAGTACCAGCTTTTAGCTACCTTCTGGTTCCATCATCAGACCCTAGATATCATCTAGGACCAGAGTCCTGGAAAAGATGAATCAAACGTGCCCAAACTCGATAGGCCTGCGTCGTTTCATTACAGAGTTCCAATGACCAATTTCCGGCTCCATCATCAGACCCTGTATATCATCTACGACCAGAGTCCTTGACAAGACGAATCAAATAAGCCCAAACTCGATAGGGCTGCGTCGTTTTATTATTACAGAGTTCCCATGGCCATCTTCCGGCTCCATAATCAGATCCTGCATATCACCTGGGAGGTTAGAGTCCTTGACAAGACGAATCAAATGTGCCCAAATTCAATAGGGCTGCGTCGTTTTATTACAGAGTTCCCAAGGCCACCTACTTACGGCTCCATCATCAGACCTTGCATGTCATTTAGAACCAGAGTCCTTGACACGACGAATAAAACGTGCCCAAACTCGATAGGGCTGAGTCGTTTTACAGTGTTCCCATGGCCAGCTTCCGGCTCCATCATCAGATCAGCTCCATGATATAATAATATCACATTGTCATCCGATTACATAAGCATGCAAAATTTCAGCTAAATAGGTAACCGGAAAGTGGGTCAATCAAACTTGCAAGATTTGGTTACAGATACCGGGTACCGGGAATGATAAAAGTAAATAAAACCTTATAAAAATAACCTTGACTCAAGAGGCAGGATTTTAAGAAGCAGAAGCTCAAACAGACTCTGTAAGTAAAGGAGATATGGGTTGAAAGACACTTCTGGGTACCATGTAAGGAAATGTTTAGGATGAGAATATATGCGACCTCAGCCAGCTCAGCATAAAATATGATAATACAGTACCTTCAGTGAGGCGGTAAGTTCTATTATGCCGCGGGCCTCCGATTATTCGGCACTCCTTTGAGTTCGGAAACTTTACAAAACACCTTTTTCCCCACGAAGCTTTCAAAATGCATTCATATCGAATACAAAGAAAAATATGTTCACAAAGGTGCTGTTGCTATTCACTTTGTTTTTCTTGCGAGTATCATATCATATCACTAGCACTTTACGTAACACTTCCTCGAACACTTTCGTGAGCGCTGAAAAATTTATCCCACTTTATCGTTGTATGCACTCGGTTTTCCTACGCTGAAGCGTTTTTTGAGATATTTGCGTGTTCGTTCGATCGGCGGCAATCTTAGCACTGGCAGCATGACCACGTAGACTCTTCTTCTGTCTCACTGGATGCGGTAAAAGACTATTGTGGTCTCTCTTGTTAGTTTAGCGTGAAAAAGAGATGGTTGATTTTGTCGCGTGCAGACGTAAGGTGATCCTTCGTGTGTGCTGGGTAGGCCCCTGCGTCTAATCATCTATTAGTGCTTGATGGGGCACCTCCGCTGGCGAGTCATTGTGTGAGCGAGAGACGACGCCGGCACCCATTGACGATCGGAAACGCAAGTGACCAGGGATATGTACAATCACGCCCAATACATGGGTCGAGTCGGTGAATTAGATTGCGGTGTTCTAAGCTTCTGTTTAACAAGTACCTACTTAACCACCTGACCAGTAACTAGTATCTCATTTGTAACCTGACGAACTGTTGCACACTGTTTTGTACATATTAAAACCAAGATAGCATTAAGGCGGTAATATTACAGGTTTTCGTTATTTTTGACGTCAATTACTCCTAAACCATAGAAAACCCGAGGTTGAAAAAAAAAAAACCCTTATTGTTGATGATGTTAGCTATTAGAAACACGATTGAGCAGTTTTGACTAGATTGAAAAAAAATCCCAAAGATAGGTCTACACCGTTACTTTCAACTCTAGTTATAACTAATATTTTAAAGTATAAATTAAAAAAAATATATACATTAATATTTGTTATGATAATACAAAGTGAGTAATGTTATTATTTTTTATATAGTTTCATTGTAGTGTTTGATTGAAACGAAAAACCATTGAAAAAGTGTGGTTATTTTCTTTACTCACTCGTAAAGAAAAAGACAGAGACAACTGTTTAGCGTTCTGTCTGATGTTGTTTTTTTTATATGTAACTCAAAAAATAAATAACTAAAAATAAGAAAACAGATAAAAAAATGTTCTAATCAGTACCTCGGCTTAAGCTTTTGTTTGTTACAATTTCCGTTCGTAGACTAGGCTTACTCATGATGCGCACTTAATTTTATTTTTATTAGTTTTAACATTTTTATGACTTTAGTTTTTGATTATTTCATTTATTTTATATAATAATTTTAGGTATAATTTCTTAAGTATGTTAAGATAAGGAAGAGCAGTACCTCCTGACACAGGCATTTCTAACTTAAAAGGGGGCTCCAGTCAAAGAAAAGTTTATTGTAAAACCTAGATGGAGAAAATAATCAATTTTATTACTAGCTGTTTCCCGGGGTTTCACCCGCGTGGACAACCTTTCTGAAAAAAACCTATTAAAAGTAGCCTATGTGTTAATCCAGGTCCTAATCTGTCTACCTACCAATTTTCAGCCAGATCCGTTCAGTAGTTTTTACGTGAAAGAGTAACAAACATACATCCATACACTCTTATAAACTTTTGACTGAGTTAATATTAGTAGCACTAGTAGGATAGTAGGAAGAATTATTATTACGGAAATGAGACACAATAAACAAAAGGCTTTTTCACCGCGATGTTACTATTTTGTCCTACTAGTAGGACCTCGTAGACAACCTATACCCTGTGATAGTCGATTATATTATTTATTATTTATAAGCTTTTCTACCAATTTTGTACCAATGTGTTTTCGAATTTAGATTTTATATGTACGTTTATTCCACGCTCTTACGGTGAAGAAAAACATCGCGAGTAAACATGCACATGCGGCACGCCTGCGAAGTAACTCGCAGGTTGTGTGTGAAGATGACCAACCGGCACTGGGCAAGCGTGGTCGACTAAGGCCCGATCGCTCTAATTCAGGGTAGGCTCGAGCTCCTCGGTGGGGACGTACATGAGCTGATATGATAAAGCTTTTCTAATTAGGTAAATACTATGCTACACTCTATGATAAAAAAAGATTCACAGTTATATCTGTGTCAGACAAAACGACCCTTCAATGCAAATTATACAATCTTTATTTAAAAAAAAATACGAGTGTGCTATAGACCACACGACTGAAGTAAAAGCTCCATCTATATGTATGAAAGTAAATACTTAGTCTACAGAAAATAGTCAAATCTTTTTTGTCATATGCATGTAAAGACAGTTTATGAAAACAGTTTTATTATCCTCTGAAAATGATCAAATCTTTTTTATCTTTTGTTTTTTTGACAACCGATATAGTTGCCTTGGCAATCGATTTTTAGTAAACCTAAAAATAAATAGTATCTCTCTGTCTACCTTCACTAATTTATATATCCCTCTCAACTTCCGTTCGCCTCGCCCCAACACAATTCCGTAAAGCTGCCGTCACGCATCCACCAGCTTTCTCCCCAAGTCAAGCGTGCATAAAGAAGTTTTACTTCAAAAAAGTTTAAAAAACTAAAAACCGACATCAAAATGAAATTCACTCAAAAGTATGAAATAATACTTAAATACACGACAGTAACCGACAATAACGAAATCAAAGGTGGGTACGTATTAAATTAGGGGCCTAAATAAATGTAATTAGCTATATATGCAACTGTTGCATAATGAGGGGTATTTAACACGAGTGTGGTTTATGAAACGAGCGCAGCGAGTTTCATAAAAGAATACACGAGTGTTAAATACTAATTATGTACAGTTGCATACAATAGTTTATCTACACTCATACAACAAATTTAAATTAAAGACAAAATAAAGTTTTGTATGGTACAATTATTAAAGGTTATATTTGCGGATGGAACCGATCCTTCTCGAGCATTTATAGTAGATGTAGATGGAATACTTGTAATAACGACTTACTTATTACAACGAATAACGAATTACATATTATACAAACTGCATAAGGAAAAATACAAACGTTAATGGCGCGAAAATAAATTTGCAGTAATATCGCACCGCGCATGCGCGCCGCCAAGGTTGCGTTCCGAAACACGCTAGTGTGCTCAAATAGCAAGCATCTGCGTAAAAATAAAAAAAAAAAACTTCATTTTGTTACAACTTTGCGATAACGAAATGAAATTTGTATGGATCCTTAGTCACGGCTCCATCGAAAGGTATATCATTTGCTTAGCGTTTCTGATAAGTAAATGAAGGATTTACGACATGAGTGTAGATAAAAATATTTAATAAATTTAGGCCCCTAATTTAATACGTACCCACCTTTGATTTCGTTATTGTCGGTGACTGTCGTGTATTTAAGTATTATTTCATACTTTTGAGTGAATTTCATTTTGAAGTCGGTTTTTTAAACTTTTATTTTTATTTTATTTATTTTTAGTGATAATGCTATTCTAATAACGTTAAACCCAATCACTCACTCGCTAATAGGAACCATCAAATTATAATACATGTGTTTCATCAGATAAGATTCCTGTGGCTTCCATCATCATCTCAACAGCATGAAAGCTTATCTGAATAACCTGAAAGAATACAACGATTGGTCTAAACGGATCTACGTAAAATATTCGAAGATTTATCCTCCAACTCCTAATAGTTTAAGAGTTGTACCTTCCTTCATCAGCTCATGACCATGAGATGATGATTATCAGACGAAAATACTTTCATTATTTTAGAAATTACAAGAAACACGTAAAACGTGCCTATGAAATTTGAGGGTTACCCTCGATTTCCCTGGGATCCCATCATCAGATCCTGACTTGGTGACAATGAGACCCCCTCGGGAGTATACTTTTTCGAATAATAAAAGAATTTTGAAAATCGGTTCACAATCAGCGGAGATATCGCGTAACAAACATACAAAAAAAAAACAACAACAACATACACTCGAATTGAGAACCTCCTCTTTTTAAAGTCGCTTGAAAAACAACGACGCAGATGGATGTGTAGGTAATGAATGAGAGACCCAAAAGGACCTCTAAATTAGTCCATTTTGATTTAATAGGGTCGTTCCTTTTAGAGTACGGGGATATAAATAAATAAAATACCTTTTGAAGCACCTTATCTTCATTACTTTAAAACTGTTGCAGCCCACACGGATCAGGCGTTATCAAGTTAGGTAAGTTTGCTTATCAAATGGTTAAAATGTGGTTTTGGGTACATATTTATAGTTAGAGAATCTGCAGGAAACATAATTTACGTCTACGTTATATGCACCGCAATATTGCAAGGTGGCGCAATCGGTGACGCAAGTGCAAGGGCCGCTACCTCCTATCCGGGGAGGTCGTGGTTCGAGTCCTGCCACGTACCAATGTGTTTTCGAATTTCGATCTCATATCTACGTTTATCCGACGCTCTTACGGTGAAGGAATACATCGTGAGGAAACTTGCACATTTTTTTTTATATTAAAAATTTGAGTGCGTTTGGCTGCACCTCACCTGATGGTAAGTGCCGATGCAGCCGAGGATGTAACACGCAAGCTCAAATAGTGCCTATTCACTCTTGTCTTGAAGATTCCTAAATTATACGAATCGGGGAATACAGACGCCGGAAGGGAATTCCACTCCTTGGCCGTTCGCAACAAATCTGCGAAAAAGTCGAAAGTTGTGTGTAACGTTGACCAACCCGCACTGGGCCCGCGTGGTTGACTAAGGCCCGATCGCCCTAATTCAGAGTAGGCTCGAGCCCCTTGGTGGGCATGTATATATTAGCTGATGTGATGACTGCGGTGCTACAGCTAAGAGACACCATAATTTATTTTGGACTCCTACAAATACATTGTATAAAGTAAGATAAATCACATTCCTAAAAAAATACGGGATAACTCCAACGCGGGTTTCATGCCTCATTTTTATACAGAAAGTTTGAAAAATTATGGGACTTAACATTATGGGGGGGCTTTTATCCGGAGCTGCCCAAGACTGGGCCGCAGCCGGGGCGCCTGGCTACTAGGCTGGCCACAGACATTTTTTTCATTTCTTTTAATTCACATTTGGTAAGCCCTTGGCATCATCTCACCAGACGGTAAGTGACGATAAAGATAAAGATAACGATACATTTATTTGCGAAGAAAACATATTAAATTTCAGGTATTAATTATATGGGTAGTTGATGAATTCCACCTTATCCAAGGCATGCAAATGTTACGTTTTATTATTTACCATCTATATATTCTTTTACGGAATAGAAACAATTTTCATGCAACCACTTAGTCAATGAACTTTTAAATTTATTACCATTTAACATTTTTAAATTATCTGGCAAGGCATTATACAATATTATACTCATGTGATAAAAAGCGTCGGTGGCTCAACCGGTAACGACTCGGTCCCCCTAGCAAGAGGTGCCGGGTTCAAATCCGGACGGCCAATAATACCAATGAGTTTTTCGAAACTTATGTACATATACTCACCGATTGCTTTAAGGGTAAAGGAAAACATCGTGAGGAAACCTGCACACACCTGCGAAGAAACTCGAAGGGTGTGTGTGGCCCGCGTGGTTGACTAAGGCCCGATCGCCCTAATTCAGGGTAGGCTCGAGCCCCTCGGTGGGGACGTATATGAGCTGATATGATGATGATACCCATGTGATACACGTTTTTTGTATAACAAGGAGGTTGATATAATAAGTTTAAGTAATATGACCTTTTTTGCCTTGGATAGATTTCTGTGCGTTTTTTAAAAATGCACATGTATTTTATGTAAAGACATGGAAAAGGAAGCACATTTATTTTCTTAAAAAGAGGCTTACAGCTATCTAAAAACCAAGCATTGCATATTACTCTAATACATTTTTTTTGTAACAAAAATGCTCTATTTATGTCAACTGAATTACCCCACAACATTAAACCATACGTAAGCATTGATGACACATATCCGTGGTAGGCTGTAAGAGCAGCATCCATAGATGATGCCGAAGATGGAAGCGGGCTTACCAAGATTCCCCAGTGCAACTGGCTATCTTATTTTCAAGCCGCGACACATCAATGTTGTTAACACTGACGTTTGGCGGCGAGATTTAGATAAGATGGTGGTAGCTAACCAGGTGGGCTTAGAAAATGTCCTACCACCAACCAAACCGGGTCTTACAAGTTGACCTCACTGGGAATCGAGCCCGCGACCTCCTGGTGTGAAGCGAATGGACTAACCGTTACGCCACGGAGGCGGTTAAAAAGTAGACTAGACGTAACTAAGTTCAGTTATTGCTTATCATCACACTCTGTCCCTTTGAGACAGTGGGTTGATTAATTGTTGATGACTTTTTGTTTACATGACTGATTTTAGTTTTGATTAAATGTTGCGTGGCGTAATGTTTAGTCCATTAGCTTCTCATCAGGATGTAGCGGGTTAGATTCCCGGCGGAGTTTAACTCTGTAAGACTTAGTTTGTTTGGTGTCATTGATCTTGTGTTGCACTCATCATATAAATTCATATAACTTCCTAGGGGCTCGCTCTAGCCCACCCTGAATTAGGGCGATCGGGCCTTAGTCGACTAAGCGGGCCCAGTGCGGGTCGGTCCACATCACATACAACCTTGCAGCGTGTAATTGTATTTGATGCTAGACAGTAGCTCAAAATTGCTAAAATACTTTTAATTTCGTGAAATTATGTTAAATAATATTAATTAAAAATCATAAATTTATTAACTGTGAAAAAATATATACTTTTCACTCGAAAGTCAACTATGACAATGAATAAATAAGAAAAAAAAAGCAATTTCTGAAAGGAGTTTTGAACAAAGTTCCCAGCACACAAAATTGTCTTAAAAGAACCTAAATTCCCTTAAAAAGTACTAAATTACATTGAAATCAAATCAAATTACATAAAGAATTAATTAAATTTCATTAAAATTAAATTTAGTGGAATCAAAAATTTAAAAGAATATGGAAAATTAGTATCTGAAGTCGTTTTTGGTGGCTACGCATAGATCTTACAGAACAATGCCACAATTTTATTATTTCTTATATCACTCGGTTTTTCTTCTTTTCACAACTTAATTATAATTTTTTGCATTAGTAGAGTTGATGACTCTGGCGTAATGACAATGAAATCTATATGTGTGTGCGTGTTTCGGGTTTATTTGAGGCTTCTTTTCTAGTATGCGTTTATACATATGTGTTTAATGTTTATTTTTTAAACGAGTGTGCGTGCGCGATGACGTATATGTGTGCTGTACATGTTTACTTTGCCTCCTCCAAAAAGTGGTAGAAAAATTACAGTAGCTTATACTAAAACATCATTTACCCATCTCCCGTTTTGTAATGCTTTAAGGCGGTAATATTACAGCTTTTCGTTATTTTTGACGTCAAGGAAACTCAATGTAAGAAAATATACCCTTACTAGCTGTCCCGGCGAACTACGTACCGCCTTACATTACACTACCCTACCCTACACTACACTACCCTACCCTACACTACCCTACCCTACACTACCCTACCCTACCCTACATACACTACACTACACTACCCTACACTACACTACACTACACTACCCTACACTACACTACACTACACTACCCTACCCTACCCTACACTACATAAGAACCTTCTCCTGACAATAACGAACTCGACAAAAAAATAATTAGCCAAATCGGTCCAACCGTTCTCGAGTTATGCGCTTACCAACACATTTTGCGATTCATTTTTATATTATAGAAGATTATAGATGAAGTTTTTTAAAGTCAAAAGCTATTAGAAACACGATAAAGCAGTATTGGCTCTATAGAAAAAAAATGCCAAAGAGAGGTCTTCAGCGTTACTTTGAACTCTAGTAATGACTAATGTTTTAAAGTATAAATTTTAAAAAAAATATACAATAATATTAATTGTGATAACACTAAGTGAGAAATGTTATTGTTTTCTATACTTTCATTCAGATTTTTTTTTATTCACAATTGGTAAGCCCTTGGCATCATCTCACCTGATGGTAAGTGACGATGATGCCGAAGATGGAAGTGGGCTTACCAAGATTCAGATTGAAACTAAGCGGTAAAACATTGAAAAAGTGTAAAAGTGTGGTTATTTTCTTTACTCTTTACACGTACAGAAAAAAAACAGAAACAACTGTTCCAACCAATAACTCACCTTAAGCAGCTACGTGACAGCGCTGTATGAGCTTTCATAACATTACACATTTAAATATACTTTCAACGCCTTTCCCTTTTAGACTACAACACAAACACATTTCAGAATTGTTTGTTCCGAACATGCTTCACAGAATTAATTAGATCTATAAAATATTTTTAAGGCGTCGGTGGCTCAACCGGTAACGACTCGGTCCTTCTAACCAGAGGTACCGGGTTCAAATCTGGACGGCCAATGTACCAATGAGTTTTTCAAAAACTTACGTACATACTTACCGATTGCTTTAACGGTGAAGGAAAACATCGTGAGGAAACCTGCACACGCCTGCGAAGAAACTCGAAGGTTGTGTGTGAAGTCGACCAACCCGCACTGGGCCCGCGTGGTCGACTAAGGCCTAATCGCCCTGATTCAGGGTAGGCTCGAGCCCCTCGGTGGGGACGTATATGAGCTGTAATGATGAAATATTTTACCTCTGTAGCACATATTTGTTTATTGCTATACGTTTCCTCCATTAGAGTGGGGTAAAATCATCATAGAAGATAATGTTACCGTGGATTTATGTGGAGCGTCGGTGGCGTAACGGTTACGGCCACTACCACCAGTCCGGGAGGCCGTCGTTCGAATCCTGCCACGGGTACAAAAAAATAATAATAATAAAAAAAAATGGGTTTTCGAATATCGAGTTCCTATGTACGTTAATCCGGCGCTCTTACGGTGAAGGAAAACATCGTGAGGAAACCTGCACACGCCTTGCGAAGAAACTCGAAGGTTGTGTGTGAAGTCGACCAACCAGCACTGGGCCCGCGTGGTCGACTAAAGCCCGATCGCCCTTAATTCAGGGTAGGCTCGGGCCCCTCGGTGGGGACGTATATGAGCTGATACGAAAATGTGGATCAATGTGACACATGTTAAAGAGACTGAAAAGCTAGATTTGTCAGTGTAAAATGTCCGCTTTTCAAGAGACACGTTACTATAAATTTACTTGCGACTTTTATTAAATCGCAAAGTAAAATGTAAATTTAACTTACTAATTTTCATGTCGTGCATGTCATTCAAGTTTTCATAAGGTGAAGGTTTCAAATAAACAAAGCTGTTAAGGCTCCACAGATTAAGAGGAATCGTGGTCTAAAGAATAGGTATTTGAATAAAATGTTGCTGTCTCCCTTTCCCAAACCTATCCGTATACAACAAGAAAGGGAGAACTGCAGCGTAGACCGATAATAGGCACTAAAATTGACTAAAACAGCATTTCGTAGTCCCCTATTTTCTCCTCCAAAACTTAAGAAATAATCATATTTTTTTCAAAAACAGTTAAAAATACGCCTTAACTATGCCTCTAAGTTTTAATATTATTGTTAACATGTGTATTATTTTTTTGGTGGGTGTCAGAAAATTACGTTTCAGTTCGGCAATTTTCTCTTTTTTTTTAAAGGCTCCTACTTCCTGTTTTATTAGAATATGGAAAAAAAACAAAACATAGGGGCAAAGCCATAGCACATATAGGTTTGATAAAAAAATAATTGCTCCATTGTCATTATCCAGGGAGGAAACAGGGGACTACGTTTGTATGGAAAAAATGGCGCTCGCGTTTCCTCTTAAGACGTTACCCAACATGTGTTGTGATAACCCGTCCGTAATAAACATTTACGGTAGGCGAGGAGGTAGATACGGAGGATATAGGTGGGATAGATCCCAATTACTGGGACTTGGTATTCGGTATGCACATTTTCTTAACAAGCTCTCCGTAAAGGTCGAGAGAAAAAATAAATCACCTAGATAGAACTAAAAAATGGTACTTAAAGAGCAAAGTAAAAGTTTATTTATTTTTGAAATTATTCTTCAGCTTGGCTTGGCTGTCGAATTTCATTAAAAAGATCAGTAATTACGTAACCACGCGTATGATATTTTCTGTGATCGTTTCAGAGATATTTCATCGTTCAGATTTACAGGAAAGTCGGTAAATAAAATACAATACAATAATTTATTGGTAAAAGCAAATTTACACGTCAGTAATTTCGAAAATAATAATAATGTTAAATTATTTAATTAAAATAGTAATAATACTTAGTTAAGTAGGTACATATGCTTTACAAAAACAATTAAAAATGGTCGATTATTCGTTATAATATATTGGGTGGATGAAAAAAGTCCTTCAAAGCATAAAATTGCTTTTCTAGCAACCACGACTTGAGTGTTGCCTTAAATTCCTGGTGTGATGGTGCATCCATATGTATGTATATAAACATGTAAATGTATATGTATGTATATATATGTATGTATTTAAACGTATATAAGTATGTATATCAGTCTCTGGTAACCCATAACACAGGGAATCCTACTTTGGGGCCAGATGACTATGTGTGATTTGTCTGAGAATATTTATTTATTTTTTTATTTTTTATCCTTCACTCGATCTAGGAGCTGATGGTAACCACCTTAAATGTATCGTAGTTTGTGGACAGGTTTCACATTAGCACTTATCGCATTCACTTAATCCCTAAAGAGACATGTTCTCTCTTCAGACTTTACGTCCGCTCGTGATCCAGAAACAACTAAACTGACCACAGTTATGCACAATACCGAAGTAGATAGCAATGTCTATAAAATAAAAAAAAATCCCACGCAACTGTTCGACATGTTTTCATAAAATAAAACTGGTCTAGTGCGAGTCAGAACCGCACACAAAGGGTTCCGTACCATCATACTAGATGGCGCTAGTACAAAGGGTTCCGTACCATCATACTAAATGACGCTAGTTTCTTAATGTTCAAAAAAAACCACGTTTATTGTATGGAGACCCCCTTATTTTTCACTTTTGTTTTTCAACAAAAATACTTTTTTTGGCAACAAAAATACATCATCTGTGAAAGTTTCAACTGTCTAGGTATCACGGTTCATGAAATACAGCCTGGTGACAAACGGACAGACAGACGGACAGCGATGTCTTAGTAATAGGGACCCGTTTTTACCCTTTAGGCACGGAACCCTAAAAAGGGTGATTTTTTTTATGGGACTAACTTAAAAGTATACACTATGCAATAAAAAAAGAATTATTGAAATCGGATTACACGTTATACAAAAAAAAATGTATTATCCGGGTTGACTTGAGAACGTCTTATTTTTACTTTTTAAGTTGAGATAACGTTAAGTTAAACTTTACGCGGCCAGCACGCAGTAGTTCGTTATTCCAAGAAAAATCCGAATACAATACCTACCATACAAATCCAGTTTGTTTGTTACTTTGTCTCAAAAATGTCTGTATAGAATTAAACTTTTTGAATAACTAGGAATAAATGAGGCCTACTGCATTAGATAGTTAATAATAATTATGCCATGGAAAATCCGAGTAAGGTACCTCCCATACAAACCTAATTCATCTTTATTTTTTCAATCAAGTCTGATATACTTCACATCAGCTCATATATGTACGTCCCCACCGAGAGGCTCGAGCCTACCCAGAATTAGGGCGATCGGACCTTCGTCGACCACACGGGCCCAGTTCGCAGGCGTGTGCAGGTTTCCTCACGATGTTTTTACTTCACCGTAAGAGCGTCGGATAAACGTACTTAGGAAATCTAAATTCGAAATCACATTGGTACGTGGCGGGATTCGAACCACGACCTCCCGGACAGGAGGCGGTGGCCCTAGCCGTTACACCATGGACGCTCTTACCGAATACATTAGGATGTCCCATATTACGTGAATCAAATCGAAATTTGAAAACATGTTTGGTACGTGGCAGGACTCGAATCACGACGTCCCGGATAGGAGGTAGGGTTGCCGTTGCTCCACCGACGCTTCTCTGACGCACCTGACGCTGATACACCTAGCTTTGTTTTTTGCTACTGAGTAAGTGCTGTTTATTATTGATTTTTGTATGCCCGACTATGACAGACGGTAAAGGCATAGTGAGAAAGTATGAAAAGCGTTTCTGTACAATTTATTTTGAAGTCGGTTAATAAAATAGATAATCCACCTATTTATTTGTTCTGAATAACGTGACGGAAGTAACGAAAAAGAAACACGGAAAGTCTTAATCAGAATTCCACAACGAAACCCTGGCATTGAGATGTTTCACGGAAATACTTAAATTTGAAATGCTCTCATTAAATTCAACAACAACGTGAGAATTATAAAAGGGTTTAAATAAAAGTGTATAACATTTAAAATATTTTTTTAGGCACAAGCGTTTATTTCAGTGTGCCAATAATCAAAATCTATGACACGAGTTATCGGCTTTAATTTATTATTTATCAGTATATTAGTAATTTATAACATTCACTTCAATAAGCACATGAAAACAATGAAGTTTCCAATACAAACAATACTAAGTTGATAATATTCCGTTTTAATCTATCGGGTTCCTATGGAATACATTTATCATATTATCAGCTCGTATACGTCCCACACCGAGGGGCTCGAAACTACCCTGAATTAAGGCGATCGGGCCTTAGTCGACTACGCGGGCCCAGTTCGGGTTGGTCGACTTCACACACAACCTGCGAGTTTCTTCGCAGGCGTGTGCAGGTGTCCTCACGATGTTTTCCTTCACCGTAAGAGCGTCGGATAAACGTACTTAGGAAATCTAAATTCGAAATCACATTGGTACGTGGCGGGATTCGAACCACGACCTCCCGGACAGGAGGCGGTGGCCCTAGCCGTTACACCATGGACGCTCTTACCGAATACATTAGGATGTCCCATATTACGTGAATCAAAATAATTGTGAATAAAAAAAAAATACAGAGTGCAACAAGACTGGTGCAGGACCTGTTATCTGGGGCCTCTAATCATCTTTCTGAACATCTTTCCCTGAGGAACTCATAGTCAATTCTCAAAAAATAAAGCATGATATAAAAATATATATATATAAAAAAATAATAATTCTGGGACAAATCACACATGGTCATCTGGCCCCAAAGTAGGATTCCCTGTGTTATCGGTTACCACTAGAGACTGATATACATACTTATACACGTTTAAATACATACATATATAGATATACTTAACACCCAGACACAGAGCAAACAAATCTGCTCATCACACAAATGCTTGCCCTGAGTGGGGATCGAATCCACAACCCTCGGATCAGTAGTCAAGGGCACTAACATGATATGAATAACTTAATTATTTTTTTTGGGTTGCAATTCACCTTTAAAATCCGCCATGTTGTTTTTTTTTAATGCTATATATCCATTTATATATGACACGCGAAGTGATGACAGGAATTCACAGACACCACATTTGTCAAGATCGGTTAAGTGGTTTAGGAAATACCAGGGAACAGATGAACATAATTATATACATACATAGACTATCAAAAACACAACCCTCCATTTTTTCGTAATCGGGTAAAAAAAATTGATGCTCCAAACCAAAATGCACAAAATTTGTTAACCAGTGTTAATTTTTTTGCGTATTCGTTCCCTGGGAAAAATTATTAGTATGATTGATGAGTAGAAGCCCCAGTTAACGGTTCCTGTTTAAATTGTCTACACCCTGTTTTTCATTATGATCACAATTATGATGGTTTTTTTAGGGTTCTGTGGTCCATCGACGAATCCTTATAAAAACGTTGTGTACATCCATCCGTTTGTCACTCTTACATACAAAAGGGTCTAAAATTTTAAATTAAAATTAAATTTTAATTATTTAATGCTACTGCTATCCTGTATCTATAATTGTATATATTGTTGTACAATAAAGAGCTCACAAACAAACTGAATAACATAAAATTTTGCACAACAATGTTTTACTGTTCTATAGAGCAATGTTCACCTTAATGAACAATACTTACCTTGCCAATGAACTTTGTGTCTATAATTTTATGAATTTTGAGTGAGTTAATTATTTTGCTGAAAATAGGGTAACTAACTGGTCAAGTGTGAGTCGGACTAAGAATTCCGAACTGAATCAAAAAAAACTACTGTCTGTTTTTTGATGTCATGAAATGTAATTGTTGTGTATGTTTTAGGGTTCTCCACAATTGGTAAGCCATTGACATCATCTCACCAAGATTCTCCAACGCAATGGGGAACTGGCTATTTTATCTTCAAGCCGGAACACATCAATGTTTGTTAGCATTGATGTTTGGCGGCATGACTTAGATAAGATAGTGGTGGCAATTAGATGTAGATAGCAAATAGATGGTAGATAGTTTAGCGGGCTTAAATTAGACTCCGCTGGGAATGGAATCGGCGACTTCCATGTACTTAACCATTACACCAAGGTGGTAAAAAAGGGGTGGTGGGATCCCTCGATGCCGGTTTTCGAAGCCTCACAGAATATCACTTTTATAAAATGCCGGTACACTGGGGATTTGAAACAGTACGTCGTAGAATCTTTGTACGCTTCAATATCGTTTATTGCCAATTCCACGGTGCGGGTTGCCGGAGAATATTTTGTTTTGGGGGTAGGAGCAAAATATTGGTAACTCAATATTATGCTTTACGCTATGTGCGATATTTCTACAAAATAAGGGAACTAAAATACGTATTATGAATAATTTTTGTAAGTTGCACTCTAGGACGTACAGAATAAAACTTGACCTATTTAACGTTTAACGAACGTTTCACGAACGAAAAAAATGATTGACGAACAGGTTTCTTTGGTCGGTATCTGGATATATAATATACTAGCTGTCCCGGCGAACTTCGTACCGCCTTACATTACATTACACTGCCCTGCCCTACCCTACACTACACTACACTACCACAGTATATATATTAGTACTAACGTACAGTATGGACACTCCCTGCCGCTCTCTAAATTCGACCTCACCCCCCCGTCATTCAGATTGGATGTAGATTGGGTACCAAACGTAAAGGACGAGCTACGCAAGCGCGATAAACGTCACTTATATTCACTTTGCGCGCCGCTGTGATTTCGTACACCGGAATAAAAAGCAACTAGTTACCGAACGTAAAGGACGAACTACGCATGCGCGATTAACGTCACTTATATTTACTTTGCGCGCCGCTCACCGCTCGACGCCAATAGGCGGCCGCGGCGTCTCAGCATGCCTCGTATCATGATTGGCTGACCACCAATATTATACGACCAAATCTAAGAACAATCAGTTCCTATGAATCTTCATACTAGCTGTATCTTTTTTTTTTTAGAAATGTAGTTCCTTTATGTTTTTCATATGTCAGATGTCAGTTTGTTATTGTGGCTTGTGAGATATTTTGTTCGTTTTATTTATTTAAAAGGTGATTGTTTGTAATAATTTGATTAGATGGTGTGAAAGTATGAGTTGTATAGAAATATCTAGTGGTGTGATATTATAAAATGTGATCTCGGAATTATAGATTGAGATTGACTATTATTGTAGGTTGCTAAATGAGATTGTTTCACAGACAAAAGCTCCTGTGTTTGAAAAACAAATGAACAATGTTATCCATGTAAGTTACTTAATCATGTAAGATAACTGTTGATTGTTGCTGTTGAGTGTGCATGCAGTAAATAACTAACAAACATTTCGTGACCAATACCGCCGGTGTGATTCAACCCTACCTGCATTCTTGCCTATAGATACGTCAGTTATAATTATGTATATCATTTCTCGCTCGTTTGTATGGAGTGTCCGGGGTGTGACACTACCCTACACTACCCTACCCTACATACACTACACTACACTACCCTACCCTACATTACTCTACACTACCCTACACTACACTACCCTACCCTACACTACCCTACCCTATCCTATCTCTCAAGTTGGATCGAACTGCACATGGTGTGCGAATTTTATTATAATCGGTTAAGTGGTTTAGGAGTCCATTGAGGACAAACATTGTGACACGAGATTTATATATATTAAGAAGAAGATGTATGTCGGGACAACATAGTGAGGGCGAGACGTGATATACGGGCAGTAGTAAAAAAAGTATATTAATTTCAAATCAATCGTACACAATTTAATCATCCAGTAATTATAATAACACACACGCAACCTAACTTAACTACACCGCAATTAACACACACGAATGGGTACTTAACGAAAATAACAAAACCAAATCACTAATCTCAACATTATCACGGGTAAGCCGAGACAGTAGCAGTTCCCGAGCGATATGCACACTGCACTGGTCGTCCGAAGAGTAACTGATTCGTCAGCCAAAATGCAAGCCTGTGAGTTATCACTCAGATTCGAAAAGACGTCTCCAGGTGGCGCCTACGGCTCGTCATTACACCTCCTGTGCTAATGAACGTAATAGCTAATCCTACATGTAGATATGTGTATGTCTTTTAAACGCATGTCAACTTTACATAAAAAATCAATAGTACAGAAGAGGCTCAGTCTTAGCTAACTCCCCGCAGTGGCCCCTGCCCAAACGTGCTCATGACGTTTGCTGTGTTCCCCCGCTGAATAGCTAGCGAAATGCGTTGGATCAAAAAGGACTCCGATCTCGGGTCCAGGCCCTTTTCCCTCATACGACGACGCCTAAAAAGACTTGGCCTCAGAGCACCATGGCTCCGCTGTTTTAAGAGAAATCGGAAGGGAGTTTATATTTAGGCATATTTTGTGTGTTTATTGGGCGGCTGCTGTCTCGGCCGCTGATCCGGGTGAGCGCTGTGTGCTTCTTAGGTGAGAGGGCGCGAACGTGCTCACGCAGGTGACGTCCCAAAGCAGGCATCGACCTTTTTGCCTAGGGATCAGTGTGAGTCCATCTGGGCCGTTTCCCGTCAGTGCAACTCAAACGTAAATAAACGTTATTTAAACGTATATAACGACTCCGCTGTTGACTGTCGCCATTTTTTTCTATCGAAAGTGTTTGTGAAACAATAGGCAACATGCAATATTTTTATTTTTGCTTTCATTTTAAAGAACTCCATGCAGAATAAACCAGGAGTATATTAAAAAAACATTTTTTTTTTTAATTTTAAATGCTTTATTTTTTTAATATACTCCTGGTTTATTCTGCATGGAGTTCTTTAAAATGAAAGCAAAAATAAAAATATTGCATGTTGCCTATTGTTTCACGTTCGTGCGCCGCCTAAAGTGCCCATGAAACACTTGTTTCAAGATCGACCAAGCCGTGTTTTGTTTTCTAGTACCGATTTTGGCCTAGTAAGGAAGGCCGCAATGAAAACAGACCTAAAGTATGATAAACTACCAGCAAGCTAGCAGCACTTTTTAATACTTCTCTGTGGATATAAAGACAAAGAGTCAGTTACAATCTGTGAAGTCTTTGCGCGGACAGGCCGATGACCCGTAAAACGCTTCCGGCTTTGTTATTGTTTTAGTTTTATTGATAAAATTAAGTGTATCTAGTAATTATATATGAAAATAATCGTAGTTTTACGCAGTTTAGGGTCAATGTGACACTGTTCTCGTGAACAGTGCCGTAAATAAGAAATTTGGACCTATTGTATGGTAGGTACATTTCGTCATAGAAATTTTTTTGTAAATTTTTTACGTAATATTTTACATCGCATACGATATTGGTATTTGATTTAACTAAAAGTATAGTAAATTAACTCCAAGAATCTATTACTTATTAGCAACATATTTTTTCCTGGGTATGTGTTTAAATATTCTGAACTTTTTGCGCGAACCCGCCCTAGTGCCGTAGAGGAATTCTAGTTTTGATATTCCTTTCTTTTGATTGATTAAATTAAGTATATTTAATGATTTATATATGCATATAAACGTCAGTTAACGTAGTAAATAGTGGAAATGACCTTTTATTCGTAACGGTGCTGTGACTAGGAAAATTTACCGCTACAAATATGGTAGGTACATTTCACCATACCTATATGTTTGCGAATTTTTTACGCAATATTTCACAATTCATGCATTATTGATATTGCATTTAAATAAAAGAATAGCTATTCAGCTTTAAGAATCTGTAACTTCATATCAATATCTCTTTATGTGGAGGTCTAGATATCGTATTACAAAAACAAGAAGCCACCCCCGTAGAGCCCCACCGGCACTACAAAGAGGCCATTTTGGGTGAATCATTAAATTAAAAAAAAACAACGTGAGACACGAGTTTCAAAAACAATCTAGTCGCTAAAGATATATATTTCCATTTTAAACTGACAAAATATGCCTGTCTGGTGCCTAAATATCTCGAGACAGCGGAGCCATGATACTCTGAGGCCAAGTATTTTGTAAACGATTTAGGGCGTCGTATGAAGGAAAAATAAAAAAATATAAAAAAAAAATATAAAAAAAGGGCCTGGACTACAAAAAAGGAGGAGGTGTCTCAATTCGACCGTATATTTTTTTTATGTGTGTTCGTCATTTATGAACCGATTTTGTTGATTCTTTTTTGTTGGATAGGAGATATCCCTAGGATGGTACCATGATTAGGAAACTAGGATCTGATCATGGCATCCCAGAGAAATCGAGGGGAACCTTAGTTTCCTGTTTGAAGTTGGTTTTTTTGTTCAAAATTATTATATTGCACAGCTTCATCAAGTCCGTCTATCCATCTCTATGTCACAGCCGTTTACTCAAAGACTATTTCTATCACACTAATTACGACACCTAAAAATGCCTTAAATACCTTTGGGTTAAGGGAATAAAAAAATAACCCATATTTTATATGTAGGGAACTAGGTGCTAGAACCCAATTTTTTTTAAAGAAATGTTTTCCCTTATGTTTATTATTATAGGCGTCACAGATTTGTACTACCATACCAAATTTCAGCTTTAAGCTTATTTTTTTATTAACTTAACCCAAAGGTATTTAAGGCATTTTTATGTATCGTAATTAGTGTGATAGAAATACGTGCATTATGTATATATTTAAAGTCTTTCAGATTGTCGTATTACATCAAATAAAATATAATTAATTTGTTACATACAAAATAAAAAGTAAAATCAATGTTACAATAAACACATTTACCTTCTTGGGTTGCTCGTTATACGAAATATATGGCACAAAGTGACCCACGCTTATTTCATAATAAAACTAGTATTTTTCGTTCAATATTGTTTTTAAATTATATATTGAATTAATTTTAATTTTTTAGTTTGTGCTTTAAAAACGTGTTTTTTTAGTTTTTTTAACTATAAATAAATAAATGCATAAATGTATATATGTAATATATGAATAAATGCTTATCTTATCCTATCTATATTTATTTTTTCAATTTTTAGTTCAGGTGAGATAAAGTTATGAAATTATTGTATTGTCACTGATTCTTGATAAATGTACAAAGTTTGAATTAAATCTGTCCGTTTAAAATTGTTTTTTTTTATTCACAATTGGTAAACCCTTGACTACATCTCACCTGGTGGTAAGTGACGATGTTGCCGAAGATGGAAGCGGGCTTACCAAGATTCCCCAACGCAATGGGGAACTGACTATCTTATCTTCATGCCGGAACACAACAATGATATCAACATTGATATTTGGCGGCAAGACTTAGATAAGATGGTGGTAGCTAGCCAGGCGGGCTTAGAAAATGCCCTACCACCAACCAAACCGAGTCTTACAATTGACCCCGCCGGGAATCGAACCCGCGACCTCCTGTGTAAAGCCAGTGAACTTTGCCTCTGAGCTACGGAGGCGGTTAAAAAAGTGGGTCAAAATCGAATGCAAAGGAGTCGGTTAAAAACATACATACAGGTGTAGCGAATAAAAGCGCGATAAAAACATTTACCTTCTTATTGTTTCCATAGTACAGGGAATCCTAGTTTGGGGCCAGATGACAGTGTGTCATTTATCCCTGAATATATTTTTTTTCCAGAAAAGAACAGGATGAAATAATTTTCGAAAAACCTAAAAAATTTAAGGTACAAGCTTTTGACATTGCATTGTCACGCGATATATATGCATGCAAAATTTCAGCTTAATCAGAAACCGGGAAGTGGGTCAAATTTAACTTGAAAGATTTCACCCTAACAAACATACATACATTGCAAATTAATTATAAGCTTGTAAAATAGAATCGCCCTAATTCAGGGTAGGCTCGAGCCCCTCGGTGGGGACATATATGAGCTGATATGATGATGATGATGATGAAAATAGAACTCTTATTCGGAACAATAAACGGCGCAAAGAAATTTTATACACGACCGGTCGTAGTAGATATTCTTGGAGAAGGCCTTTGTCCAACAGTGGACGTTCTTTCGACTGATAAGATAATGATAACGTACTTAATAAAACTACAGTACATGTAGATAACATTCTCGTACTCAAATGTTATTAAAAAATACCTTACAAATATTATTAAGAGTCTTTTGAGATCCATTACTTTTATTTTATGATTCGAATAGCCGTATTAAACAAAATGTGCACGTAGAAAATAATATGGAATTCGCAGTAAAGTTGCGACGCGAGTTGAAAGCCGATCTAATCCGGCTTTATTGAACCGATTGTTTAATCCCATTTACGACGTTTACAGTAAATTCTGATCAGGTTAATCGATACGAGGCAAATCCTACGAGATTTTTTTGCTGGGATTGGCTTCGAGCGAGTTACTTGTAAGATATTTAGGTCATGTCGTTCATCGTTAGATGTACGAGTAGGTATCTCGTTCAATTTTACCTTTTTTTTTCTATAACCTTTGCGAACTGTGCTATTTCATAAGTGGTTTTCTTTGTTACAACATACGTATGTACTGTAAGGATACGTGAAGTAAATATCGATATCTGTTTGGAAAGTTTTAGTCTCACAAATATATTTGTGTTTATTTAATTTATTTTTTAATTAAAAGCTTGCGATATCTTTATCAGTAACAATTGATAACTTGTTACCGACTGCGCCACAAGGAGGGTTAATACCTGTGATATTTACAACCTTTTCTTTAAGTGTCCCCAGGAGGCTCGAATTTCCATACAACCGCAGTTCCGCATTAATACAAAAACTACACGCCGGATTGAATCTAAACTTTGCGAATATATTGAGTAGACACATATCGATATATGTAATTAGTTTTCATTGTAGTAAAATGTAGAATAACTAAACGAAGGATTAAATTAGTATTGTACTGAAAGTTTGAAACTTGATAACGTAAGAAAAGTTAGGTAAGTAGTTACCCAGGAGTCTCGAGTTTCCATACAACGTAGATCACGTTTGTATGGAAACTCGAGACTCCTGGGTAACTACTTATCTAACTTGCAATGTTTGTATGTTAGTGTGTTTAGGTTGAATTTGCAAAAGATTTAATAGCGAAATTTGGTATGAAGCCGTATTCCTGGTGACAACAGTTCTTTTTTAATATTTAAAAGTTGATCTGATGATCTTTGGAGGTGGAATCAAGGTCTCGGGATCGTCTATCATCAACAGAAACGTATTAAATACTGTGCTCGCCTTTTTTATTAATTTGGATTTAAGTGTATTTATATATAAGGTGTAACAAAATTAGCTGAAACTATTTTAACTGGTGCTTCTACCCATGAAACTGAACAACTTTCCCCATGGAACCCATATTCAAATCGCAAAAAAAATTTGGCTCTTCTATACTAACTCGATCAGCTGATCAGCCAGCTTAGTATGGGAAGTTCAATTTTTTTTTGAGATTTGACTATAGGTTTCATGGGGAAAGTTGTTCAGTTTTATGGGTAGAAGCACCAGTTAAAATAGTTTCAGCTAATTTTGTTAGACCTTATATACACTTGGCACTGTGAGCATTTGGCTTTTGAGCATAAAAACACTTTATAAATAAAAGCTTGTACCTAAAGTTTTTAGATTTTTCTTTAAATTATTTCATTATTTACAGAGTAGCTGCGGCACAGTATATACAGCGTGTAAAAAAAATGATGTAGGACCCGTTAACGGGAGGTTCTAGTCATCGTACTGAACAAATTTCCCAAGAAACCCATCATCATATCCCAAAAAAAAATTGGACCCTCCATACAAAAATGCGCAAAATTGGTCGATCAGCTGAAATTTTTTTTTGCGATTACAGTAAACTTGTAGTACAAAAGTTGTTCAGCTTGATGATTAAAAGCCCCAGTTAACGGGAACTACACCAATTTTGTAACATCCTGTATATTAGTACTAACGTAGCTGTGGTAAGCAGGTAGCATTTGGATCTTGGTACCGGCGACCGGCGACTCGACTTGGCACTAACGAATGTAAGCGACCGAGTCGCTCGAACGGTGCGATTAAAAGTATATCCAACCCAATTCTGGTCGCCAGTCACGGTCGACAAGATCCGAATGTTACATTTTGAGTAGCGAATGAGTATCATACAGGGTTTAACAACATTGTTGTTAAAGGCATTAACTGGGCTTCTAAAGATTATACTGATCAACTTTTTTTTATTAAAAATTTGAGTGCGTTTGACTGCAACTCATCTGATGGGAAGTGATGATGCAGTCGAGGATGGTACACGTAAACTCAAATAATACATATTCACTCTTGCCTTGAAGATCTCCAAATTATAGGAATCGGCAAACATTGACGCCGGCAAGGAGTTCCACTCCTTCGCTGTACGCATAATAAATGAGGAAGCGTAACGCTTCGTGCGAAAAGGTGGAACATTAACAACAAAGGGGAGTAATTCCTCCCTGCGTCTCGTTGACCGACGACGGTAGAATGGAGCCGGGGGAATGAGGTCGTGAAGTTCTTGCGCGAACTCTCCGAAATGAATTCGATAGAATACCGATAGACAGGCGACTTTGCCCTAATTCAGGGTAGGCTCGAGCCCCTCAGTGGGGACGTATATGAGCTGATGTGATGATGACGATGATAAGAAAATTTAGTTCTGTGACATCGAGTTCATAACTTATAATCAACTTATATCTAGAAAGTGTCTGGTGTGTGTAGCGTGGCTACTACGGCGTAGTTTCGTAGCAGTTGGAGTTCTTTTGCTACAGGCAAGCTGGGGGTCGCGGCGAAGTAACTATTTAGTAATCTGTGGTCGCGGTCAGTGAATATATTTTAATTTTATAACTAAACTAGTGGGTGCCTGCGGCTTCGCCCACGCAGTTCCCGTTTTTTGGTGTTCCTGTGGGAATTTCCCGAAATCCTTTCTTAGCGGATGCCTACGTCCTAACATCTACCTGCATGCCAAATTTCAGCCCGATCCATCCAGTGGTTTGGGCTTTGCGTTGATAGATCACTATGTCAGTCAGTCAGTCACCTTTGAGCTATATATATTTAGATAGCCACCCGCCATTTCAATTTTTAAAATATTTATACGTTTCTCGTGATAATTATTTTTTGCCCAGTAGTGTTCTTAAAGTACTCCGCTCTTCATCGGGTTATTAGCCAAACAAAATATTCGAGGACGCGGTTCTAACGAGGCCCAAACGATACTATCAAGGGATTTCAAACCTCACAAACACCCTGATGAGTTGTAGCTCTGTCTGCTGAATCCAGTCAACATTTTCTTTTAAAACTGGTTGCCTTCCAGTTAACAATTATATTTTGCCTTCAAACAGCCTTAACCCCTAATTGCATCTTTTATCAAAAATGATACAAAGTTTTTGTTAACTTACCCTCTCAATCACTAGTGCTCGAAGATATCAAGAAGCTTCCGTATCTTGTAGACCTATTTTTTTTTGGTATATGAAAACGCCATACCGATTCATTAGAACAGTAATTAACGATCATAAACTTTAGAGCAAAGTGGCATATGACCACGGTGATCTTCTGGACATCTCTATGAATATTATTGATGATATCAGCTCATATACGTCCCCACCGAGGGGCTCGAGCCTACCCTGAATTAGGGCGATCGGGCCTTAGTCGACCTCGCGGGCGGGTTGGTAGAATTCACACACAACCTTTCTTCACAGGCGTGTGCAGGTTTCCTCACGATGTTTTCCTTCACCGTAAGAGCGTCGGATAAACGTACATATGAAATCTAAATTCGAAATCACATTGGTACGCGGCAGGATTCAAACCACGACCTCCCGCACAGGAGGCGGCGGTCCTAGCCGTTAAGCCACCGACGCTCTTATGTGTACATTAAAATAAATTATTTAATACATTAAAGTATATAACGTGTTCATTTAATACATGATTGAATAGTTTGTACATAAAAAAATTAAATGAGAATATATTCTTGTTTCATACTTTTTAGAGAGTGATTTTCCAGTAGTTGGGTTTTAGTTTTTTTGAAGTGAAAACTTCCTTAGGCACGTTGGGCTTTTTTTCAGATGGAAAAATACCATTGAACTTGCGACACTGTTACTGTAACAACACCCTGTTACTGTTACCGTAACCGTTTTTTTTAAGAATATGTTTACGTCTCTGGGTACAAGTCTTTTTCAGTTTTCACTTCTGCCGGTACTCCCGGAGTGGTAAGGTTAGGTTATTTAACTTACTTTTTATTCAGTAAGTCTGCATTCATTTTGGAAGTATGCATTTTATGGTTGTTTACGTATATTTTTAGAACCGAAAGTTGTCGCTAACTTAGTATTAAAACAGTAATATGCAACAAGCTCATTTAACATTGTTTTTCGACACCATTATAATGATCCTTAAAAATAATGGGCTTTAAACATGCAATATGTTACTCATAAAACCTAATAACTTTTCCCGAGAAACTCTTAATCAAACAGAAATAACTCTAGACGTTAATAAAAATTAAAAACTCTACTGCATTAAATCTTAACCCCTATTCTTTGGCCAGTCGGGTAAAAATGTATCCTATGTCACTCACAAGATTAATACGAATCTAAGGACACTTTGCACTATAGAATCCATCAAGCCGTTCAGGCTAAGGGCGTGCTAAAGAAATAAAGAAACATAAATACATACATACACTCCAAAATCATAACCCTACTTCTGGCACAGTCGGGTAAAAAGAAGAAGTTTTTCAGTTTCATTAGCTGCAGACGCCTCATTTATTTTTAAACATTTTTAAAGAAATATTTAATATTTTTTTCAAAAACAATAACTATTATTAACAGAATGTTTAGAAATATTAACTCATTTTTTTTACAGGTTTTTTTTTAAAATATTTACTTTTCTGTCTCTTTCTCTTTCTTTTTTTATTATTATTCACAGTTGGTAAGCCCTTGGCATCATCTCACCTTATGGTAAGTGACGATGATGCCGAAGATGGAAGCGGGCTTACCAAGTTTCCCCAACGCAATGGAGAACTGGCTATCTTATCTTTAAGCCGGAACACATCATCTCTCTTATCGTATGGCACAATTAACAGTGCTATCCAAAGAATACCTTACCAAAAATATTTGAGGAAAATATGATTAGAATTGCATTTGCCCGCGCCTATTCCCGCGTGCATATTGTTTTTAGGACTGTATTCGAGGATGCACAGAGTGCGAGCTACAGTCGATTCGCGAGGATTTCAGTTCTTTTTAATTCCTGGGAAACTACGCTTTTCCGTTGGGTAAAAAGTATCTTTTATTGTTCTCCACCGTTTAATTTAGCTCTATACCTTATTTCAGCAAAATCCGTTAGAAGTTTTAGCAAAAAAGACTACCTTTTTTTTCTATCCACAATTGAAAAGCCCTTGGCATCATCTCACCTGATGGTAAGTGACGATGATGCCGATGATGGAAGTGGGCTTACCAAGATTCTCGTTCGATTGCGTTGGCTATCTTATCTTCAAGCTGGAACACATTAATGCTGTTAAGGGTTAGATAATATGGTGGTAGGTAGCCAGGCGGGCTTAGAAAATGCCCTACCACCAACCAAACCGAGTCTTGCAAGACTCCACCGGGAATCGAAACCGCAACCTCCTGGTGTAATGCGAATGGACTAACCATTACGCCACGGAGGCGGTTAAAACAGACGACACTCTTTCAGGTTTATTACTAAGAAGATTCACAAATTGTAAAGACACACTAATACAACGCAATGACTTGGCCATCGCATGATAACACAATGTATCTCACAAGTAATACATATTGTATTAAATTAGACTGTTTAGTTTAACATCAAATGCGAAGTTTTATACCTATAAAATAGCGGGCACGTACTAAACAATATTATGCCAACTAAAAGGGTTCACGAAAACACACCCACATCAGGCTTGCATTAGGTCGTGATGGTTTTTGTCGGGCATATAACTTGGTTAGCGATAGCGCTGCGGGAGGTGACTGAAATAAAATCAAATTCGCAGTGTGTGTTGCCTGTTTTCTAGGGGAGGAATGAATATTTTTAGACACGAGTGCACAAATAATTACCCTAACATTTTCTATTGTCGTGTGGCACAATTAAACGCGCTATCCAAGGGATGGACGGCGATTGTCTGGTGTTGCCCTTAGCATCACACGCGGTCACGTGTAGGGCATTTAGATTTACACCTACGGACGTGTTCAACGCGACCTTCAAACACATCTGGAATCAGACGTGCAGGTTTTCTCACGATGGTTTCCTTCACCGTTAAAGCAATCGGGAAGTTATAATATGAACATAAGTTTCGAAAAACTCATTGGTACATTGGCCGTCCGGATTTAAACACGGAACCTCTAGTTATGTGTCATGACAAAGAGAAGCAAATCGAGTTTCACGAACGTGCCTGGAAAATTGGAGAATGATTAAATATTATACAAGCGGGGCAGCGAATGTATCAATTTTGATTACACGATTCTTGATTACTAGAGGGTCCGTGGCGCGTGAGCCGCAAGCGGCTCGCGGGGAATCATACACTTACACCTTCCTCGTGAATCGTAAAACCGTATGAAAATCCGTTAGGTATAGTTTTTATTGTTTCGTACACCCACAGGGTGATCAACGGGATTCGTAGGTCCGTCCCTCTGTCTGTGATCGGGCTGTATTTTATGAACCGTAATAGGTAGACAGTTGCAATTTTGTTGCCATAACAAAAAATTAAAAAAAAAAACTAAATAATTGAGGGGTATCCCAAACCAAAAAAAAATATAGGTATTGTTGTTATATATATTACTAATCCTGAAGTAAAACAAAAAAAAGTCAAGTGTGAGTCGTACCCGCGCCAAGGAGTCCGAACTGATTGAAAAAAAGAAAACATTTTTATTTGTATAGTAGCTAGGTATGATTGACATATTTGTGTGGAGGGTGTTGTGGTACGGAACCCTCAGAGCGTGAGTCCGACTCGCACTTGGCCTGTTTTTGAGTTCATCGCGTTAGACAGACAGACTCGGCGCGGGACTTTGTTTTATAATATGTATAGATGGTTAGGATAGATAGATAGATAAAACATTTATTCAAAGCTACATTATAATTTTGATACACAAAAAATAATAAAAACTTCTTATATCTAAGCTTAAATGTAAAAATGTAAATGTATAAATGTATTAAGGATGAGAAAATAATTATTTTTTAGCACCACAAAATTCCGAGAAAAAAATGATTTCCTTTTTTTTGCTATATTTTCAAATCCTTACTAATATTATAAATATGAAAATGTGATTGTTTATTAACTTTTCAGGCTTCAACACTTCGATCAAGATCAGGTAGCCTGTGTCACTGGGAAGGACATAGGCACACCCTGGACACTTCATACAACGGGCCAGAAATGACATTTCAAAAAAGGAATGACGGAATAAACTAAATGGCGGCGAAATCCTATACGTTTGACAACCAAACTTAACCAATCTGTATCAATCTGGGTGACGAGGGGGTGAGGTTGCAATCTAGAGAGCGGCAGGGAGTGTCCATACTGTACGTTAGTACTAATGTATATACTTTGACATAGGTTACTTTTTATCCCGAGAAAGTAGCATAGTCCGATTCAGTTCCTGAGGGAACTGAAAAAATATTAGTTTTTTATAATATTGTTGTGATTTTTTGCACGGAGATAGTTAAGGGGGTGGGAAATGACATAATTTGCTAGTTAGTATATCCTGACATAGTTCTCGGGGGACACACTCACGTACGTCGGCGTCGCAACGGAGCTACGGATTGAATTGATTTTTTGTATAAATTGGTTGAGGGGGTGGGAAGTGACATAGACAGCAGTTTTTGATTAGCAAATCAGAATAGCGCGATAGAGTTCCTGAGGGATCTGGGCCAAACTTATGCCCACGCTTAAGAGCCGTTTGCGGCTAGCGCATCACTCATCCTCACGGTCAGTCATAAAAACTATGTGCACGCGGGCGAAGACGCGGGCAAAAGCTACTTAAAAATAAAATGAAATTCCCACGGAGAACATACCTTATCGCAGGCTAAACATCTAACATCATTGAGTTTGTATGGATGGTATATTTTTTTAGGGTTTTCTTAGGCATACCACAGTTGTAATATAGACGCTTGTAAGCTTTTTTGATTAAATAAACATAGCACCATTTTGAAGAAAATTAAATTCTAAAATTTTTCTTGTATCAGGTACTATTTTTAGGGTTATTTTAAGATGTCCCGCATAAATGTATTTTAAGAGTTAATTAGTGTTGAGGACAAAAATTTGGAAATATCTTTAGCGCTACATTTATAAAAAAAATTATATGTATAAGAGGTACTCATAATATTTTAAAACTAAAAAGTTAAACAACTACCTGGTAAATAATTTAAAAAATCTATGTTCAAAATTTTATTTAAATTGGTCCAGCACGGACACACATACATACATACACAGATAAAGACACAGACACACACATTTTCTTTTGACCATTTTTTGGTATTTATAAGTGACTAGCTGTCAAGGCGAACTTCTTTCCACCTTACACTACACTACACTACACTACTCTACCCTACACTACCCTACCCTACCCTACACTACCCTACTCTACCCTACATACACTACATTACCCTACCCTACCCTAACTATACTACATCTACATCACACTACACTACACTACCCTACTCTACCCTAAAACCAATTATTTTTTGAGTGATATTTTTTATTATTATTGATGAATATCATATTTTAATACTTATTATCCTATTCCCCACGAAGACAAATGCAAAAACACAAAAATAATAAAAATTGGTCCAGCCGTTCTTGAGTTATTATAAATGGTGTAACGAACACGATTTTCTTATAATTAAATAGATATAAAGTGCATGTTAGTCAAAATGTCGCAGTCGGTTTTTCGGACGATCACATAACCTTCTATTTGCTCCTCCGTCGCTCGAAGAAAAAATAAAACAATATTACAAAACAATCATGATTATTTTGAGCAAAAACAAGCTGTAGATAAAACCCCATTTATTTGTTATCGGCAGTGTAGCGTTGTAACCGGAATCCGCCCAACGACAGCTGCGATTAAATAAATTCAAAGCAAACAACAACGGTTTAATTCAACACGATTGTAAAGTTATCTACATCGATTTATGGACCCTTTCTGACAGACGACTACGACAAGAATTAAACAGTTCTATTGGCTATTGAGAGCCTCGGTGGCGCAACGGCAAGGGCCGCTACCTCCTATCCGGGAAGTCGTGGTTCGAGTCCTGCCACTTACCAATGTGTTTTCGAATTTCAATTTCATATGTACGTTTATTCGACGCTCTTACGGTGAAGGAAAACGTCGTGAGGAAACTTGCACACATCTGCGAAAAAACTCGAAGGTTGTGTGTGAAGTTGACCAACCCGCACTGGACCCGCGTGGTCGACTAAGGCCCGATCGCCCTAATTCAGGGTAGGCTCGAGCCCCTCGGTGTGGACGTATATATGAGCTGATATGATGATGATGATATGTGATTGTCCATACCTGTTCACACGGGAACGACCGAACCATTTTGTCGGCATAAAATTTCTCTTCCTTTCGCTCCACTATCCATATCTTTTTCTTTGTCGTAGTCTATGGTTAGCTAGTCAATGATAGTTCCTGAACTACAGTATCGTGTCGACTCAGTGTGTTTGGATAAAATTTTGTATTCAGGAAGCCTACGTCAGTGTTTTCCGATTCCCATAATTTGGAGATCTTCATGGCAAGAGTGAATAAGCATTATTTGAGTTTGCGTGTACCATCCTCGACTGCATCATCACTTACCATCAGGTGAGTTGCAGTCCAACGCACTCAAATTTTGAATAAAAAAGACCTCTTACTTTTCAAATTTAATAATAGTTAGGACTGCGTGTCACCCCTTAGAAAATCCGTTTTCACTCATTTTTTTTAGTTTAGTTGCAGTTTAGCTACTCCACAATGGATGGCGCTACATGCCTAGACGCCAAGCTAAGCTCAATCACCCCATCAATGTTAGTTTAAACACTTTTTAAAGGTACCTTTATACTTACCTGTTTTACTAGTAGAAACTTTTGAATCTGGCGATTTGTTATCTGTACATATAATAGGAAAAGGTGACTGACTGGTATATCAACGCACAGTCAAAACCACTGAACGGATTTCGCTGAAATTTGGAATACAGATAGCAATTAGGACGTAAGCTTGACTTTATTTAACCGCCTCCGTAGCCCAGAGGCAAAGTTCACTGGCTTTACACAGGAGGTCGCGGGTTTGATTCCCGGCGGGGTCAATTGTAAGTCTCGGTTTGGTTGGTGGAAGGGCATTTTCTAAGCCCGCCTGGCTGGCTACCACCATCTTATCTAAGTCTTGTCGCTAAATATCAATGTTGATATCATTGGTGTGTTCCGGCATGAAGATAAGATATCCAGTTTCCCATTGCGTTGGGGAATCGTGGTAAGCCCGCTTTCATCTTCGGCAACATCGTCACTTACCACCAGGTGAGATGTTGTCAAGGGTTTACCAATAGTGAATAAAAAAAAAGTAAGCATCCGCTAAGAAAGGATTTGAGAAATTCCCACAAGAACGGCAAAAACGGGATCTGCGCGCACTAGTAAACAATAAAATGAAATGAAATTTCAATCCATGTATAGGTCGCGCCAAACTTTATAACGGCTCTGAAGTTGGTCGCAAGACGAGTCGCAGTAGCAAACTTTGGGTGTTAGTGGGCCGTAAAGGTACCCTACTACTCGGTTGTACCGGCATGACGACCGGCGCACGCAAGTGTAGGAACGGTGTGTTCCTACATGAGGAGAACAATAGGAGATATCTCCGCCAGGCGAGGTGGTGTGCCTGGGGTCCGGCCGTGGACCAACCGTATATGGCTGGTGCTTGTATATGCTTATGAGCAAGGAAATGTTGATAGTGCGTTGTAGATGCTTGGTTAATAGCCTTCTTGCGACGATAGTGCCATCTATCGAGCTGAAGATGCAACTCTCCTTATAGTTTGATCGATGGTTCAGTCTTGAGCTGAGGTATGTAGTTGTTTAGTGGCGGGTACTGCAGATGTCGCCACATTACTCCCCCTCCGAGACCGGAGGTCGATATCCATATTTAGTTGGCAGTCCAATGTTGCGGTGCGGCAGAGCGACGATACGCGTCGCGATGCGGCGTCTGCGGTGAGTCGAGACGCCAGGCCAATGTTGCTCTACTCGAGTCCACGGTGAGACGGGACGAGGAGGTGGTTCAGGCGTACGGTGCAAGGGAAGCAGGTTACGTGGAGCGCGTGCTCTACAGCGTGAGATGCCGACAACTTGCTGCCTGAAGAGTGAAGCTGCAGGTCCGTGGAGTTTTGATGCTGCGTCGACGGCTGCGAACCTGATGAGGCTTCGGAGTGAAGTGCAGGGCCAGGAAGCTCGTTATGACGGCTGCGATGGTCCTGGTAAACTTCGCATTGGACTGCTATGCTGCTGTTGGCTTACTTTACCGGCTGGAGGGCTGTTGAAGAGTTGTTGCCGAAGGTGCGTCAATGTTCAGCGTCGGGTCACCAATGTAGGAATGGTGTGTTCCTACATGGCGAGCACAAAGGGAGATATCTCCGCCAGGCGAGGTTGTGTGCCTGGGTCCGGCCGTGGACCAACCGTATATGGCTGGTGCTTGTTATGTATGCTTCTGAGCAAGGAAATGTTGATAGTGCGTTGTAGATGCTTGGTTAATAGCCTTCTTGCGATGATGGTGCCATCTATCGAGATGAAGATGCAACTCTCCTTATAGTTTGATCGATGGTTCAGTCTTGAGCTGAGGTATGTAGTTGTTTAGTGGCGGGTACTGCAGATGTCGCCACACAAGCACTCGCATCACAGTTCTTATCAGCAATAATATAACTTTTCGAAGAACCTAAAAACTTTTTTTTACAAGCTTTTAATATTGCATTGTCACGCGATATACATATGCATAAAAAATTTCAGCTCAATTGGAAACCGGGAAGTGAATTAAATTTAACTTGTAAGATTCCACCCGAACATACATTGCAAGTTAAAAAAAAAGGTTGTAATATACAGTCAAAAGAACGTTTAATTTTATTTGGCTTAACGCCATCCTCGTTGATTGGCTTTCGAATCCAATTGAAAACATCTTTTCATATAGTTTTATTAATGGCATTGCATGTAAAAGATAGATGAGAGATGGGGAAGATCCATTGGGTTGTTCTTTTGTAAACAGAAAATGAGTTGAGTCTTATTACAAACGAAAAATAAATTGTATTTAACTGGTAGCGTGCTACAGCTCGCGCTAAACTTTATTACTGATCTGAAGTGTGATGCGAGTGCTTACTGCGCCGGTGACAACCGAGCAGTAGGTACCTTAACGTCCTACTAACACCCAAACTCTGCTACTGCGACGCGTCTTGTGACCAACTTCAGAGCCGCAATAATGTTTGGCGAGACCTGTACTAGTTCAAGAAATAATAAATAGTGAAATAAATATTTTCACAGAAATACGAGCAGCAACTACTAAGAGGATTGCGTCATAAATATTTTATCATCGCGCTTACTCATAAAATGACTCTCATTCTTGTTTTTTGGCGTGCAATTATACTATTATAGTATACTAGCTGTTTCCCGCGGCTTCACCCGCGTGGACCACGTTTCTATGACTTTTCGAGGGTGCGCAGTGCGCGAGCCGCAAGCGGCTCGCGAGCGTGGTAAAAAGTAGCCTATGTCTTAATCCAGGTCCTAATCTGTCGACCTACCAAATTTCAGCCAAATCCGTTCAGTAGTTTTTGCGTGAAAGCGTAACAAACATCCACGCTTTCACATTTATAATATTATTATTCCGTGGCGTATATGTTAGTCCATTCGCTTCACACCAGGAGGCCGCGGTTTCGATTCCCGGCAGGGTCAACTTTGTAAGACTCGGTTTGGTTGGTGGTAGGGCATTTTCATAGCCCGCCTAGCTACCACCACCGTTTTGCCGCCAAACATCAGTGTTGATGTGTTCCGGCTTGAAGATAAGATAGCCAGATCCCCATTGCGTTGGGTATCTTGGTAAGCCCGCTTCCATCTTCGGCATCATCGTCACCTACCATCAGGTGAGATAATGCCATGGGCTTACCAATTATGAACAAAAAAAAACTTGTGAATTTACTTATTCCACTTTTTTTAGGTTCATAATACTACTTATCAGACACACGTATTTTATATCTGAAACGTGGAGTGAAGTAACTTCGCAATAGGTAGATTTTGTACCATCTAAACTAGATGCTTTAATTAAGTTCACCGGGATGGCGAAATTTTATAGCCGAACCAATCCCCGGTAATGAAAAAGGGCGAGTTCGCTTAAGAACCCACAATACTTTTTTCCCTCAATATTTTTTGAAATGTCCAACGAAATGGTTTTTAAGGATCCCGTACCAGGTAACGGGACCCTGTTACCAAAGTATATATATTAGTACTAACATACAGTATGGACACTCTAGATTGCAACCTCACCCCCTCGTCACCCAGATTGATACAGATTGGTTACAGTTTGGTTGTTGAACGTATAGGATTTCGCCGCCATTTCGTTTGTTCCGTCATTCCTTTCTTGAAATGTCATTTCTGGACCGTTGTATGAAGTGTCTAGGGAGTGCTGTTACTAAGCCTACGCTATCCGTCTGTCTGTCTGTTCGACTTTTAAAAGTAAATAATAAAAATTAAAAAAGTAAAATACTAAGGCCCCTATACAAGAAATAAGATTTTTAAGTTTTTTTGCATACAACGGTCGTGAAATGACATTTCTAAAAATAAATAACGGCGCAACCAAAATCACGGCGAAATCCCAAATGTTCCACCAACAAACTATAACCAATCTTTATCAATTTGTATGTTTGTACTAATACATATATTTTGATAATACATACAAGCGTGAAAGTTGGTGTGATTTTAGTATTGATCCTAAAGTATATAATAAAAAGTGTGCATGTGAGCTCTGACGCACGACAGGAGTTTACTCATGAAGCTATTTATTTTCGGCCTCCGGCCTCGCAGGGAGCGCTCCGGGATTTGCCCCACACGGAGATTGGCTTAGGGCTTCGCATTAGGGCGGCATGGCCATGTTTCCCTAGCCTTCGTGACTGAAAAAACGTAACGACACTAAAAGTAACGGTAACGCGTTATCGATCAACACTCGAATTCACCACTCATTAATTTTTTCATACCGGGCTCTATCATATGAATCAGTTTAAGCAGAAAACTCCAAAAATGCGTCGGTGGCTCAACCGGTAATGACTCGGTTCATCTATCCAGAGGTACCGGGTTCAAATCTGGACGGCCAATGTACCAATGAGTTTTTCAAAAACTTACGTACATACTTACCGATTGCTTTAACGGTGAAGGAAAACATCGTGAGGAAACCTGCACACGCCTGCGAAGAAACTCGAAGGTTGTGTGTGAAGTCGACCAATCCGCACTGGGCCCGCGTGGTCGACTAAGGCCTAATCGCCCTGATTCAGGGTAGGCTCGAGCCCCTCGGTGGGGACGCATATGAGCTGTAATGATGAAGCAGAAAACTCCAAAAATGATAAACACCGGTCAAGTATTTAAAGGGTCGGCTGTCCCAGAAGTAGACATTTTTGAAGTAAAATTTCTTTACGCACGCTTGATTTTGGGGGAGTAAGCTGGTGAATGCGTTACGCGAACGGCATGAAAAAATCGACCAGGTGCGAGTCAGAACCGCATACAAAGGGTTTCGTACCATCATACTAGATGACGCTAGTTTCTTCATGTTAAAAAAAATGTATTTATTTTTTCACTTTTTCTAATTTTTAGTATTTTTTGTTATAGCGGCAACAGAAATACATCAGCTGTGAAAATTTCAACTGTCTAGCTATCACGGTTCATGAAATACAGCCTGGTGACAGACAGTCAGACAGACGGACGGACAGCGAAGTCTTAGAATACGTTCCCGTTTTTAGGGTTTCATTTTAACCCTTTGGGTACAGAACCCTAAGACGGAAGAGGCCGATTTTAAGAATTTTTCACGTAGGCAGCGTACAGTATCGACTGAACGAAACATAAGTAGACGTGAAAAGGTTTTTAACAGGCACCTTCAACATCAATGATATTTGCAGCAAATAATTTGAAAATATGCAGGTTCAGTGTTTTAAGAATAAAATTTAAAGATAGGTATGAAAGCTGTTGGAAAAATATGTTTGAGATTATCACAACAAGCCCTTTCATTTGATATTTCACACGATTCAAATTACAAAACTTTTTCTATATATTTTCTAATTGACCCCCCAAAAGTGGCATCCATGATTAAAATAAATTAATTAACTTTACATCCGTCTTTGGGTCACCGATTTACGTATGTGTACTAAATTAAAAGTTAATCGTTCCAATAGTTTCTGAGCAAATCTGTTGTGACAGACGGATGGACAGACACATGATTGTTCCTTTATGGGTTTTGTTTTTTTCCTTTTGAGGTACATAATCTTAAAATATGTGGCAAAATTGTACTTAGTTATTCCGATTATAGTAAGGTTTAGGGTTTTGTACCCAAAGGGTAAAAACGGGACCCTATTGCTAAGACTCCGCTGTCCGTCCGTCAGTCTGTCTGTCTGTCTGTCTGTCTGTCTGTCCGTCTGTCACCAGGCTGTATTTCATGAACCGTGATAGCTAGACAGTTGAAATTTCTACAGATGATGTATTTCTGTTGCCGCTTTAACAACAAATACTAAAAATTTGAAAAAGTGAAAGTCTCCATACAAAAAAAGTATGATGGTTAGAAACCCTTTGTACGCGGTTTTGACTCGCACTTTACCGGTTTTTTAACATGCTCATCGTTATCAATTATTCATATACCTATTTGACTACCATAAAAGTTTTCTATAGTTTGGAAAATACAGTCTTGCGATTGCTTACTCCACGACTGTATTGGGTAATGTTACAAAATAAACATGGCACGCCATCAGCCTTAGCGCATAACATAAAACTTTTAAATAAATAGGCTTCGTGTAGAAACCTCCGCATGAGGGCACGGCTCGTGGGCGCAGAGGTGCCATTATCGTGCCGCGACCCAGCAAGGGTTGATTTACGTATGGATTTTATAACAGCTGTTGCTACCTATATTTTGAGTGTTCGCAAGAAGGGACTTTTTCTGTAGAAATTGAATGAGAGGATTTACATTCAAAAGCTTCTCTAAATAGTCATGGCTCATTACCATATCGGCTTCTACAATAATTTAAACGCGTCTGATTACAGTTTTTGGCACTCTTTGACACAATGACAAAATAGATTCAAGATTCAAGGTGTTTATTCAAAATAGGTGAAAATTATGCCCTTTTTGATAGTCATAAAATAGTTGATAGTTTAGTTTCTTGGTGGAACTGAAGCTTCTGCCTGAAGATGGTGTTCGAAACCGGTCACTGACAAATTAAAACGTGTAGTTTTATTTAATTTCTGTGGAATTAGTGTAAATATATACCAAAATGAGTCATAAAATAGTAATAATAATAATAATAAGTTTATTTTGACCAATTAATGTTAAAAATACATCTTACATCTAATTTAGGGCTAGTTATTGTACAAAAAATATTATAGGAGCATGTGTAACCGAGCTAGGTTTGTTTAAACCAATCAGTATACAGTGCGATATTACGTAATATCATTTGTGAAAAATCAAGAAATTAAACAATCGTTAATTGATAAAGTCAAAATCCAATCCTTATTACCTATAAAACAAATTATGTCATTAGAACATGAAAACAATATGACACAAAAAGTTATACATTAAAATAATTGAATGTCATTAATGCCTTTGACAAGAGTAGGGCAGTTCACAAGGACAGCACCCGGTCATGAGTATAACGTGACAGTCAGCTATCGCTCCCAACAACCAAACTAGAGGGAAAGGAACGACCCGGCTCCCGATGCGCCACCATCCGAACGAACATTTAAGCGAGCATGCACCACTCATGTCAATGCTAAAATAAAAATATTAGGTCTTTACCTATAAAATTGCCTATTGTATAAAAAAGTTGTGAGAAATTAAATGGTGGTAAACATATGCCTTTTGTTGAAATATTTTGAGAGCACGGTGGCTTTAACCCATTAAGTCGGGTTTTTTCACCTGTAAAAATCGCCTTTATTGAGACAAAAAATACACATTTTTAACTTTAAACCTCTAGAGTTATCGCAGCAGTTTCTTCGTTAGTAATGTCTTATTTAGTAATACCCCGCATAAGATTTCGTCACTTTCAGGAAAGTTCAAGAAAATTAACTTGTCTAAAAAATATCCCCATCTGGCCCATAGGAAAACGCCTTTGTTCCACTCAGGGGATTGGAACATGAAAGACATGCCACTAGTTACTAATAAAATACCATAAGAAGTGTAAATAATAAGGTCAATAATAAAAAACAATAACTTTTTTATTTTCAATATTAATTGGCGTTGAACTTCAAAAACTGAATCGGCAATTTCATAGATAAATACCTATTATAATAATAAATCTTATGTTAAAGTAATAGGCACACCTAGTAAAAAACAACCGAAAGAAAAATCGCCCAAGAGCAAGTTTCGTACAACCATACCTTTCCACATAAGAATAAAGATGATACCTATTCATTGCAATCAAAAGACATCAACGCGAGCAACAGAAAAATGTTTCTCCCAAGCCTTATATTATTAACTTGCTGTGATAGTTACTTCGATACAAATCTTGGAAGCTAAATTAGAACCACTTTCCGGTTTCTGACTGAAATAAAATTTTGCATACGTGTTAAGTTTGGAGCACAATGCATGATTAATAAAGTAACGTCATTTTAAGAATATGGCGAAGTCGCAAAGATCGCGGACCAGTATTTTTTTTTATGCACCCCAATGATATGGATATCAAGGGTTTGCTGAGAAGAATACGAAATAACTAAAATTCTTTTCAACTTAAAGCATGCACCTAAAAGTTCTTTGGTTTTTCGAAAATTATTGTTGTCAGTCCGGACTCCTTAGCATGAGTGCGACTCACACTTTGCCAGTTTTTTATTTTTACTTCTGGATTAGTACTTTAATTACACCAAGTTTTACGCTTCTATGTACGTGTATTACTACTTTTACGATACCGCAAAAAAATATCCTTGAAAATCACTTAAAAAAAAACATAAAAATTAAATTTTTACTTTTATAAATTTTTATTATTTGTTGGTTGATAACCCATATTCTGTGAAATAACACCTATTCTGTGATTATTATCATACCCTATATTATTGTTACTTAAGAAATTATCTAGATTTCTATCTGCGTCGTAAGTCAATGCAACTCAATAGTTTTCGACGTAAATGTGATAGTATTATAGTGATATATTAGCACACTGAAAGTTTTGCGTAACTTTTAAACAAAATAATTTATAACTATAATTATACATTTATTGCTTCTCAAAATATTCGTCAATATATTGTAAGCATTTATTCATACGCTCAAACAATTTGTCGAAGCTGAGGCCCAATCACTTCAGGCCATGTTGTCAACGTGTTGGTTGAACGTCATCACCGCTTCTTCGGGGGTCATAAATATCAAATCTTTGATTTTAGGGAAAAGATAAAAATCGCAGGGCGCAAGGTCCGGGCTATAAGCAGGATGGGTCACAATCTCCACTTTTTCAGAATGCAAATATACGTCTGTCTTTTTTGCGGTGTGAGCAGACGCATTGTCATGGATGATTTAAGAGAATGCGGCTTCTTGGTCGTCTCTCATGGACCTTTTCAAAGACACTTGGCAGACAAGTGGTTGTGTACCACTCAGCATTAACCGTTCTCTTATTATCTAGTGGTATAGTACAAATACAAAATGTCTTTGAAAAAAAAAAACAAGCGATCATCTGTTTGCCAACGCTTTTTGCTTGGTGCAATTTTGTTGGCCTTTGGTCACCTTCAAAGAGCCATTCCCTTGACTGTTGTTTTTTTTCCGGATCGTAACAATATATGCATGTTTCGTCTCCTGTTACCATATTATATATTGCATTTGAACGCCCGTGGTCATACTTTCGCAGCATTTCTAGGCGCCAATTAACACGGGCTTGTGTCTGAGTTGATGTCAGTTCATGGGGAATCCATCGGCAACAAAGCTTCCTGACTTTTATTTTTTTTTGTAAAATATTTCGTATTTGGCTCATACCTATCCCTAATTGTCCACAAATTTCGTTATAGGTAATTCGTCGATTTTCCTCTATTAGTCGCCTGACAGCAGCTACGTTTTCTTCAGTCACCGCGGTAGACGGCCGACCTTCACGAAAATCGTCATTGAGAGAAACCTGCCCTCTATTAAATTCAGCGTACCGCCGTCTTTTTTTTTATTAAAAATTTGAGTGCGTTTGACCGCAACTCACCTGATGGTAAGTGATGATGCAGTCGAAATTGGTACACGCAAACTCAAATATTGCCTACTCACTCTTGCCTTGAAAATCCCCAAATTATAGGAACAGATAATAATAATAATATTAATTATATGAAGGTCTTATAGTGCTTAAATGTGATGCTTCAAGCCGAAAAGCATTTTGAGCACTACATTCTTGCGGAGAAAGAAAACTTTTGAAATCGTAAAAAATCATTGCCCTAAAATTTTTTCGCGTCAAATCCATTTTCAGTGCAAATTAAGTATGCTAAAAAAAAAATGTATTTTTTTAAATTTTTTTTCTGATGGTTTAGACCATTTTGAAAAACTAATTTGAATATTTCATTTTTTAAGCCTCTAGATATTTTTAAATATTTTTTTAAATTTTGAAACCTTGATGACGTCATCGGTTCACATTACTATGAAACGAACAGCCCTATTTCTATGACGATGAAATGAATAGGCCTTGACGTCAACTGTCAAGTCACTCAAGTCAATCATTCCCAAAGGTTTTTTGGCGGGATTTGTGGTAGACGCATTCGTAGTTTTATTTTGTTGTTTTTTCATTGCACCGGCACTAGCATTAAAATCCAACAGCTAAGGAAGCCTAAATACGTCAGACCTGGCTGTATGGTCTTAGTAACCTTTGCCTTTTCCGAAACGAAACTATCACAAAGCCAACAACGAAACGTCAAAGTCAAAATTTACTTGTCATCAAACATCATAATCTATGTATGGACAAGGCCTTCAGAGTTTAAATGTTTTTTAGAACCACAATAAAAATTGGACCTCTAATGAATATCTTACCCATTTAAGTATTTAATTTGAATGACGTTCTAATAATATTTGATTGTTTCAAACGTAGTTTTTGGTGGATGATAAATAAATAGTGCCTTTTTCAGTGCTCGACGAAAGCTCGTCCTCAAATGCAAGGTCCGTAATTGATATGACAAGTAAGAGTGCACGTTCCGTTCAGTGGTGAAATAAGGTTTTATTGTAAACTCGTGACGTCATAGGGGTCAAATGAAGGTTATTGTCCTTTTCCGATTTTATTACGCAATCTTTTACTTTTTCGAGTGGAAAATGAAAAAATATGGCTTTAAATAAAAATATCTCGAAATGGTTTTTTTATTTTCATGGCTTATAAAAAATTTAGCATACCCAATTGTTCACTTCAAAATCCCAGAAAAAACAAATGACGACCAGTTTCCCGCCAACAACTATTGAATTCCATAAACGATAATCTATATTTTGAAAAATTAAATAATTCGAAATTCAAATATTTACAAGTGACCAGAAGTGCAAAACTTTCAGTGTGGCCTAAGTATTCAGTGTGTCGTTACGTCAAGCATCGGCGGCGGTGAACCAATGCCTGTCACCATTTACGTCTCCCCCATCGGATGCCGCGTGCGTTGTGCTGGCAAAGACGCCACGCATCGTGTGGCTTGCCATTGATTTTCTTGTTACGAAGAACATCACGACGCAATGCACCGTGTGACATATCCAGCAAACTTGTCGAAATTCTTCATATTGAATCATCATCATGATCATCAGTCCATGGACATAGGCCTCACCACTTATACCAACCTTCGGGCCTGCGCATCCAGCTGTTACCAGTTACTTAGATAAGTAGCTAGCCAGGCGGGCTTAGAAAATGCCATACCACCAACAAAACCGAGTCTTACAAGTTGACCCCACCGGGAATGGAACCCGCGACCTCCTGGTGTGAGGCGAATGGACTAACCACTACGCCACGGAGGCGGTTAATCCCAACGACATCTGTTCTGCGAGCTATGTGCCCTGCCCACTGCCACTTCATTATAGCATTCTGTGAGCTATGTCGGTTACTTTGGTTCTCCTGCGGATCTCCTCATGTATGTGTCGCCGTCATCTGTTTGAATCTGCTATTTGATTGAATGACTAGCGCGTTCATTGAATGACTAAAGGACTACTCGTCAAGTTGTTGAATGTAACGTTCAACGTCTTGACTGAACGTAATTCAGCGAAGTTGTTAAATGGGATATTCCGAATAAAAACCGACGATTTCTTCTTCTGCGAAGCATTCTGCTACCCATGGGAAGACTGTATAATCAATCAAACCTGACCGAACCTAATATCGTTCGCTTCGCTCGCTCATTTACAGTTTTTTTAGAAAAATCTAATTTTTGCCAACTCGATACTCGATGTATGGAATTTTACGTTCACAAACACTAAGTTACAAAGCCCTAATTCTCACAAATAAACTAAACAATAACTATAAACAAATTTCAATCACCTGACTGATTTTACGTCCGCGCTGTTCAAAGGGCTATGTTACAATCAGCTTACTAGTTGGACGTTGAGTAATGCTTGTTCAATCAACGTTCTGCCTAGTCATTCAATTGAATCTCGTCATTCAATGAACGCGCTAGTCGTTCAATCAAATAGCAGATTCAACCAGATGACTGCGACATATGTATTGCTTAGAATAAAATCCAAAGTATTATTATCGTCAAGTTCAATCTCTTATTTTTGTAGACGAAGGTTTTCCTTAATTTGATAAGAAAACTCAAAGAAATTGTGTAATTGCTTAGTGAAATACTTATACGAGAACATATCCACTCGATAAATTTCCAAGTCAACAGATTGTAAACCAAGATTGTGAACTGCGAACTTTTCCGTAGAACTCTTTGTGTAAGGTATTGATCAGTGGCGTAACGGTTACGGCCGTGGTTCGAATCCTGCCACGTACCAATGTGTTTTTGAATTTCAATTTCATATGTTCGTTTAACCGACGCTCTTACGGTGAAGGAAAACATCGTGAGGAAACCTGCACACGCCTGCGGAGAAACTCGCAGGTTGTGTGTGAAATCGACCAACCCGCACTGGATCCGCGTGGTCGACTAAGTCCCGATCGTCCTAATTCAGGGTAGGCTCGAGCTCCTCGGTGGGGACGTATATGAGCTGATAAGATGATTGATTTAACATATGGCTTAGAGCTAATTAGATAAAGACTCGCTTTAGACAATGTTGTTGGTTTTCACACTGTAAAAGTGTATAGAAAAAATACAGAAATGTAAAGCGTTTCTCTGCTTATTATTTTTCGTCATAACTATTATTTATTTTCATTTTCATCAACCCGACTACTTGGGTACGAGTATATATAACCATATCCCGGGTAAGGTCAGATTTTTTTATTACCGATCAAATAATTTTTAACCAGCAACCTATAACGACTCCATAGACCTATAACTTTTTGAAAGTTGGGTAGATATACAGACGGACGGACTGATAGACGTACAGACGGATGGACAGCATAGGCTTAATAATAGGATACCGTTACCTTAACCAGGTCAATCTTTTGTAAGTTTATGATATTCTGTGTTAAGACTTTAATTCTGTATATTCTTACTTTATCGTTAATTTACACAGGAACCTACTATCTGTGGTTGTAGTGGCACCTCATAAATTTATATGTAATTTTTTTATAAGTATATTTATTTACCTAAACTTTTTTCTGGTGTTAAAAAAATTTGGTTAAGGACCCGTTAACTGGGGATTCTACTCATTATACTGAACAACCTTCCCCAAGGAACCCATAGTCAATTCTCAAAAAAAAATTGGACCCCCATACAAAAAATTTGTAGATCAGCTGATCGATTTGTATGAAGATATAACTTTCTTATTTGCGATTTCAGGTAAGTTATAGAACAAAAGTTGTTCAGTGGGTATAGTGAGTAGAAGCCCCAGTTAACGGGACCTACACCAATTTTGTTACACTTGTATATTGTTACTTTATCGTTAAGGCGAGGTATTGATTGGAACAGATGTCTCTGTCTTTTTCTTTACGTGTAAAGAGTAAAGAAAATAACCACACTTTTTCACTTTTTCAATGGTTTTTCGTTAAAATCAAAAACTAAAATGAAAGTATAAAAATAACATTACTCATTCTATATCATCATAACACATATTGTTGTATATTTTTAAAAATTTATACTTCAAAATATTAGTCATAACTAGAGTTGAAAGTAACGGTGTAGTCCTATATTTGTTTTTTTTTTTCTATAGAGCCATAACTGCTATATCGTGTTTCTAATAGCTTTTGACTTTAAGGAACATCATCAATAATAAGGGTATTTTTTTCCAACCTTAGGTTTACTATCGTATAGGAATAATTGACTTCAAAACTAACTAAAATCTGTAATATTACCGCCTTAATACACGTAGGAACCTACTATCTAATGAAAATAATCTGCTTGGTAATAGTTTTCTGAGACCCATTCCCAAAGATACCTACGTATCTACAAAAGAAAACAGACCCTAGAAGAGAACGGACGGGAGGATAATTATGTAGACCGAGAAACGCCCCGGGAGTGATCACGGAAGCATTGGAACAAATTACTTCCGCCCCGGTTCAAATTAATAAACTTAGGCACCAAATAATTTCGATTCAACTTTACAAGAAGTCTTTACTTGTGATATTGCCGATTTAGAATTTAAAGTTTAATGCCTATTTTTACAAGATTTTATTTAACTTGCAATGTATGTATGTTTGTTCGGGTGGAATCTTGCAAGTTAAATTTGACCCACTTGCCGGTTTCCAATTGAGCTGAAATTTTGCATGCAGAAGTATATCGCGTGACAATGCAATATTAAAAGCTTGTACCTAAAAGTTTTGAGGTTTTTCGAAAATTATTTTTAATAAGCCTATACTTGTGAAATTGCCGATTCAAATTTTAAAGTTAAATGCCTACTAATATATAATAAAAGCGAAAGTTAGTACGAATGTATGGATGTATATTTGTTACTCTTTCACGCAAAAACTAATGAACGTATCTGGATGAAATTTGGTAGGTAGATAGATTAGGACATTTCGTATTATTACCTGTTTCGCACTTGTTATTTACGCAAAAAATGGTTTCAACCTGTATTTTGAATATCAGCCTGATTTTGCCCGATGCACAAATTTTGCAAATTAGTAAAGTTCTTTTATGGCATGTGGCATACCGTTGGAAAGAGAATAGACTAGAGAACTTTTGATGGAGTTGGAAGATTCCGATCGCTTTTAGTTTTTTTTATACTCATGTAAAATTCACTATTAAATTCATCTTTACTTCTTCCTAAAACTTTGAGAGTTAATATAAAAAAACCTAAATGGTAACTTCCAGTAATTTTAAATTAAGTAGCACTATATTACAGTGCACATCAAAATAAAATTTAAACTTTGAGACTATATCCAATAGTTTTTTTTAAAAATTCAAGTTTAAATGCAGAATTTTGGATTTTCTTAAAAAAATTACAAAAAAAACCGTGGGACACAGGAATGATTATGAGGGCTGAAGGTATAGCTACTGACCTCTCCTATCGGCCAATTCAATTTGGCACACGATGCACCAAACAACCTGTACACTTATATCTATGTACGGAGATACCAATGGAAAGAAAAACATACACAAAACAAAAAATAATTCAAATACGGGTAGCTATTAGGGTAGTACGTACCGTAATGAATACATAAATCTCATTTTGATGTGATACGGTCTTGGCAAGCAGTCACTAATTGTATTGAGGTACAAGCCAGGACAAAAGCTATAAGCTTGTTTGGAAGCTTATTACGGTCCCTGCTTGTAAGACTAATGTCGGATGGAAGGTAATTCTGTGGTACCTGCGAGCTGCGGGACGTACATATTGAATGTATTTTTGTGGGTTAGTAGTGGAGTAGTAATATGTAGAAATCGTATTGATAAAAACACTGCTGTTCTTTTTATGATATCAATGAATAAAAACATTTTTAACCGACTTCAAAAAAGGAGGAGGTTCTATGTTCGCTGTATATTTTTTTTAATGTACATATGTTCACCGATTTCTCCGTCAGTTGTGGACCGATTTTCAAATTCTTTTTTATTCGAAAGAGTATACTCCCGAGGGGGTCCCAGTGTCACCAAGTCAGGATCTTATGATGAAATCCCAGGGAAATCAACCCTCAAATTTTATTTTTTATACGGTGAAATTATACTTGTTTCGTTCCTGCATCGAAGTAGTTTGGTAGTAGTTACTATTAAAAGCGTCGGTGGCTCAACCGGTAACGACTAAAAGCGTCGGTGGCTCAACCGGTAACGGCTCGGTCCATCTAACCAGAGGTACCGGGTTCAAATCTGGACGGCCAATGTACCAATGAGTTTTTCAAAAACTTACGTACATATAAATACCGATTGCTTTAACGGTGAAGGAAAACATCGTGAGGAAACCTGCAACACGCCTGCGAAGA